>CM033469.1:340786409-341986409 GCA_019447015.1 Hymenochirus boettgeri | reverse complement strand
GGAGGGGTCAGAGCCTACCAGAGCAGGGTTTCAGTAAGGTTGTGCTGCAAGTAACGCGAACCCAGGGGTGAGGACCTAGCGGTTCTAGTGGTAAAAGGTAAAGACTAAAGAAGAGGAGCGGAGGGAAGGTGAGTATAATTGTCCTTTAACAATGTTAACCACCTGTTTGAACTGGGGACTATATCTGGTAGTGAACTTTCTCAGATGACTGGACTTCACTCTTACCCTGGTGTCTTCTTTTATTGTTCTTATTACTGCCTTTCCATTAAAGGTCCCTACAGTTAACTTTTTGTACTCTGCTAACCGCAAGGTGAACATCCTGTGACATCCCAGTCTATATTGCCCAGGTGCTAAACAGACTCCAGACCCTGACTTGGCAGGGCTAATTAGCAAGACTGAAATACATCTCATGTAACTCATGTAAATCCCAGTTCATAGCCATATTAGAAGCAAAATATATCAAGATTCATATCTCTTTCTGTGACCATAATTTATGTTACCTGTTTTTAAAAGTAGACTCGTGTAAAAGCCGTTTCATGGGAATCCAAACACTCATAGTCTATTTGTTGTGGAACGCGACAGAAACACTTTTGGTTGGTTTATAGATTAATTTGCAGTAACCATGTTGGATTTGGTATCTATGAATCCATCTCATCGCCCTGAACACGGATTTGTAAGTTAGCGCGTTATGGCACGTTACCCCGTCCACATACGGGAGTTTTCAGAGACAGCCACCTTGTGGGTGTGTCTGGGATACCACCTGGAGTGTGTTACACTCCTCTAGCTCAGCCCACCCCTTTCTATGATTGGGTATGGGTAATATTTTCCACCCTTTCCAGGGGTTTAAAAATGTCTCTGAAACCCAAAGAGCCAGCTCTCCATTACCATCTAAATTTTGGACTAATAACAGTTATTTTGAGGGCCGGTAACTCTGGACTCCATCGTACACGGATCTACTTCCTTCACTTCATCCAGTACATTAACGACTGAAACTAAGTATCTCACCTTTTCATCCCATTTTGTTTTACTGTTGCTTAGCTGAATCTCTGATTGCTCTAATTAGAACTAAGGAACTCTGCCTCTGAGACGCTACATTTTTACCAGTATATTATATTCTATTGTATTCTGCTATATTCCTACGGGTACGTGGTAGCGAATTAACAGTCATTATTTTATTATTTTGTGCATGCTGGGTAGGTTTCTGTACCTTTTAACAAACATGGTGGCAGTTACCGATGGTTTATGGTAAACCATAAACTGGGTTTTGGGGTTTTGGCAATGAGCTAAGCGTGCTCAGAGTGCCCCTTGGCTTAGGGTTGTAGTGTCCCCGTCATACTGACATTATATGCTAGACTTTCTCTTGGGGCTCTACTGGGGCCAAACCTTGGAACTCCAGATGTTTTGGAAAATACAACTCCCAGCATGCCTTAGAACAGAGCTCCTGTATTGCAGGAAAAAAAATTCTCTTTCCCTCACTTTCCGGGCCCCATACAGGAGTCCTCCCTTTCCCCACTTGAGGGCAGCCCTGGCATTAGGGGCCAAAAATACCTTATCTTTTCCATATTCTACAGTACATTTGGGAAAGCAATTTATCTTATTTTTGTATATGAAGCCCATTAAGGGCATTTCCACCCTCAAAACTTTCCACCCTAGTGCTGGCACTACTGTGTAGTATGCAAAAATCCTTTCTCATTGGCTCCTTATGGTTCTCCTTCTACAAAGCGTGTCTTCTCATTGGTCCGAGTTGCTGACTGAATGGAGTTTGAAGCCGCAAAGGAAACTTTAACTAAGCATTGCAGAAGATAGAAGGCAAACCCAGCATTGAGGATCTGGCGGTTTAGGTCCTCACCCTGGGTACTAAACATTGGTGGACAGTAGGTAAGGTGAGTATAGTTGTCCTTGAAAGCAAACAGACCATTGTTTATACATATGTTATCTGGCACAGTATCAAAAGCCTTAGCAAAGTGTACCACATTTACTACTATGTCAGTGTTCAAATTCTTCTTTACAAAAGCCAAGCAAGCTTGTTTGACAAGATCTATTTTTCATAAATATACGACTACTACTTATACAGTAAATTTGGTTCTAAAGACATAATCATGAGTATCTTCCCTAACAAACATTCCAGCTTCACTACAATTCATAGGCTCCAAACAAAAAGTTATTTGAGAAGGTAAAAAACAAGGGCCAAATAAATCTGAACTTGGCTTTCTGAGGACTTGCACATTACACAGCACAGCATGTCATCAGGCCAAGGAATTTTATTAACCGATTCACTTCACCTTACGTCTCTTACCCCATTTCCTCTAGACTGTAAGCTAACATGTACAGGGCCCTCTTTGTAATTGTATCATGTTATTGCTGTAAATTGACTCTTCACTGCGCAACCCTGTATTATATGCACTACTCTATATGTGTATGTAACGTATGTTTTTTTCGTATGTAAATTTAAAGTGTCAGGGAAGATGTTGACTCTATATAAATCTATAATATAAAAAATTTGTCTAATTGTATCTCACATCCTCTGTCAAATAATGTGCATTTGTTTATTTTATACTGTTCTTGCTATTAGAATAAAACTGTTGATCTATAGTGTACAGGGGGTATAAAGATGTTTAGTTAATTTGCCAGCATAAACATACCCTACATTGATTATATTAAAACTATTGAATCAGGGTTATTCAATAAAAATTCTTTAGGGTTATTCAATAAAAGTTCTTATCGTTAAAAATGGTGCTAATTTTGCCCCAACCAATCAGATGTTATTAACTATTTGAAAGCTAACATCTGATTGGTTGGGGCAAAATTAGCACCATTTTAAACGATAAGCGGGGAGATCCAATACCCCACGCCGCGTTACTTACGAGATTACGTCTAAAACCCACGTTAACCCGAAATTTTTTCGGGTTAACGTGGGTTTTAGACGGAAAAGGGCTATATTGTATCTCCCTGAAGAACTTTTATTGAATCTCCCTGCTTATCGTTAAAAATGGTGCTAATTTTGCCCCAACCAATCAGATCTTATTTAACATTTGAAAGCTAATTTCTGATTGGTTGGGGCAACATTAGCACCATTTTAAACGATAAGAACTGTTATTGAATCTCCCTAAATATCTATTTTTATAGTAAAATAACAAAATCAAAGATTTAGCAGATGAAAATCTATTATTAACATAGTAATTGAGGTTGAATAAAGATATAAGTCCATCTAGTTAAACCTTTTCACCCTCCTTTTTAACCCTACCTAACAGGAGATCCAGAGGGAGGTAAAACAAAACAGCTAAAAATAAGTGGAGTCAGGGTTTCCTTCCTGACTCCAAACGGCAATCGGAAAGTATCTCTGGATCAACCAGAAATACAGTATATGTATTAATACCAGTAATTGTCAATATTATATAGTTATCCTCTGTACCAACGCAACTCCAGTATATGTATTATACAGTAATTGTCAGATATTCTATAGATCCCTGTACCAACCAGAACTACAGTATATGTATTAATACTAGTAATTGTCAATATTATATAGTATCCCTGTACCAACCAGAACTACAGTATATGTATTGCCTACCAGAATTGTCAATATTTATAGTATCCCTGTACCAACCAGAACTACAGTATATGTATTAATACCAGTAATTGTCAATATTATATAGTATCCCTGTACCAACCAGAACTACAGTATATGTATTAATACCAGTAATTGTCAATATTTTTCAGTTTGCCATTACCACATCTGCTGGAAGACAGTTCCACAGTTTCACCATTCTCACTGTAAAGAAAACTTTCCTAACCTGAAGTTAAAACTTTTCTTCCAATCTTAAAGGATGTCCACGAGTCCTCTGATATGACCTATTAGTGAACAATGCACCAGAGAGTTTATTGTATGGCCCATTAATACATTTGTATAAAGTGATCATATTTCGACACAAGCGTCGCGTCTCTGAACTGCTTCCATTTCCAAGATGTCCCTTTTGTATATGGGATTCCAAAACTGCACCGCATATTCCAAATAAGGCCTTACCAGTGCCTTGTAAAGAGGGAGAATAATATTTTTCTCTCTTGAATCTATTCCTCTTTTTATACAATAAACACAGTGACCTTGCTCTCAATGCCCATTTAAGTCATTTATAAACGGTTGTGACGGAGCACCAGGGGTCTGTAATAACATGAATTAGTAAATGCTATGTAAGGGAGAGTGTGGTTCCCAGTCTTTAATAAATAATATAACATTGTTTTATCCAGGCACCACCTCTCCCAGTATTATATATTGTGCTAATAATATATATGTAAAATGTACCAATCACACTGTTGGGGATATGCAGTTAATCCTTTGTCCACAAGGGTAAAACTCTTGAGACTGACTGTCGTAAACTCATTAGCATGGTGCCTTTTTGGCTAGGTGGATGGATTTAGTTGGGTAATTGCTGATTGCTCTGCTGTACAGTAAGTCTGATGATTGGCTGCTGGTTGAAGGTTGGTCATTTGCACTTCAAAGGGAATGTGGGAATTAAAAGAGCAGCTTTAGTCCACATGGGGGGAAGCTCAGACAAAGGCAGAGCTAAGGTACACACTGAGGCAGTATCCTGTAGCTAAGAGCTGATTAACTCTATCCTGACCCTTTGCTTGAGAGCAAAGGATACAGGAGGCTAGCCTGCAGGAGGTAGCAGACTAGGGCTTGGCAGAAGGGAAAGCTGAGCAAGGGAGAACAGAGCTAGGATACATGCTTAGGCAGTGTCTAGCAGCTGTAAAACACTACCCTGTCCCTTTGCTTGAGAGCAAGGGGTCCAGGAGCCAGGAAGGCGGAGAAGACCAAGAAAAACCAGCAGCTCAGCAGTTTGTTTTTTCCTAGGCCAACAGTTCTCAGTTTATATATTAGTCGCCACTGTGGCACATTATCAAAAGCTTTAGCAAAATCCAAGTATACTACATCCACTGCTATGCCTAAATCTTAATTCTTACTTCTTAATAAAATGAAAGTCAATTTGTCTGCCACAATTTATTTCTCATAAATCCATGCTGAATACTACTAAGATCCCATAACAAAGTTTCCAGCACCTTCCCTACCACTGATGTTTACAGGTCTATAGTTACCAGGCTAGGAACGACAAACTTTTTTGAAAGTTGGTATTACATTGGTTTTTTTTTACTATCCAGTAGCACATCACCAGACAAAAGGGCATCTGAAAATATAAGAAACAGTGGTCTAGATAAAACTGGACTAAGCTCTTTTAAGATCCACTGGGCTTTATTGATATTAACTTTGTCTAAATGTTTCTGTACCATATCCTCTGTCACCCAAAGTGAATATTCCTCATTTATACCCTTCATATTATTACAGTCCCTGCTATAAGGACTAGGATTCTCTATTTTGAATACAGAGGGGGGAAAACGGTTTAGCACTCAAGCCTTTTCGGCATCCGCTATAACCATCTCAGCCCCATTATTGTTATTACTGTATATTAAAGGGTAAATGTGGTCTCCAATTCTTCCAAACTATTAAGGGTTATATAAAAAGCCTTCAATCTTACCTTCAAAATAAAACCTAAATCACATCTCTAGATACAATTTGTGGGACGTTATTGCTGGAAAGGTTCAGCAATATTACTCCCTGATTGAACACTTCCTGTTCTTAGCCATTGACTTGCTTGTAGTCATGTGACCAGCCTCTGCCTGCATTAATAGGCTCCCCCTCAACTGTCATTTTTTCCCCCAAGCACTTCCTGTTTTCCCCAGTATTAAATCTTAACTGAGCATGCTTCTCCCAAGGGGGTGGAGGGCATGGCAGAGGTGTCACACAACCTAGTGGAAACAGGGAATTTGAACATGAATAATTGTTATCACATGTTGAAGCCGGTTTGCTAGAAGTTTGGCTATACTTGTGAAGGTTCTCATTCATCAGGGTCATGGTATATCTGTTGTATTCAATTAGATCAACTGGACTTGAAATGTAGTTCTTGAAGACGTTTCGCTAGTCATCCGACTGGGTTTCTCAATTCAGAATGACTTGTACAAGAATCTGTGGCAATTATGTACCCTGGAAAATCCCAATTAGCATATCACAGCCAGGTGTTAAGGGCGTGATTAGATAGTGGCTAAGAGGTGTTATAGGAACGCCCAGAGTAAGGTGTTAAAATAGCATTGTACATGGCAGACAGTTGGTGTCGAACCCCCCTACCTCTATTTAGGCTTGGTTTCTTCACATAAATGGCCTCCTTAACACAACAACAAACAACAAACTGGCTTTCACCTCGGCACAATGCTTCCACCCGGTAGAAGTCTAGGAAAATGCGAACCAATGGAAGTACTAGGTTTACAGAAAACCAACACACACAGATCAGTATTTGATGTTTGACTCCCACCACCCTTTAGATCACAAGCTGGGTGTCATCAGAACCCTGCAACCTAGAGCCGAGAACATCCCCACTAGCACAGAGGCGAAGGCTAGAGAAATGAAACATCTCAGAGGAGCCCTTAAAACTTGTGGATATCCAGGCTGGGCCTTTGTCAAAAGAAGTAGAAGGAAAGAAAAGAACACAAATACCAACAGTGAAGGGGAAAAGCAAGACAGGAGGAAGAACATGGTCATCCCATATGTAGCAGGGGTCTCTGAGAAATTAAGAAGAATTTTCAAAAAACATCGTATCCCTGTCTGCTTTAAACCGAACATCACACTGAGGCAGCAATTGGAAAGACCCAATACCAAAACACAAGAAAAGCGACACCATATTCTGAGTGCAGTGCAGTGAAGAATGCTCTGATTTGTATGTGGGGGAGACCAAACAGCAACTGCATCAACGTATGGCCCAGCACAGAAAGCCATTCCTCGGGTCAGGACTCAGCCGTGTACCTGCATCTTAAGGATAAAGGACATACCTTTGAAGATTGTAATGTTAACATATTGGCGAAGGAAAGTGACTGGTTCAAGAGAGGTGTAAGGAGGCCATTTATGTGAAAATAAAGAAACCAAGCCTAATAGAGGTGGGGGGGTTCGACACCAACTGTCTGCCATGTACAATGCTGTTTTAACACCTTACTTGGGCGTTCCTATAACACCTCTTAGCCACTATCCAATCACACCCTTAACACTGGCTGTGATATGCTAATTGGATTTTCCAGGGTACATAATTGCCACAGATTCTTGTACAAGTCATTCTTAATTGAGAAAGCCAGTCGGATGACTAGCTAAACGTCTTCAAGAACTACATTTCAAGTCCAGTTGACTAATTGAATACAACAGATATAAGTTTGGCTATAATTTATAATTAACATTTAATAATGATATCGGTTGATGGAAATTGCAATCTACTGGCTCTTTATTGGGTTTTAATAGAATCATAATGTTTGCCTCGTATAAGGCAATTTCCCTTTAACTGATGCTGTGTTACACTAGTAACTAATTGTGGAGCAATGTGTTTAGAGTAGCGTTTGTATAATTCTATGGGATGGTCGTTAGCTCCAGAGGCTTTACCTGACTGTAGTTGTGTTATGGCCTCTTGAATCACCTCAAAATAATGGGACTATCAAGTTGATAAGTTGTGTGTCTGACAGTTGTGGGAAATTAACATCCTCTACGTATTAGAGATGTCCTCAGGAGAGGATCTCGTTTGTGATTGGTATAGAGGGTATAAAAAGAGCAAAAGGTTTGTAGAATACGGGAGTATCTCTTATAATTTCCCCCAAGTCTGTGTGTATAGCCAATATAGGTTGGGCTGGTTCATTAGCATTGACTAATGTAGCTAATAAATTGGGGGATTGGTTCCCACTTTCGAAATGTAGTTGCCAGTAAAGCGTGTGGCTTTTTCTTTCAGAAGAAGTGAGTAATGTTTCTGCAATGCAGACAAGTTGTAGAAGGGGATAGCCTCTGCCTGTTGCATGTGTATTTCGTTGTTGTTTATTCTTGAGTAGCATGTGTATTCTCGTTTAGTCGAGTTTCTGAATCCCGATGTCTATCTAATTAACCTCTTGCAGTAATTTAGCCTGTCTGTTATTAGTTGAGGTTGGGTGACCTGGGGAGAAAAGTGAGTGGGACAAGTTCATTAGTCGCACATACATAGAATCTGGCCATTGGGTATAATATAGCAAATGATATAGCTTTAGTAAGGCGATATTAGCAGGGGGTGGGTTATAAACGAGAAGTATCACATATCGGATATTATAAATCCGAATATCCAAATTTTTTGTTCGGATATTTTTGCTGAAGGTGGGGAAGCTATAGAGGACTGCTCTGGCTGTTCACAATGTTGGGCGGCCGCATGGCTGGGTATCAGTGCGCACAATTGCTGGTAACTGATGAATGATACCTGACTCTGATAACTGATGAATGATACCTGGCTGATTTTCGGGCGATTACGCATCCGTTCACGTTTTGGTATGCATGCATTTCCATAACGCAAAATGGCGAAAATGCACGCGCAAAACGCAAACTGCACAAAGATTGTGTGCGATAACGCTCACGATTTTGTGCAATCGCAGTGTGGCCTCAGCCTAAAGGTCATGTCATCAAAACAATTAGTTTCATAGTCGTAAATGCAAACACTAATACCTCCAACCCCTACACAGATACAGGTACATACTCTTACACACATTTACACATTTATTTTCACTTACTGGTTGTTAAGGGTATGTCCACCTCTATTAAAAACTTTTTTTTCCCCAAAAGCTAGGTCACATTTTGCTAATCTGTCTAATGTCTAACCTATTTAATGTTTGCTTAGTGTATGACCAGCTTAATATACAAAATATGATACCTGACACCTAACACCCGATGATGTCCTAAAATGGACATCATAGTTCTGGGTTGAGATCAGTTCTGCTGGTAAGAGTGCTGTCTTGGCCTAGCCGTTTTATCAACATGTCAACGGCCTCCTTGGTGGGTATACAGGTGAAGCGAGATGTCAAATCATAGGACACCATAGTTTCTTCTGCACCGAGTACTATATCTTCAATCTTGCTGGTGAAATCCTGAGTTCTGGATGTGATGCTTAGAACTTCCCACAAATGGTCCTAAGATGTTGGCTAGGTATTTTGCCACCTTGTATGTTACAGAGTTTATGCTGCTGACTATAGGTCTTAGTGGTGCCCCTTCCTTATGTATCTTTGGGAGTCAACATATGCATGGATGTGCCTCACCAGGGGAGAGGTGATGATACCTTGCTCGATCAATGGCTTTATTCTTTTTTGGCATTGGTGGGAAGTTCTAAGCATCACATCCAGGACTCTCAGGATTTCACCAACAAGATTGAAGATATAGTACTCAGTGCAGAAGAAACTATGGTGTCCTATGATGCGACATCTCTCTTCACCTGTATACCCACCAAGGAGGCTGTTGACATGGTGGGAAAACGGCTAGGCCAAGACAGCACTCTTACCAGCAGAACTGATCTCAACCCAGAACAGGTGTGTTCCTTACTGGACTTGTGCCTGAATACCACCTATTTAAAATACAGGGATAAGTTCTATAAGCAAAAACACGGATGTGCTATGGGATCTCCAGTTTCACCCATTGTGGCCAACCTTTACATGGAGGAGGTATAAAAACAGGCGCTTAATACCTTTAAGGGCTTAGCACCCAGCCACTGGTTCAGATATGTGGATGACACCTGGGTTAAAATCCACCAAAAGGAAGTACAAGCTTTCACAGAACACATTAATGCGGTAGACCAAAACATCAAATTTACAAGGGAAGAGGTACAAAACAACAAACTGGCTTTCTTGGACTGCTTGGTAGAAGTTAAGGAAAATCTTAACTTCTTAAGGATAAAGGACATACCTTTGAAGATTGTAATGTTAACATATTGGCAAAGGAACGTGACTGGTTCAAGAGAGGTGTTAAGGAGGACATTTATGTGAAAATAAAGAAACCAAGCCTAAATAGAGGTGGGGGGGTTCGACACCAACAGTCTGTCATGTACAATGCTGTTTTGACACCTTACTCTGGGCGTTCCTCTTAGCCACTATCTAATCACGCTCTTAACACCTGGCTGTGATATGCTAATTGGGATTTTCCAGGGTACATAATTGCCACAGATTCTTGTACAAGTCATTCTTAATTGAGAAAGCCAGTCGGATGACTAGCGAAACATCTTCAAGAACTTCAAGTCCAGTTGATCTAATTGAATACAACAGATATTTGTTGCTATTGTATTTAATGTGCCCCTGGATGTCTGTCTGTAGTCACCCAGTCTGGTAATGCCCCTTTCTTTCTTTGTTATATTCTTATGTTTCCACATAATAATGTGGTGTAATAAGGGTCTGTGAATAGGTCCAAGACAGGCATAAGGTACCCGGCATTGTTAGCAAAGATATTTATTCTGTGTGCATGACTTTGGTCTGTTTTTGTCCTGGACATGAATGCACTACTAATGCATTTTACCCACAGTAGTAAATAGTAAACACAAACCAACGTAGACAAGCGGACACAAATGTAAACACATTCAGGGAGATTCAGTAAAAGTTATTGTTTAAAATGGTGTTAATTTTGCCCCAACCAATCAGATCTTATTTAACATTTGAAAGCTAACATCTGATTGGTTGGGGAAAAATTAGCACCATTTTTAACGATAAGAACTTTTATTGAATAACCCTGATTGTGTTTTTTTATGTGCAGTGGGACCTAGCCCCAGATAGATGAGATAGCTGAAGGAACGTATTAGGTCAAAATAACTTAAACAACAATTTTTTTTGTAATTGTGCATTTGTAATACATTTGTTTGCTAGTCATTGCTATATAGATATAACACTCCATAAACTTACATTTCTTTTAATGGTAAATTCACCTCTTATTCCTGAATAAATTCCATAACACTGTACAGTTAATTGGAGCAGTGATCAACTACTAGGCATGGGATTTTTAATAATAAAGACACTGGGACACACCTCTGTCTTCACATTAAAGAAAAATAAAATTTATTATTAAAAGAAAATTCATGTCCAATAGGATTTGTTAGTCAATACATTTTCTATTTTGTCCACTACACTAAATGTCAAGATAATTAAGGTATTTGGAGCTCATAGGAAAAAAATGGACATCTTGTAATCTTAATAAATTAATCTTAAACTTACAGAATTGATGTTTATCTCACAAAAGTCTACCAAACAGTTTTCTCTCTCCAAAATGACTGATTGTACTGTTAAGCAAAGAAAACAGACTTAAATTTTTTTGTCATTGGTGAAAAGGATAAATGTACCGTAGATGCAATTTTTTTTTTGTGGCTAAACACAAGTCTTGATTTGGAAATTTCTACTCCTGCAAAAGTAGAGTTCATGTTGATGGCAAAAAGATTTTCTACAAAATATCTGTAATACAGCATCCTAAACTGCTTTGTGAGTGGTGCCTAGAATTCATACAGTTTTCTGTGGATGATGCTGGGTGGTGGTAGTCCAGAGCAAAACGTGTTCTCCACCCAATCAGCAGAGCATACCGGAAAAGACAGCACATCTAAAAGATGATACATAATTATGATCTGTGCAGTTTCGCCTACCATTTATAGGATCAAGGAGAAGACACCTCTAGAGTGATGTTCCAAACAGAATGCACATGTTTAATTGATGAATCTTAGCAGCATGAGTATACAAACTACTGCATCATATCGACAAAATTATCTCACAATGGCTTACAATATAGATTCCATTCAAACCACTATCAGCCATATTATATTATGGGAAGCATGATGCATAGGACACTCTAAAGCAAACATAGCATTTTAGGAGGATATTTTGGTTGCTGTTTTTAATTTATGCAAAGATACATATAACGAGTAAATCCACTAGAGAAATAAGCTTACAGTGAGTACTTATGTAGGCTTCTTCTATTGGCATCAATATTTTGCACTTGAATTTGTGCCTACTGTAGTTGCAATTTAAAAAAATAACCAATAACTATGACTTTGTATTTGTGGATGCAGTCAATACTTCCTTTAAATTTATTTAGTTTTAACAAGACACTCCGTGGTCTCAATAGAAGAGGTTTCTCATACCTTTCAAAAAAGCATATGCAATGTCTTTAGCTGTTGTCAATCCAAAATTTACAGGCATGTAAAGTCTCTCATCCTACTCTGCACTGTCTGTGCAATCATTTCTAAAGCTAGTAACAGGCTTGCAATCAATATTTCCTCTGCCTATGGACAACTTGGGGAGAGAAAAGTGGTCATGCTCAAGCAAAGAGCTTGCTTGTGCCTTCACAGCTCACTGTGTAAACAGGAAGCACCAACATTTATACTGTTGTAAATATGGAAAGACTGCATGTACAAGCATGATCCTGGAGTTCTAAAAATGTGCTCTTTTTAATAGTGGGCATTTATATGGAGACCATAGTTCCCTTTTGATACTTAGAACTCTATTTTATACAAAACTTTATTTTACGATACGGTACCTTATTTTCAAGTTTACTATATTTCTTCACCAAATTCTTTTACAATCCAAAGAACACTTTATTCACTCAAAGGTTTCAGACTTATGTGTTTTCTGATGTGAAACAAGATTTGAGTTCTGGTTGAATGATCTCCCACATATGGGACATATATATGGTCTCTCTCCAGTGTGTGTTATGTGGTGCCGAGCAAGATTTGAGCTGTTTGAAAATCCCTTTCCACAATCAGAGCACACAAAAGGTTTGTTCCCAGTATGTATGCTTTGATGCCTAACAAGGCTAGAATTCTTTGTAAAACATTGCCCACATTCAGAACAAATAAAGGACTCTCCACCAGTGTGGATTTTATGATGTTCAGCAAGACTTGAACTTCTTGAAAAACCTTTTCCACACACAGAACAAATAAAAGATTTTTCTCCTGTATGAATTTTATAATGTTCAGCTAAATTAGAGCTTCTAGCAAAACGCTTTCCACACTGTAAACATTCAAAAGGTTTTTCACCTGTATGAGTTCTTTGATGGTCTATAAGATTTGAATTCTTAGTAAAACATTTTCCACAGTCAGAACAAGCAAATGGTTTTTCTCCTCTGTGAATTCTTTGATGGTCAACCAAAGTAGAGCTACTAGTGAACCGTTTTCCACAGTCCACACAAAAATAGGGTTTTGCACCAGTGTGAACTCTATGATGAGTCGATAAATGAGAGTTTTTGCTAAAACTTTTCCCACATAAATTGCAAACGTATGGTCTCCCCTGTGAACCTACACTCATTGTCTCAAAATTAATAAAAGATACGTGTGAAAGATATTCCTGGTCTTCGCACTGAATCAGCCCTTCCCTATCCAAGATTTTATCCTTAAAAGTTCCCCTATTTTTAGGGTAATGAAATATGCACTCTGTACCAGGATCAATCTTAGCACAGCTTTTATCAACTGCAGACAGGTCATGTGTCAATGTGGGTGTCTCAAGGCAATAGATGTTAGCCGATTTCAGGCAGTTATCTTTATGCACTGTTACATCTTGGGCAATAATTCGAACAGGTTTGTTTTTCCTCTTGTTTTTTCTATTTTGTCTTGCTGCAGGATCATTAACGCTAGCTCCATCTACATGATCAAAACTAAGTCCTATGTGGGCATCAAAGTGCTTCTTTAAGTTCATATTTTCTGTTGAAAATAAAACCAAAAACATTCTTAAAGAGATGTCAAAAAACAACATGAAAGAAAATCATGTTTAATAAAAAAAATAAATAAATAAAAAACAAGCTCAGAGGAACAGGCTTTTTTAGCAGCAATACCTACCATAGCTATAAATGTACTACAAAAAGTAAGGAGTTTAAGAAGTTATTTTTCTACACTTTCTTTGTTCTTATTACATATTGGTAAAAATGCACTTTTTAAAACAATGTAAAAAAAAAAGTTAAACTGTTAAATAAATAACAGGACAAATAAGATTTTGCTAAAACCTCAACATCGATACAAATGAATGCACATCAAAAACGGTTTTGGGAGGGGCGGGGGGGTTAAGAATGAATGGGACTTGTTATTAACGACTTTGACATAAGGACATAGAAAAATAAGGACATTAAACAAGAAAGACAGTCTGTATTAGGTGCAAGTAGGCTTTCCATTTGGAATCTGAGGTAGAGAGTCTAAAGGGGCATTTTGCAGCATTACAGGGCTCAGCAAATCTTGGGGGACAGCAGGCATTGTCTGGGGCCAGTATAGAGGGTGGTAGTGGGTCAGGGAAGGTTGAGAGGGGAGGTACAAAGGGAAGTGGGAGACGGAAGGGTAGGGTTGCTTCTTTCTAGCTTGGCCATCCTAACAGATTTACCATCTTCGGTAATGAAGTGGAGGAGGTCAGCTCAAAATTAGCAAGTATGGAGAGCACCGATTCCTTGAGCACCCATGCGACTGCCATCTCTAATACAAGGCAAGGAGAAATTAGGGCAAGGAAGGCTAGGCAGGTGGTTGTGGTAGTGTACTCCATTATTAGAAAGGTGGATAGGGTCATCAACCACCAAGAACCTACATGCCGAACAGTGTGTTGCCTGCCTGATGCAAGGGTTCAAAATATGGCGGATTTGTAGATAGATTATTGGGTGGGGCTGGGAGTAAGGAGTAGAGGTTCTTAAAATGATTTCTGAGAGCAGGGCCAAGATAAAAGGGCATGTCTACCCAAAAATAAATTTTTGACATACCCCCAACCGCTGAAATTTCTTTAAAAAAAAGCATTAGAACACTAACTTAGAGACCCTTTTCTCCAGTGGCGCACTGATCCAGCTCCCTACTTGGAACTTGCAAGCATTTGCTGGACCGGCAGCCGCTTCTGTGATTAGCTGAGAGGCAGCCAATCACAGACACAGCTGCCCTCAATGGAGATCGTGTGGGAACAAAGGTCTGTAAGTAGCGTTATGATTATGATTTTTTTTTATTTTTAAAGAAATAACTTGGCGGTTAGGGCTGGGAAGGGGGCATCAACAATATGCCCAAAGGATTTCATGCTAGGTGCAATGGCTGCAGAGGATGGATCCGGATGGTTGGAGAGAGGGGGGGGGGGGGGGGGGGTCCCCCGCCCTTGGCCCCGTCCCCTCAGAGGACAAGGAGGAGGCAGAAACCTTTGGACAGGCAGACAGCTTCTACTCTTCAGTCTTCTGGACTTTGGACAAGCACTGCAGCACAACTATAAGAGAGGTACGGTTGGTGTAACAAGGAAAGTTTAGGTTTTTAGAGAACTGGTCGGCTACAGGCTCTTTAGTAGCCTGTGGCAGCTGTTTTAGGGGAGAAGATAGATAGAGGGTATTTTAAACTAGGTTTGGGGAGGGAGGGTACTGTCAATCTCACTGGGGTAAATAGCACAGGGGGTAAACAGGATTTAGATTGGCCAATTGTGGGAGAAAAGGGGAGAGGGGATAGCATAGAGAGGCATGTGTATTAAAGTGCATAAATAAATTACTGGATCATAATCTAAGATGTTTGCAAATGCAGGGAGCCTGGCTGAAAAAAATGGGAGAATAGGTTTTGACTGAGGCAAAATTTAAAAGAAGAAATAACTGGCAAAATGGCTGTTAAAGCGGAGGAAATATGTGTGGAATTGGTCAACTAGAAGGGGGTAACATTATTGTTGTGGTCTGCTACAAGCCACAATGCTGGCAGGGAGGAAGTGAGTCAGTTTCATATGCAGTTGGCAAGGGCTGCAGGTTTGTGGAACCTTCTTATTATGAGGGACTTTAATTACACTGAAATTGGAGTAGGGGAACTGCCATCACAGAAAAGGGTGATGGGTTCCTTAATTCTGGCATGTTCATTTCTCTCACAGGTGATTGAAGTTACTACTAGAAAAGGTGCTCAGTTGGATCTGGTAATATCCAACGTCACGGAGTGTATTATAGATATAAATGTATAGTGAGAAAATAGTGACCATAAAATATTTTCATTTAAAAGGGGGAGTTCAGCACAAATACATATACTTTTCAGAAAAAAGAGCAGTATTTTTCATCCCAATGACCTTAATCTGCTAATTCAGCATTGTGTCTGTATACATATATAAATAAATGCAACCAAAATATTGACTTCCTGTTTGCAGGACCCCTAGTTGAGACCGTTATGGTCTTGCCCTTGACTCAGCGCCTGGGTTGATTCAGTTGCTCTATAGAGATCTGAGCATCTTTGACTCATCCAACAGCCAATCAGTAGAAATAACTGTTAGGAATATTCCAAGGAAGTGGTGCGTCCTGGGAAGAAGGACCATTAGAACCTAAAATGTTAGCTCAACTAACATTTTGTCAACAGCAAGTAACAGCAAAGGGTATGAAATCAACTGATTTTTCAAAATGGAAGAGAATATGTAGAATAACTAAGTATGCATTACACAAACTAACAATTTATTAATATTGACAATTTCCACTGCACTGTCCCTTTAATGTAAGTTATCAAAAGGAAAAATGCACTGGGTTATCAAAGACTTAATTTAAGAAAAGGAAATTTTCCTTGGATAATAATAGCTCTTTAGAATAGCAATTGGGATAATATTTTCTCAGGTAAAGAGGTAAAGATACTGAACAGTGGACTGTTTTTGTTTAAAACTATTACACACCTAAATTTATACCCTTAAAAAAAATATAGAAAAAATAAGTCCACACCCATGTGGCTGAATTCTAATGTAAAGAGGAAAATGGAAAGCATTTAAAACCTTTAAGTTAGAGTGAATGGAACAGACCTTTAGGAACTAAAAAAACTGTAAGATTGTAAGAAAACAATTAAGCTAGCTTAAATAAATAATGAAGTTAGGATTGCTGAACAAAGCATGACTAACTCTAAGCATTTTTTTTAAAAGTATATTAATAGTCAGAAAATGATGACTGAAAACGTTGGGCTATTAATTAATGGGGATAAGTCAGTTACAGAAGATGGCAATAAAGCAAACGTCTTTTTTACGTATACAAGATAGAAGATCAAAGTAAAGATAGCATAGCGTATAAAAGCAACAATAACAGTATAAAAGATGCAATTGCACTTGCACTGCAATAAAGCTCCTGGACTGGATAAAATACATCCTCGGATCCTTAGGGAACCAAGTTAAATTTTATAAAGGCTTCTTATTTTGTCAGATTCCCTCACACCTGGAAGCATGCCTCTGGATTGGAAAAAGCTGATCTAATTTGAAAATATAAAAAGGGCAGTTGATCACAGATGGGTAATTACTGAAAAAATGACTTTGCCTACTCTTAATCTATAATTGAATACATGTAAGTAGCACTTACTCTGATTTGCGTGTGTTGCTGCATGCCTTCAATCCAGCACACATTTTGTTTAGGAGCAGTATCCCCCCTCCCTCTTAACTACTCCTACTTTCATCCAACCTGACTTTTTTCCCACAAACCAACTGTCAATCCTGCACACAGAATACAGCATTCCAACTGTCAAAACACTGTCACCATTCCAGCTACAGTAAAACTGCTCACAGAAGAATAGATTTTGAGAGCAAGGAACTTGATTGACAGCTGAAATATAAAAAGTTTTAGATTGGATATCTAAAGAAATAGGGGGCAGATCAACAAAAAAAATGATACAGTGGTGGTTGGGAAGAATTATAGTTTCCAGTTATGGTCAATTTAAAATAAGCCATTTTTCGGTATAGATGCCCTTTAATTACAGATAAAATAGCAATGATAACTCACTGTAAATGTCTCTGGGAACAGGGAAATGGTCTGGGGAACATGTACATATTACCATATTTCTTTCCAATTGGCAGGGTTTCTGCACGGAGTTTTCATTTTGGCCGAATTGCTACATTCGAGGGATATCGCCAAAACACTGCATTCGAGCGTTATCTCCGAAATGCTACATTCAAGGTTTTTTGCCGAAACGCTACATTGAAGGGTTATTGGCAAAAGCTACATTCAAGGTTATAGCCGAACTGCTGCATTTGAGGATTATCGCTGAAACAGTACATTCGAAGGTAATTGAATTTTTGATAATTATCGAAAATATGTCCGCAAGTTTCGAATTTTAAGGAAGTTCTTTAAAGTCCCAGCTTCCCCAAACTATAAAAGTTCGGGTTGAACTCGGGTTTGCGTTCTAGCCCATCTCTAGCGGGGAATATACTGGAAAGTTTTTTTATACGGTAACATATTCTAGTATGTTTCAATGATTGAATGGATTTAGGAGGAATATATCTTGTCAAACTAACTTGCTTGGCTTTTATGAGAAAGTGAGTAGGAATCTCTGGCACAGCATTAGATTCAGTAATTTGCTAAGGCTTTTGATTTTTTGCCCTACACACAGAAAAAAAGTTTGTTTTATGGGTGGAAATACCCTTTAAAATATATGCTGCTTATAAGGATATTGGGGTTTTGGTGGATAACAAACTTAAATGTACCAAGCAGTGCCAGGCACCAACAGCTAGAGCCAGCAAGTCTGGGGGTATGGATTCAAGCGAGAAAAATATTATTCTCCCTCTTTACAGAGTACTTGTAAGGCCTCATTTGGAATATGCATTGCAGTTGTGGAATCCTGTGTATAAAAAGGACATCTTGGAAAAGAAAAGGGTTCAGAGAAGGGCAACTAAATTAATAAGGATACTGGTGGAGCTTCAAAATGAAGGCAGGCCATACAATAAACTGGGACATTGTTCTCCAATAGAACATGTTAGAGGACACATGGGCATCCCTTAAGACTGGAAGAAAAAAAGTTTAGTCTTTCATTTTGGAAGGGGTTTTTATCTATGTGAATGGTAAAAGTATGGAACGGTCTTACATTGGACTTGGTAATGGCAGGTTCATAAAAAAGCTGTATGAGTTTCCAAAAACAAAGACTGTTGCATGTTATTGGCATTAATACATAAAGTTGTAATTGAATCCCTTCACACTGGATATTTTTTTTAAACTTGCCTAACTGTTTTATTAAAACAGTTGGGCAAGAAATGTTGAAATGTTGCTATTGCGGAGTATTCAACCTTGAATACTATACTGATTAATTTTACATTCAATGCTACTTGACTAGGAAGAATTTGAAAGTGTAAATATTTGAAGTGTAAATTAAGTAAAGTTTGTTTACTTGATTCTCAAATTTAAAAACACTCACCTAGAAATCACTCCAGTTATTGCTGCCAACTCCCTTCCTGTTTCCCATGGTCCTCTAAGCTGGTGACTTCTTTCCCATACAAGACTATGGGCATGCCTGAGGCGCAATGGGGAAAAGGGATTCCAGTCCTTTAGGAAGAAGAGGAGGGAGAATCAGCAACAATCAGAGTGATTTTAATGTAAGTAATATATTTTTATGAAAAAATTTAGTTTTTGAGGATGTCACTTGGAATAACTCCCTCCCACTAAATAAGATTAAAGAGCATCTATAGTGAAAAAAACACATTGCCCCTTTGCAAAGTTAAATTCATGTACTCTGTGCTGCTTTTCTCCTACCTGTCAGTGACTCTGTTTTTCCATGGTCTCAGATCTCTCTGCAGTATTGCCCCCTTCCCCCTCCCCTCTGCTACCTCCTCCAAGTCGAAACTCCGGCTACCGACAAGCTTTCCATGTGCAGTAGGAGTTAAAAATTCAACATCCTGAAAAACACACCCACGCACAGTGGCCAATAGAAATCAAGCTAACTTGGAGATAGGAAGGAGAGGGAGAACAGTACAGTTTACAATCTCCCTCTTTGTGACCCATCATGAAACAGTGTAAGCTATCAAGAAGGGGGGTCAAGTGCAGCCTTACCTCTGCCATCAAAGCTACCTCTCTCCCTCTGCTAATCCTCTTATCTCTATGTTGTAACAGAGCAGGGAATTCCTTGAGCAGGGAAGAGGGTCACAGGGATTTGATTGACATTACAAATAGGAGTAGAGGAATGCAATCACATTTTTAAAATGTGTGTATCTCAGGACAGAGAGGGAAAATTAAAAAAGTGAAGACACTCTGGGGGTTGGAGAGAATTATAGAACACATGGAAAGGAAGAAAAAAAAGTTCATTTTTCCACTATAGATGCCCTTTAATCTTTCATTCTACAGTGTGCATGAGCACATTTCCTTGGTTACTTGGAATTAAATCATAGGGTTACGAGTCAAATCAGAGTGTTTGTAATAGATCATAATATATTATAAATCCTGATGTATCACAGGTGTATATAATAAAGAAAATTATTAAAATAATAATGCTCATAAGTGCAAAAAAAAAAAGTGGATCCCCTGGTTTTATTAGAAATCATATTTAAAGTCAGAAAAAAACTAGGGCTTACTTTTGGAAATACAAAGACAGCATGGTTGCAAAATCGTGTTAATGTAAGTATGTAGATCTTGGCTTGGAAATTAATATGGGAGACAGAAGCTGTTGTTCCCGTCTCCCTGACAATTATAGATATGGTTTTGAACAAAAATTTAACAATAGAAATAGGTTTCGTAACTCTTTTAATTAAGTCTTATGTGTCATAAGTCTTTTGTTAATTGTTAAACAGAAACTGATAAATCTCATGAAATGTCACCTTAAAATTAATAAAATGCCTTGTACTATAAGGCAGTTTAGATTTTAATACCTCTTAATGGGCCAAAGAAAAACAGAACCCAGGAACTACTGTTAACTATAATAAAAATTGGTCTTACCAAGTACACTGAATGTTTGTTCATTCTCCAGGTTTAAATCTTTATAAACTTCCTTATAACCACCTAAGCACCGTTTCATGCATAAATAAAAAGCATCCTCTTCACTTTTTGTAAGTGCCTGGAAGAGAAAATATATTGGATAATACACAAATACAACATTTCTGGATAACGTTATTTACAAGTCTTCCTGAAGTTGATGTCAAAGTATTTACTGTAATAAGGAATCTACATTCAGCTCTGGTTCATAAAATAATGATTCAACTTCAATTATATATACAATTTGAGAAACTCACCTTCTTATTGAGCATTTGAGATATCTTTTTAGCAAGGTCTAAGATGATTTTTTCACTATTATTTTCTTGTGTAAGTGAATCCATTTTAATGACTTTATGGTTCCGGTGATCTTTCTCTGAGACAGAGGGGATGCTGATCTCTGTGGTACAGCCAGTTTGCTTCTCTACAATTATATAATCCTAGGAAACAGGAGAGGTTGTGTAAGGTATTTTACTAAAACATATATTTCAACACTGCACAATTAGAATCCGTGACATAAAAAAAAACTAGATGCATTTTGGTTGTAATAAAATTTATAGAAGTACCACATATACAGTCAGGTCCATAAATATTGGGACATCGACACAATCTTAACATTTTTGTCTCCATACACAACCACAATGGATTTGAAATGAAACAAACATGATGTGCTTTAACTGCAGACTGTCAACTTTAATTTTAGGGTATCAGGTGAACGGTGTAAGAATTTGCATATGTGCCTCCTACTTGTTAATAGGAGGCACAGTGAGAACGGTGAAACTGAGGAATGGTCTTCCAGTTGATGTGGTAATAGCAAGTTCATTAAATAGCTTTAAAAGTGGGCTGGATACGTTTCTAAAACTAAAAAATATTATAATACAGGATTCTGGATGATCCCCCCCCAAAAAAGTTTTTATGGATACCCTTGTGAACCCTGAGCCATTTGGAGTATCTTTTCCTCCCTTTTCAGAGGGCATTTTTTCTGCACTTCTGAGTTCTCACATGTTAACAATTGCAGAGCAGTGCATGTCAATGTGGATTGACATTGGATGCGCTGCAATATGCTTTTGGAGTGCAAACAATCATTTTTTTGCCGATCGCATGTGTTGTGATTGCACATGTGCCTTGCTGTGGCCTCAGTCTTATGAAGGGTCAATGAGTATTCTATAAAGGTTTGACTAGATGAACGTATGTCTTTATTCAAAGATTTTTCCCGTTTCACCACTGTGCTTTTTACTATAAAATTTGGATTTAATCAAACTAATGTCAAACTGCTGATTTGAAAACATGCAGGCCTGTGAAAAATTATGCCTGTGGGTTCCACATAATACACATTTGTACTTCAGTGCTCAGAAGCTTAACAGAGCTACAGAGAGAATTCTGGTAGGAAATGGTTTCCAAAAAGTATAAAAATCTAACTGGCTCTTATATTGATGGGAAAACAGTGAAATACTGTCAAAACATGACAGTGTCATCATTAAAAACAGATAGTGCCCTAAATACAGTGAACCTGTTTTCATTTAGTTCTTTATCCAACTGTGGCATTTTATCCAGCACACATTTCATAAGTTTATGCATCCATATCTTACAAACATTGGAGACTGCTTTATGTTGGGGCTGCTCAGAAAAAACTGATCTTGTTGTTTTACGCTTGTCTGCTAAAAAGGACTATTACAGCTCTGGGGCCACACAAATATATGCTAGCATGGGAATGGGATATTGGTTCTGCATTCCTGGAATTGAGTTGTCAGATATCTAGTTGGCAGAAAGGAAACCAAATCTGCACGCTTTTTAAAGGGCATGTCCACCCTGAAATTAAACTTTTAGGATAAGGTAGGTACACCCTGCCCACCCCCAACCGCCGATATATTTCTTACCAAAAATGCCTAGATCGATACTTACAGCCATTACACTCCCACTGCGTCTCCTCCTGGCTCCGTTTGGAGGAAGTCGCAAACGGGACGGACCGGCAGCCGCGTCTGATTGGCTGAAAGGCAGCCAATGACAGACGTGGCTGCTTTCAAAGGAGATACCGCAAGAGAGAAGGGGCTGTAAGTATTGATCTAAACATATTTTTTTTAAAAATATTTTGGCGGTTGGGGTTGTGCAGGGGGTACCTACCTTATCCTAAAAGGATTTCACGCTAGGTGCCATGGATGCATGGATCCGGATGGTGGGAGGGCTCCCCTGCGCATGCCTCAGACCTTGTTGAGGTTAGTGGGGAAACAGGCACCGGAAAAGTTACATACAGCTCCTACTCTTCAGTTTCCTTGACTTTGAAAAGGCATAGCAGGAGAACCATTTGAAGCATAGAAGTAAGGTAAGGAATTTTTTAAACTACACAGCGGGGCCAGTATGGGTTACATTTTAATTTTGGGGATGGACATGCCCTTCTACAAAATATTTTTTTACTCAGCAAACCTTAATTGTAACCTATGACTTTCTCAAAGTGCTTGGAGATGAGTAGTGTCACTGCTATTGTTATTCCATATCTTCCAGGACTGCCCCGCTTATTCAACAATACTCGAGGCTGGTCAAGCATTTTCTATAAATGATACTGGATAAGGTAATCCTGCTGGAACCATTAACTTACTGCTCCTCTAATAGACCATCCCCAAAAAAAAAAAAAAAAGACCCATTTTCTTACAGCAGCATATGAAATCAACACCTGGCTGTGATATGCTAATTGGGATTTTCCAGGGTACATAATTGCCACAGATTCTTGTACAAGTCATTCTTAATTGAGAAAGCCAGTCGGATGACTAGCTAAACGTCTTCAAGAACTACATTTCAAGTCCAGTTGATCTAATTGAATACAACAGATATAAGTTTGGCTATAATTTTATAATTAACATTTAATAATGATATCGGTTGATGGAAATTGCAATCTACTGGCTCTTTATTGGGTTTTAATAGAATCATAATGTTTGCCTCGTATAAGGCAATTTCCCTTTAACTGATGCTGTGTTATACATAGTAACTAATTGTGGAGCAATGTGTTTAGAGTAGCGTTTGTATAATTCTATGGGATGGTCGTTAGCTCCAGAGGCTTTACCTGACTGTAGTTGTGTTATGGCCTCTTGAATCACCTCCAAAGTAATGGGACTATCAAGTTTGATAAGTTGTGTGTCTGACAGTTGTGGGAAATTAACATCCTCTACGTATTTAGAGATGTCCTCAGGAGAGGATCTCGTTTGTGATTGGTATAGATGGGTATAAAAAGAGCAAAAGGTTTGTAGAATACAGGGAGTATCTCTTATAATTTCCCCCAAGTCTGTGTGTATAGCCAATATAGGTTGGGCTGGTTCATTAGCATTGACTAATGTAGCTAATAAATTGGGGGATTGGTTCCCACTTTCGAAATGTAGTTGCCGGTAAAGCGTGTGGCTTTTTCTTTCAGAAGAAGTGAGTAATGTTTCTGCAATGCAAGCCAAGTTGTATGAAGGGGATAGCCTCTGCCTGTTGCATGTGTATTCTCGTTTAGTATGTGTATTCTTGAGTAGCATGTGTATTCTCGTTTAGTCGAGTTTCTGAATCTCCAGATGTCTATCTAATTAACCTCTTGCAGTAATTTAGCCTGTCTGTTATTAGTTGAGGTTGGGTGACCTGGGGAGAAAAGTGAGTGGGACAAGTTCATTAGTCGCACATACATAGAATCCTGGCCATTGGGTATAATATAGCAAATGATATAGCTTTAGTAAGGCGATATTAGCAGGGGGTGGGTTATAAACGAGAAGTATCACATATCGGATATTATAAATCCGAATATCCAAATTTTTTGTTCGGATATTTTTGCTGAAGGTGGGGAAGCTATAGAGGACTGCTCTGGCTGTTCACAATGTTGGGCCTGGCCGCATGGCTGGGTATCAGTGCGCACAAACTTGCTGGGTTTTTCTGCTGGAGTTGCGCCATGACTTTCCGCCATTCCCGGTCTGGTTTCTTTGTTATCTTTGTGTTTAGTCATCTCTTCTGGGTCTCGGTATTCAGGCAAGTAGATTGTGTCCTATTTTACACCTTTGTAGGGGTTAGGATAATATAGGATTATATATGTTGACGAGAGCACCTGAGTCTAGCGTCTATTTAGTTTTCCATCTTGGACAGGCCCCCACTCAGTCCCATTATTTAATGGTCCCACATAGGGATGGCATAGAACTCGAACCCGAGTTCGAGTCGAACTTTCGAGTTCCGGACGGACCTGGACTTCTTGAACTATCCCGGACTTGGACTTTCGATATTTCCCGGACTTTCGATGATTTATCGAATGTTCGACCATTCGAACGGTCGAACATTCGATAAATCATCGAATTAAAAAAAAAGTGCCCACATGTCCAAAATCACCCAATGGCAGCTAATTTGAGCATTGCCAGCCCCCTGGGTATATAAGGCAATGCGACCAGCGCTATTTTGTCAGTGTGTTGGAGTGTGTTTAGTGGAGACCTGACAGTGTAGGAGTTGGAGAGAGATTTTTGCGCTTTTTGAGCTTTCTGTGTGTGGATTTCAGTGTGGTGGTTTAGCTCTTGTAGTTAACCACCCCTGTATTCACACATCTTGAGACCCAACAGTCCTTTTAAGGACTAACTTTGTGAGACCCAAAGGTCCTTTTAAGGACTAACCCCCCTATAAGTCCTTTGGACAAATTTTGTGTTAGACCTTTTAGAGGTCTAGGTGTCCTGTTTTTTTGTTTGTTTCTGTATCTGTGTGTCAGTGTCTGTGTGTTTGTGTAACTGACAGTGCTGCGTTCAGCAGCAATCTGCAGCTTTTGCTGTCTGATCTGCTGTTTGCTGTCAGTTGTGTCTGTGTCCTTTTTGTGCTTTTAGTGTAAAAAAAAAAAGCTTTGTGTTTATTTGTTTGCTTCTGTGTTGTTTTGTCGCTTTGTCTTTTGTGTTTGTGTGTGTGTGTGTGTGTGTATATATATATATATATATATATATATATATATAAAGACTTTTCAAGATTGAGCGCACTCATGGGACCTCAGGTAAATGCAAAACGTGTTTATTCACAAACAGGTGGTTGACATGTTTCCGCCCAAACTCGGGCCGTCTTCAGAAAGGTCCACCGCACACCTCTTAGAACGTTTCCGCATGGTGCTGGTGTTATGGAGTGTGTCTGCTAGACTCCTTTATATATATAAACAACCAGCGAAACACCGCACACTGGTCTTGACTGCAAATTCTTTTATTGGCACATAATATGTAGATGCACTACGTTTCGGGGATCGCACTCCCCTTCATCAGGTACACATATTCACATAATGCTAAATTATACATAGCCTTATATACCCTCCCCCACAGGAACTGACCACATAATTGTCTCAAGCCACACCCCTATCAAAATTAACTCTTTACCAATAAGACAACATTCATAAATAGGCAACAGGATACTAGAAAAATTATTTTCAAGAAAAACTATTTACAGGGAAAAACAGACATGGTTTAGATGCATCATTTAAGGAAATGTCAGAAATCGTAGTCTTTATTTAACCCATGTGGGTACAAGCTATTAAGTTGGTGCACCCACCACACCTCTCTTTTTTTCAGTTTTAGACCACGATCACCCCCCCTGCTGGAACTTAACACTCTCTCCAGTACTCTGAATTTTAGCTCACTATCAATGTGGCCTGTCTCTACAAAGTATTTAGGGACTGGCAACCTCGTGTCTTTTTTTCTTATACTGGAGCGGTGTTGGGAGATCCTAGATTTAATCATCTGGGTAGTCTCCCCAACGTATATCAATCCACACGGGCACCAAAGCACATAAACCACGAACGTGGACTCATGTGCTAGATTCCCGCATCTGATATTTTTTCTTAGTTCCTGGATGTGTGAATATAGGGCCCTTGTCTACAAACCTACACTGGGTGCAGTGCAGACAGGGGTACATTCCGGGCTTATGTTTGCCAAGGAATGTAGCCCCGTCCGCACCTTCCCGTCTATACATGGCTCTTACCAAACTGTAACCTTTGCGATAATTAATTAGAGTTGGTGCCCTGAATTCCTCAATCTCGGGATAAGAACGATATAAAGTATGCCAATTTTTACGGATAGCCTCCTCTATTAAATTACTTCCTACCGAGAAATCCATAATCAAGGGTATGTGCTTAGATTGTATGTTACTTTTTTTGCTTTGTTTCTCATTAGCTTTTGTCAAAGATGCATCAAGGAGTCTCCAAGGGTATTGTCGGTTCACAAATTTATCATACATCTGCTGTGTCTGCTTCTTACACACATCTGGATTGCTCACAATCCTATTGACTCTTTTAAACTGGCTGATCGGAATCTATTTCCTGACATGGGAAGGATGGAAGCTCCCATATGCCAGGATCTGATTCCGATCAGTCGGCTTACTATACAACTCTGTACTGATTCCGTTGTCCACCTTTACAAGTACATCAAGAAAACAAATGTCAGTTGGGCTGTTCTGCATAGAGAATTTAATCTCAGGGTGTAACTTATTCACTTGTTCATGAAAGCGTGATAGGGATCCAACGCCGCCCCGCCACAGGAGGAAGACATCATCTATGTATCTCCACCAGGCTAAACAGTGCCTGGTGAAGGATGGTAATACATAGATGAAGTCCTCCTCAAGCCAAGCCATAAAGGCATTGGCATATGACGGAGCGACATTGGATCCCATCGCCGTACCCCTTAACTGGATGTAAAAGGAGTCATCAAACTTAAAGTATGATCTGTGCAATATCAACTTCAGACATTCCATGAAAAACCTGACCTGACATCCACTGTACCCCCTCACACCACCAAGTAGGCGACTGCAAGCAGCCACCCCATCCTCGTGTGGTATGGAGGTGTACAGGGATGACACGTCCATAGTCGCCATAATGACCTCCACCCAATTGTCAATTTCAACATCCCGAAGTCTCCCAAAAAAATGGGAGGTATCTTTTAGGTAAGCTTGTGTACCCTGCACCAAGGGAGCAAGAATCCCATCCAGCATGGTAGCCATAGGGGCGAAGACCGAACCGATGCCCGCCACTATGGGTCTACCTGGAGGCTGGATGCGATTTTTGTGAATCTTGGGCTGGGTATACAACACTGGAGTAATAGGGTGAGTTACACAGAGGGTCTTTTTGAGATCCTCTGAAATCACTAGATCTCTGGTCATCTGGGTGAGCAAACAATCAATTTCCTTTTTAATGTCCCATATGGGATCTCTCTGAACTTTGCAGTATACCTTATCAGCACCCAGCTGATCGAGAATCTCTCTCAAATAATACCCTGTATCCAATATCACGATCGCACCCCCTTTATCTGAGGGTTTGATTGTGATATCGGATCTCTGTTTCAACCGTTTCAAAGCCATTTTTTCATCTGAAGTTAAATTGTGATTAACTGATAAGCCTTCAATCTTTTGAGTTGCTGAACACACATCATGTTTAACTTTATTCACAAAACTCTCCACCCCTATATTGGTGGTCGGCGGCACAAACCCACTTTTTACTGTTAACCCCACATTGCGTGGCGTGAGTGTGTTGGTCTCAATCTCCCTTGTAGTCCCATCCAATTTTTGGGCAAAAAAAGTTTTAAGTCTCAATCGTCTGAAAAAGGCATAGAAATCCACATCAAGCTTGAAAGTATCCAGTCCAGTAGTAGGACAGAACCCTAGCCCTCTAGATAACACAGAAGTTTCAGCTGCTGTAAGACTAACCTGTGAGAGGTTAATCACTGCTACTTCTGTCTCGAATGCAGGGTTCTCTTGGGAAGGGGATCCCTCCAGTTTGATGGCTTTCTTGTGTCCTCCCCTCCGGCAGGGTCTGCGTCGTTGGTATGAAAAGGGCCCGGTGCTCCTCTATCACGGACCCGTATTTCCGGGTCTGAGCGCCAGTGCCGCAACCTTCCGCCACGATCACGTGGGTCGGAGGACCAATCATAGACCCGGCCTCATTCGTAGTCTTCCTGATCCTGAGCAAACTTGGAGCACTAAAACTCCTCCCCTTTCTTTCTGTACTGAATCATCCGCTGTTCCAATTCGGTCTTTAATTTGGTAAACTCCTCTTGCGATATACTGGAGTTGAGTTCAGCTTCAAGCTCCCGCACCTTCTCATTAATGCCGGCCAGCTCCTCAGCAATGAACTCCAGATTCAGCATCATCACATCCAAAGAACATTTGTTCAAAATTCTAATGAACTTGTTCTTAAATATATCATTATTCATGAATAACGTTGGACGCAGATTTACCCGCAATCCCCTCGGGATCCGGTTCTGTTTGCAATTTCCAGATAGCGTAAGTGCATGTAACTCCATGTCGATTTTTTGTCTTGACAATGTTTCCAAACGTCTTCTGCCAGTTGTTGAGGCAGGCACGTCAGGAACTCACTGGATCCCTGTATTTCACTTAGGATCCAATCAATGTCAGTGTCCGAATATGAGAATGGTGATTCTTCCTTGAGGGTGCTTGTGTAGCAGAAAATATACACAATCAGAAAGGTCCACCGCACACCTCTTAGAACGTTTCCGCCTGGTGCTGGTGTTATGGAGTTTGTCTGCTAGACTACTTTATATATATAAACAACCAGCGAAACACCACACACAGGTCTTGACTGCAAATTCTTTTATTAGCACATAATATGTATGAGTCATCAAACTTAAAGTATGATCTGTGCAATATCAACTTCAGACATTCCATGAAAAACCTGACCTGACATCCACTGTACCCCCCCACACCACCAAGTAGGCGACTGCAAGCAGCCACCCCATCCTCCTGTGGTATGGAGGTGTACAGGGACGACACGTCCATAGTCGCCATAATGACCTCCCCCCAATTGTCAATTTCAACATCCCGAAGTCTCCCAAGAAAATGGGAGGTATCTTTTAGGTAAGCTCGTGTACCCTGCACCAAGGGAGCAAGAATCCCATCCAGCATGGTAGCCATAGGGGCGAAGACAGTACCGATGCCCGCCACTATGGGTCTACCTGGCGGCTGGATACGATTTTTGTGAATCTTGGGCAGTAACATACAATCTAAGCGCATACCCTTGATTATGGATTTCTCGGTAGGAAGTAATTTAATAGAGGAGGCTATCCGTAAAAATTGGCATACTTTATATCGTTCTTATCCCGAGATTGAGGAATTCAGGGCACCACCTCTAATTAATTATTGCAAAGGTTACAGTTTGGTAAGAGCCATGTTTAGACGGGAAGGTGCGGACGGGGCTACATTCCTTGGCAAACATAAGCCCGGAATGTACCCCTGTCTGCACTGCACCCAGTGTAGTTTTGACAAGGGCCCTATATTCACACATCCAGGAACTAGAAAAAATATCAGATGCGGGAATCTAGCACATGTGAGTCCACGTTCGTGGTTTATGTGCTTTGGTGCCCGTGTGGATTGATATACGTTGGGGAGACTACCCAGATGATTAAATCTAGGATCTCCAACACCGCTCCAGTATAAGAAAAAAGACATGGGTTGCCAGTCCCTAAACACTTTGTAGAGACAGGCCACATTGATAGTGAGCTAAAATTCAGAGTACTGAGAGAGTGTTAAGTTCCAGCAGGGGGGTGTAATCGTGGTCTAAAACTGAAAAAAGAGAGGTGTGGTGGGTGCACCAACTATAGCTTGTCCCACATGGGTTAAATAAAGACTACGATCTCTTCCATTTCCTTAAATGATGCATCTAAACCATGTCTGTTTTTTCCCTGTAAATAGTTTTTCTTGAAAATAATTTTTCTTGTATCCTGTTGCCTATTTATGAATGTTGTCTTATTGGTAAAGGGTTAATTTTGATAGGGGTGTGGCTTGAGACAATTATGTGGTCAGTTCCTGTGGTGCTAGGGCTATCCCTTCTGATCAAGAAAGACAGGTAGTAGAGTGGATTACCCAGCCTTCCTCATCCACCTCCTCACAGGCACAAAGCAGCCGAGCTGCTACTGTAGATACTGTGCCTGCTCCTTCCTCACCTGAGACTCCTACTGTGGGCATGGACCCTGATCCTCTCTATCAGGAGTTCGTTGCCCACATGGCCCGTACCTTCGGGGATACGGAGGAGGAGTCTCAGGATCTGTTTTTGCACACTATGTGTGGGGCTAGTGTGCTTGAGGAGGAGCTGTGCACTGATGCACAGTCTTTCCTGTCGCCCGAGGCGGAGGAAAGTGCTCAGTGCACAGGGGGACAGGAGGCTGATGATGTCACGCAGCAGTCCGTGAGCAGCCAGGGGACTATTGTAGGGGGTGAGGTCCCAGATGCTGCTGCTGTTAGTGACACAGCCTCTAGTATTGAGGAGGTGGAAGTGGACGATGAGGTCACCAATCGTCCATGGGTGCCCTCTGTGAGAGAGGAGGAGGATAGTGTCTCTGAGGGGGAGCCAGGAGTTCAGGGAGCCTGAACCCAGAGGCAGGACTGGGGTCAGGAGTAGGGGCAGAGGCAGTGCGTCTAATGCAACTAGTGCTACTCGTGGAGGTACGGCACCAATGCCACCTTGTGCCAGTGCCCCACAACAGCAGGTGACCTCTGCTCCTGTGCGTGCTGGTGGCTCTGCTGTATGGGAGTTCTTCTCATTGGCTCCCGGTGATAACACTGTTGCAGTGTGCAGTCTGTGCCTGCAGCGTGTTAGCCATGGGAAGAATGCAGCAACTCTGGGCACCTCTTCTATGAGGAGGCATATGATGCTCCACCACTTTTACCACGATGGGAGCAGCGGACAGGGAACATGCAGGCACCCACACGTTCCCTTCCTCGTGCCCAGGTAGCCACCGTTCCTCCCCCTCCGGCCCCATCAGCTGCTTCCTTGGTGGAAATTAGGGAGGAGAGACAGCCTTTGCCCCCAGCACACGGTGTTAAGAGGCCTCTTGACACTGCTGCTGGGTCGTCCGGTATAAGGCAGGTCTCTCTTCCCCAGTTGTTGGAGCGGAGCAGAAATTGTCCCCCAGTCACCCCCAAGCTCAGCGTCTCACAGCCGGCTTAGCCAAACTCCTGGCGGTGCAGCTGCTACCATTCAGCCTGGTAGACAGTGCAGCGTTTAGGGAGTTTGTGGCCATTGGCACACCACAGTGGCAGGTGCCTGGCCATAGGTACTTTGCCCAGAAGGCAGCACCAGCCCTGCACGACCATCTGCAGGGCAATATATCTGCTTCGCTGGACCACAGTGTGGGTAATAGTGTCCACATTACTATGGACACGTGGTCCAGCAAGTACGGCCAGGGGCGGTATGTCTCATTTACCACCCAGTGGGCCATTCTGCTAGCCGACCGAGACGCGGCATGGGGCACAAGTGGTGAGATGGTGGTACCACCACGTATTGGTGATACACCAGTCTCCACCCCCCCTCCTCATCTGGTGAGTCCTCTTCCCAGACAGCCCCGTGCCCCCCCAGAGCCTATGCTTCATGCCAGGTGAGATGGTGCCATGCAGTGTTGCAGCTTCTGTGTCTCAGTGATAGGAGCCACACCGGGGCAGAGTTGCTGGCAGCACTGCAAGGGCAGGCTGAGAGGTGGATGACCCCACACCACCTCTCAATAGGGTAGTGTGTGACAATGCCACCAACATCCTGTCTGCCCTTTTCATGGGCAGAGTCACACATGTTCCTTGCCTGGCACACGTTTTCAACCTGGTTGTCCAGTGGTTCCTCATAAGTACCCTGGTCTGCAGGAGGTACTGAGGATGGCTAGGAGGGTGTCCAGTCACTTCAGGCGGTCATACACGGCCACAGCTCGTCTGGCCGAGTTCCAGCAGCAGCACAGTCTGCCGCAGAACCGCTTGATTTGTGACACCCCCACCCGCTGGAACTCTAGTTTTATGATGCTGCTGAGGCTGCTCCAGCAGAGGCGAGCCATCATGGACGATTTGTATGAGTACGAGGCTAGATCAGGCTCTGGCGACCTGGTATTTCTGTTACCCAGGCAGTGGCTGCTTATTCGGGATGCCTGCCGTGTGCTTGCCCCATTTGAGGAGGCCACCAGGATGGTAAGCCGCGATGATGCCACCATAGCGGATACCATTCCACTGGTGTTCCTCCTTGAGCACACCCTGCGAGGCATACTCAACAGGGCACTAGCTGCCGAGCAGCAGCTACTGGAAGAGGAGGACGTAGACACTGTGGTGCTTTCTGAGCCCGGGCATCACGGTGCAGAGCAGCCGTCCAATGATGAGGAGGGGGATTTAGGTGATCTGGACCGAGAGGAAATGGGGCATTCCTCTAGGGGGAAGTCTCAACCTTCCCAAGTACCACATGTCATCCGTGGTTGGGAAGTGGTTGAGCCTGACACTGTTGTCTTCAGTGACGATGAGGACACGGGGTCCTCTGCGTTCGGCACTTTGCGGCATATGGGTATGCATATGCTGCAATATACTATTACTGGGACAGGTCGGCACCTCCTATATTACAAAACTGTGTCGATGTCTCACCTTACGTACAGGTGGTGCTATGAGAACACTAACAAATTGAAAACTATGTACTAGAGCCGGTGGCACAGACGTCACCTGCCCTAGACTAAAGATACTCAACTAAGCACTGCATCAATCAAGAGACACCAGTAAAAAATGGCAATTAAAGCCCATAAATAAACCAAGCCCACAGGAATAGCCAAACTGAAGTTGTATTATAGACAAACACACAATAACAAAACAATAACCAAAGTCCCATATAGAAAACCCCCCCCCACAGTCACCCACGATATCAGCAGCAGATGAGAGAAATAAACTGGATATGTTTAAGTGGCAACACCGTCCAAACAGTTACTTATATATAGGCACCATGTAGATAAATCCTGTGAACCCCGGTCACCACATCTGCGTCCATTACCTCCGATTGACACTTCCTGTGAACCACGCTGGAGTCCACCATTGCTTCTCCTTACTGAAATTCTCTCTGTTGCTGCTATGGGTGCCGGTACGCCTACGCGCGTTTCGTCACTCACGTGACTTCTTCAGGGCGGTGTTGCCACTTAAACATATCCAGTTTATTTCTCTCATCTGCTGCTGATATCGTGGGTGACTGTGGGGGGGGTGTTTCTATATGGGACTTTGGTTATTGTTTTGTTATTGTGTGTTTGTCTATAATACAACTTCAGTTTGGCTATTCCTGTGGGCTTGGTTTATTTATGGGCTTTAATTGCCATTTTTTACTGGTGTCTCTTGATTGATGCAGTGCTTAGTTGAGTATCTTTAGTCTAGGGCAGGTGACGTCTGTGCCACCGGCTCTAGTACATAGTTTTCAATGCATATGCTGCAATGCCTACGCAAGGACCCCAGGATTAAGGCCATCAAAGAGAAGGAGCAGTACTGGGTGGCCACCCTTATAGATCCCCACTATAAGGGTAAAGTGTCGGAGTTCATTCCCGCATCTCAGAGGGAAAAAAGGATGCAGCAGTACGAGGTGACACTGCTACGTTGCCTCTGTTCTGCTTTTCCAGGTGCTGGCAGGCCTACAGCACCTGATGGTGGGAATGAGCAGGGCTCACGTCCCCCTGTGCCTGAGAGGAGGAGCAGCAGCTCTTGAGGCGGCCTTGCGGCTAACTTCAGGCTGTTCTTCCAACCACAGTTGCCAGGCACATCTACAGGCAACTCTACCAGGCAATACCTGAGTCGCCAGGTCACCGACTACATCGGATCCAGGGCCGATGCAGTTACCTCAGAGACTGAGGATCCACTGGACTACTGGGTGGCGAGGCTGGATATATGGCCTGAGTTGGCATAGTACACCATCAAGGTCCTTTCATGCCCGGCATCCAGTGTCCTTTTGGAGAGGGCCTTCAGTGCCGCAGGGGGTGTTGTAACGGAGAGGAGGACCCGTCTCTCCACTGAGAATGTGGACCGCCTCACATTCATCAAGATGAATGAGGCGTGGATCACATCTCAGTACATCACCCCTATTGCTGATGCCCGTGACTGAAGGCCTCTTGCCTCTGGCCACCCGTACTGCTCCTTCCGCCTCATTTTCCACCTCAAGGCTTAGCTGATGCCAGTTTAGCTGGCAAATGGCTAATTTTTTCTATTGGTAGGGCCATTTATGGTCCTACCTTGCTCTACAGCATTAAAGTTGTAAAATTACAAATGCTCTACCGCAAAAGCTACTCTGTGGCTAATTTTTCTATGTTTGGGTTGATCCAACTTGGCCCACTGCAAAAATCCATACTTGCTCTCCTGTTTCTGACTCCACAAGGCACCTTTGTGGTGTCACCTACTCTGACCATGTCATGCAGCCGCAACAGCTACTCAGTGGCTAATTTTTTCAGCTCTGGGTCAATCCTGCATGGCCCGAGAGCAGTACTCCATATTTGTTCTTCCTTCTCTCTCCATGAGGCACCTTTGTGGTGTCACCTACTCTGACCATGTCATGCAGCCGCAACAGCTACTCTGTGGCTAATTTTTCTATGTTTGGGTTGATCCTACTTGGCCCAATGCAAAAATCCATACTTGCTCTCCTGTCTATTAATAATAATAATTATAACAATAACAAAAAAATATATAAACAATAATATAAGAAAAAAAGAAAACAGCACCTATTTATTTTTTAATATTAAAATATTGCACTTAATGCGCAAAATGTCTTTGTGCATGGAGAGCATGCGCCTGTCCCTTTTCTCCATGCGCCTCAGACGCCAAATTATATTTTCCAGCTGGCGCTGGCGTGCTGGTCCCTGCTGGCGCTGGTGCTGGCACTGGCGGTGAAGGGGAAACTGGAGGCTGCACCTGTGGCCTTGGTGGGGGTGCTGGTGGAGGTGACCCTCCCTCCACGGCATCACTGGCAGAAATATATTCCTCATCTGCAAATTTATATATTAAAAAAGTAAATTTTAATTATAAATATCTGTTGTATTCAATTAGATCAACTGGACTTGAAGTTTAGTTCTTGAAGACGTTTCGCTAGTCATCCGACTGGCTTTCTCAATTCAGAATGACTTGTATAAGAATCTGTGGCAATTATGTACCCTGGAAAATCCCAATTAGCATATCACAGCCACGTGTTAAGGGCGTAATTGGATAGTGGCTAAGAGGTGTTATAGGAACGCCCAGAATAAGGTGTCAAAACAGAAAAGGTGTTAAAAATAGAGGTGGGGGGGTTCGACACCAACTGTCTGCCATGTACAATGCTGTTTTGACACCTTACTCTGGGCGTTCCTATAACACCTCTTAGCCACTATCCAAGAATACATACAAGAATCTTTGGCAATTATGTACCCTGGAAAATCCCAGTTAGCATATCACAGCCAAGTGTTAAGGGCGTGATTGGATAGTGGCTAAGAGGTGTTATGGGAACGCCCAGAGTAAGGTGTCAAAACCCATTGTACATGGCAGACAGTTGGCGTCGAACCCCCCCACCTCTATTTAGGCTTGGTTTCTTTATTTTCCATAAAGGCCTCCTTAACACCCCTCTTGAACCAGTCACGTTCCTTGCCAATTGTTAACATTACAATCTTCAAAGGTATGTCCTTATCCTTAAGATGCAGGTACACGGCTGAGTCCTGACCCAGGATTGGCTCTTCTGTGCTGGGCCATACGTTGATGCAGTTGCGTTTGGTCTCCCCCACATAACAATCAGAGCATTCTTCACTGCACTGCACTGCATATGATGTCGCTTTTCTTGTGTTTCGGTATTGGGTCTTTCGGATGTACCAATTGCTGCCTCATGTGTGTGTTCGGTTTAAAGCAGACAGGGATACGGTGTTTTTTGAAAATCTTCTTAATTTCTCGGAGACCCCTGCTACATATGGGATGACCATGTTCTTCCTCCTGTCTTCTTTTCTCCTTCACTGTTGGTATTTGTGTTCTTTTCTTTCCTTCTACTTCTTTGACAAAGGCCCAGTCTGGATATCCACAAGTTTTAAGGGCTCCTCTGAGAGTTTCATTTCTTTAGCCTTCGCCTCTGTGCAGTGGGGATGTTCTCAGCTCTGTGTTGCAGGGTTCTGATGACACCCAGCTTGATCTAAAGGGTGGGAATCAACATCAAATACTGATCTGTGTGTGTTGGTTTTCTGTAAACCTCTACTTCCAGTTTACCATTTCTTAACTTCTACCAAGCAATCCAAGAAAGCCAGTTTGTTGTTTTGTACCTCTTCCCTTGTAAATTTGATGTTTTTGGTCTACCGCATTGATGTGTTCTGTGAAAGCTTGTACTTCCTTCTGGTGGATTTTAACCCAGGTGTCATCCACATATCTGAACCAGTGGCTGGGTGCTATGCCCTTAAGTTATTAAGCCCTGTTTTTCTACCTCCCCATGTAAAGGTTGGCCACAATAGGTGAAACTGGGATCCCATAGCACATCCATGTTTTTGCTTATAGAACGATCCCTGTATTTGAAAAGGTGGTATTCAGGCACAAGTCCAGTAAGGACACACCTGTTCTGGGTTGAGATCAGTTCGCTGGTAAGAGTGCAGTCTGGCCTAGCCGTTTTCTCACCATGTCAACAGCCTCCTTGGTGGTATACATGTGAAGAGAGATGTCACATCAAGGACCACCATAGTTTCTTCTGTACCAAGTACTATATCTTCAATCTTGTGTGGTGAAATCCTGAGAGTTCTGGATGTGATGCTTAGAACTTCCCACCAATGGTCCTAAGATGTTGGCTAGGTATTTTGCTACCTTGTATGTTACAGAGTTGATGCTGCTGACTATAGGTCTTTGTGGTCGCCCTACTTATGTATCTTTGGGAGTCCATATATGCATGGATGTGCCTCACCCAGGGTAGAGGCGATGATTCATTGCTCGATCAATGGCTTTATCCTTTTAAGCTGTTGTAGTAGTCTATGACCCTTTTCTTGTAACGGTTGGGTGGATCCCTCGTTAAAGCCTCATATGTGTCGTTATCGGCCAGGAGCATGGTCACCTTATCAGGTAGTCTGGAGGTTGTTAGTACCACTGTGCATCTTCCCTTGTCTGCCGGTAGAATGGTGATTGGAATCTTCTTGAGGGATGTTTAGGCTCTTCTTTCCTGTGTGGTCAGGTTAGATGAAGGAGCTTTGCACTGGCAAAGCTGCAGATACCTTAAGCAAGTTGTACTGCCTCACTCTGTGGTACCTATTATTGTGAATTGAGGCTTCTTGTGGTGCTATAATATCCACACAGGGATGGCTTTAGGAGTGATGGCAAAATTCAAGCCCTTAGCAAGGACTTCCATTTCTGTCTGGGTTAGGTCCTGTTAGACAATTTTCTCACCCATTCCTCCTTGTTTAATGAATGACTCTTCCCTCCTTTTGTATCCAAGGTAGTTGTTTCTCCTTGGGAGTGTTCTGGGATGACAAGATAGAGAACTTGTTCTGTTGCCTTTGTTTGCCCTTACAGTGCTGAGAAAGCTATGCTTGTTTGGTGAACTCCATCACTCTTTCCCAGATGGCCACGGGTAGCTGTGAGGCCGGGTTCTGTTCTAGTTGACTAATGTTGTGCATTAAAGCATCGACTGTAAAATGTGTCTGCGTACCCGTTCATTAAGGAGCTGTGTTTGAGCCTTTTTGCAGTATCTGTTTGGCTCTGATGCCTTTAACTGTGCAATCCAGACATATGCTGCATGGTACTAGCCTTTGTTGTCTGCATCGGAAGTTAAATCGCAGGTGGTTTCTGTATTCTGCCAATTTTCTTGCTGTCTTTTCATATTGCCGTACAAGTTTGAGGGTTTTCTCCCCAAAATGATTGAAATATGCTTGTGAAGGTTCTCATTCATCCAGGTCATGGTATATCTGTTGTATTCAATTAGATCAACTGGACTTGAAGTTTAGTCTTGAAGACATTTCGCTACTGTCTGCCATGTACAATGCTGTTTTGACACCTTACTCTGGGCGTTCCTAAACACCTCTTAGCCACTATCCAATCACGCCCTTAACACCTGGCGTGATATGCTAATTGGGATTTTCCAGGGTACATAATTGCTAAAGATTCTTGTACAAGTCATTCTGAATTGAGAAGCCATCGGATGACTACGAAACGTCTTCAAGAACTACATTTCAAGCCAGTTGATCTAATTGAATACAACAGATATACCATGACCTGGATGAATGAGAACCTTCACAACATTTACTAACATTAACTAAAAGTTACATTTACTAATCTAACATTAACTAACATTTAAAAAATATTTATTTATTTTTATGAAAAAAGAGCTTTCAAAATCTGTATTATAATTAAATATTGTAAATATTTTTTGTGTGTACTTGTCCTTTACTATATCTACTAACATTAACTGTTGCATTAAAATTTGCTTACACTAATTAACACTAAACATATGCACTTTGAGTCCTTTAGGAGAAAAGCACTAAAGGCCCCGCAATTGTTTGTGGCGGTTTACAAATTGCAAAGCGCTATCCGCAATCACAAGTGCTATAAAAGTAACAGAAAAGTGCAGTAACTTCATATAGTGGTTTATACTTAGACAGAGCTTGTCAAAAAGATCTGCCGCAGAACTGCCTGATTAGTGGTGCAAAAGGTGGTGTTTTATACAACTCAATCACAGATAAAATTTAATATATAAATGTGATACATACCTTGGACATTCTGCTGGATGTTCCTACGTAGTTCCTTCTCTGCCTTTGAGGTCTGACCATCTCTTTTGGAGCTGAGAGATGGTCAGATCAATGCGAAACTGCGCCCCAGTTTCGCCTGCAGGTGGCGCATTATGCGCCGTTTGCGCTCCTTATGTTGGGGTGCCATGGCATCCCGTCATAACCCACCGGGTGAGATATTCCACCATCAGACACTGCCATTGCATTTAGCAATGCTTTCTGGTGGGGAAAGTAATGGTGGTAATGACTACACCCACTTTCCAGGCTCGATTTTAGATTCTGGATTGCAATAGAAGTCAATGGGAAGAAGGGATTATAATCGTGTCGAAATCGAATCCGCAAGTAAAATGTCCATGGCATCTAGGCGCGAGCACGAATCTGCGAGTAAGTGTCCATTAGAACCTATACGCGGCATCGAATCTGCGAGTAAAGTGTCCTTAGAAACCTATACGCGAGCATCGAATCCGCGAGTAAAATGTCCATGGTATCTAGGCGCGAACATCGAATCTACGAGTAAAGTGTCCATTAAAGCCTATCCGCAAGTAAAATGTCCATGGTATCTAGGCACGAACATCGAATCTACGAGTAAAGTGCCATTAGAACCTATATGCGAGTATCGATCCGCAAGAATGTCTATTTACCTCGAACGTTCGAACGCGAGAGCGCGAAAGTAGCGCCCGTGAGAGTAAAATCGATTTTACGAAAGTCCTGGATATTGGAACATGCTCCCCAGACCATTTCCCAGGCCTGCAGCCACTTACATTAAGTTACCATTAATATTTTAGTTTTATTTGACTCGAACTTTTCAAACTATTTGCCTCCCATAGACTTTAATTGGTCCGTTTTCGAACTTTCCCAATAGTTCGAACGTTCGAAAACGGACCGGATTTTCGAAAGTTCGGCCATCTCTAGTCCCACATTCTCAGTCCTCCTCTTTTTACTATTGATATACTTAAAAAACATTTTGGGATTAAACATGCTTTGTTCTGCATCCATATTTATTTTCTATTTTAGCTATTTTAATAGCTTGCACTCCTTATTACAGCTTTTATACTAAGCTCCCCAGGAATCACACAGTCCATAGATACAATCGTTAACTTTATTAAGACTACTGTATTACACACATTCACAATCGCATTACATAGCATCACTCATTAGCACAGAAGAGAGGAGACCTCCCTAAAAAGATTAACCCTCAGTGAACCTATATAAACATATTAAAATATATATACTAATAAACACAAGAAAAGAGAGAGGGGGGGAAGGAAAGGGAATAAATGATAAATGAAATGTATAAACAAAACCATGAAATTATACTAAGTAGTAACTTATTCAGTAAAACTGTACACTATAAGCTGTAAATAATATAAATGCATATAAAACTATCCTAGAGGTAACTAAAATATCTAAAAATATAGTAATAAAAATACATTGAATTATAAACCCCAAGGGGCGTGGCCTGGCATGAATGAGGAAACAGCTCACTGACAGAGCTCCTCTAAATCAATTGCCATAATCGTGGATTAATCGTGAACCCACATATACAAACGAAAATACCCACTCTTGACTCTCACTGACTATGCACACCCCCTGTCCTGGCAGCTAAATGTTAACACTACACCATTCACTCCAGCAACTAACTGGTTAATTAGCATCAGTCCTTCACAGCAGTCACAGAGTTAATTAGCATTTACACTGCAAAACATTCCATTCAACCACATATAAACTTATCAGAGGCTAACTGAGTTCTTTTAGAGCATCAAAGACAAAACTTATTAAATTTTAGATTAATATTCCAAAAGGTGGACAGTGCATATAATACAAAACACAATAAAATGGTGTTACAATAAAATGACATACAATCGGTACAACAGTTATATAAAATAAAAAGGATAAAAATATTCACAGACCCTACTCACTAGAGAAGTCCTGTGTCCTGGGGCAGGATGAAACATTGGGCCCATACACACGTTTTTTACAAGAGTCCCCAAGTATGAAACACCATTATTTGGGCTACCAGGCTTTTTAAACTATTTGATGAACTACGCCCTCCTCATGAGGTGGGAGTGTCCAGGAATGTCCAATTTACGACTAGCCAAGAGCATTCATTCCCCCTCAGTTAGACAGACTCCATATAAATGTAGATATGTACATGTTATTGGGATATAAACCACATATTCCTCTCCTGTATTAATTATCAATTCCTCCAAACCAACATGACCTGTGTGTAATCCATATTTCCCAATATTAATAACTCGCCTTGGCAAGGGAATAAGGCTCCCATGTTGGGTATCATATTAATGGGCATACTTTTACATTCACAGATGTAATATTGGTTTCTGTCTTACATATTCCAATACCAAATATATTTTATTTTACATGTATGTCTGTCCTTAAAATGACCTCTTAGTCCCACCAGACCCGTCTGGAGAGAATTACAGATATACAGTTCGGCTCCACATTGTCTAGAAAAGGAGACCTGGTTCCATGCTTCACTAATCGTAATAAACATAGGACTGTTCCAGGGTGGAATGGTATTTTTATTGGTCCATGAACTAATACCAATGTTAACCCATTCTTGCCAAGTCACTACACATTTTCCTGACACCTCCCCCTTTAAAATTGGCGCACGGGATGTGACTTACAGGTCCGTCCACTGCGTCCATAATCAGGTGGTTCTGACAGACACGAATTCCACCTGCATTCCCTTTGTTCGGTGAATGTAAATTATATTGCTCCACGATGATGTGATTCCACCTGCACATTTTTACAAAACCACCATCCTCTTTACTGTGGTTATGAGAACTGGGTTTGGGTTCACATTCACTCAGCCAAGTAGAACTGGTTACCCTCTTGATGCCCAGTCTGTACACACTCTGATATAGACCAACACCACCATACTACCATCTGTGTGCCGCTCTGTGCGCTGACAAGTACAGTTCTGTATTCACCACCTGGAGTACAGTGATATGTAGGGGACTGTACCCGGCCACTCCTAACCTCAGGAATCTGTCCTCCCCTGACACACTCTCCTGCTGGACAGATCCTCCTTTATCCTCACTGCTACCTGTATCCTGTGGGTCTAAAGTTCCCCATTCCTTGGGTCTAACTCAGACAGATACTGGTCACTCTTAACCCTTTCCTTGCCTTCCTGCTCACCATGTCCCTGCTCCCTCTTAGACTGGGACAAACCAGTGACTGTTACTGGTATGGTTTTGTCCTCGGATAGCTACCTTCTTTCCATCTACCTGGGCCACTCCTAGCTCTGTTAGCTGTCCCTTTTTACCCCTTGCTCTTCCTTCTCCACCCACCACTGAGTTGGTACTGGCGCTACGCTGCCCACACTACCCTCTCTCCCTCAGTCTGAGTGGAAACATCCATTAGGACCCTGCTCTGATTCCTAACCACCTGCCCCACACACTCCTGCACTAATTCCTGACTGCTATCCAGGACCTCAGCAGATTGGGCACAGGATCAGGGATCCTACTCTGGAAATCCCTCTCTACTACGGGTACTTTACCCAGAACATCACCCTGGATACCTTTCCTCCCCCTCTACATTCACACATGTAGACAGTACTGGTTCTGCCGCTGACTGACACCTGCTCTGGTCTCTCAGCCCTCCCTCCCAGCTACTGTGACAATCCCTACCTACAGGTACTATACCTGACTCTACCAGAGAGTGAACTGAGGGATCCCTCTCTCTCTCTCCTATTCACACAGTTAGGCAATACTGGTTCTGGCACTGATGGACATCTGCTCTGGTCCTCAGCCCCCCTCCCAGTTACCTTGCCCCTTGTTACCTGTTCCCTTTACTGATTGAGTGGGTGGTCACACTCCAGCGTGGCTGGACCTAGTGAGACGATCATTTGGCACAAACCAGAGACCATTCTCCCCAAATCATTCCCCAATAACACATTACAGGGATTTCATTGGATATCCCCACTTCCCTCATACCTCTCCCCCAACCACAATCCAAGTAACATTAGCCACAGCACCCGTGGATGCACTCCCCACCCACTCCCTTTACCAATAAAGTCTTCCCAGGAATATGTCCCCAAAGTTAATCATCTCGTGGCGCACCAGAGACAGTTAGTTCCTGAGTCCTGTAACCCCTGGGTAACTTTATCCCCCAGTCACAGTCTGCTATGATGACATAAATTCTCTGTCTTACCAGATACGAGCATTACCACTGGATTGACAGGTGACACTGGTGCCTTTCTTTCTGGACAGGAAGCTCTTACATGTCCGTCGGTTACATATAAACATCTGCGTATATCTCCATGGTTTACGCTCACACTGGGCCTTTCAGACAAATTCTCACCAGCCTGACATTCTCTGTGCTCCTTCCCTGTGGTGACGATCCTTCCAGCTTGTGATCTTTGTAGAGTTGGACGATTCGGATATGCTGGCACCCTGTTGGCTGCATAGGTGTCTGCGACTTCTGCTGCTTTCTGCGCTGTTTTTGGCTCCCGATCCAAACAAACTGTCGCACATCTCCAGGACAGATATTAGGGAACTGATCCATTACCATAAGATCCTCCACTCCTCAAATTTGGTAACCGACGTCCTTTAATCCACTGCCGAAACTGGTTCCCAGATTACTCACACATCTGAGTTGCTGTCAGTGGGACCTCTCTGCAACGCTCGAAACTTTTTGCGATACACCTCTGGCGTGAGTTAAACTTCTAATCAGAGCCGTGTTTCAAAGCCTCATAGTCCCCATCAAGCTCTGTGGTAGTTCAACAAAGGCATCTAAGGCTTTGGCCTTTTAATCCAGGTGTCAAGTATCTTGCCCACTCCTGTGGCAACTGTACTGTCTGCAGCACTTTTCAAACTTAGCAAAAAAGTGTCCAAATTGCTATCATTGTCCATGACAGGAAACTTGGTTGAACCATGCAAAGCAAACGGACCCTCTCTGGACTCACTGGACTGTGGAGAACTGGGTCTGGTGCTGGAGCTTTGCCAACTCCAGTTGAAATCACGGTCTGCGGCTGCAGCTTCGAATTCTCTCTGCGCCTGCCGTTCAACTGCTTCCCGCTGGGCTGCCGTTCAACTGCTGCTGCTTCCCTCTCCTGATGCTGCAAGATCAATTAAACGTACTGGGGGTCATCGAACCCAACAATTGTAAATCCTTTTGCAGGGATGAAATACTTCTTCCTGCACTGTACCATTCTCATGCTGAGAGAATCCAGGTTAACAGTCCTCTCTGGGATAGCTAAATCCACATCGCTTCCCACCCAGTTGTGTAGTTCTGCTGCTCCTGGTCACTCTCCAACATGCCCTTACAGCAGCTCCTTGGACTTGTCCAGGACATCAATACCTCTTTCCTCACAGAGATGATCAGGACCTCCTTGGTTTGTCTCTTGTAAAAGGTTGCCATCCTCAGCTAACCTGCCAAATAAAAGATAGGAAAAAAAAAAAGAGAAGGGGAGGGACAACTGTTTGTACGTATGTCTTTTAAAAATAAATGCCACTGAGTTTTTCTTTGAAGACTGATACCCTCACAAGGATACAGTTCTTAGTACAAGGGTTAAATACTTATCCAAGCCTATGCTTTAATAAAAAATATTTATCCCACCGCTGCCAGCCAATTTCACGAACGCCAGGTGATCTGACTAATTAATCGGTATTCGCTGCCACCACTTTAAGTTACGGCCTTAAAGACGCCCCAAAAACCCACTCTTGACTTCACTGACTAGGCACACCCCTGTCCTGGCAGCTAAATGGTTAACACTACACCATTCACTCCACAACTAACTGGTTAATTAGCATCAGTCCTTCACAAGCAGTCACAGAGTTAATTAGCATTTACACTGCACACTCCATTCAAACACATATAAACTTATCAGAGGCTAACTGGGTTCTTTTAGAGCATCAAAGACAAAACTTATTAAATTTTAGATTTAATATTCCAAAGGTGGACAGTGCAATAATACAAAAACAAAATAAAACGGTGTTATAATAAAATGACATACAATCGGTACAACAGTTTAATAAATAAAAGGATAAAATATTCACAGACCCTACTCACTAGAAGAAGTCCTGGTCCTGGGGCAGGATGAAACATTGGGTCCATACACACGTTTTTAGCATGTCCCCAAGTATGAACAACATTATTTGGGCTACCAGGCTTTTTAAACTATTTGTTGAACTACGCCCTCCACATGAGGTGGGGATGTCTAGGAATGTCCAGATTTACGACTAGCCAAAGCATTCATTCCCCCTCAGTTAGGCAGACTCCATATAAATGTAGATATGTACATTGTATTGGGATATTGATATTCCTCATGCTCTCCTGTATTAATTTCAATTCCTCCAATACCAAACTGACCTGTGTGTAATCCATATTTCCCAAGATATTAATAACTCGCCTTGGCAAGGAATAAGGGCTTCCATGTTGGGTATCATATTAATGGGCTACTTTTACATTCACAGATGTAATATGGTTTCTGTCTTACAATTCCAATACCAAAATATATTTATTATACATGTAGTCTGTCCTTAAAATGACCTCTTAGTCCCCACCAGACCCCTAGCTGGAGGAATTCCAGATACACGGTTCGGCCCACATTGTCTAGAAAAGGAGACCTGGTTCCATGCTTCACTAATCATAATATAAACAATAGGACTGTTCCAGGGTGGAATGGTATTTTATTGGTCCTATGAACTAATACCAATTGTTAACCCATTCTTGCCAAGTCACTACACATTTTAATAGATATATTTATAACAATTTATCTACCCCGACATAACACAATGACACACAACAAAAAAATGTGGTAAACAGACAAAAACCCAACAATTATATACAGAGATAATGAATATGACCAAGACTCTGAAACTACTATAGAGAAACAACACGATATTATACTAGCTACCCCAGACCTGTCTTAACAGATTTCCAAACTCTTCAGACCAAGTTACCATAACTATATGAAGGACATGTTATGTACCCAAAGCAAGGCTATGCTACAAATATAACTATGCTTTCAGAGAATGAGGATAGACATAGACAGATTGGGAGAGAGAACCTCTCACGCAGAAAGAAAATGGAAGAATTTACTTCAGTATTCAACACCTAGTGGATTCCCATAACAAAATTAATACCCTGGAACCAGAAGTAGGAGAAATAACCTTAAAATTAGAGGGGTTTCAGAAAACACTAAAAATGCACAACTAAGAGACTTTGCACGACAACTATTTCTATCCCTAATACCAACCTGTCGGACTAGACTTAATAATAGACAGAATTCACAGATTGCCAAAACCAAGGGCTGCACCTATGCGGCTCCCAGAATATAATTCTCAGACTCCACTTCTACCACATAAAAGAAAAATTACTACAAAAATCCCCCTGAAACTCTTCATAACATACGGAGGAAGATCATATATAATACAGAAATAGATGAAGGAAACAATTGCTGACCAAATGGGGGGTCTAGACCCAAACCACCCAATACCATGCAAAAACTCTAACCCTCCTCCGCTAAAGCTACATAAGAATGGACAACGACAACCAAACAATAAACAATGCAACACAATGAAACACCTTAACCACAAAATGGATATATACCGACTATCAGACAACAAACAACATTGATCTAAGACCTAACCACCCATAGATTTCATCTCCGAACTTTACATTGGCCACTGAAACTATATACCGATTGTGAGTAAGGGGGGGGGGAGAGAGAAGGGAGGGAAGAAGGAAAGAGAAAAAAGAAAAGAGAAAAGATAGAGAGATAGGGAAGTAATTTAAAGAAATGTATAAATAAACATGACAAATAATATAGATTGTATACAACCAACCACAAAATATTCTGTAGTATAGTAATATATTTTTTACGGAGGTAATATATGTGAGGCACACCTGTATGTACGTGATATGAAAATCTAGATATGTTATAATAACTTAGTGTCTGTGCCCCTATCTTTATTTTATAAAGAACACCACAAATACACGGGTCCTGGATGAGTTCAGAACACGGGTATGCCGGATGTCTATGACATATACCATCTATGGAAATAAAAGACCCAACATAAACCACTAAAGATTAATAGGGGGGGAGGGGGGAGAGGGGAAGAGAAGGGAAAATTTAAAAAGGTTAATAAACAATGTAAGGATGTATACATACACGGGGATAGTAATGCAAATAGCAGAATAGGTATACCAATGCTCCAACGATAAAATTTGTTTCTCTGAAGTAATTGTGTCAAACGAACATGTATGTATATGGATACCAAAACTAAACTTTTTTTTTTTTTGAGACGCTACAAATACACGGGTTCTGAAAAGGTTTAGAACACGGTATATCAATATCCATAATCTATATCATTTATGGAAAAATAGACCACTAAACAACAAAAATTTAAAAATAAAGGTAATATAATTATATAAAATCTATAGATATACATCAATGGGAATAAGTACTCCAATGGCAAAACAGGTATACAATGCTCCAACAAAAAACAGATAATCCGGAACACACATTGTGTGCAAAGGAATATCTATAGTAGGTACCCATTTACCTATGTTCATAAAGTTTTTTTTATTGTTATGTTATAACTGTTATTGTTATTGTCTGAATGCACCACAGGACCTTCAAATACGAACTAAAAGAAAAGGAACTACACAAAATTCACTGAATAAGGAATATCGACCACCCAACAGAACATCACTACTAAACCTAAACCATACATGATCTCAATCACCCAATAAAACAATATACAATACAATACACCCTATAATATAAGGGGGTTAAATTCCCCATTAAAAGACAACACAATCTGGAAAAAACACTCAACAACACATAGATATCCTTTGCTTACAGAAACACACACCTCCCCAACAACAGAAAAATTAAGCAACATAAAATTCCACACATATATTACGCACAATACTAAGAAAAGTAGAGGTGTACTAATAGCAATAAAAAACATATAGCCTTTCTTGTGAAGGATCTCATCCAGGTCATGGTATATCTGTTGTATTCAATAGATCAACCGGACTTGAAGTTTAGTTCTTGAAGACATTTCGCTAGTCATCCGACTGGCTTTCTCAATTCAGAATGACTTGTACAGAATCTGTGGCAATTATGTACCCTGGAAATCCCAATTAGCATATCACAGCCAAGTGTTAGGGCGTGATTGGATAGTGGCTAGAGTGTTATATAGGACACCCAGAGTAAGGTGTTAAAACAGCATTGTACATGGCAAACGTTGGTGTCGAGCCCCCCCACCTTGTTAACATATTGGCGAAGGAACGTGACTGGTCAAGAGAGGTGTTAAGGAGGCCATTTATGTGAAAATAAAGAAACCAAGCCTAAATAGAGGTGGGGGGGTTCGACACCAAACTGTCTGCCATGTACAATGCTGTTTTAACACCTTACTCTGGGCGTTCCTATAACACCTCTTAGCGCCACTATCCCATCACCCTTAACACCTGACTGTGATATGCTAATTGGATGTTCCAGGTGTAATAATTGCCACGATTCTTGTACAAGTCAATTCTGATGAGAAAGCCAGTCGGATGACTAGCGAAACATCTTCAAGAACTACATTTCAAGTCCATTTTGATCTAATTGAAATACAACAGATAATATAGCCTTTCAACTAGAGAAATCAATTATCATAAAAATGGCACGATACATTATTTTATCTGCCACCAAACACCGGACAACAAAAATTCATACAGAAAATTCTCACAAAATTAAAACAAATACAATACCACACATAATAATATCGTGGAGATTTTACACACAATAATAAACCCAGAACAGATTCAACAAGCAAAATCAGATCCCAAAATATAAAGCACTAAGTTAAAATATAAAAAAAGAGGACTTATATGACACATGGCAAGCATTCCACCCATTGATTAAGACTACACATATATTCCAAAACACTAGAACATACTCCAGATTAGATATTTTATTGTAGACAAATAGCTACTACAGAACATTACAGACAACATCATTAAAATATACCTATATCTGACCATGCACCTGTAACACTACAAATTAAACAAAACAACTGAACACCACCACATATTTCTTGAGACTGAACCCATATCTCATCTCCGAAAACTAACAAAGACCAAATTAAAATCATTTAATTGAACATTTCGAATTTAACAATAATGACCAAACCTCGCCCTTTATGATATGAAATGCTCACAAAGCATATATCAGAGGTATCCTAATCAATTAGCAGCATACCAGAAAAATAAAAAATGAGCAGAGAATCAATCTACTAAATAAAAAAAAACCCTGAAGATAAACATAAATCAAAACCCACACAGATATATACCAATCATTACATAATACCAAATTAACATTACAAACACTAAATCTATATCATACTGATATAACTATTAAGGAGAAACAAAGGCTACCTATTATGCCAAGGACCAAAAACAGTAAGGCTCTAGCCAACAAATACAAAAATAAACAAAAATAAAGCTAAATATCATTACATTATAAACGATAAAAAGAAAAAAATAACGGACCCCCAAAAATAGCCAACTCCTTTGCCCAATACTATGAAACCCTATATTAACCTCCAAAAGACACCGAATACACAAACCAAATAAATCGAGATAAATAACTTTTTAGACTCAATAATCTAACCTACTCTTACCACAACACAATTACACGACCCATCAAACATCCAATACAAAAACAAGATACTGAAATCCATACGTATACACCCCCAATAATTCCCAGGACAAGATGGATATACCATAGAATATCTACAAAACGTACCATGAAATTCTGACCCCACATTTATATACAATATTTAACAACGCAGTTACAACAAAAAAAATTTCCCCAAGAAATGCTACAAGCTATGATGTGTTCCCTATACTAAAACCACATAAAGACCCAGCAGTAATAACAAATTATAAGAGCCTATATCACTCTTAAAGTAGATATAAAAATATTTACAAAAATTATAGCAACACTCTACAGCCATAGTTATCCCAATTAATCTCAATAGATCAAGTCGGTTTTATTAACACCAAAAGATTTATAAACATTAAAACTGGGCTAAAATTAGAATAACTACTCTAATAATAACCTTAGATGCTGAAAAAGCATTCGACCGAATAAATTGGAATTTTATGAAGAAGCTCTAACTAAAATAATATAAAAGGTGGATCAGAATGCATAATGACACTCACAACCCCAACTACACAATATCATCTCAAATATGATATCAAAATCTTTCCAGATCACTAAACGACACCCAAGGATGCCCATTATCTCTCTTATCTTCAATCTACTGATCGAACCCCTAGCCGAATATATACGTTGAACCCAAACATAGAGGATATAAAATAGTAACCAAAACACACAAAATCAGTCTATACGCAGACGATATAATACTAGCCATCACAAAACCAATAACCTCACTAATACATTTACAAAATACACTTAATATATTCAGCAACATACATACTATAAAGTCAATAATTCTAAATCACAATATTACAAATAAACACATCCTATTTTTGAAAGCAAATACAATTTATTGGGCACATGATAATATTGAATACTTTAATAAAATTACCTCTGACCCTGACAACTATTCAATTAAACTATGAACAATATTGACTAAATTGACTACGGACATACAACTCTGGAACACCAAATATCTATTATCATGGTTAACAAGGTTAATTTTAAAAATGTTTTTGTTACCGACAATATTGTTGTATATGTTTAGAACTCTGCCTATCCTTATGCCTGATGCTTCTTCACTAACAATTTTAGTGATTTAAGCCAATTTCATCATTCATCTGGAAGGCTTAAAAAACCCAGATAAAGACAGCACTATTAATCAAATCCCAACAGCAGGAGGGATAGCTCTACCTAAAATGAAGGACTATATTATTTATCCACAATACTAGAACAAACTGAGTACTGGTGGACAAACAAAAAACCCAACTAAAAACTGATACAAATTGAAAATCATCATTACAACAAATACAACTAATACAGTGTTGGCCATATCGCACTGAAGGAAAACTCCACAAAACCAACTAATCTCAATAATGACTTCATTACAAATCTGGAAAAACCTGATAAACTCCTATAAGCTACTACCAGTGTTAAATTCTCTACCATTGTCATCATTACAGCTCTCTATACCAACATATGTCAAACAGGGATTGATCATGGAATTGACTATATAGGAATCTGTATAAAAATGGAAATCTACTACTCTTTTGATACATTAAAAAACAACTACCTAATCACAACAAGGAGTTCCTAAAATATCTGCAAATAAGAAGCTTCCTACAAACTAAATGGAATCCAAACCTAACCTTGAACAAGATCACCAAAATCTAATAAACCTTTACCACATTAGAATAAAAAAAAAAACAAATATCCAGAATCGATTCTCCAACTTAACAATAAAAACATCACGAAGAGACCAACAACTATAAATCCTTGGCTAAGACCTACAACAATTTCTCACCAGAACAATGGATGGAAGCTAATAAAACAATATTCAAACTTTACAAATGTATTACCACTGGGGAAATTAACAAAAAAATAATTTACAGATTCCACAGACACCCCAAATTATATTACAAATTGGTTTCCATTACTCACCCTTATGTTGGAGGGACTGTAGACACCAAGGTCCTCTTGCACATATGGTGGGAATGTCCTAAAATCAAAAAAATGTGGATGAAGTTGGAGTATTTTATAAACATAACTTATTCAAAATCAACATCAGGTTAAATCCAGCTCTAACATTGTTGAATATCGGACTACAAATCTTTCCAGAAAACCAAAACTATTATATATCACTCATTCACAACCATGAAGATCCCTAGTGGTAAATATTGGAAATAAAATGGAACTATATAACTGCCTTACCAGCAATATGTATTATGAAAAAACATTTGCATGTTTCACAAGGTAATTTTGTCCAATTCTATAGAAAATGAGAGTATTGGTATATGGACCCCAGACGATGTAGTCTAACCACAATTCCCAATATAACCCAAAGAAATAATTAACACTACAACAACTCAAAAATGAGGTGGAAACTCAGGCATGGGGGTATAGGGGTATAATATATATCTGTGTAAGGTTATCAGATAGAGATGTCCGAACTTCGCAAAAAATACTTCGTAAAAATTCCTTGAAATAACGAGTATTTTTCTGTATTACGAGTTTTCATGTATTTTCTAAAATATGTATTTTTCGAAAATACAAGTAATCCTCGTAATTTCGAAATTTTCGAAATACGTATGTAAGGAACTAGAGAGATCCTTGTATTTTCGAAAATTTTCGAAAATACATGTTTTTCCCGTATTTTCGAAAATTTTCGAAAATACGTGAAAACTCGTAATTTCAAAATTTTCGAAAATACGAAAAATCCGTGAATCGGAAGTTGGGAAGGCGGAAATCGGAAAAATCCGCCGTTCGCGAACGGGTAAAATCCGCGGCGATCCGGGTTCGGATCCGCAAACCGGCCACCCTATTATCAGAGTGTGGTTCTAGGAATGGAAGATCGGACTAAAATGCTATATTTTCTGTTTAGAAATAAACTATGTGCATTATATATGTTTATGATGATACGTTATATCAACCGCAATTCTTATGGCAAATTAAATTGCCCCTATATTATTTTCTCTTGTTTTTTTTTTTCTTTTATGTATTAAAAATATGTTAAAATTCAATAATAAATGTTTTTTTACAAAAAAAAAATAAACCCCAAAATCACATAAAGGAAATATACATACAGTATTTGTGTGTACCTATTCTAGAAGTAAATTATTGATATGTTCCATATCCCTTCTCTAAAAACCACAAATGGAAAATAGTGTGAAAGAAAGTCAACGAGTAGATGGGTGTATAATAGAGATAAAATACACTGGTATATTTATTGATTTTTATTATATATTTTTTTTAGATAAGCGTATACTATTAATCAATGAAAAAATGGCCTAAACAATATATAATTCTATAAACACTTATATCTAAAATGGAATTAGACCCATAGGTATGCATGTGTCTAGATTAAAAACCCACCTATCTTCATTACTGTTAAGGACCTTCAGGAAGTCCCCTGCAAACCTCTCACTGGACGCAGAGTCTAAGTGTCCTGTCGGTCTTCTCCAAGAGCCCTCTGATGGTGAGGATGTTGTGCGGCAAGACGACACCAGGTTGCAGCTCCAGATCAAGTTCACGAAACCCACCCGCAGGTAGAAGATTCTGGTAAAAAAACAGTAAGAGCAACACAGGAGCACTGATTGAAACAATAACTGAGTGGTAAGGGAGACCACTCCAAACAATACTGGAGACAGGGAATAGGTACAGGTTGGATTGTATGAATACGGGGAACTGGACTGGAAACATGTTTGGCTGGTGGAAATGGAGACCAAAGGCTGAACTGGAAACAGGTGTCTGGCTGGATGAATGGAGACCAAGGCTTGAACTGGAAACGGTGCCGGCTGAATGCAAATGGAGACCAAGGCTGAACTGGAAAACAGGTTGCTGGCTGAATGCAAATGGATACCAAGGCTGAACTGGAACCGGTGCTGGCTAAATGCAATGGAGACCAAGGCTGAACTGGAAACAGATGCTGGCTGGATGAAATGGAGACCAAAGGCTGACTGGAAACTATCTGGCTGGAATGAAATGAGACAACTGACTGGAAACAGATGCTGGCGGATGCAATGGAGACCAAAGGCTGAACTGGAAACGGGTGCCGGCTGGAGATAATGGAGCCAAGCTACGGAACAGGTGCCGGCTGGACGCAATGAGACCAAGCTGGAAACTGGAAACAGGTGCCGGCTGGATGCAATGGAGACCAAAGGCTGAACTGGAACAGGTGCTGGCTGGATGCAATGGAGACCAAAGGCTGAACTGGAAACAGGTGCTGGCTGGATGCAATTGAGACCAAAGGCTGACTGGAAACGGTGCTGCGGATGCAATGGAGACCAAGGCTGAACTGGAACGGGTGCGGCCTGGAATGCAATGGAGACCAAAGGCTGAACTGGAAACAGGTGCTGGCTGATGCATGGAGACCAAGGCTGAACTGGAAACAGGTGCTGGCTGGATGCAATGGAGACCAAAGGCTGAACTGGAAACGGTGCTGGCTGGATGCAATGGGACCAAGGCTGACTGAAACGGTGGCTGGCTGGATGCAATGGAGACCAAAGGCTGAACTGGAAACAGGTGCTGGCTGGATGCAATGGAGACCAAAGGCTGAACTGGAAACAGGTGTCTGGCTGGATGCATGTGAAGACCAAAGGCTGAACTGGAAACAGGTGCTGCTGGATGCAATGGAGACCAAGGCTGAACTGGAAACAGGTTGCTGGCTGGATGCAATGGAGACCAAGGCTGAACTGGAAACAGGTGCTGTGCTGATGCAATGGAGACCAAAGGCTGAACTGGAAACAGGTGCTGGCTGGATGCATGGAGACCAGGCTGAACGGAAACAGTAGCTAGCTTGCTGAAATGGCGACCCAAGGCTGAACTGGAACGGTACTAGCTGACTGAAATGGAGACCAAGGCTGAACTGGAAACAGGTATCAGGAACAAACTTGAGCGAACAAACCACAGAGAAGGGAGCTGAAGACAAGAAACAAACAGAATCTGAACTCTGGCAGCAAGAAGCCACCACAAGAAGAGGCTAAAAAAGGACCCTCCGACGTCCATCATCATCGTCGGAGCGTGCGCCTAGGAAGAGGGACTGCCATAGCCCGATCTGGACGCCGGACTCCATGCCCTCCGCGCTTCCTATGGACGCCGCCGTGCATGGAGCACCCGCAGCAACACAGGGAAGGCGGCACAGGTAAGAACCGGAGCCTTACAATCAAGCTACACAAATACCTATGGTCTTTTTATTGACTATTATTGGAAACTAATTGTTCCACATTACTGTATCATTTTTTGTTGATCTAAATCCTATTTCTTTTAAGTATCCACTCCAAAGCGAACAGTTGGCAAACTATACCAATGTTGGCTGAGGGGCTAATTGGTTTAAATTGAAAATTTCTATAATGTCAGCTTTTCTATACTTTAGTAAGGAGCCAACAGTGGATGCTGTTCTTGTGGTCATCTAACAGATAATGGCAAGTGTAAATGCATTTTTGTAGCAGAGTACAGACAAAATTCCACAGACTGTCTGTTATCTGCTACAGATTTTCCAGTGTGTACCCAGCTTAGTCAGTATGGATAGACTACCATATCTTCCCTATTGTCATTTCAATATTTGGTTTTGAGACCTGGCTGGGGACATGCCCAGTTTTTTTTGTAATAACTTTATTTTATAACTTACAAAATTAAAGTTTTCAGATATAAAGACAAATGTAAAGACAAGGAAATCCCATTTTCACATTTAAAATTTTGAAGAGAGGGTGAGCTGTGTGTTGTTGAACCTGTATTATATCGGGTCGCATAGATTAAAATTAATTGTCCGTCTTTTTGTAAACTTTTGTGGGCAAAAGTTTTTTATGAACCTTGTTTTCTGCGCAAAGTTTATAATGTATTGTATTGTTCCAGGTGCCCTTCTTGGCTTAGTCCGTCATATTTATAAAACCTTTAACCAACCATACCAATTAATAGCTAACCATTGACAGTTTAGTGAGTCACAGAGCGTTCCATTCTGTTTTTATTTGTGTTGGGGTGTTCCGCCGGCGAAATTACTTCGGCACTACAGAGACTGTTTCGTTAATATCGGTGTGGTGAGCTATTCCATGGGCATCCCAAGGGGCCCATAACTTTTCAAAGTGATCTATTCAATCTGTTATTCGGCCGTTAGGTTTTCCTGGTTCGATTTCTGTTCATGCCCATGCAGTTGGTTATACTTAGACAGAGCTTGTCAAAAAGATCTGCCGCAGAACTGCTGATTAGTGGTGCAAAAGGTGGTGTTTTATACAACTCAATCACAGATAAAATTTAATATATAAATGTGAACATACCTTGGACATTCTGCTGGATGTCCTGGACGTAGTTCCTTCTCTGCCGTTTGAGGTCTGACCATCTTTTTGGAGCTGGAGATGGTCAGATCAATGCGAAACTGCCCGCAGTTTCGCCTGCAGTGTGGCGCATTATGCGCCGTTTGCGCTCCTAATGTTGGGGGTGCCGATTGGCATCCCGTCATAACCCGACGGGTGAGATATTCCACCATCAGACACTGCCATTGCATGGTAGCAATGCTTTCTGGTGGGGAAAGAATGGTGGAATGACTACACCCACTTTCCAGGCTCGATTTTAGATTCTGGATTGCATTAGAAGTCAATGGGAAGAAGGGATTATAATCGAATGTCGAAATCGAATCCGCAAGTAAAATGTCCATGGCATCTAGGCGCGAGCATCGAATCTGCGAGTAAAGTGTCCATTAGAACCTATACGCGAGCATCGATCTGCGAGTAAAGTGTCCATTAGAAACCTATACGCGAGCATCGAATCCGCGAGTAAAATGTCCATGGTATCTAGGCGCGAACATCGAATCTACGAGTAAAGTGTCCATTAAAGCCTATCCGCAAGTAAAATGTCCATGGTATCTAGGCACGAACATCGAATCTACGAGTAAAGTGCCATTAGAACCATATGCGAGTATCGAATCCGCAGTAAAATGTCTATGTACCTCGAACGTTCGAACGCGAGAGCGCGAAAGTGCGCCCGTGAGAGTAAAATCGATTTTACGAAAGTCCTGGATATTGGAACATGCTCCCCAGACCATTTCCCAGGCCTGCAGCCACTTACATTAAGTTACCATTAATATTTTAGTTTTATTTGACTCGAACTTTTCAAACTATTTGCCTCCATAGACTTTAATTGGTCCGTTTTCGAACTTTCCCAATAGTTCGAACGTTCGAAAACGGACCGGATTTTCGAAAGTTCGGCCATCTCTAGTCCCACATTCTCAGTCCTCCTCTTTTTACTATTGATATACTTAAAAAAACATTTTGGGATTACATGTTTGTTCTGCTATCCATATTTTATTTTCTATTTTAGCTATTTTAATAGCTTGCACTCCTTATTACAGCTTTATACTAAGCTCCCGGAATCACACAGTCCATAGATTACAATCTGTTAACTTTATTAAGACATACTGTATTACACATTCACAATCGCATTCATAGCATCACTCATTAGCAACAGAAGAGAGGAGACCTCCCTGAAAAAAGATTAACCCTCAGTGAACCTATATAAAAAATATTAAAATATATATACTTATTAAACACAAGAAAGAGAAGAGGGGGGAAGGAAAGGGAATAAATGAATAAATGAAATGTATAAACAAAACCATGAATATATACTAAGTAAGTAACTTATTCAGTAAAACTGTACACTATAAGCTGTAAATAAGTATAAATGCATAAAAACTATCCTAGAGGTAACTAAAATATCTAAAAATATAGTAATAAAAATACATTGAATTATAAACCCCAAGGGGCGTGGCCTGGCATGAATGAGGAGGAAACAGCTCACTGACAGAGCTCCTCTAAATCAATTGCCATAATCGTGGATTAATCGTGAACCCATTCATATACAAACGAAAATACCCACTCTTGACTCTCACTGACTATGCACACCCCTGTCCTGGCAGCTAAATGGTTAACACTACACCATTCACTCCAGCAACTAACTGGTTAATTAGCATCAGTCCTTCACAAGCAGTCACAGAGTTAATTAGCATTTACACGCAAAACATTCCATTCAACCACATATAAACTTATCAGAGGCTAACTGAGTTCTTTTAGAGCATCAAAGACAAAACTTATTAAATTTTAGATTTAATATTCCAAGTAAAAGTGACAGTGCATATAATACAAAACAAAATAAAATGGTGTTACAATAAAATGACATACAATCGGTACAACAGTTTATAAAATAAAAAGGATAAAAATATTCACAGACCCTACTCACTAGAAGAAGTCCTGTGTCCTGGGGCAGGATGAAAATTGGGCCCATACACACGTTTTTAGCAAGTCCCCAAGTAGACAACATTATTGGGCTACCAGGCTTTTTAAACTATTTGATGAAACTACGCCCTCCTATGAGGTGGGAGTGTCCAGGAAGTCCAGATTTACGACTAGCCAAGAGCATTCATTCCCCCTCAGTTAGACAGACTCCATATAAATGTAGATATGTACATTGTATTGGGATATAAACCACATATTCCTCCCTGTATTAATTATCAATTCCTACCAAAACCAAACATGACCTGTGTGTAATCCATATTTCCCAAGATTTAATAACTCGCCTTGGCAAGGGAATAAAGGCTCCATGTTGGGTATCATATTAATGGGCATACTTTTACATTCACAGATGTAATATTGGTTTCTGTCTTACATATTCCAATACCAAAATATATTATTTTACATGTATGTCTGTCCTTAAATGACCTCTTAGTCCCCACCAGACCCCTAGCTGGAGAGAATTACAGATTACAGTTCGGCTCCACATTGTCTAGAAAAGGAGACCTGGTTCCATGCTTCACTAATCGTAATATAAACAATAGGACTGTCCCAGGGTGGAATGGTGTTTTTATTGGCCCTATGAACTAATACCAATAGTTAACCCATTCTTGCCAAGTCACTACACATTTTCCTGACACCTCCCCCTTTAAATTGGCGCACGGGATGTGACTTACAGGTCACGTCCACTGCGTCCATAATCAGGTGGTTCTGACAGACACGAATATCCACCTGCATTCCCTTTGTTCGGTGAATGAAATTATATTGCTCCACGATGATGTGATTCCACCTGCACATTTTTACAAAACCACCATCCTCTTTACTGTGGTTATGAGAACTGGGTTGGGTTCACATTCACTCAGCCAAGTAGACTGGTTAACCTCTTGATGCCCAGTCTGTACACACATCTGATATAGACAGCAAACCACCCATACTACCATCTGTGTGACCGCTCTGTGCGCTGACAAGTACAGTTCTGTATTCACCACCTGGAGTACAGTGATATGTAGGGGACTGTACCGGCCACTCCTAACCTCAGGAATCTGTCCTCCTCTGACACACTCTCCTGCTGGACAGATCCTCCTTTATCCTCACTGCTACCTGTATCCTGTGGGTCTAAAGTTCCCATTCCTTGGGTCTAACTCAGACAGATAACTGGTCACTCTTAACCCTTTCCTTGCCTCCTGCTCAATGTCCCTGCTCCCTCTTAGACTGGGACAAACCAGTGACTGTTACTGGTATGGTTTTGTCCTCAGGGATAGCTACCTTCTTTCCATCTACCTGGGACACTCCTAGCTCTGTAGCTGTCCCTTTTTACCCCTTGCTCTTCCTTCTCCACCCACCACTGAGGTTGGTACTGGCGCTACCGCATGCCACACAGCTACCCTCTTCTCCCTCAGTCTGAGTGGAAACATCCATTAGGACCCTGCTCTGAGTCCTAACCACCTGCCCCACACACTCCTGCACAATTCCTGACTGCTATCCAGGACCTCAGGCAGATTGGGCACAGGATCAGGGATCCTACTCTGGAATCCCTCTCTACTACGGGTACTTTACCCAGAACATCACCCTGGGATACCTTTCCTCCCCTCTACATTCACACATGTAGACAGTACTGGTTCTGTCGCTGACTGACACCGCTCTGGTCTCTCAGCCTCCCTCCCAGCTACTGTGACAATCCCTACCTACAGGTACTATACTGACTCTACAGAGAGTGAACTGAGGGATCCTCTCTCTCTCTCCATTCACACAGTTAGGCAATACTGGTTCTGGCACTGATGGACATCTGCTCTGGTCTTCAGCCCTCCCTCCCAGTTACCTTGCCCCTTGTTACCTGTTCCCTTTACTGATTGCAGTGGGTGGTCACACTCCAGCGTGGCTGGACCTAGTGAGACCGGATCATTTGGCACAAAAGCAGGACCCTTCCCCAAATCATTCCCCAATAACACATTTACAGGGATTTCATGGATATCCCCACTTCCCCAGACCTCTCCCACACCACAATCCAAGTAAACATTAGCCACAGGCACCCGTGGATGACTCCCACCCACTCCCTTTACCAATAAAGTCTTCCCAGGAATAATGTCCCCAAAGTTAATCATCTCGGCGCACCAGAGACAGTTAGTTCCTGAGTCCTGTAACCCCTGGGTAACTTTATCCCCCACAGTCACAGTCCTGCATATGATGACATAAATTCTCTGTCTTACCAGATACGAGCATTACCACTGGATTGACAGGTGACACTGGTGCCTTTCTTTCGGGACCAGGAAGCTCTTACATGTCCCGTCTGGTTACATATAAAACATCTGCGTATATCTCCATGGTTTACGCTCACACTGGGCCTTTCAGACAAATTCTCACCAGCCTTGACATTCTGCTGTGCTCCTTCCCTGTGGTGACGATCCTTCCAGCTTGGTGATCTTTGTAGAGTTGGACGATTCGGATATGCTGGCACCCTGTTGGCTGCATAGGTGTCTGCGACTTCTGCTGCTTTCTGCTATGTTTTTGGCTCCCGATCCAATACAAACTGTCGCACATCTCCAGGACAGATATTAAGGAACTGATCCATTACCATAAGATCCTCCAGCTCCTCAAATTTGGTAACCGACAGTCCTTTAATCCACTGCCGAAAACTGGTTCCCAGATTACTCACAACATCTGAGTTGCTGTCAGTGGGACCTCTCTGCAACGCTCGAAACTTTTTGCGATACACCTCTGGCGTGAGGTTAAACTTCTTAATCAGAGCCTGTTTCAAAGCCTCATAGTCCCCATCAAGCTCTGGTGGTAGTTCAACAAAGGCATCTAAGGCTTTGCCTTTTAATCCAGGTGTCAAGTATCTTGCCCACTCCTGTGGCAACTGATACTGTCTGCAGCACTTTTCAAAACTTAGCAAAAAAGTGTCCAAATTGCTATCATTGTCCATGACAGGAAACTTGGGTGAACCATGCAAAGCAAACGGACCCTCTCTGGACTCACTGGACTGTGGAGACTGGGTCTGGTGCTGGAGCTTTGCCAACTCCAGTTGAAATGCACGGTCTGCGGCTGCAGCTTCGAATTCTCTCTGCGCCTGCCGTTCAACTGCTTCCCGCTGGGCTTGCCGTTCAACTGCTGCTGCTTCCCTCTCCTGATGCTGCAAGATCAATTGAAGACGTAGCTGGGGGTCATCTGAACCCAACAATTGTAAATCCTTTTGCAGGGATGAAATACTTTCTTCCTGCACTGTACCATTCTCATGCTGAGAGAATCCAAGGTTAACAGTCCTCTCTGGGATAGCTAAATCCACATCGCTTCCCGACTCAGTTGTGTAGTTCTGCTGCTCCTGGTCACTCTCCAACAATGCCCTTATCAGCAGCTCCTTGGACTTGTCCAGGACATCAATACCTCTTTCCTCACAGAGATTGATCAGGACCTCCTTGGTTTGTCTCTTGTAAAAGGTTGCCATCCTCAGCTAACCTTGCCAAATAAAAGATAGGAAAGAAAAAAAAAGAGAAGGGGAGGGAACAACTGTTTGTACGTATGTCTTTTAAAAATAAATGCACTGAGTTTGTCTTTGAAGACTGATACCCTCACAAGGATACAGTTCTTTAGTACAAGGGTTAAATACTTAATCCAAGCACTAATGCTTTAATAAAAAATAATTTATCCCACCGCTGCCAGCCAATTTGTCACGAACGCCAGGTGATCTGACTAATTAATCGGTATTCGCTGCCACCACTTTAAGTTACGGCCTTAAAGACGCCCCAAAAACCCACTCTTGACTCTCACTGACTATGCACACCCCTGTCCTGGCAGCTAAATGGTTAACACTACACCATTCACTCCAGCAACTAACTGGTTAATTAGCATCAGTCCTTCACAAGCAGTCACAGAGTTAATTAGCATTTACACTGCACACTCCATTCAAACACATATAAACTTATCAGAGGCTAACTGGGTTCTTTTAGAGCATCAAAGACAAAACTTATTAAATTTTAGATTTAATATTCCAAAAGGTGGACAGTGCATATAATACAAAAACAAAATAAAACGGTGTTATAATAAAATGACATACAATCGGTACAACAGTTATATAAAATAAAAAGGATAAAAATATTCACAGACCCTACTCACTAGAAGAAGTCCTGTGTCCTGGGGCAGGATGAAACATTGGGCCCATACACACGTTTTTAGCAAGTCCCCAAGTATGAACAACATTATTTGGGCTACCAGGCTTTTTAAACTATTTGATGAAACTACGCCCTCCTCATGAGGTGGGAGTGTCCAGGAATGTCCAGATTTACGACTAGCCAAAAGCACTCATTCCCCCTCATTTAGGCAGACTCCATATAAATGTAGATATGTACATTGTATTGGGATATTGATCACATATTCCTCTCCTGTATTAATTATCAATTCCTCCAATACCAAACATGACCTGTGTGTAATCCATATTTCCCCAGATATTAATAACTCGCCTTGGCAAGGGAATAAGGGCTCCATGTTGGGTATCATATTAATGGGCATACTTTTACATTCACAGATGTAATATTGGTTTCTGTCTTACACATTCCAATACCAAAATATATTTATTTTACATGTATGTCTGTCCTTAAAATGACCTCTTAGTCCCCACCAGACCCCTAGCTGGAGAGAATTCCAGATGCACGGTTCGGCTCCACATTGTCTAGAAAAGGAGACCTGGTTCCATGCTTCACTAATCGTAATATAAACAATAGGACTGTTCCAGGGTGGAATGGTATTTTTATTGGTCCTATGAACTAATACCAATTGTTAACCCATTCTTGCCAAGTCACTACACATTTTAATAGATAATATTTATAACAATTTATCTACCCCGACATATACACAATGAACAACAACAAAAAAATGGTGGTAAAACAGACAAAAAACCCAACAATTATATTACAGAGATAATAGAATATGACCAAGACTCTGAAACTACTATAGAGAAACAAACAGATATTATACTAGCTACCCCAGACTGTCTTAACAGATTTCCAAACTCTTCAGACCAAGTTACCATAACTATTATGAAGGACATGTTATGTACCCAAAGCAAGGCTATGCTTACAAATATAACTATGCTTTTCAGAGAAATGAGGATAGACATAGACAGATTGGGAGAGAGAACCTCTCACGCAGAAAAGAAAATGGAAGAATTTACTTCAGTATTCAACACTCTAGTGGATTCCCATAACAAAAATTAATAGACCTGGAAAACAGAAGTAGGAGAAATAACCTTAAAATTAGAGGGGTTTCAGAAAACACTAAAAATGCACAACTAAGAGACTTTGCACGACAACTATTTCTATCCCTAATACCAGACCTGTCGGAGCTAGACTTAATAATAGACAGAATTCACAGATTGCCAAAACCAAGGGCTGCACCTATGCTGGCTCCCAGAGATATAATTCTCAGACTCCACTTCTACCACATAAAAGAAAAATTACTACAAAAATCCCCCTGAAACTCTTCATAACATACGGAGGAAGATCATATATAATACAGAAAATAGATGAAGGAATACAATTGCTGACCAAATGGGGGGTCTAGACCCAAACCAGCCCAATACCATGCAAAAACTCTAACCCTCCTCCGCTAAAGCTACATAAAGAATGGACAACGACAAACCAAAACAATAAACAATGCAACACAATGGAAAACACCTTAAACCACAAAATGGATATATACCGGACTATCAGACAACAAACAACTATTGATCTAAAGACCTAAAAAACACCCATAGATTTCATCTCCGAACTTTACATTGGCCACTGAAACTATATACCGATTGTGAGTAAGGGGGGGGGGGAGAGGAAGAAGGGAGGGAAGAAGGAAAGAGAAAAAAGAAAAAGAGAAAAGATAGAGAGATAGGGAAGTAATTTAAAGAAAGTGTATAATATAAACATGACAAATAAATATAGATTGTATACAAACCAACCACAAAATATTCTGTAGTATAGTAAAATATGTTTTTACGGAGGTAATATATGTTGAGGCAACCATGTATGTACGTGGATATGAAAATCTAAGATATGTTATATAACTTAGTGTCTGTGACCCTATCTTTATTTTATAAGAGACACCACAAATACACGGGTCCTGGATGAGTTCAGAACACGGGTATGCCGGATGTCTATGACATATACCATCTATGGAAATAAAAGACCCAACATAAACCACTAAAGATAATAGGGGGGGAGGGGGGAGAGGGGAAGAGGAAGGGAAAATTTAAAAAAGGTTAATAAACAATGTAAGGATGTATACATACAACGGGGATAAGTAATGCAAATAGCAGAATAGGTATACAATGCTCCAACGATAAAATTTGTTTCTCTGAATGTAATATGTGTCAAGACGAACATGTATGTATATGGATACCAAACTAAACTTTTTTTTTTTTTGAGACGCTACAAATACACGGGTTCTGAAAAGGTTTAGAACACGAGTATATCAAATATCCATAATCTATATCATTTATGGAAAAATAGACCACTAAAACAACAAAAATTTAAAAATAAAGGTAAATAAATTATATAAAAATCTATAGATATACATACAATGGGAATAAGTACTACAAATGGCAAAACAGGTATACAATGCTCCAACAAAAACAGATAATCCGGAACACACATTGTGTGCAAAGGAATATCTATAGTAGGTACCATTTACCTATGTTCATAAAGTTTTTTTTATTGTTATGTTATAGCTGTTATTGTTCTGAATGCACCACAGGATATTCGAATACTGAACTAAAAGAAAAGGAACTACACAAAATTCACTTGAATAAGGTAATATCGACCACCCAACAGAACATCACTACTAACCTAAACCATACAATGATCTCAATCACCCAATAAAACAATATGACAATACAAATACAACCTATACATAATAAGGGGGTTAAATTCCCATTCAAAAGACACACCATCTGGAAAGAAACACTCAACAACAACATAGATATCCTTTGCTTACAAGAAACACACCTCGCCCAACAAACAGAAAATTAATGCAACATAAAAAATTCCCACACATATATTACGCATCATATACTAGAAAGTAGAGGTGTACTAATAGCAATAAAAAACAATATAGCCTTTCTTGTGAAGATCTCATCATCCAGGTCATGGTATCTGTTGTATTCAATTAGATCAACGCGACTTGAAGTTTAGTTCTGAAGACATTTCGCTAGTCATCCGACTGGCTTTCTCAATTCAGAATGACTTGTACAGAAATCTGTGGCAATTATGTACCCTGGAAAATCCCAATTAGCATATCACAGCCAAGTGTTAAGCGTGATTGGATAGTGGCTAAGAGTGTTATAGGAACACCCAGAGTAAGGTGTTAAAACAGCATTGTACATGGCAGACAGTTGGTGTCGAGCCCCCCCCACCTATGTTAACATATTGGCGAAGGAACGTGACTGGTTCAAGAGAGGTGTTAAGGAGGCCATTTATGTGAAAATAAAGAAACCAAGACTAAATAGAGGTGGGGGGGTTCGACACCAACTGTCTGCCATGTACAATGCTGTTTTAACACCTTACTCTGGGCGTTCCTATAACACCTCTTAGCCACTATCCAATCACACCCTTAACACCTGACTGTGATATGCTAATTGGGATTTTCCAGGGTACATAATTGCCACAGATTCTTGTACAAGTCATTCTGAATTGAGAAAGCCAGTCGGATGACTAGCGAAACATCTTCAAGAACTACATTTCAAGTCCAGTTGATCTAATTGAATACAACAGATAATATAGCCTTTCAACTAGAGAAATCAATTATCGATAAAAATGGCAGATACATTATTTTAGTCTGCCACCAAACACCGGACAACAAAAATTCATACAGAAAATTATCACAAAAGTAAAACAAATACAATACACAAACATAATAATCTGTGGAGATTTTAACACAATAATAAACCCAGAAACAGATTCAACAGCAAAATCAAGATCCCAAAATAATAAAGCACTAAGTAAAATATTAAAAAATGAGGACTTATATGACACATGGCAAGCATTCCACCCATTAGATTAAGACTACACATATTATTCCAAAACACATAGAACATACTCCAGATTAGATATCTTTATTGTAGACAAATAGCTACTACAGAACATTACAGACAACATCATTAAAATATAACTATATCTGACCATGCACCTGTAACACTACAAATTAAACAAAACAACTTAACACCACCACATATTTCTTGGAGACTGAACCCATATCTCATCTCTGACAAACATAACAAAGAACAAATTAAAAATCATTTAATTGAACATTTCGAATTTAACAATAATGACCAAACCTCGCCCTTTATGATATGAAATGCTCACAAAGCATATATCAGAGGTATCCTAATCAAATTAGCAGCATACCAGAAAAATAAAAGAAATGAGCAGAGAATCAATCTACTAAATAAAATAAAAACCCTTGAAGATAAACATAAATCAAAACCCACACAAGATATATACCAATCATTACATAATACCAAATTACAATTACAACGACTAAATCTATATCAATATGATAAACTATTAAGGAGAACAAAGGCTACCTATTATGCACAAGGACCAAAAACCAGTAAGGCTCTAGCCAACAAATACAAAAATAAACAAAATAAAGCTAAAATATCATACATTATAAACGATAAAAAAGAAAAAAATAACGGACCCCCAAAAAATAGCCAACTCCTTTGCCCAATACTATGAAACCCTATATAACCTCCAAAAAGACACCGGAATACACAAACCAAATAAAATCGAGATAAATAACTTTTTAGACTCAATAAATCTACCTACTCTTACCACAACACAATTACAGACCATCAACAATCCAATACAAAAATCAGAGATACTGAAATCCATACTTAGTACACCCTCCAATAAATCCCCAGGACAAGATGGATATACCATAGAATACTACAAAACGTACCATGAAATTCTGACCCCACATTTATATACAATATTTAACAACGCAGTTACAACAAAAAAATTTCCCCAAAGAAATGCTACAAGCTATGATTGTCCCCATACTAAAACCACATAAAGACCCAGCAGTAATAACAAATTATAGACCTATATCACTCTTAAATGTAGATATAAAAATATTTACAAAAATTATAGCAACACTCTACAGCCATAGTTATCCCAATTAATCTCAATAGATCAAGTCGGTTTTATTAACACCAGAAGATTTATAAACATTATAAACTGGGCTAAAATTAAGAATATAACTACTCTAATAATAACCTTAGATGCTGAAAAAGCATTCGACCGAATAAATTGGAATTTTATGGAAGAAGCTCTAACTAAATATAATATAAAAGGGTGGATCATGAATGCAATAATGACACTATACAACAACCCAACTACAACAATATTCATCTCAAATATGATATCAAAATCTTTCCAGATCACTAACGGCACACGCCAAGGATGCCCATTATCTCCTCTTATCTTCAATCTACTGATCGAACCCCTAGCCGAATATATACGTATGAACCCAAACATAGAGGGAATAAAAATAGGTAACCAAACACACAAAATCAGTCTATACGCAGACGATATAATACTAGCCATCACAAAACCAATAACCTCACTAATACATTTACAAAATACACTTAATATATTCAGCAACATAACATACTATAAAGTCAATAATTCTAAATCACATATATTACAAATAAACACATCCATATTTTGAAAGCAAAATACAATTTTATATGGGCACATGATAATATTGAATACTTTAATAAAATTACCCTCTGACCCTGACAAACTATTCCAATTAAACTATGAAACAATATTGACTAAATTGACTACGGACATACAACTCTGGAACACCAAATATCTATTATCATGGTTAAACAAGGTTAATATTTTAAAAATGTTTTTGTTACCACAATTATTGTATAGGTTTAGAACTCTGCCTATCCTTATGCCTGATGCCTTCTTCACTAAAACAGATTTTAGTGATTTAAGCCTAATTTCATCATTCATCTGGAATGGCTAAAAACCCAGAATAAAGACAGCACTATTAATCAAATCCAAACAAGCAGGAGGGATAGCTCTACCTAAAATGAAGGACTATTATTTATCCACAATACTAGAACAACTGAGATACTGGTGGACAACAAAAAACCCAACTAAAAACTGGATACAAATTGAAAATCATTCATTACAAAATATACAACTAAATACAGTGTTGGGCCATATTGCACTGGGAGGAAAAACTCCACAAAACCAACTAATCTCAATAATGACTTCATTACAAATCTGGAAAAACCTGATAAACTCCTATAAGCTACTACCCAGTGTTATAAATTCTCTACCATTGTCATCATTACAGCTCTCTATACCAAACATTAATGTCAAAACATGGATTGATCATGGAATTGACTATATAGGAAATCTGTATAAAAATGGAAATCTACTAATCTTTGATACATTAAAAAACAACTACCTAATCAACAACAAGGAGTTCCTAAAATATCTGCAAATAAGAAGCTTCCTACAAACTAAATGGAATCCAAACCTAACCTTGGAACAAGATCACCAAAATCTAATAAACCTTATTACCACATTAGAATAAAAAAAAAAACAATATCCAGAATAGATCTCCAACTTAACAATAAAAACATCCACGAAGAGACCAACAACTATAAATCCTGGGCTAAAGACCTACAAACAAATTTTCTCCCAGAACAATGGATGGAAGCTATAAACAATATTCAAAATTCAAATGACTAAATGTATTACCCACTGGGAATAACAAAAAAATAATTTACAGATTCCACAGACACCCCAAATTATTATCAAATTGGTTTCCCACCATTACTCACCCTTATGTTGGAGGACTGTAGACACCAAGGATCCTTCTTGCACATATGTGGGAATGTCCTAAAATCAAAAATGTTGGATGAAGTTGGAGTATTTTTAAACACTTATTCAAAATCAACATCAGTTAAATCCAGCTCTAACATTGTTGAATATCGGACTACAAATCTTTCCAAAAACCAAAAAACTATTATATATCACTCTTCACAACCATGAAGATCCTAGTGGTAAAATATTGGAATAAAAAGGAACTATATAACTGGCCTTACCAGCAATATGTATAATGAAAAAACATTTGCATGTTCACAAGTGTAATTTTGTCCATTCTATAGAATGAGAGTATTGGTATATGGACCCCAGATCGTGTAGTCTAACACAATTCCAATATACCCAAAGAAATAATTAACACTACAACCAACTCAAAAATGGAGGTGGAAACTCGGCATGGGGGTATAGGGGTATAGATATATATCTGTGTAATGTTATCAGATAGAGATGTCCGAACTTCGCAAAAATACTTCGTAAAATATCCTTGAAAATAACGAGATTTTTCGTATTACGAGTTTTCATTGTATTTTCGAAAATATGTATTTTCGAAAATACAAGTAATCCTCGTAATTTTCGAATATTTTCGAAAATACGTATGTAAGGAACTATGAGAGATCCTTGTATTTTCGAAAATTTTCGAAAATACATGTTTTTCCCGTATTTTCGAAAATTTTCGAAAATACGTGAAAACTCGTAATTTCGAAATTTTCGAAAATACGAAAAATCCGTGAATCGGAAGTTGGGAAGGCGGAAAATCCGGAAAAATCCGCCGTTCGCGAACGGGATAAATCCGCGGCGGATCCGGGTTCGGATCCGCAAACCGGCCATCCCTATTATCAGAGTGTGGTTCTAGGAAATGGAAGATCGGACTAAAATGCTATATTTCTGTTTAGAATAACTATGTGCATATATATGTTTATGATGATACGTATATACAACCGCAATTCTTATGGCAATAAAATTGCCCATAGTATTATTTCTCTGTTTTTTTTCTTTTATGTATTATAAAATATGTTAAAATTCAATAAAAAATAATGTTTTTTTACAAAAATAAACCCCAAAACACATAAAGGAAATATACATACAGTATTTGTGTGTAACATATCTAGAAGTAAATTATTGATATGTTCCATATGCCTTCTCTAAAAACACAAATGGAAAAATATGGTGAAAGAAAGTCAAGAGTAGATGGGTGTATAATAAGAATAAAATACACTGGTATATTTTATTGATTTTTATTATATTTTTTTTTTTAGATAAGCTGTATACTATTAATCATGAAAAAATGGCCTAACATATAATAATCTATGAAACACGTTATATCAAAATGGAATTAGACCCATAGGTATCATGTGTCTAGATAAAAAAAACCCACCTAGCTTCATTACTGTTAAGGACCTTCAGGAGAGTCCCTGCAAACCTCTCACTGGACGCAGAGTCTAAGTGTCTGTCGGTCTTCTCCAGAGCCTCTGATGGTGAGGATTTGTGCGGCAAGACGACACCAGGTTGCAGCTCCAGATCAAAGTTCACAGAAACCAACCCGCAGTGTGAGAGGCATCTGGTAAAAGAAACAGGTAAAGCAACGACAGGAGCACTGGATGTAACAATAACTGAGTGGAAAGGAGACCACTCCAAAATACTGGAGACAGGGAATAGGTACAGGTTGGATTGTATGAATACTGGGAACTGACTGAACAGGTGTTGGCTGGGTGAAATGGAGACCAAGGCTGAACTGGAAACAGTGCTGGCTGGTGAAATGGAGACCAAAGGCTGAACTGGAAACGTGCCGGCTGAATGCAATGGAGACCAAAGGCTGAACTGGAAACAGGTCTGGCTGAATGCAATGGAGACCAAAGGCTGAACTGGAACAGGTGCTGGCTAAATGCAATGGAACCAAAGGCTGAACTGGAAACAATGCTGGCTGGATGAAATGGAGACCAAGGCTGAACTGGAACACAGATGCTGGCTGGATGAAATGGAGACCAAAGGCTGAACTGGAAACAGATGCTGGCTGGATGCAATGGAGACCAAAGGCTGAACTGGAAACGGGTGCCGGCTGAGATAATGGAGACCAAGGCTGAACGGAAACAGTGCCGGCTGGATCAATGGAGACCAAAGGCTGAACTGAAACAGTGTCCGGCTGGATGCAATGGAGACCAAAGGCTGAACTGAAACAGTTGCTGGCTGGATGCATGGAGACCAAAGGCTGAACTGGAACAGGTGCTGGCTGGATGCAATGGAGACCAAAGGCTGAACTGGAAACAGGTCTGGGCTGATGCATGGAGACCAAGGCTGAACTGGAAACGGGTGCTGGCTGGATGCAATGAGACCAAAGCTGAACTGGAAACAGGTGCGGCTGGATGCAATGGAGACCAAAGGCTGAACTGGAAACAGGTGCTGTGGCTGGATGCAATGGAGACCAAAGGCTGAACTGGAAACGGGTGCTGGCTGGATCAATGGAGACCAAGGCTGAACTGTAAACAGGGTGCTGGCTGGATGCAATGGGACCAAAGCTGAACTGGAAACAGTGCTGGCTGGATGCAATGAGAACCAAAGGCTGAACTGAAACAGGTGCTGGCGGATGCAATGAGAGACCAAAGCTGAACTGGAAACAGGTGCTGGCTGGATGCAATGGAGACCAAAGGCTGAACTGGAAACAGGTGCTGGCTGGATGCAATGGAGACCAAAGGCTGAACTGGAAACAGCTGGCTGGATGCAATGGAGACCAAAGGCTGAACTGAAACAGTGCTGCTGGATGCAATGGAGAAGGGACCAAAGGCTGAACTGGAAACGTACTAGCTGGCTGAAATGGAGACCCAACTGAACTGGAAACAGGTATAGCTGACTGAATGAACCCAAGGCTGAACTGGAAACAGGTTCAGAAAAAACTTGAGCGAACAAACCACAGAGAAGGGAGCTGAAGACAGAAACAAACAGAATCTGAACTGGCAGCAAAGCCACCACAAGAAGAGGCTAAAAAGGACCCTCCGACGTCATCATCATGCGTCGGAGCGTGCGCCTAGGAAGAGGGACTGCCATAGCCCGATCTGGACGCCGGACTCCATGCCCTCCGCGCGTCACTATGACGCGCGCTGCATGGAGCACCCCGCAGCAACACAGGAAGGCGGCCACAGTAGAACCGGAGCCTTACAATTACAAAGCTACACATATACCTATGGGTCTTTTTATGGACTATTATTGGAAACTAATTGTTCCCGACTATCCTGTATCATTTTTTGTTGATCTAAATCCTATTTCTTTAAGTATCCACTCCAAAGGTCACAGTTGGCAACTACCAATGTTGGCTGAGGGGCTAATTGGTTTAAATTGAAAATTTCTATAATTGTCAGCTTCTTAACTTTATTGTAAGGAGACAACAGTGGATGCTGTTCTTGTGGTCATCTTAACAGATAATGCAAGTGTAAATGCATTTTTGATCAGAGTACAGACAAAATTCACAGACTGTCTGTTATCTGCTACAGATTTTCATTGTGTACCCAGCTTTAGTCGTATGGATTAGACTACCATATCTTCCCTATTGTCATTCAATAATGTTTTGGATGACCTGGCTGGGACATGCCCAGTTTTTTTTTGTAATAACTTTATTTTTATAACTTACAAAATTAAAGTTTTCAGATATAAAGCAAAATGTAAAGACAAGGAAATCCCATTTTCACATTTAAAATTTTGAAGAAGAGGTGAGCTGTGGTGTTGTTGAACCTGTATTATATCGGGTCGCATGAGTTAAAAATTAATTGTCCGTCTTTTTTGTAAACTTTTGTGGCAAAGTTTTTTATGAACCTGGTTTCTGCGCAAAGTTTATAATGTATTGTTTGTTCCAGGTGCCCTTCTTGGCTTAGTCCAGGTCATATTTAAAAACCTTAAACCAACATACATTAATAGCTAACATTGACAGTTTAAGTGAGTCACAGAGCGTTACCTTCTGTTTTTATTTGGTTGGGTGTTCCGCCGGCGAAGAGTACTTCGGCACTACAGACTGTTTTCGTTAATTCGGATGTGGTGAGCTATTCCATGGGCATCCCAGGGGCCCATAACTTTTCAAAGTGATCTTCAATCTGTTATTCTGGCGTTAGGTTTTCCATGGTTCGAGTTTCTGTTATGGATTGTAGTAAATTTTCTTCAGAGGAAAATGAGGTTTGTTTTCCAAAATCTAGTGATTAAGGGACACTATACTGAAAAAAATTACTTTGCCTCATCTTAATCTATTATTGAATCACATGTAAGTAGCACTTACTCTGATTCCGTGTTGTGCTGCATGCCTTCAATTCAGCAACCATTTTGTTTAGGAGCAGTATGCCCCCTCCCACTTTTAACCACTCCCCTTCCATCCATCTGACTTTTTTTCCCACAAACCAACTGTCAAGCCTGCACACAGCATACAGCATTCCAACTGTCAAAAATCTGTCACCATTCCAGCTACAGTAAAATTACTCACAGAAAATAGCTTTTGATAGCAATGAACTTGATTGACAGCTGAAATATAAGATGTTTTTAGATTGGACATCTAAAGAAATAGGGGGCAGATCAACAAAAAAATGATACAGTGGTGGTTGGGAAGAATTATAGTCTCCAGTTATGTATTTTCAAATAACCTATTTTTCAGTATAGATTCCCTTTAAAACATCTGGTGGATACTTCTATAGTGCATAACCTAGTGGAGGTTTTATAGAGCCTTTGAACGGGAGCCCTAGTATCCAATCTTTGCAGAAATTGCAAAGAGTTTTTGAATCAGTTTAGAGGCCTGTGTTTATAGGTTTTTGATATGGGGACATTCCCACAATATATGAAATAGAGACCCCTTCCCACCACACCCCCTCCAACACCTGTCCAAAGCCTCGGCCACATTCTTTGGAGTTTTTTTCCGGGGTGTAATACCACTCCATCATTATTTTGTATATATTTTCTTGTTGGTTATACATATGGAAGATTTGGAGGCTTTTTCCCTTATATTCTTCTAGTTTTCTGGAGTTATTTGCCTATTTAGGAGTTGTTGCCAATGAGTCATGTATTTGTGGTTGGTTCTTGTTCTGTGGAGGGGGGTGAGTTCAGTAAAGTGTTATATTTGAGATATCAATTTTCTTTGTAGTGGGCCTTGTCTCACTATGGGGCATATTTATAAACGAGCGAAAAGTCGCGAAAGCTGGCTTTTTTCGCCAAAAAGCCGTTAACGCGATTTAAAAAGGTGGCATAAGAGGGAAAAAACGTTTCTGCGACCTATCGCTAAAACCCTTTTCGCCATACTTCGCCATACATCACAATGGTAATTTGAGCGAAAAGGGAGCGAAAAGGCATAATGCGATTTATAAAAAGCAAAAATGTGTTTTCGCTTTAAATGGAGCGGAATATTATCACAAACATAAGGTGGCGAAAAGGCATCTTTTTACCATGTCTGTTGAGATTTTGGAGTTTTTCATGATTTTGAATGCACCCAAAAATTACACACATTCATACAAATGATCTTTACTATATTTAACTTGTTTTTTTGGACACATCTATGAAGTTATAGATTTTTATTTTTCGCTAAATTTTAGTTACTTTCCCCACAATGACTTTATGTGACGGAACATTTCTTTTGCCTTTTTCAGCACATTTTTAGCTTGGACTTTATATTAGGTCTGCTATTTTGTCTTTCATGAAAGCACCCGCATCCCTCTTTTTCTTGGGGCTTTTTAGCGGTCGCAATGTAGGCTCATTTTTGCATTTCCAATGCGAGGCCAATTGTTAGCATTCAGGGTGTGTGCTTTATGCTCTGCTTTTTGTTAAAACAACTCATTCTGCCCGTCTGCTCGTCTTTCGAATGCGCTTTACGTTGTTAATAGGCGTGTTTTCAACTTTATTTTTTTTCTTCTCTGTATTCTCCCATTTTTTGCTTAATTGATATAGTGCCAATGCAGTCATCTTGTAGACGCGTCGTTAAGTTTAGCTGCGATCTTTTCGCTCTTTATCGCGCCTGTTCGCGTTTTTCAGACGCAAAGTCTTTTTTCCCCCCGCTTTTTATAAATACCACAAAAAGAATCCCAAAAAGCATCGTTTTTGGCTGGATGTTCACCGTTATTAACTAGGCGAAAAATGTAGACTTTTATAAATATGCCCCTATGTGTTCAAAGGAGTTTTGGAGAGAAGGAGAGGTATGGGGTTTGGAGTTTATATAATGACGTATCTGCAATAGGAATAAAACATACGGTTTGGGATTTTTTTTTCTGGGAAGCCAGGGTGTTGAAATCATGTAGTCTACCCGGTTATAGGTCCAAGAGATCTTCTATTATGGTAAGTTTTGGCTTTTTCTCATTGTTTTGTATGGTGTCATCTAGGCTAGGGAGTAGCTCAGGATTTCCAGTTATGGGAATTAGAGAGGATATATATCTGCCATCAGCTTTTAGTGTTTTCGTGGAGCGTCTCCATATCACTTTGGTTGTGCACATGGGGTTAGTAAGTAAGCCCTTTGGTGTTGTGTTTATTTCGCTAGGTCTAGTAGCAGTGCTGCAGGGTGGATGGGATAATCCAGTCCCTTTCTTTGTGGGTCCTAGGGCCCCTGGATGAGTGATGTTAAACAGAAGACCGTATGGCAGAGTTGGGCTGCTTGATAGTATTTAAACCATGTTGGGACAGCCAAACCTCCTTGTGTTCGTCCTGTCATAATAACTGCTTAGATAACCTGGGGGCTCGGAGACCCCCATATAAGTCCAGAGTTTCTTTATGTAGGGCATGGAGAAATTTAGTGGGTACCAATATAGACATTTTAATTGTTATTTTACCAAACCATGACAATGTGATGATTTCCATGAGTTGAGTAATTGTTTTGTCTCTCTTTGAGTGGCGGTAGTTTGGCTGAGAAAAGGGAGGGGGTAGACGGGGTGATATTGATGCCTAGGTATTTAATGGATTTATCTTTTCAGGCATATGGGAATGATTGGGTAAGAGATTTTTTTAATCGATAATAGTATATTGATGGGCAGGGCTTTTGTTTTGGTTTGGTTAATTTTATATCCAGAAAGTTCACTGTATATTGCTATCTTTTGTTTAGGTTTGGTAATGAAATTAATGGGTTCGTAAGGGAAAGGAGTACATCATCAGCAAATAGTGAATTAGATAAGTATTTTGCTTTATTTGTATTCCTGTATGTCCGGGTTTAATCTTATATGGCATGCTAGTGGCTCTATGGATAGGGCATCAGTAGTGGAGATATGGGGCATCCCGTTCTAGTTCCATTAGATTGGTGAATGGTTGGGAGGAGTCATTGGGATTTGACTGTAGCTGTAGTATATAGATTGTTAATTGCGTCATGTAGTTTCCTTTTATGCATATGTGCTGTAGAGTGGAGAGTAGAAAGGGCCAACCAAGCCTATCAAAAGCCTTCTTGCATCGAGGCTTAGAAATATTGCTGCTTGTGATTTTTGTGTAGGACCTCAATTAAATCAATTGTTCTACAGGTGTTGTCTCCTGCGTGCCTGTGACATATAAATCCGACCTGTCTCTGTGTATTATTTTGGTAGGAGAGGAGCTAGTCTGTTTGCAAGGAACTTGGTCTGTACTAGGGGGTCTTACTTGGTTTGGGTTATAAAGGATATATAGGATCTAGTTCCCTTGCATTATGGCTTATATAGAGAGTAAGTGGGGTTGTAAGTATTTCTTGGTAGGTTTTGTAGTAGCTGTTGGAATCCATCTGGGCCTGGTGTTTTCCCATTGGGTAGGGTTTTATTACTTCTTTTAATTCTTCAGTGGAGATGGGGTTTATCTAGGGAGTTTAGTTGAGGTTCTGTTAAGGTGGGCATGTGGCGTTTGTTATATATGTCTTCATTTGAGTTCTGAATTCCGCGGTGATGAACTGAGTTGTATAGCTTTTCATAATATTTCCAAAATCTGTTAACTATTTGGTTTGTGTCATAATTGGCTTGTGTCTGAGTCTCTGAGGAGATTTGGTATTGAGTGGATGCTTTATTGCCTCTTTCGTAAAAATGAACGTTTAGCCCATCTTAGTTTTTTATCACTGTAGGTCTTTCAGTGTTGCTTCGGAGCTGAATTACCTTTCTTAGTTTTGTGACAGATGAAGTTTGGTATAGATTTTGCTCTGCTATGGTGATTGATTGGCCAAGGGGTTTTATGGTAGGGGGAGGGATTGCAAAACGGGAGGGAGAGGGAGGGAGGGAGAGAAGGGCTGCAGTACGCATGCCAAACTTCTCCCAGAGGCCAGGTAGAGGGGCAGAGTCCTATATGGACTCTGCTATCCTCCTGGTGGCAGTTTTTGGACTTTGGGGGGACTACAGGAGAACCTTATGGAGCTGGGATGTGAGGTAGGATTTTATTACACTACATGGTGGGGCCATTAGTGGGGGGGATTATAGTTTGGGGGTGGACAATGCCGTTTAACACATATATGAAAAGGCCTAAGATGAATATGTCACAAACCTGTGTGTATAAGGGATAGTAAAGATAGGGTTAGGAAGATAGGGGGACCAGGTAAAAAGAGAAGTGAGAAAGAAGAGTAGGTCCAGATTTATTGAGAGACTGCGACTTGTGGAAGTTTTGTCTTGTTATAGAATATTCATACAGATAGCTAGGTATGGGGTGATCAGGAGTCCCATACTGTCACACATATTTACACATTTCTAGACATATTAAAACAGTTCTCAAGTAGTAGATTGCCTTGCTTTTATTTTGTTTTTGTTATGATGGTTAATCTCTTGAAACTGGTGTGGGCATGTCGCATGGACTTCACCAAAGGGATAGTTCGAGAAAAGAGAGGCTGAGTAGGTAGATAGCGGAATGGGGAGAGGAAAAGACAGCCTAAGTTAGACAGGGGGCTTGTATCTTGATGGGTTTTTGTTTCTGTTTGTGGGGTACAGACAGATATTTGGGTATAGATGTATTCAGATATTTCAACTTATATATTTATGCATTTCAAGACATATATATTGCAGTATTCATATGGTAAATTGCACAAATGTGTTCCCCTCCCCTGATCTTGATTTGGGTTAAGCATTTTGGATTTTTATCAATAAAACAGTTAGGTACGTTATGACATATAATTTATATCAACCTTAGGTTTCATTTAGCGGATAAGGGTCCCCGGCACAATGTTGTCTCATGAACCTTAGCAAAAGGGGATAGTGGGCAAAAGTCTAGAAGGAAGGAGGAGCTGGACAAACAGAAGGAATTGAAGAGGAAAAGTTGTACCAATTGGGTTAGGGGCCAAGAAGCCTGACAGTCGTTCATGTTGTTTGCATGAGCTTGGATGGGTAGGTAGATACAAGACTATTTAAATGTCTCAGATTGTCAGGTTTTGTAAGGGGTAATTCATGTGGTTATTGAATATCTTGTCAGTGCACAAAATATTATTTGGAGGTGGGCTTTGATTGAGTTTGTGTTCTCAGTCTGTTCTTGCTCTTGTAGGGTTATAGAGCAATAATCAAAGGTGTTTACCTTGCTGGGATCAAGTCATAGAGTTGTGCGGAGACGTTGAGATTGTGGGCCTCTGTTTCGTTTAGGTTGAGGGGATGAGTTTGTTGATTTATGGGGGGGTGTTCGAGTCCAGGTTTTTTGGTGCATGGGAAAGGAGAGGTAGGCCCTTCCATTCTGGTAAGGTTATTTCTGGTAGATTTAGCGCTTTGCAGAATGAGGATAAGTCCTCCGATAGGATATCGTATGGGTTGTGATGTTACTAGTCTGGGAACAACTGGACATGGGCTCCTTCATGGATTAGGTTTAGGAATATTTCTGATTCAGTCATTATAGCTTCCTTTGTAAGAAATTAATCCTGCATATGATATCTCTAGGGAATTTAGATGTGCCTTTTGGCCTGAGGGAGCAGTGAACTCAGGCCTTAATATGTGCGTTTCATTTGTTTGTGGAGATGGGTTACCCAGAATGGTGTTGAATAAAGAGTGGATTGATTCTTATATTGTTTTGCCTCCCTGTTTTCTATATCCTCTAGATAGCGGTATAAGTCATGTATAGCCCAGGAGTGGTCGTCAACCACCTTGGTAACGTACAGATGTGCTGGCCCATAGTTTGGTGTTCACCTACTATCCTTCGATCCTTTCCAAGGTCGACTTCTCCCTTAGCCGCAATCTCTGTCTTACATGTTTGTTGTATTTGTTGTGCAAATTGCATGAGTTTGTTTTTTGTGGCTAGGGTTGCCAATCTATCATCTAGGGTGACTATTGGAGTGATCCAATAAAGTAAAGGTGATCCTCTGCACTCGTCCACCCGTGGGTGCCACTCCTCCACATCACTGAGGAAGGGGGCATGTTTCCCCCCGAAACTGTTGTGATATATGTGTGGTTTCAAATAAATTCTAGTTAATTTACTTTGGAGTGCGACCCTCGCTTTTCTGCTGTTGACTATTGGAGTGGGTTGTAGGGCCCCAGATCTCATCAGATGTCCATTCTGTGCCTGGTGACCCAGTGTCCCATTTTGTGTCATGCCTGTTGGCAATGTCGGGGGACGTGGACTGTGAGTGTGGTCCGGTTGAACCGTGGGTTGTGGTTGTAGAGTGGTTGGGCCCATTTTGGAGGGAGAGGGGTTATCGTCCTCATGGAGCAGTAGGGCCCTTGGGGTTTGGTGGGTACTTACGTGGCGGCCTCTGCGGGTTATGCCCGTACAGCCGTAGGGCTGAAGCTGGTCTGCTGTCCCTCGTGTAGTGCCACTGCCCGTAGTTGGTTATCTCTGCTGTGTTTACCGGATGTGTTGAATCGAGGTGCGGCGGATGTGGTGATCTCCCTGTAATCAGCTCCTGAGTGGAGGCCTCCGTCGCGTTCCGCGCCTTTTCCCTCTTGATTAAAGTACTGGCTAGATCTCTCTGTTCGATCAATTGCTGGTGTTTTGGTGTCCTTTCTCTTACCCATTTTTCAGGGTAAGTGGATTTTTACCCGGTATTTTGTAATATTTGGAGCCAGAGCGGGAGCCCCCCTGCACATCTGTTCAGTTAGGCATCCAGGACACGCCCCCCCTGACATGCCCAGTTTTCACAGTTTTGGTAGGTCCAAAGGGATACTTGACCTGGATGTTCCAGTGAAGCTATGACATGCTTTTTTAACTAGCTGTTTGGAAACTATTTACAGACATGTACAATAATAATGCCAGAAAAATAAAAGATCAATGTCCCCAACTGGCAGTCCTGTTCCTTTTACCTTACCATCCTAATGAGGAGTGTCACAATCAGTAATGACAGTGGTTAGGCAGTCACATGGTCCTGTGTTGGCTTTCCTAAATAAACTTGGCCAATGATGATGTATTATCAGTCTACTACTTGAATGCAGATATGTAAAACCAATGAAATAAAACTGAAGGCTTTAAACTTACTATAAGGTGAGTCTGGTTCTATCTAATTTTGTTCCTCGGCATATTCACAGATTCATTGTTTCCAAACTAGAAGATGGCAGATGTGATTTCTTGTCATCTCATTTCAAACTGAATATACCTTAAATCTATTCATATAAGAGAGTTGTAAAGTCTAAAATAATTCTACATGGGATTATTACAATTGAACAATGTACTACACTATTTTAGAAAGTAATATTGTAAATATCATTTACAGATTCTAAAATGTAAATGTATGCTTATAAGCAGTGCCAGCAGATTTATTCAGCTCTGGTGCACCATACAGGAAATTTTATTTACTCTGCTTTAAATTGGTTCAAACCTAAACTGCTGTACGAACCCATAGCTAATTTCTTAATCAGAATGTTTAATCAGTTTTCCTGGCTTCTTCTATAAAAATGTCTTCATTAAAATGGTACCTACCGTATCAATGCACACATAGTCATGGCCAGCAAATAATAAATATGAGGAGTGGTGTTTAAAGTGTGTGTGGTCTTTTAAAGGGAGGTGTGGTAAAAAAAAAATTGGGTATCGCATTGTGCAACAGTTTTTCTGTACACGTGTCCCTAGAAACCATGTTGGCACCCAAATAGTATACTTAGACATTTTGTCCTGCTCCAATATAAATTCAGGTTGCATATATTTGTACTTGCTAGTGGGTCAACATTTTTTTTGAAGGGAAACAAACAAGCCATCGCTTTAGATGGCAGTTGGCAGTGATTTTTGGCAGCCCAATGTAATACTTATCCTGCACTCTATTATTCCTTTCAGGTTCTTGCAATGCAGTACTTACTAAGCTTGAGTTCCTGCATCGCTGGAACAAGGCAGCTAAGGACGCGTTTGGTAACAGCAGCTTTTAAATAACATTTGCTTTTTGCAATAAGAAGTAGAGCAAAGCAAATGTTTATTAATTTTACATTAGGTGCCTGTGCCCTAAAGGGCATCTACAGTGATAAAAAAAACAAATTGCCCCATTGCAAAGTTAAATTCATGTTTCTCGGTGCTGCCTTTATCCTATCTCTTTCAGTGACTCTCCATGTGTCAGATCTCTCTGCAGCATTCCCCCCTTCCCCCCCCCTCTGTTACCTCTCTCCATGTCTAAACCCTGGCTGCCCGACAAGATTATCATGTGCAGTAGGAGTTAAAGTTCAACATCCTAACAACACACCCACCACACGTGGTCACTAAAAAGCAGCTTCCTAGAGACACGGATCTCTCGTGTCCTGCTGCAATAACGATCTCTCTCTTTGTAACCCATCATCAAACAATGAAAGCTATCAAGAAGGGCGTCAAGTGCAGCCTAACTCTGCCATCTAAGCTACTTCTTTCCCACTGCTAATGCTCTTATCTTTATGTTTGTTACAGACAGGGAGGAGGGAGGGACTTGAGCAGGGAAGAGGGTAATGTCACAGGGATTTGATTGACAGAAGGAGTAGAGGAATGCAATCACGTCTTCTTCTAATTGGTGCATCTCAGGACTGAGAGGGAAAATTTTTCCGACTATAGATGCCTTTAAGAGAAAACAGTGCAGGCCCTGGAAAAAGTTAAAGGGGAACTGTGGACCAAAAATGCCTTTCCTGAGTTTTTTGTAATAACTTTCAGTTGTTTAAATTCACATAGTTTTGAAGATATTTCAATTTACATTATGGAGACAGCATCACCAGATCCTCTCACACTCCTGCTCTGAACCATGTGACGTAGCAGTATCCCCCCCACACGAAAACTATGTGAAAACATAAAGATTTAATTTGCTCAGCCTTCTGTTATTTAATGTGCAGTGTCAACCAGTCGATCTCTCCTGCTGTGGGCAGTTCTGACCCCCTCCCACTGTCTGTAGAGAGTAACACATTACACACTCCTCATTCCCTGCTCTTGCTTGTTGTCTCTCCTGTGGGCAGTCTAACTGCCTCTTCCTTCTGTATGCTTTCATCTACTTGCCATTTCTCCTTTACAGCTTATTCTGCTTGTAAATAGTTATCGGCTCAGTGTCATAGTAGTCCAATGCAAGATCGGGTTTAAAGCAGTGATAAGCGTGGAAGGAGGAATGGCAAGTTGATGCAAGCAATAAAAGAAGGAGGGAGTCAGAGCTGCCCACAGCAGGGAGAGACTATCAAGCAACGGAACGAAGAAGTTTGTTAGTGTGTAAACCAGATCTCTGCAGACAGTGGACAGGGGAGGTCAGAGCTGCCACAGCAGGGAGCATTGGGCACGTTACAGGGACTAACCTCTCTGTCTCAAGATGAGAGGGGATTCTGGTTACCTCCTACTACACTGTGATTTGCGGCTGTGCTCACCACCAGCGAAGGAGAGGAGAAGCCATTAGTATGGCACTTCCCACCCACTCAGTTTCTGAACAGTAATTTGCTTGTAGCTTGGGCTGTACTGCACACAGAGAGGTGGCTGGTTTTTTAAAGGTAGGAACCTGACCTTTAATATAGTTTTCACACAGGCAGTTCTCCTTTAAGACACACACTAACCGATTTGCATGGTGAAATGTGTGTTAAATCCATTATAAGCCTGTACCGCACACATTACATCTCCCTGTTGGTGTCACAGCATTTGGTGTCATTTGTCACCTTACTTACAGTTAGGACTAATGATTTTGACTATCTTCTTTTGGCTCTGAATTTTTCCCCTAATGCTTGATCTACTGCCAGGATTGTCTGGCTTCATGTTAACCCTCTAGTACAGCAGGGTTAAGAATGTTTAACTGCAGCAGAAACTATTTGGATGGTTCTCTCACCATGCATACAGTATATTCGCGTCACTCATGTAAAGAAATGAGAATTCATTAGGGACAGTTACCACAATATTACAATAGTTGGGTGTTAGGTACATGCCCATTTAAAATTTAGTTTTGCATAATGTCTGTAAAATAACACATAGTTGTAAAATTTGCTTATGAATAAAGATAGACAAAACTTCTCGTGGTCTGTGTAGGTGGACGGTGGTGGATTAACTAACAGTGTCTGGTGAACTGAAGGGCTGCCTAACCTGGATGGAGAACCCTCCAGTTCAGCAGACTGTTAGTTCAGGCCTCCAGTTCACCAGACACTGTCTGGTCATCCCTCCAGTTCAGCATGCACTGTTAGGTCAGAGCCACTGTTAGTTTAGCCCTCCAGTTCAGAGCCACTGTTAGATCAGCCCTCCAGTTCAGCAACCACTATTAGGTCAGCCTTCAGTTCAACGCAACTATTAGGTTAGCCCTCCAGTTCAGCAGCCTCTCTAAGGTCAGCCCTCCAGTTCAGCAGCCACTGTTAGGTCAGCCCTCCAGTTCAGCAGCCACTGTTAGGTCAGTCTTCCAGTTCAGCATCATTGTTAGTCAGCCCTCCAGTTCAGAAGCTATAATATCCCTTACTTCAGCAGCAGCCTTTAGGTCAGCCCTCTAGTTCAGCAGCACTGTTAGACAGCCCCCAGTTCAGCATGCACTGTCGGTGCCAGCCCTCAGTTCACCATGACACTGTTAGGTCAGCCCTACAGTTCACCTGACATTGTCAGGTCAGCCCTCCAGTTCACCAGAACATTGTCAGGTCAGCCCTCCGTTCACCAAACACTGGTAGGTCGCCCTCCAGTTACCAGACACTAATAGGTCAGCCCTCCAGTTCACCAGACACTGGTAGGTCAGCCCTCCAGTTCACCAGACACTGGTATTTCAACCCTCTAGGTCAGCCTTCCAGTTCAGTAGATACTGGTAGGTCAGCCCTCCAGTTCAGCATACAATGGTATGTCAGCCCCCAGTTCAGCAGAAACTGAACTAGCCACAAGCTCCCCACTGTGACTGGCACATACAAGTTTGCCCACTGTGAACTGGAACATGCTTGCATGTTTCACAGTTTCACAGAACATGCTTGCATGTTCCCACAGTTTCACCACAGTGAGACTGGTACATGCAAGTCTGCCCACCAAGTGACTGGTACATGCAAGTCTGCCCACATTGTGACTGGTACATACAAGTTTTGCCCCTGGCACATAAAGTTTGCCCACATGTGAATGGTACATGCAAGTCTGCCCACCATGTGACTAGTACATGTATTTTTTTTCACTGTGACTGGTGCATACAAGTTTGCCCACTGTGATTGGTACGTACAGGTTTGCCCACTGTGACTGGAACATGCTTGTTTGCCCACAGTGAGACTGCACATACAGTCTGCTCACCATGTGACTGGTACATGGCAAGTCCCGCCGACTGTTTGACTAGTACATGCAAGTTTTTCCACTGTGACTGGCACATACAAGTTTGCCCACTGGCACATACAAGTTTGCCCCATGCTCGGCATATACAAGTTTGCCCACTGTGACTGGTACATGCAAGTTTGGCCACTGTGACTGGCACATACAGTTGCCCACCGTGTACTGGTACTGCAAGTTTTTCCACTGTGACTGCACATAAAAGTCTGCCCACTATAAAAACAGGACAATAAAGCAAGGAAGCATGTGACTGAGGTCAGAGGTGTGGTCTGACACTGCACCTACACACAATACTTCATCTGGTTCTTACAGGCTTACATTTACTTTAATACAATTTACTGAAGTGGGATTTTATAGCTTATTGGTGTTTTAGGGGGGTTGTTTTCAGAGATTCTGGAGTATAAAAATTGGTTTAGTTCTCCTTTAATCTTTTACATCAGGCTCAATATGCCAGGGAATGAGGAGCTGTAATTTGCTTAGTTTTGGCAAAAGAAATGTTTAGCTATTTCATCGGAATTACTAAACATGTGTATTATAATTAAATCATCAGACGATTTGTGGATCTTAGGATATTTACACACATTAAGAACTGCTTTGCCTTAGTATTATAAAAGCTCTGTAGAGAATGCATAGATCTTGCTTGCATGTCATGTTTGTGTTTTAGTAGAGTATTGGTATATGGACCCCAGATCGATGTAGTCTAACACAATTCCAATATAACCCAAAGAAATAATTAACACTACAACCAAACTCAAAAATGGAGGTGGAAACTCAGGCATGGGGGTATAGGGGTATAGATATATATCTGTGTAATGTTATCAGATAGAGATGTCCGAACTTCGCAAAAATACTTCGTAAAAATATCCTTGAAATAACGAGATTTTTCGTATTACGAGTTTTCATGTATTTTCGAAAATATGTATTTTCGAAAATACAAGTAATCCTCGTAATTTCGAATATTTTCGAAAATACGTATGTAAGGAAGGAATTATGAGAGATCCTTGTAATTTTCGAAAATTTTCGAAAATACATGTTTTCCCGTATTTTCGAAAATTTTCGAAAATACGTGAAAACTCGTAATTTCGAAAATTTTCGAAAATACGAAAAATCCGTGAATCGGAAGTTGGGAAGGCGGAAAATCCGGAAAAATCCGCCGTTCGCGAACGGGATAAATCCGCGGCGGATCCGGGTTCGGATCCGCAAACCGGCCATCCCTATTATCAGAGTTAGTCATTGCCCACTAGTATTATTTTCTCTGTTTTAACTATGTGCATATATATGTTTATGATGATTACGTATATACAACCGCAATTCTTATGGCAAATTATTGCCCACTAGTATTATTTTCTCTGTTTTTTTTCTTTTTATGTATTATAAAATATGTATAAAATTCAATAAAAAATAAATGTTTTTTTACAAAAAATAAACCCCAAAAATCACATAAAGGAAATATACATACAGTATTTGTGTGTAACTATATCTAGAAGTAAATTATTGATATGTTCCATATGCCTTCTCTAAAAAACACAAATGGAAAAATAGGTGAAAGAAAGTCAAGAGTAGATGGGTGTATAATAGAGAATAAAATACACTGGTATATTTTATTGATTTTTATTATATATTTTTTTAGATAAGCTGTATACTATTAATCAATGAAAAAATGGCCTAAACAACATATAATAATCTATGAAACACGTTATATCTAAAATGGAATTAAGACCCATAGGTATGCATGTGTCTAGATTAAAAACCCACCTAGCTTCATTACTGTTAAGGACCTTCAGGGAGAGTCCCTGCAAACCTCTCACTGGACGCAGAGTCTAAGTGTCTGTCGGTCTTCTCCAGAGCCTCTGATGGTGAGGATGTTGTGCGGCAAGACAGACACCAGGTTGCAGCTCCAGATCAAAGTTCACAGAAACCAACCCGCAGTGTAGAGAGGCAGCTGGTAAAAGAAACAGGTAAGAGCAACGACAGGAGCACTGGATGTAACAATAACTGAGTGGTAAGGAGACCACTCCAAAAATACTGGAGACAGGGAATAGGTACAGGTTGGATTGTATGAATACTGGGAACTGGACTGGAAACAGGTGTTGGCTGGGTGAAATGGAGACCAAAGGCTGAACTGGAAACAGGTGCTGGCTGGATGAAATGGAGACCAAAGGCTGAACTGGAAACGGGTGCCGGCTGAATGCAATGGAGACCAAAGGCTGAACTGGAAACAGGTGCTGGCTGAATGCAATGGAGACCAAAGGCTGAACTGGAAACAGGTGCTGGCTGAATGCAATGGAGACCAAAGGCTGAACTGGAAACAGGTGCTGGCTGGATGAAATGGAGACCAAAGGCTGAACTGGAAACAGGTGCTGGCTGGATGCAATGGAGACCAAAGGCTGAACTGGAAACAGGTGCTGGCTGGATGCAATGGAGACCAAAGGCTGAACTGGAAACAGGTGTTGGCTGGATGCAATGGAGACCAAAGGCTGAACTGGAAACAGGTGCTGGCTGGATGCAATGGAGACCAAAGGCTGAACTGGAAACAGGTGCTGGCTGGATGCAATGGAGACCAAAGGCTGAACTGGAAACAGGTACTAGCTGGCTGAAATGGAGACCCAAGGCTGAACTGGAAACAGGTACTAGCTGACTGAAATGGAGACCCAAGGCTGAACTGGAAACAGGTATCAGGAACAAACTTGAGCGAACAAACCACAGAGAAGGGAGCTGAAGACAGAAACAAACAGAATCTGAACTGGCAGCAAGAAGCCACCACAAGAAGAGGCTAAAAAGGACCCTCCGACGTCATCATCATGCGTCGGAGCGTGCGCCTAGGAAGAGGGACTGCCATAGCCCGATCTGGACGCCGGACTCCATGCCCTCCGCGCGTCACTATGGACGCGCGCGTGCATGGAGCACCCGCAGCAACACAGGAAGGCGGCCACAGGTAAGAACCGGAGCCTTACAATTACAAAGCTACACATATACCTATGGGTCTTTTTTATTGACTATTATTGGAAACTAATTGTTCCCGACATATACTGTATCATTTTTTGTTGATCTAAATCCTATTTCTTTAAGTATCCACTCCAAAGGTCGAACAGTTGGCAAACTACCAATGTTGGCTGAGGGGCTAATTGGTTTAAATTGAAAATTTCTATAATTGTCAGCTTCTTATACTTTATTGTAAGGAGACAACAGTGGATGCTGTTCTTGTGGTCATCTTAACAGATAATGCAAGTGTAAATGCATTTTTGTAGCAGAGTACAGACAAAATTCACAGACTGTCTGTTATCTGCTACAGATTTTCAGTGTGTACCCAGCTTTAGTCAGTATGGATTAGACTACCATATCTTCCCTATTGTCATTCAATAATTGTTTTGGATGACCTGGCTGGGACATGCCCAGTTTTTTTTTGTAATAACTTTATTTTTATAACTTACAAAATTAAAGTTTTCAGATATAAAGACAAATGTAAAGACAAGGAAATCCCATTTTCACATTTAAAATTTTGAAGAAGAGGTGAGCTGTGGTGTTGTTGAACCTGTATTATATCGGGTCGCATGAGTTAAAAAATTAATTGTCCGTCTTTTTTGTAAACTTTTGTGGCAAAAGTTTTTATGAACCTTGTTTCTGCGCAAAGTTTATAATGTATTGTATTGTTCCAGGTGCCCTTCTTGGCTTAGTCCAGGTCATATTTATAAAACCTTTAACCAACATACCAATTAATAGCTAACATTGACAGTTTAAGTGAGTCACAGAGCGTTACCTTCTGTTTTTATTTTGTTGGGTGTTCCGCCGGCGAAGAGTACTTCGGCACTACAGAGACTGTTTTCGTTAATATCGGATGTGGTGAGCTATTCCATGGGCATCCCAAGGGGCCCATAACTTTTCAAAGTGATCTATTCAATCTGTTATTCTGGCCGTTAGGTTTTCCATGGTTCGAGTTTCTGTTATGGATTGTAGTAAATTTTCTTCAGAGGAAATAGAGGTTTGTTTCCAAAATCTAGTGATTAAAGGGACACTATACTGAAAAAATTACTTTGCCTCATCTTAATCTATTATTGAATACATGTAAGTAGCACTTACTCTGATTTCCGTGTGTTGCTGCATGCCTTCAATTCAGCACACATTTTGTTTAGGAGCAGTATGCCCCCTCCCACTTTTAACCACTCCCACTTCCATCCGATCTGACTTTTTTTCCCACAAACCAACTGTCAAGCCTGCACACAGCATACAGCATTCCAACTGTCAAAAATCTGTCACCATTCCAGCTACAGTAAAATTACTCACAGAAAAATAGCTTTTGATAGCAATGAACTTGATTGACACCTGAAATATAAGATGTTTTAGATTGGACATCTAAAGAAATAGGGGGCAGATCAACAAAAAAATGATACAGTGGTGGTTGGGAAGAATTATAGTCTCCAGTTATGGATAATTTCAAATAACCTATTTTTCAGTATAGATTCCCTTTAAACATCTGGTGGATACTTCTATAGTGCATAACCTAGTGGAGGTTTTATAGAGGCCTTTGAACGGGAGCCCTAGTATCCAATCTTTGCAGAGATTGCAAAGAGTTTTTGAATCAGGTTAGAGGCCTGTGTTTATAGGTTTTTGATATGGGGACATTCCCACAATATATGAAATAGAGACCCCTTCCCACCACACCCCCTCCAACACCTGTCCAAAGCCTCGGGCCACATTCTTTGGAGTTTTTCCGGGGTGTAATACCACTCCATCATTATTTTGTATATATTTTCTTTGTTGGTTATACATATGGAAGATTTGGAGGCTTGTTCCCTTATATTCTTCTAGTTTTCTGGAGTTATTTGCCTATTTAGGAGTTGTTGCCAATGAGTCATGTATTTGTGGGTTGGTTCTTGTTCTGTGGAGGGTGGTGAGTTCAGTAAAGTGTATATTTGAGATATCAATTTTCTTTGTAGTGGGCCTTGTCTCACTATGGGGCATATTTATAAACGAGCGAAAAGTCGCGAAAGCTGGCTTTTTTCGCCAAAAAGCCAGTTAACGCGATTTAAAAAGGTGGCATAACGAGGGGAAAAAACGTTTCTGCGACCTATCGCTAAAACCCTTTTCGCCATACTTCGCCATACATCACAATGGTAATTTGAGCGAAAAGGGAGCGAAAAGGCATAATGCGATTTATAAAAAGCAAAAAGTGTGTTTTCGCTTTAAATGGAGCGGAATATTATCACAAACATGAAGGTGGCGAAAAGGCATCTTTTTACCATGTCTGTTGAGATTTTGGAGTTTTTCATGATTTTGAATGCACCCAAAAATTACAACACATTCATACAAATGATCTTTACTATATTTAACTTGTTTTTTTGGACACATCTATGAAGTTATAGATTTTTATTTTTCGCTAAATTTTAGTTTACTTTCCACAATGACTTTATGTGACGGAACATTTCTTTTGCCTTTTTCAGCACATTTTTAGCTTGGACTTTATATTAGGTCTGCTATTTTGTCTTTCACATGAAAGCACCCGCATCCCCTTTTTTCTTGGGGCTTTTTAGCGGTTGCAATGTAGGCTCATTTTTGCATTTCCAATGCGAGGCCAATTGTTAGCATTCAGGGTGTGTGCTTTATGCTCTGCTTTTTTGTTAAAACAACTCATTCTGCCCGTCTGCTCGTCTTTCGAATGCGCATTTACGTTGTTAATAGGCGTGTTGTCAACTTTATTTTTTTTCTTTCTCTGTATTCTCCCAATTTTTGCTTAATTGAAATATAGTGCCAATGCAGTCATCTTGTAGACGCGTTAAGTTTTAGCTGCGATACTTTTCGCTCTTTATCGCGCCTGTTCGCGTTTTTCAGACGCAAAGTCTTTTTTCCCCCGCTTTTTTATAAATACCACAAAAAGAAGTCCCAAAAAGCATAGTTTTTTGCTGGGATGTTCACCGTTATTAACTAGGCGAAAAATGTAGACTTTTATAAATATGCCCCTATGTGTTCAAAGGGAGTTTTGGGAGAGAAGGAGAGGTATGGGAGTTTGGAGTTTATATAATGACGTATCTGCAGATAGGAATAAAACATACGGTTTGGGATTTTTTTTTCTGGGAAGGCCAGGGTGTTGAAATCATGTAGTCTACCGGTTATAGGGTCCAAGAGATCTTCTATTATGGTAAGTTTGGCTTTTTCTCATTGTTTTGTATGGTGTGCATCTAGGCTAGGGAGTAGCTCAGGATTTCCAGTTATGGGAATTAGAGAGGATATATCTGCCATCAGTTTTTAGTGTTTTCCTGAGCGTCTCCATATCACTTTGGTTGTGCACATGGGGGTTAGTAAGTAAGGCCCTTTGGTGTTGTGTTTATTTCGCTTAGGTCTAGTAGCAGTGCTGCAGGGTGGATGGGATGAATCCAGTCCCTTTCTTTGTGGGTCCATAGGGCCCCTGGATGAGTGATGTTAAAACAGAAGACCGTATGGCAGAGTTGGGCTGCTTGATAGTATTTAACCATGTTTGGGACAGCCAAACCTCCTTGTGTTCGTCCTGTCATAATAACTTGCTTAGATAACCTGTGGGCTCGGAGACCCCATATAAAGTCCAGAGTTTCTTTATGTAGGGCATGGAGAAATTTAGTGGGTACCAATATAGACATTTTAATTGTTATTTTACCAAACCATGACAATGTGATGATTTCCATGAGTTGAGTAATTGTTTTGTCTCTCTTATGAGTGGCGGGTAGTTGGCTGAGAAAAGGGAGGGGGTAGATGGGGTGATATTGATGCCTAGGTATTTAATGGATTTATCTTTTCAGGCATATGGGAATGATTGGGTAAGAGTATTTTTAATCGATAATAGTATATTGATGGGCAGGGCTTTTGTTTTGGTTTGGTTAATTTTATATCCAGAAAGTTCACTGTATATTGCTATCTCTTTGTTTAGGTTTGGTAATGAAATTAATGGGTTCGTAAGGGAAAGGAGTACATCATCAGCAAATAGTGAAATTAGATAAGTATTTTGCTTTATTTGTATTCCTGTTATGTCCGGGTTTAATCTTATATGGCATGCTAGTGGCTCTATGGATAGGGCATACAGTAGTGGAGATAGTGGGCATCCCTGTCTAGTTCCATTAGATATGGTGAATGGTTGGGAGGAGGTCATTGGGAATTTGACTGTAGCTGTAGTATATAGATTGTTAATTGCTGTCATGTAGTTTCCTTTTATGCATATGTGCTGTAGAGTGGAGAGTAGAAAGGGCCAACCAAGCCTATCAAAAGCCTTCTTGGCATCGAGGCTTAGAAATATTGCTGCTTGTGATTTTTGTGTAGGACCTCAATTAAATCAATTGTTCTACAGGTGTTGTCTCCTGCGTGCCTGTGACATATAAATCCGACCTGATCTCTGTGTATTATTTTTGGTAGGAGAGGAGCTAGTCTGTTTGCAAGGAACTTTGGTCTGTAGCTAGGGGGTCTTTACTTGGTTTGGGTTAGTAAAGGATATATAGGATCTAGTTCGCCTTGCATTATGGCATTATATAGAGAGAGTAAGTGGGGTGTAAGTATTTCTTGGTAGGTTTTGTAGTAGCTGTTGGGGAATCCATCTGGGCCTGGTGTTTTCCCATTGGGTAGGGTTTTATTACTTCTTTTAATTCTTCAGTGGAGATGGGTTTATCTAGGGAGTTTAGTTGAGGTTCTGTTAAGGTGGGCATGTGGCTGTTTGTTATATATGTCTTCATTTGAGTTCTGAATTCCGCGGTGATGAACTGAGTTGTATAGCTTTTCATAATATTTCCAAAATCTGTTAACTATTTGGTTTGTGTCATATATTGGCTTGTGTTCTGCGGTCTCTGAGGAGATTTGGTAATTGAGTGGATGCTTTATTGCCTCTTTCGTAAAATGAACGTTTAGCCCATCTTAGTTTTTTATCACTGTAGGTCTTTCAGTGTTGCTCGGAGCTGAATTACCTTTCTTAGTTTTGTGACAGATGAAGTTTGGTATAGATTTTGCTCTGCTATGGTGAGTTGATTGGCCAAGGGGTTTTATGGTAGGGGGAGGGATTGCAAAACGGGAGGGAGAGGGAGGGAGGGAGAGAAGGGCTGCAGTACGCATGCCAAACTTCTCCCAGAGGCCAGGTAGGAGGCAGAGTCCTATATGGACTCTGCTATCCTCCTGGTGGGCAGTTTTTGGGACTTTGGGGGGGACTACAGGAGAACCTTATGGAACTGGTAAGGATTTTACTACATTACATGGTGGGGCCATTAGTGGGGGGGATTATAGTTTTGGGGGTGGACATGCCGTTTAACACATATATGAAAAGGCCTAAGATGAATATGTCACAAACCTGTGTGTATAAGGGATAGTAAAGATAGGGTTAGGAAGATAGGGGGAGCCAGGTAAAAAGAGAAAGTGGAGAAAGAAGAGTAGGTCCAGATTTTATTGAGAGACTGCGACTTTGTGGAAGTTTGGTCTTGTTTATAGAATATTCATACAGATAGCTAGGTATAGGGGTGATCAGGAGTCCCATACTGTCACACATATTTACACATTTCTAGACATATATAAAACAGTTCTCAAGTAGTAGATTGCCTTGCTTTTATTTTTGTTTTTGGTTATGATTTCTTGATAACTGGTGTGGGCATGTCGCATGGACTTCACCAAAAGGGATAGTTCGAGAAAAAGAGGAGGCTGAGTAGGTAGATAGCGGAAGTGGGAGAGGAAAAGACAGCCTAAGTTAGACAGGGGGCTTGTATCTTGATGGGTTTTTGTTTCTGTTTGTGGGGTGTACAGACAGATATTTGGGTATAGATGTATTCAGATATTTCAACTTATATATATTTATGCATTTCAAGACATATATATTGCAGTATTCATATGGTAAATTGCACAAATGTGTTCCCCTCCCCTGATCTTGATTTGGGTTAAGCATTTTGGATTTTTATCAATAAAACAGTTAGGTACAGTTATGACATATAATTTATATCAACTTAGGTTTCATTTAGCGGATAAGGGTCCCGGCACAAGTGTGTCTCATGAACCTTAGCAAAAGGGGATAGTGGGCAAAAGTCTAGAAGGAAGGAGGAGCTGGACAAACAGAAGGAATTGAAGAGGAAAAGTTGTACCAAATTGGGTTAGGGGCCAAGAAGCCTGACAGTCGTTCATGTTGTTTGCATGGAGCTTGGATGGGTAGGTAGATACAAGACTATTTAAATGTCTCAGATTGTCAAGGGTTTGTAAGGGGTAGATTCATGGTGGTTATTGAATATCTTGTCAGTGCACCAAAATAGTATTTGGAGGTGGGCTTTGATTGAGTTTGTGTTCTCAGTCTGTTCTTGCTCTTGTGAGGGTTTATAGAGGCAATAATCAAAGGTAAGTTTACCTTGCTGGGGGATCAAGTCATAGAGTTGTGCGGAGACGTTGAGATTGTTGGGCCTCTGTTTCGTTTAGGTTGAGGGGATGAGTTTGTTGATTTATGGGGGGGTGTTCGAGTCCAGGATTTTTTTGGTGCATGGGAAAGGAGAGGTAGGCCCTTCCAGTCTGGTAAGGTTATTTCTGGTAGATTTAGCGCTTTGCAGAATGAGGATAAGTCCTCCGGATAGGATATCGTATGGGTTGTGATGTATCTGAGTCTGGGAACAACTGGACATGGGCTCCTTCATGGATTAGGTTAGGAATATTTCTGTATTCAGTCATTATAGCTTCCTTTTGGGAGAAGAAATTAATCCTGCATATGATATCTCTAGGGAATTTAGATGTGCCTTTTGGCCTGAGGGAGCAGTGAACTCAGGCCTTTAATATGTGCGTTTCAATTTGTTGTGGAGATGGGTTACCCAGAATGGTGTTGAATAAAGAGTGGATTGATTCTTATATTGTTTTGCCTCCCTGTTTTCTATATCCTCTAGATAGCGGTATAAGTCATGTATAGCCCAGGAGTGGTCGTCAACCACCTTGGTAACTGTACAGATGTGCTGGCCCATAGTTTGGTGGTCACCTTCTATCTCTTCGATCCTTTCCAAGGTCGACTTCTCCCTTATGGCCGCAATCTCTGTCTTACATGTTTGTTGTATTTGTTGTGCAAATTGCATGAGTTTGTTTTTTGTGGCTAGGGTTGCCAATCTATCATCTAGGGTGACTATTGGAGTGATCCAATAAAGTAAAGGTGATCCTCTGCACTCGTCCACCCGTGGGTGCCGACTCCTCCAGACATCACCTGAGGAAGGGGGCATGTTTCCCCCCGAAACGTTGTGATATATGTGTGGTTTCAAATAAATTCTAGTTAATTTACTTTGGAGTGCGACCCTCGCTTTTCTGCTGTTGACTATTGGAGTGGGTTGTAGGGCCCCAGGGATCTCATCAGATGTCCATTCTGTGCCTGGTGACCCAGTGTCCCATTTTGTGTGCATGCCTGTTGGCAATGTCGGGGACGTGGACTGTGAGTGTGGTCCGGGTGAACCGTGGGTTGTGGTTGTAGGAGTGGTTGGGCCCATTTTGGAGGGAGAGGGGTTATCGTCCTCATGGATGCTAGTAGGGCCCTTGGGGTTTGGTGGGTACTTACGTGGCGGCCTCTGCGGGTTATGCCCGTACAGCCGTAGGGCTGAAGCTGGTCTGCTGTCCCTCGTGTAGTGCCACTGCCCGTGAGTTGGTTATCTCTGCTGTGTTTACCGGATGTGTTGAATCGAGGTGCGGCGGATGTGGTGATCTCCCTGTAATCAGCTCCTGAGTGGAGGCCTCCGTCGCGTTCGCGCCTTTTCCCTCTTGATTAAAGTACTGGCTTAGATCTCTCTGTTTCGATCAATTGCTGGTGTTTTGGTGTCCTTTCTCTTACCCATTTTTCAGGGTAAGTGGATTTTTACCCGGTTATTTTGGTAATATTTGGAGCCAGAGCGGGAGCCCCCTGCAAACATCTGTTCAGTTAGGCATCCAGGACACGCCCCCCTGACATGCCCAGTTTTCACAGTTTTGGTAGGTCCAAAGGGATACTTGACCTGGATGTTCCAGTGAAGCTATGACATGCTTTTTTAACTAGGCTGTTTGGAAACATATTTACAGACATGTACAATAAATAATGCCAGAAAAATAAAAAGATCAATGTCCCTCAAATGGCAGTCCTGTTCCTTTTACCTTACCATCCTAATGAGGAGTGTCACAATCAGTAATGACAGTGGTTAGGCAGGTCACATGGTCCTGTGGTTGGCTTTTCCTAAATAAACTTGGCCAATGAATGATGTATTATCAGTCTACTACTTGAATGCAGATATGTAAAACCAATGAAATAAAACTGAAGGCGTTAAAACTTACTATAGTGAGTCTGGTTCTATCTAATTTTTGTTCCTCGGCATATTCACAGATTCATTGTTTCCAAACTAGAAGATGGCAGATGTGATTTCTTGTCAATCTCATTTCAAACTGAATATACCTTAAATCTATTCATATAAGAGAGTTGTAAAGTCTAAAATAATTCTACATGGGATTATTACAATTGAACAATGTACTACATATTTTAGAAAGTAATATTGTAAATATCATTTACAGAATTCTAAAAATGTAAATGTATGCTTATAAGCAGTGCCAGCAGATTTTCAGCTCTGCGTGCACTCAATACAGGAAGAATTTTTATTACTCTGCTTTAAATTGGTTCAAACCTAAACTGCTGTACCGAACCCATAGCTAATTTCTTAATCAGATGTTTAATCAGTTTTCCTGGCTTCTTCATAAAAAATGTCTTCATTAAAATGGTACCCTACCGTATCAATGCACACATAGTCATGGCCAGCAAATAATAAAATATGAAAGGAGTGGTGTTTAAAGTGTGTGTGGTCTTTTAAAGGGAGGTGTGGTAAAAAAAAAAAATTGGGTATGCATTGTGCAACAGTTTCTCTGTACACGTGTCCCTAGAAAACCATGTTGGCACCCAAATAGTATACTTAGACATTTTGTCCTGCTCCAATATAAATTCAGGTTGCATATATTTGTACTGCTAGTGGGTCAACATTTTTTTGAAGGGAACAAACAAGCCATCGCTTTAGATGGCAGTTGGCAGTGAGTTTGGCAGCCCAATGTAATACTTATCCTGCACTCTATTATTCCTTTCAGGTTCTTGCAATGCAGTACTTACTAAGCTTGAGTTCCTGCATCGCTGGAACAAGGCAGCTAAGGAGCGCGTTTGGTAACAGCAGCTTTTAAATAACATTTGCTTTTTGCAATAAGAAGTAGAGCAAAGCAAATGTTTATTAATTTTACATTAGGTGCCTGTGCCCTTAAAGGGCATCTACAGTGATAAAAAAAACAAATTGCCCCATTGCAAAGTTAAATTCATGTTCTCTGTGCTGCCTTTATCCTAGCTCTGTCAGTGACTCTCCATGGTGTCAGATCTCTCTGTAGCATTCCCCCCTTCCCCCTCCCCTCTGTTACCTCCTCCATGTCTAAACCCCGGCTGCCCGACAAGATTATCATGTGCAGTAGGAGTTAAAACACACCCACACACAGTGGTCAATAGAAAGCAAGCTGTCCTAGAGACACGGATCTCTCCGTGTCCTGCTGCAATACGATCTCTCTCTTTGTAACCCATCATCAAACAATGAAAGCTATCAAGAAGGGCGGTCAAGTGCAGCCTTAACTCTGCCATCTAAGCTACTTCTTTCCCACTGCTAATGCTCTTATCTTTATGTTTGTTACAGAGCAGGGAGGAGGGAGGGACTTGAGCAGGGAAGAGGGTAATGTCACAGGGATTTGATTGACAGAAGGAGTAGAGGAATGCAATCACGTCTTCTTCTAATTTGTGCATCTCAGGACTGAGAGGGAAAATTATTTTCCCACTATAGATGCCCTTTAAGAGAAAACAGTGCAGGCCCTGGAAAAATGAAGTTAAAGGGGAACTGTGGACCAAAAATGACTTTCCTGAGTATTTTTGTAATATACTTTCAGTTGTTTAAATTCACATAGTTTTGAAGATATTTCAATTTTTTTTTACATTATGGAGACAGCATCACCAGATCCTCTGCACTTCCTGCTCTGAAACCATGTGACAGTAGCAGTATCCCCCCCCCAAAAGAAAACTATGTGAAAACATAAAGATTTAATTTGCTCAGCCTTCCTGTTATTTAATGTGCAGTGTCAACCAGTCGAGTCTCTCCTGCTGTGGGCAGTTCTGACCCCCTCCCACTGTCTGTAGAGAGTAACACATTACACACGCCTTCATTCCCTGCTCTTGCTTGTTAGTCTCTCCCTGTGGGCAGATCTAACTGCCTCTTCCTTCTGTATGCTTTCATCTACTTGCCATTTCTCCTTTACAGCTTATTACTGCTTGTAAATAGTTATCGGCTCAGTGTCTATAGTAGTCCAATGCAAAGATCGGGTTACAAGCAGTGATAAGCTGTGAAGGAGGAATGGCAAGTTGATGCAAGCAAATAAAAGAAGGAGGGAGTCAGAGCTGCCCACAGCAGGGAGAGACTATCAAGAAAGACCAGGGAACAAAGAAGTATGTAGTGTGTAACCAGATCTCTGCAGACAGTGGACAGGGGAGGTCAGAGCTGCCCACAGCAGGGAGAAAGACTGCAGTAAATGTCAGGGAGCATTGGGCACGTTACAGGGACTAACCTCTCTGTCTCAAGATGAGAGGGGATTCTGGTTACCTCCTACTACACTGTGATTTGCGGCTGTGCTCACCACCAGTGAAGGAGAGGAGAAGCCATTAGTATGGCACTTCCCACCCACTCAGTTTCTGAACAGTAATTTGCTTGTAGCTTGGGCTGTACTGCACACAGAGAGGTGGCTGGTTTTTTAAAGGTAGGAACCTGACCTTTAATTTAAGTTTTCACACGGCAGTTCTCCTTTAAGCACACACTAACCAGATATTACATGGTGAAACGTGTGTGAAATCCATTATAAGCCTGTACCGCACACATTACATCTCCCTGTTGGTGTCACAGCATTTGGTGTCATTTGTCACCTTACTTACAGTTAGGACTAATGATTTTGACTATCTTCTTTTGGCTCTGAATTTTCCCCTAATGCTTGATCTACTGCCAGGATTGCTGGCTTCATGTTAACCCTCTAGTACAGCAGGGTTCAAGAATGTTTAACTGCAGCAGGAAACTATTTGGATGGTTCTCTCACCATGCATACAGTATATTCGGTCACTCATGTAAAGAAATGAGAATTCATTATGGACAGTACCACAATATTACAATATTATGGGTGTTAGGTACATGCCCAATTTAAAATTTAGTTTTGCATAATGTCTGTAAAATAACACATAGTTGTAAAATTTGCTTATGAATAAAGATAGACAAAACTTCTCGTGGTCTGTGTAGGTGGACGTGGTGGATTAACTAACAGTGTCTGGTGAACTGAAGGGCTGGCCTAACCTTGGATGGAGAACCCTCCAGTTCAGCAGACACTGTTAGTTCAGGCCTCCAGTTCACCAGACACTGTCTGGTCATCCCTCCAGTTCAGCATGCACTGTTAGGTCAGCAGCCACTGTTAGTTTAGCCCTCCAGTTCAGAAGCCACTGTTAGATCAGCCCTCCAGTTCAGCAACCACTATTAGGTCAGCCCTTCAGTTCAACAGCAACTATTAGGTTAGCCCTCCAGTTCAGCAGCCTCTCTAAGGTCAGCCCTCCAGTTCAGCAGCCACTGTTAGGTCAGTCTTCCAGTTCAGCAGTCATTGTTAAGTCAGCCCTCCAGTTCAGAAGCCTATAATAGGTCAGCCTTACAGTTCAGCAGCCACTGTTTGGTCAGCCCTCTAGTTCAGCATGCACTGTTAGAACAGCCCTCCAGTTCAGCATGCACTGTTCGGTCAGCCCTCCAGTTCACCAGACACTGTTAGGTCAGCCCTACAGTTCACCTGACATTGTCAGGTCAGCCCTCCAGTTCACCAGACATTGTCAGGTCAGCCCTCCAGTTCACCAAACACTGGTAGGTCAGCCCTCCAGTTTACCAGACACTAATAGGTCAGCCCTCCAGTTCACCAGACACTGGTAGGTCAGCCCTCCAGTTCACCAGACACTGGTATGTCAACCCTCTAGGTCAGCCTTCCAGTTCAGTAGATACTGGTAGGTCAGCCCTCCAGTTCAGCATACAATGGTATGTCAGCCCCCCAGTTCAGCAGAAACTGATACTAGCCACAAGCTCCCCACTGTGACTGGCACATACAAGTTTGCCCACTGTGAACTGGAACATGCTTGTTTGTCCACAGTGAGACTGGTACATGCAAGTCTGCCCACCAAGTGACTGGTACATGCAAGTCTGCCCACATTGTGACTGGTACATACAAGTTTGCCCACTGGCACATAAAAGTTTGCCCACCATGTGAATGGTACATGCAAGTCTGCCCACCATGTGACTAGTACATGTATTTTTTTTCACTGTGACTGGTGCATACAAGTTTGCCCACTGTGATTGGTATGTACAGGTTTGCCCACTGTGACTGGAACATGCTTGTTTGCCCACAGTGAGACTGGTACATACAAGTCTGCCCACCATGTGACTGGTACATGCAAGTCCGCCGACTGTTTGACTAGTACATGCAAGTTTTTCCACTGTGACTGGCACATACAAGTTTGCCCACTGGCACATACAAGTTTGCCCACAGTGACTGGCATATACAAGTTTGCCCACTGTGACTGGTACATGCAAGTTTGGCCACTGTGACTGGCACATACAAGTTTGCCCACCGTGTGACTGGTACATGCAAGTTTTTCCACTGTGACTGGCACATAAAAGTCTGCCCACTATAAAAACAGGACAGATAAAGCAAGGAAGCATGTGACTGAGGTCAGGAGGTGTGGTCTGACACTGCACATACACACAAATACTTCATCCAGTTCTTAACAGGCTTACATTTACTTTAATACAATTTACTGAAGTGGGATTTTATAGCTTATTGGTGTTTTTAGGGGGGTTGTTTTCAGATTCTGGAGTTTAAAAAATTGGGTTTAGTTCTCCTTTAATCTTTTACATCAGGCTGCAATATGCCAGGGAATGCTGGGAGCTGTAATTTGCTTAGTTTTGGCAAAAGAAATGTTTAGCTATTTCATCGGAATTACTAAAACATGTGTATTATAATTAAATCATCAGACGATTTGTGGATCTTAGGAATATTTTACACACTATAAGGACTGCTTTGCCTTAGTATTATAAAGCTCTGTAGAGAATGCATAGATCTTGCTTGCATGTCATGTTTGTGTTTTAGTCTTACAGGAGAAGTATAGTGCGAAATAAGTATTTGAATAGAAGATCCTTAACTATATTTGATTGCTATTTTAAGACAGTCTGTTAGACTTTAAATTATACATCAGGTAATCTGATCACTTCCTTGTTAATTAATCCCAGTATAATGAAGCATGGTCAGTACTTGCTATCTTAAGGATCAGAACAAATACATGCAAAATTACTGCTGAGAATCACAACATAACTGATTGGGGACTACCAAGTAATTTAGCCAGGGTTGTAGGATTGATTATTCCTACTTCCCAACATTTTATTTCCTACCAGAGCGTCAGCCTCATCAAGGGCACGTTGTTTACCACTGATGTGACAGCCAGGTCTTCTCTTGGTTTCTGACCATTCTTAGGAAAAGGAGTAAGGGCTAGGCCACACTAGCAGTGTGGTAAAAAGTGCACATTAGCACTGACCAATTGGTCTGGCCACACTAGAAACTACCCCACACGCGTTGAGCTTTGATTCTCATTTTTGCGCAAACGCACTCACTCCAATTGTACAACATTGTGCAAGGCAACACATACACATATCCCTCTTACAATTACTGGAAGATACATTTGAATTGGGAAATCAGAGTTGACAGGAGGATTATGCTCTCCTGAAATCCCTCTTTTACTCAAGCAATAAGTTCTAAAATGTGTTTGTTTGGTGTTAGTAATGTGCAAGTGACTTTGAGATTCAAGCAGCCTGTAATGACTACATTTGGAGTGATATAAGATAACTTAATAAAAAATAGGATGAGTTAAGACACTGTAACTGCTAACCATTCCCTTCTTATGCAAATTATTAATGTCCTAGGAAGTTCTGAACATTTTCGAGATTCTGATCTTATTGTAAGAGAAACGTATACGTAGGCCTTTCTATGAGATCTGGTTCAGAAAATGCTTCCAGAGAAATGTATTTTATTAGTCTAAAGGGCTTGACTTGTCCACCACCTATGTGAACAAAAGTTCATCTGTGAATGTAGTCATTCATCCAGGCCATAGTTGTTAAAGAGTGACTCCAGCCAGAAAAAAGTAAGTATTAATCACCCCTCTCACGATGTCAGATGATTGGGCACAACGTCATGTTGCTCCTTTACTGTCATCCACAACCAGGAAGTGAAGTGACTGTCAGCTTCAGAACAGAGGAGGAGAGAACTTTAGGGGCATCTTTGCAACCTACAGATAATGCGAAAGAGGAGTTGGGGGGAGGGGGTGATTAACATTTCTACGGTTACTTTTTTTTTAGGCTGGACATGCGCTTTAAGATGTACCGTGTTAGCCAGTCAGAAATACAGGGTAATACTTTTGAGATGTAACATGAACAAAAGTGATGTAAACTGGGCGAAGGTAAAGATAGGTTCTGAAAGCTTGCTATGGTTATCATCTCAGTTAGCTAAAAAAGATATCACGTTTACATGATTTTCGTTCATGTTTTATCTCAAAAATATTACCCTGTATTCATCCAGGTCATGGTATATCTGTTGTATTCAGAAAGGCAGGACCTGAAGTCTAGTTCTTGGAGATGTTTTGCCAACAGATTCTTCTGCAAGTCATTCTGAATTGAGAAAGTCAGTAGGATGACTAGCAAAACGTTATTAAAAACTAAACATCAAGTCCAGTTTATCAAACTGAATACTACAAATAAAAGATCACCTGATACTTGTCAGTAAAGGTGGGTACACACAACAAGGAGAAAGGGACAATACCATCTCAATACTGCATTTCCGAACGATCCCTAGGCCAACGAATATTCACCGACGGCCTCAGGATTGTTCGGAAATGCAAATCCCAAAATATCCCTTGGTTGGTGGAAATGTGCAGTCCCGAGCATTCTTCCTGTGCTTTACATAGGGAAAACGCTCGGGACTGTAAGTAGTGCGCTCATTAGAAAATGACATAATCTTGCAGATTTTCTGTCATTTTCTAATGATCATGCATGTGTGTTAAATGTAAATATTTATAGCATTAACAAGTTTATTTGTCTGTACCCTTTAAAGTGTATCATATCAACGTCTCTTTTAACTTTAAAGCCATCACATCAATTTCCCCTTTAACTTCATTTGCCACAATTTTAGTGCATTACAGTATGTAATGCAGTACTCTGTTAATACTGTACACATTTTATTAAGTGTAATATACAGCTAGCAGGGCAGTCCTGACTGTCCAACTGAATGAGATTCAGGTGAGTCACAGAAGTAGTGGGTTAAACGAGATTACAGGTGAGGATGAAGAGCCAGAAAGCAAAGTGGGAAAGGTAAGCTTTGCCAATGGCTTAGAAATATGAGAGTAAGGGCACGGCGGAACGCAAATCGCAACGCACCCGGAAACACGCGTTTTCGGTGCGTTGACTGATTTTCAATGATATGAAAAAAACGCAAACGCAAAAAAAGCGCAGCAGTGTGGTCTAGCCCTTACATAGTGTGTGTATTAAAGGTACAGCTTTGCAATGGACTGAACTTTGTTTTACACTGTACATTCCCTTTAAAAAGTATTCTATTTTTTATAAGACACTACTTGACAATGTCTATTAAAGGGTATTATGTCCGTTCACAAATATTCAAAAAAAACCAACATTTTTTGACAATATACTAACTAGCCCATTTCCTGCCTTTTTTATTGCAAAACCTAACCTTTGCAGCAGCCACCAAAGTTTCCATTAGTTTCTAGGGGCATGTCCTTAACAGTGCTGGTGAGGCTGTCGGTCAAGGGGGAGGAGTGAGTGTGTGTGTGTGTATGTCTCTCTCTGTATGCCGGAGTGGGATTACCGGAGTGGGATTAAATTTTTCCAACACTGTAAACATACCTTTTGCGCATGTTCAAGCAAGAACGCGCGTCGGACTATGAGGGATTGGCCTGAACGGACTACAGAGCGTTTACTTTCAGCATGTCACTTGCAAGACCTGTATCTCCTAAACTAACAAGCAGCAGCCAGATCTACACCAAGTACATACTAATTAAAGGCAGATCTTTCACATAATAATGTTAGTTTAGTGAGTGCAAAACACAAAAATAGTGTGTGCCGACTAGCGTCCTTTAAGCTCAATGAGACAATAATTGCCACAAAACTAAAGTGTCTATGAGGATTATTTTTAAAAGTTCATCTCTTGCAACTTATAATAGCAACTTATAATAGTCTGGATTGGGAACATTAAACAGTAAAAGTGTGGACTTCAAGCAGAAAAGACTTACACGCTGTAACGGTGTGGGCCGGGTGGACCCAGGCGCACCAGCGTGTAGCTTCCTCGGGCATACGAGTCACCGGTCCATACAATAGTCACAAATAGCATTAAAGACAAGGCAAGAGAGGGCTCACCGGTCACGCTGGTTGGTCCGGTTGCTGCATTGCCCTGGACCACTCGCTAGGTCCACGCTAGGATACACAGTTGTGTTCAAAATTATTCAACCACCAATGCTGTAAAGGGTTTTAGGGAATTCAGTATACATTGTAATTGTGTTCAGAATGAAATCTTACAAGGACTTTTTAAAGAACCAAATGCAACTAAAACGACATTAATTGTTTTTGTAATACAGTATTAAATGTTTTTTTTGTGATTTCTTCATTGACACAGTTATTCAACCCCTTAAAGACTACCACTCTTAAGAACAGAGGTTCATTCAAGTGTTTTCGATCAGGTATTGAAAACAATTGTGGATGTCATTGAGCAGCAATCAAGCATAATAAGCACCAATTAGGCGGATTTCAAATGACTGTGATACTTAGCTCCTTTTAGACATTTACTGGTGTGTTTACAAACATGGTGAAGTCAAGAGAATGGTCCAGGAAGACAAGAGAAGTGGTGATTTCTCTTCACAGGAAGGGCAATGGCTATAAGAAGATTGCAAAGATGTTAAACATACCAAGAGACACCATAAAATAGCATCAATTCCGCAACATTCAAGGGCACTGTTGAAACGCTATCTGGTCGTGGCAGAAAGAAGATGCTGACTTCGACTGCTGTGCGCTACCTGAAGCGCAAAGTGGAGAAAAGTCCCTTGTGACTGCTGAGAAACTGAAAAAAGATTTGTCTTGCGGGTACTGAAGTTTCAGCTCACGACATTAAGGCACACACTGCGTTATGAAGGCCTCCATGCTAGAACTCCCAGTCGCACCCCCTTGCGGTCTCCAAAGAATAAGATGAGTCGACTGCAGTATGCCAAAAATCATGTGGACAAACCACAAAAGTTTTGGGATAGTGTTCTGTGGACTGATGAACACAAAATTAGAACTGTTTTTTGGAGAGGAAAGAACAAGGCCTATGAAGAAAAGAACACCTTGCCTACTGTGAAGCAGGGCGGGGGGTCATCATCCTTGGGCTGTTTGGCTTCTGCAGGTACAGGGAAGCTTCCCGTGTGGTACCATGAATTCTCTTCAGTACCAGATATTGGAAAAAAACGTGATGCAATCCGTCACAAACCTGAGCTTGGGAACTTTGGACCTTTCAACAGGACATTATCCCAAGCATACCTCCAGTCCACTAAGCATGGTTGCAGATTAAAGGCTGGAACATTTTGGAGTGGCCATCGCAGTCCACCAGACTTTAATCCGATTGAGAACCTCTGGTGGGACTAAAAAAGGCAGTTGCAGCGTGCGCAATCGCCTAAGAATGTGACTGAACTGGAGGCTTTTACCCATGAAGAATGGGCTAAGATACCCGTAGATCGCAGCAAGACACTTGTGTCCAAGCTATGCTTCCGTTTAAAAAAGCTGTTATAACTGGGAAAAAGAATTGTACTAAGTACTAAGAATGAATGTCACTGGGGTTTGAATAAAACTGATAATGATTTGAGCCCAGAAAAGACATTTGTTTTTTCTTATTAATAAATGTTATGTTATATTTGGTCCTGACTTACAAGTGTCTCTTTGATTTAATTAAAAACAAGTGACTGAAATGATCAAAAATCCAATGTCAAACTGGCCAAAACACTCAATTTCGTGGGTTTGAATAATTTTGAACACAAACTGGATATATATATACAGCTTATGTCCTAAGACATCAGCTGTATATATATGCATGTATAAATAAAGTAACTTTTTACCCTATTACCTATGTGTGAGGCCGGTGTTTGAAGGATTGCAGCTGCCCACCATCTTTTACTTCTTAGTTTAATGAGTGGACATACCCTTTAAAGGGTATGTCCACCCTAAAAATAATTTTTTCATATAAGATTCCCCCTGCCAGCCCAGCCCCAACTGCTATATTTATGTTTAGAAAGCTCCCCAAACTCTACTTACCCCTCCCTCTGTTCCTCCCCACGCGTTCTCCACCGCGCCTCTGCTGTGCGCGAGAAAAGTCAACGCACAGGGCTGGACCGGCAGTCGCGTCCTGTGATGTGCTGAGCGGCAGCGCTAACGCGGACGCGGCTGCTGGGAGCTTCATTTCGGCTGGCGAGGAAGAGAAGGAGAGGTAAGTAAAGTTTGGGGAGCTTTCTAACATATAAATATAGCGTTTGGGGCTGGGGGACAGGGGAATACTATATATTAAGGGTTTTACACTAGGGAGGAATCCTGAGTGGAGGGGAGAAGGGCTGCAGTACGCATGCCAAACTTCTCTCGGAGGCCAGGTAGGAGGCAAGTCCTATATGTCTCTCTGCTATCCTCCTGTGTGGGCATGGTTTTTGGGACTTTGGGGTGGGGGACTACAGAGAAACCATATGGAGCTGGATGTGAGGTAAGGATTACACTACACTACATGATGGGGCCAGTAGTTGGGGGGGATTATAATTTTGGGGGTGGACATGCCCTTTAAACATGACAGTCCTAGTTCCTTTAAAACCAAGTCAGCTAGTAACAATATGTCATTATGATTGTTGGGGAACCGTAGTGCCCGAGTAAACCCACGCAAAGCACGGGGAGAACATACAAACTCCTTGCAGATGTGTCCAAGAGTGGATTCAAACTCCTGTAATAGTTAAGGGGTAACTGGGGTCTACATTCAAGTGCCCTCTACTTAGAATACAACCTCTCATACCTTTTTATACCAAGTCTAGGATGATGTCTCTTGCATTTTTGGTTCTTAATTTATAGGCTTTTAAAATTACACTTAAGACAGTCAGGATAAACCAGATGTATGACAGTAAGTAGCCCCACCCCCCCAACAAAAATATCTTGTCTGAAGCTATTTAAAGACCTACATACAATATCTGTCCATTCCTCTACCTTGTTTTCTTTTCAGTCTTGCGGCTAGCTTTAAAAATAATTAAGAAGTTAGGGGACGGGACTTATGATGCAGAAGGGGATGCTCTATTACGCCAAATAACATGTTCAGTGGAAACACCACCCTTTATACTACGCTGTAATTTTGGATAGACTGCAGAAGCATGATACTGTAGAATTAAAGGAACACTAAATCCGTTTTTTAAGTATATTCCATCTGTTTCTATTATTCACAGGGAGGTGAGAACGCTTACTCCCACCTCCCTGTGAATAATAAAAGCTCAGAGGACACTGGAACTTACCTTACCACCACTCACCGCTGCCCACTCGCAGCTGCTTCTAACTGACAGCCGCGCTGTCCGCCCAAGTGCCTATTCTTGGCGCATGTGCACCAATACAAATGATAGGCGTGCGATTGGGACAGTGCAGATGTCAGTGCAGAAGCAGCTTGTGAGTGGAGCGGCGGTAAGGTAAGTTCCAGTGTCACAAGCAAACCAATGTTCATGAAGGGGCACTCTTACGTGAATACAGCTTCTTTATTAGATCACATCACCAAACGTTTCAGGGACACACTGTCCCTTTCATCAGGGACAGTGTGTCCCTGAAACGTTGTGTTGATGTGATCTAATAAAGAAGCTTGTATTCACGTTAGAGTGCCCCTCCAGGAACTTTGTTTGCTTGTCTATAGCATTTGGTCCATGGTAGAGGACCTGAAGGGACACTTTGAAAGAGTGGCTAAACTGCCAAAATAGGAGTGCCTAGGCCCAACCCAGTTTTGAAGTTCCAGTGTCTCCTGAGCATTCTATTATTCACAGAGGTGGAATAATCATTCTCACCTCCCTGTGAATAATAGAAACAGATGGAATATACTATACTAAAAAATGAGTTTAGTGTTCCTTTAAAGTTAGGAATGTGCTCTCTTTCATAAAGGGAACTTGTATGGAGACCAGAGTTACCCTTTAAAATGAATAAAAGGAATGATTTTGCACATCCTAGGTTTTATTTTAATATACAGTTCAGGTTGGAAACCTTACTGCTTTAAATGTGCTGTAGTACATCGATCATAGAATGGTACTAAACCGAAAAATTTAATTTCCAATTACCTTTATTTAATCAACCACAGGTATAGCTACATCCGTGTATAGATAGCTTTAGTCCTGCTTATAGGCAAACTTCTTCTTCACTACATGGTATTCTTTAGTAGCTCTAGCGCAGCAGTTAAGAAATTAAATAAATTAGCAGCTTTGATTTATTTCATGAAATTTCCTTTACAAACACCTGTAGTAGGCACAAATTTAGAAATGGAATTTGGTAAAAAAAAAAAAAAACACTGTAAAATTAATTTATTAAAAAAAAAATAAACACGGAAAAAACATCGTAACCATAATTATGTATCTTGAGAAAAACATTGCAGCTTGCACATTTCTAGAAACATAAACATACAATATTGTATTAAGGAAATAGTTACAGAAAGACATTTACAGCATTTTGAAGTCTTATAAAAAGACTTAGGTACACAAAACAATTGTAGAATCATTTTAAAAAATTGCAAGCAATATACACTGAGTAATAAATCAACTGCATTCTACTTAGTAATCTCAATTATAAGGTTTGCTGAACTTCATTTTCCAATAATTTAGAAGACTAGATGCCAAATGCTTTTATAATATTTACCTCTAAACAAAACGGGTTGTGGTTCCTGGTTAGCTCGATTACATTAAGGAATTCCTCATATGACAGGTAAAGGCCTTTTAAGGTTTATTATTTATTATTATCTAATTTATTTGCTAGCATTGAATTTTTTCACTGATAGTGAAATTGTAAGATTCAATGTAACTTGTAACTCCGATTTTATACTTCTGTATAAATTCTTTAATAATTTATAACTTGGTTTGCATCACATCTTGGTAAAGCCACTGATTAATGACATTGACAACTACAACTAACTGCCGACTCCTTTCTTGGGTCCCACAACTGTACATATAACACACAGTTAGCCAATTCCTGGTTTGTTCTAAGGCAATCTGTAATGCAATATAGGCCTTGAGAGCAATAGGTATTACAGGGCAGACTGTATGAGAATATCATGGATTATATTTTGATTTCTACCTCATTAAGAACAGCAAGACTATTGTCATCATGTCCTCCCACCAATATCTTTAAAGCCTTTACTGAATTGTCTGTTTTACATAAAAAAAGTAAAATATGGCAGCTTCATTTGCTGATAATGGGGAATTTCGTTCAAAATATATAAAGGGTATTTAACAATAATGGCTTGTAACTATATTTCAGGATAAAAACAGTTATTTGATTGCCTAACACCACAATATCAATGATTTTCAGAAGTGGTTGCATTGATAGTCATTTGTTTCAACTGTGCAAGTAGGATCTTCTCCTCTTCGGAAATATTTTCTTCATCTTTGGTCTCCCACCTGAAAAAGGACATTAGCCATTAGTCTTCTGGTCATATATCTTACAAAGGTATAACATTTAATTAAACAAATGAACTATTAGACATGAACTGTTTTTATAGATAACTAATGTATCTCAGTTTCTTACAATGCATTCACCAGACAAGTGTGTATGGAGCTTCTCCCTGAAATATATGCAAACCTAATTAACTGCAGAATAGTCATTAGTTTCAGGTCCTCTTTAAAGGAGTGATATGCTGCATTAGATCAGTATACAGTAAAATCCGTAAAAACTAAATGCTACTTAAGATCAGTAAATAGAGATGTAATTATAAAATACATTTTAAAGCCGAGAACTTATCTTGGAAGGTCTGACTTGCCAGGAAGTATACGGTATTGTAGAAATCAGTAGAGATCTATTTATTCCAGGGGCCCCATAAACTGAGGTTAACCTCAACATGGCAATGCAACATTATTATATTGCAACTAATATAAATCCTGCAGTGTAATAATGGTAGCAGGTGTTCAGAGTCTTAGCAGTCAAGTTCTGTATGATTTACATAGATGAACATCCTCAGCATCTGTGGGATATATGCCTTTCTTACACAAAGGAAGTATGTTATTGTCTACAGAAAAGTCCTCATGGGTGATATTATCTGAACACTGAAAGAAGCTAATTGTATTCAATATTTCAATATTATTTGTAGTGGACTTTGGTTACAATATGACAAATGTGCTTGTTATTTTCTTTTATAGAATCAGGTTATTCTTGTCATGATCTATGCGGGAAATTTAACTGTCATTATTAAACAGTGTACAAGACATACGCTGTATGTGATTCAAATACTGATAAAATATATATAATTCCTACTAAAACATTTTTACTGTGGGTTCCTTACAAATGCAATAATACACATTTAACGGGCATGCCCACCCCAAAACCAAAATTTAACCCACTACTGGACCCACTGTGTAGTGTTAAAAAATCCTTACTTTACATCTCTGCTTCTTATGGTTCTCCTGCAGTGCATGTCCAAAGTTCCAAAAAGTGAAGAGTAAGAGCTATCTGTGTGCAGTCTGGTCTCTGCTATTTCATTGTCCTCCTGGAGGACTCTGGCATGTGCAGGGGAAGTCTCTCATCCTCTGGATCCCTTCAGGCTGCCTCTTCCCTAAATTTAAAGGTTGTATTTTTGATGTGTGGTTTCTAATAAATACTTTGAATTTATTCTTGGAGTGCGACCCTCACTGTATATCCCGAGATTTCCTGCTCCTTTGAGGGGTCTGCACAAACTGTTGGACAAGAGTGCATAGGACTATTTTCTATTTTGCCCTAGCTATAAAACCCTTCTCTGTAGTGTGGGGCACCTCAGCCCACCCCTGCCGCTCCAATCCTATTTGTAACTTCAGGGGAGCAGAGAGCCGAGGGAATGAACGGTGGTAAGACTATTTCTGTTTTTTATTTTTAAATAACATGGAGTTTTGGGGGGGCTGGAGTACCCTACATTACAGAAAAAGTTTATTTGTGGGTGGAGATACCCTTTAAGGACTTTTAATTTACTGATGCAAACTTTATACTATGCTTTAACATTTAATATTAATGTGTGTATAATGTACTGTCATCACTAGAATTAAAATATTGAAATTATATTATAATATGGAAAATATTCATTTTTATTCAAAATATAGTACATAGAACATTGGTAATACCTTGACAGAAGACAAGGTTTCAATGTGCCTTTTCATGAATTCTTGTGCGCTTCTTCAGTGTTAGAATAACCTGAGTCCTTGTCCTTGCTACAAAGAAATGCACTAATGGTTTATTGGTTCCTTGCTGCTTTCCCTGTTTCTACACATTTCAACCAAACAACGGTCGTCTTCAGGATAATTTGTGCATCATTTGTTCTCTCTGATTTTCCTTCTACATATAAACTCCTTACAGTCCACTTAAAATGTATACTTAATGTGATAATTAAATATTTGGATACAATTAGGGATGGCCGGTTCACGGATCCGAACCCGGATCCGCTGTGGATTTATCCCATTCGCAACCAGCGGATTTTTCCGGATTTTCCATCTTCCGAACTTCCGAACCGCGGATTTCTCGTATTTTCGAAATTACGAGGATTTCCCGTATTTTCGAACATACATATGTTCGAAAATTTTCGAAATTACGAGGATTTCTCGTATTTTCAAGGATTTTTTTTATTTTAATGGGTCCGCTCGCGGATTTTCGAATTTTCAAATTTTTTCGAAAATTCGCGGATCCTCGAGCAGACCGGATTTTGCGAAGTTCGGAAATCTCTAGTTACAATTGCATGTAATAAACTGGTAAAAATAGCTGTTGACAAGTCACCATTATTATTATTTTTTTAATAGTGGACATGCCCTTTAATCATGAAAGCCATACCCAAATATTCTAATAAACTGCTACATAAGAACAAACTTGATAGAATAATAACATCAACTGACACCATTGGGGAGAGAGCCGTAATCGCAAAGTTATGTCTTAAAGTTCTGTTAATGTGTTAAGAGGGATGTATAGCATTTAACCTAAATTAGTAAGGTACTTGTTAAAGCTGACCACAACTTACTGTATAGGACTGCATATGTTCATTAACAAACTGTTCAATTTGGTGAAGTCTTTTTGCAGTCCAATCTCTGCCTGTGGCTCTCCTACATTGTTTGTACCTTTGGAGGTTTTACCACTACAGACGGAGTTGAGTGGGATTTTGAGCCTCTATGGAAGTGTGAGTATCTGCAATCTGTTTACTTGTTAATGGGTTTCAATAACATACATTCCAATTGTCAGTATATGGGTATATGGAGAATAGACTAGTAAATATGCTGCTGGCATTTAAATATAACGCAGCAGGCATAGACAGCCTGTTTAAGTTGCTATTACAGATATATATATGACGCAATGTATAAAACTCCAGTTCCTTAACCCAGACTTTATTTAACGTGTATGTGCCTGTGTGGTCACCAATAAATTGATTTTTCTTTACTTGGCATGCGATCATCGATTTGTTATTCTTTGGGAAATAATCCTTCCTTCCTGGCAATTAGAATTTCTTGCTCAACTTCAACTTTATGTAGTTCAATTAGGTCTCCCTATTTATAACAGCACACTTTTTATGGGTTAAGCTTTGGCGTGTGTTCCATGCAGGCCATATTGTTTATCACAATTAGCTTTATTTGCTATAGGCATACATTTTGATACAAAGGACAGCTTTAGGAAATAAATCACAAATAATTTCAGTCTTTATACATGTTTGCCTCCGGTATGTACAGTATGGGGCATAAATTAGCGCAAAAAAATTACCGCTGCACATCGCGGCCGCGAAAATAGCGCTATCGCCGTATTTATAACGGCGAGCGCCATTGCCACGATATGTATCACGGCCGCGATGTGTTGCGGTAATTTTAAGTCCCTTTGCGGCGATACTGTACAGTATCGCCGCAAAGGGACTTAAAATCCCTTCCCGACGCCTCTGCTAAGGGGGCGGGGCATACGCCCACCCCGCCCACAACCCCCCGCAGCGGCGGAGACCACCCGCCGCCGCTTCCCAGCAGCCCCTCCCAACCCCTTCCCCGCTCGCGGCAATCTCGGAACAGGAGGCTAGGAGGGGCTGCCGGGAAGGGGCCGCAGAAGGTGGTTGCCACCACCCGCCGCGCACCCCCTCCCCAGCAACCCTCCGCCCCGGCTGCTCCCGGGGAGGGGAAGGGAGGGAGCCGCTGGGAGGAGTGGAGGCACCCTCCAGTGGGGCCCTGAGAAGGGCCTTTTGGGGCTTAAGGGGTCCCGCAGCGCGAACCGGGACCCCCTCCCCGGCCCTATCAGGGCCTTTGGCGGCACTTACAAGTGCCTTTGGCGGGGTCACCCCCAGTGTGCCGCTCTTAAAAGAGCCCTTGGGCGGCGTCTTCTTTCTTCCAGTCCCGGCGACACCAGCTCCGCCGAGGCCGCCGACCCACGAGAGGTACCCCTGCGGCCGCCAGGGGTACCCCCGGTGGGCGCCAGCGACCTCAACGAGGCGATGTTGCCGGCGTCTTGATCCGACGCGACGTCTTCGGGCGGGTGACACCAACACCCACTCAGGTCGCCGATGCCAGGCAGACTCAATGCGGCCGCCAGTGAGGCTGCTGGCACCGCCGGCCTCAGCGGAGCCGATGTTGCCAACCGCTTCTTTCTTCTCTTCAGCCATCTAATGCGATGGCATCTGAGTTCCGCAGCGGAGTGCACTCTTTTAGAAGTTTGCAGAAAACCCTAATTCATTTCTGATTGGTCAATTTTTTAATGCTTGGTTTGCATGCTTACATTAACCAATCAGATTACTGGAAAGTTCTGAAATCTTTTTTAATGTAAAGCATGCAAACCAGCATTAAAAATTGACCAATCAGAAATGAATTAGGGTTTTGCAAACCTATATAAAGAGGTGCACTCCGTTGCGGAACTCAGATGCCATCGCAGTAGATGGCTGAAGAAAGAAGTGGGTCTCCGCCCCGCGGGGGGTTGTGGGCAGGGTGGGCGTGCCTCCCAGGGCGGGTGCGACCACCCGCCGCGGGTTGCCTGCCCATCCCCACCGCGGGGAAGCTAGTATCGGCTGTTTTCGCCCCTTTCAAGGTGGCGAAGTAAAACAGCCGATACTAGCACTGCGATACACATACGCCGCTTTTAAATAGAAGCGCGGTAACAGGTAAGTATCGCTGCGAAGGGTTAACGATTCGTTAACTTTTCGCGGCCGTTTTCGGACATTTAGAAATCGCGTTAAACGCGATTTATGCGTTAATGTCATTGAAAACGGCAGCGAAAACTTAACGAAGCTTTATAAATATGCCCCCATGTCTTCAAAGGGGTTATAAAAAGGTTTATATTATTCCTGTGTGCTTAGGTATATTGCAGCCTCTTATTTCTGGTGCAGAATTAGAACCAGATTCATGCATTTTCACTGAGAGAGTCTTGCTAATCAGCTGAAAGCCTCCATTTAAGGACAACTAAAAGCTAAAATTAAAATGCTGCTATTCTGCCACAATTATCTTTTGTCACTCAGCCAGAAAAAGGGGAAAAACCTACAATGTTGCTCTACAACTGAAGGATGCATGTTAGGTCACCCAGGCTACTTAATGTCACATTCCTAGTGTGGGCAGAGGATTGATAAAGGGTAAAGTCAGATTTAGAATGCCATAGAGATGCACATGTTGATTGCATTGTATTTGATGGATTTCGGGGTACTAAATGGCAATCAGAGTTTTGCCTCTTGTTTGTACCTGGTACAATGCCCCCCAACCTCACATTATTTTATCAAAATAATAACTTCAGCAACTTCAACATGTAAAAGCCTAATTATTGTTGATCTATAGTATTAGAAAGCTGACTCAACTTACTGTATATAGACTGCATATGTTCATTAACAAAACTGTTCAATGAAACCTAGACTAGCTGTGGTCTAGGCATACAAGCTAGGGTTGTATAAAAAGCCTCCTGTTGCTAGGCCACACCAAAGTGTTTTAAAATGTTTGTGTGCACATTTCTGAAGCGATCGGACGCACTTGGCCTAAAAACATCTCAAGGTAAAATTTGTGACATGTTATTGCTGGAAAGGTTCAACAATATGACTTCCTGTTTAATCACTTCCTTTTTTCAGCCATATGACCAGCTTGTAGTCAGCCTTTGTTTTTTAAATTTCTGTTCAGGAATTTTTGTTTTCCCCAGCATTAAAGGGCAAGTCCAGCCCTCAAATGAAAACTTATATACAGGTAAATCACCCCCCAAGACCTTAAACTGTAATACCTTGAAATCTGATTCTAACCTGAAATCCTGCACAATGTCATGTTACCCCTGTTTCTGCTTCCTGTTTTTTCCAGTTAGTAACTGTCAGTCATGGATATGAGAGTTGAAATCACGGCCAATGACTAAATGCTAATCCCCTAGCTGCCTCTTCTGAGCATTCTCGGGCTCAGTACCAGGTCACTAAATTGCTCAGTTTCCATGAGGCATCCAGAAGCATAGCAGGCATACAGTAATTAATTCAAAGGACAAAGTAGGATACTTTAACATATTTTAAAGAGGCCATTCTTTCTAAAAGACGTTATTATGAGGGTGGTATTGAGCATGCTTCTTCCCAGGGGTGGGGGGTGATGTCACTCAAACAACTGAAAGCAGGAAATTTGAACATTCATTCCAATATAATTTCGCACAGGCTGCAGCCAGAGCTGTGATACAGGGCCCATTTTAAACGAAAATATGCAGACTATTATTAAGCCTTAACTTGTTCCGAGACCACAGTTGCCCTTTAAGATTGTAAGCACCTAGAGACATGGCCTGATTTAAATGAAATAATAATTAAAGGGGGCTAAAGTCACCAGACAACATCGCCCAAAAGACAGCACATTCACCAAGATGCAACAAGCTGTTGTTGATTTATGGAATTTACTTGTGGTCCCAGTACACCTCACATGCTCTCTAGTGCACAGCTAATCAAAACAATTAATCAGCAGCCTTGCCCCCTGGAAGCTGACAGCCAATCATATTATAACACAGAAACTTGCCTCTGTTAGGCATAAATCATGTTACAGCAGATCCTGCCTTTCAGACACAGAAAAGTGATTTACATTTTTTAAAAACTATCTTTTTTTCCTACACATTCTTTTGCTTTTCATACAAAAGGTAAACTTTTGCATCACAACACAAAAGAAAACAGGTGCATTAAGAAAATGTATCTTTTGTTAGGAACAGAATGGAACCCCCAAAAAAAAGAGACATGGTGGAGACATTTATAAAAAATGTGTGCATAGAGAGAGTGAATACTGGGGTCAGGGGCATAGCACATGCTCACAATGCTCTTGGGTAACAACATTGAATCCTTTTTAGTTACAGAATCTATTTCTTACATGTACATGAATGCAACTTACTACAATCATACAATGTTTGTTTATCTGCCTACCAATGTGTGCATTATTTCCCCTATTAACCCTATAGACAGAAGAAAAACACTTCACAATAAACAGAAGATGTTTTTTGTTCTTTTTTTAAATAAAATCCTATCTTTTGCCAGTTATTCTTGTTCATTTAAACTAGCAGACTGGGTGCTGTACTTGAAGGAATCACACTATAAATTTGCATACTTAAGATGTGACAATGGGAACAATTATCTAGCCAGTTTTACTTTTTTTCTGGATTACTTAGGATTACTCAGTGTCATCAGATATCATTCTGTATGCAATTTGTAAAACAGTGTGATAAATCGTAGGGAATTATATTATTCAGGTAGAGATAAAAGAGCCAGTTAATAGTTCATTTCCCGAGTGTTTGAGCCATGCCCTGAAACCATTTAACAAAGGAAGTCTTTGCATCAAGCCTGTGAAATACTTAGATGTTCCACTTCAATATTGAAATCATAACACGATCATATTTCGCAATACAGGGCACAGAACCTTGTTTGCTGGCAGAAATGCAATTTGTAAAGAGAAAATAATCAAAAGGTTTGGTAAAGATGATACTGTTGTTGGCCATATGGTATTATCAGATTGTGGCTTTCTGAGAGATTATGTCATTACCTCAGGCATCTATTTATCGGGTCGCGGGAGAAAAGGTGCTACTGAATTCTGGATCTAATTGCTTCGGTGCCATATGATATTACTTACCTCTTTGTTATCTTGTCTCCTAGCAATCCTTTGAAAAACAGCTTGTTATGTTTATGAACCAATCTGACAGGGATTTAGCTTCTTAAGTAGCCAGAGGAATGCCCACTGCAAAATGACTTTTCATTTGGACCCAGTTGTTATATAGTTAATTTTTAGGAGGATGATTTGTGTAAAATTAATTGAGAAAGTGTCGTTGAGAAAACGAACATTTTTAAGGGCTGTGTAAAATGCAAAGCTGTAAGTGACATTTTTATAAGCACAGATTTATTGACTTTTTACAGGACAGTGTGTAGAGTGTGAAAGTAAATATATAGGATATACTGTCACCAATATTCTGACTGTGCAACATCATAGCAGACATAATATCTCCATGACATCAGACTGCTATTTATGGAACAGCATCATCAGTCAGTGCTTTACGTGATGAGCAATGCAAGTGCTTAAACATCTCTCCTTTTCATGAAGACAACGTTGAACTTATTTTGCAGTATCTTTGGAACATGTGCACATGAACAATATATGAGATCTTTAATTATTTACCTGGAAAGATGCCAATGGATGTTCTTATTTACTGCTGATTACAATTGAAATTTGGCTTACCTTAACTACTGCATGGAAACCTGGACTAACAATAAATGTATATGGAAAACAATTTCCTTAATCAGAATACTGGGAAATAAGGACTCACAAAGCTAAAAGAACCAAGTGGGAAAAAAGATGGGAGACCTATACTAATAACCTTTCTGTCATTTCTAATACAGGATGAAGTTATAACCATACTATAATCCTACAAATGCCTGTTTTTACGCATAAACATAGCACACATTAATAACCAGATGCCAAGAGGAATCAGTGACAGATTAGATATAGAAAACATCAAATATGTACATATAAGGGTGTAAATTTATATAGCGAACAGACTTTTCAACAGTAAAAAAAAAAATAGTGAGTACATTTTGATTTGATTACTAAAAATCAACATGAAATATGTATATTTTCTAAACTTTCCAATCAAAAAGACTGGTGTTTCTCTTTCTCCTGCTTCTATGGACTGCACATGCCAAAACACTCTACAAACATTACCTGTAGCGTATTACTATAAACTTGATATTAGTGTTAGATTTTAATATATATTTAGAGCTTCCCATAGTGGAGTGGATACGGGATTTCTAAAAGTGTTTTGAGCTTTTGACTTTCTCCTACACTCCCATTAATACACCATCTGCTTGCTTCCACTCATTTATTTACATTAATTGCCGGTCATTCATCTGTGTGGTTTGATGAATCACTGTAAAGCAATAGCACAAGGATTATGTGTGACGTTTAATTTAGGTCATCCAAGTAAGCAAGTTAATACCAAAATCTCTTTGCTCTTATTCACTTACAATCATACAGACTATTTCTCTCTATGGTGACACGATATTCACAAAGGACCTTCCTAGTTCTGAATGTCCTTATCCTCACTGCAGTGAGTCACGTGCAAAAATTAAATGTGAAATAAAAGAAAGATTACAGAAAATACCTCTAATGACCATCATTGATTACACTGAGACAGGTGTCTCATGCTGGGGAATTAGTATGAAGCAGCTCATTTTTCATATTTAGTAGGATTCATGTGAGTTTTTCTTTACATCACTATTTATAAACAGAGTGTAGACTGGTGGTTCTCCATTTAAAGCACTGCACATCCTCAGTCTTGTACTGAACCGCTAGTGTCTATGATAAGATCACTTTGAAAACCCAATCTGTCCATACCAAAATATGCAGAAAAATTGCACTAAAATAGATAGAAACAACTGTTGGAAGCCAATTAACTCGGGATCTGTATGCTAATATGAAAGGTTGCTCTGGTTTTTTTATTTCCTGAAAATGTGGCGTCAGTTTTTCAGGCACTGTGACCGACCATCATCTTCAGTCTCTCGTCCAGTGATAAAGCTTTCTGTATACTTTCTCTGTTCTGTTCATTTATTGAAGAAAGTACTTTGTCTAAGTGCTCTTGCCATCATAGACAAAAGAAATAAAACTGTATATGTAATTTGTTTGCTCTGCTTTGTTGTCTAATCTCTTCTATTCATTCTGTACATTATATATAATCTTGTGCATATAACTAAACCCAGAAGAAATTAGTTCCTTGTCATATGTTATATTGGTCATTGGTATTGAACTGCAAACCAAGGCCCCTTCACAGAGTAGTTCCTACCAGAATGGCTTTCTTTTGAATGTTATAGGTTAATACTTTTAGGATAAAACATAACAAGTTATACTTTTATATAAGTTCTGGTAAAATGGGCTGAAGATTTTCATTTATTTCAAAATCTTGTTGTCGTTCTCTGGATCTGGTACATTTACTTATGTGCATCTGAAACCTTTTGTGTTAGAACAATGCAAATGTGACTTATGTTACTATATGGATATAGAAATTCTACTTGATATGAATCTGCCCACTCACAAGGGCTTTTCATAAAAATGGGAATGTGGTTCAAGTGAAATAAAAGAAACTTGAGGTAGGTGGTGTTTAGCTTCTTATGCGTGAAAAGATCAGAATTATAATAGAAAAAAAAACTTATGCTCAAATAATTTATAGGTCTATTTACAGAAAACCAGTCCTTCTCCCTTGCAGCCACTATGGAAATTTAAAGGGACACTAAAGTAAAAAAAAAAAAAAGGACTTGCCTTTATCCTTTTCTATATTTTAAAAGAAATCGCACAGATCAACAGATAATGCTTATTTACTTTCCTTTTCTGATCTTAATGCTGAATCAATTAGCCATGCAGTGACAAAGAAATAAGCTTTACTTTTATAGAATGGATAGTATCTACATGCAGTGTGCCAGGGGGAGGGGTTGGGTGATTGACAGTTCTTTACTGACTAACTGTGCCCTGTCCCCATTATAAAGTAAAGCACCCAGAGCTAAAAACAAGTGATATGAAGGTCAGAGGAGAAAATAAAAAGCAAATTTAAGATTGGTGATAATTAATCCTTATCACTGTGTGATTAGTTGGAAAAGAATTTACATACATGTGCTTTAATAGTTAGAGAAGAAATTTAATAAAAAATACAAAAAATGATTCTTTTGTACTGTGATAAGATCTGCCCCTGATTTTCATATATTTTTTAATGGTGCAAAGGGAAAAGCAATGCTTAAAGGAGAACTGTGGTCTCCAAACAAGTTGATTTTAAAGATAGGTTCCTGACTTTAAAATGAATCATCAACTGTCTCTCTATGTGCTGTCCAGTCCAAGATATGAAGAAATCACTGATCAGGAAGTTAGGGGGTGTGAGGTTCTGAATCAAATACAAATAGAAGTCACCCACGGTGGCGGTCCAGCTCCCACTCTCAGCACATATTCTTAACAGGTTATCCGTGTGCAGCTCCACTCCAAACAGAAGGAAACCACTCCAAACTCAATACGACTTCAACTTTAGTTGAATACAGTGAGTAAACAAGTGCAGGGTCTGACTTGTTTCACTGACTACGTCTGCTTCATCAGAGACCAATGGAAAGCACTGCTCCAGGGTTTCCATTTTTAAAAGGTAAGGTGTACTAACCATGTGTAAAGAGTACATGTGTACATTCAATTAACCCCTAAACTGTAACCACCAAACACACTATTATACAATAAGGAAACTCTATAAAAACACACACACAAATATATAATATTTTCATATATTCAATAAGAACAATATGGAATAATGGAATATGCCTTAAAGGATAACTATACTGTAAAAATCAACTTTTTAAAAATGAAAAGAACCTGGGGCAGGGAGGTAGGATTGATTATTCCCACCTCGCAATATTGTTTTGTTGAGGAGCTACAGCACATACAGCTTTCATCTGCCAGGTTATGGCCCTGGGTCATTCTATATTAAAGATAGTGCTGAAGCATACAGGAAGACTGGCAGAAGCAGTTTTCTTCATCCTGCTGCTCCTCGTAGAAATTATATTGTGAGGTAAAAAGCACCAATCCTACCTCCCCGCCTCAGGTACTTTTTATTTTAACTGTTTTCAAAAAAACTTTATACGCACTATAGTTTCCATTTAAAGGTCAAAAAACACAGGGAAGGAAAGATTTCCCAAGTATCCCCACAAGCACTCACACACTTGAAATCCATTTCATTAAAGAAAATACGATTTATTTGTATAGAATAAATGCATACCTCACACCAAACTGCTAATACCTCCCCCCCATTAATACATATTAACACATAGTGAATATAACACACTGGGAGTCGCCAGTCCATATAAATATTACTGTAAAAGGTAACAGTAACATAGAAATTGAGGTTGAATAAAGACATACGCCCATCAAGTCCAACCTATTCAACCTCTTTTTTTTTTTTTTTTTAACCCTACCTAACAGTTGATCCAGAGGAAGGCAAAAAAAAAAAACAGCAAAAAATGGGGAAACTATTTTTAAAGCTATTCAATGAACTTGCCATTACCACATCTACTGGAAGACAGTTGCACATTTTCACCGTTCTCACTGTAAAGAAACCTTTCCTAAGGCTCAGTCCTAGGTAAAACAGTAAATAACTGGAAAAAGATACACAGTTCCAATCAATGTGTGCAACTTGAGCAAATGTAAGTATCCAGTATTTGTACCCAAATTATAGCTGTAAAATCCCGTGGTATGTTTCCTCAAATCGAGACATAATGCAACATGGTAACAGATATTGAGCACACTGCAAGCTTACCCAGGACTTCTAATGGACTCACTCCAATAGCTATAGATAGAGGCTACTTATACTGCCTTGGTGAGCTGGCTCCCGTAGCTTTTACGATGTTAGAGCCTCCACTTCCATCCGTACTTCACCTCGTAGCAGTGCTGAACACCTCTGTCCTGCTCCAATCAATGCCGTCTCGAACTACCACCAATAGTGTAATAGAGTGTAGACCACACGTACCGATGCGCGTTTCGCTTGCTACAGTTTGTTGCACGCAAGCTTTGTCAGGGTCTACACTGGGGACGCCCAGTGTGTTATATTCACTATGTGTTAATGGGGGGAGGTATTAGCGGTTTGTTTTGAGGTATGTATTTATTCTGTACAAATAAATCTTATTTTCTATAATGAAACGGATTTCAAGTGTGCGAGTGCTTGTGGGGATACCTGGGAAATCTCTCCTTCCCACTCTGTTTTTTGATTAATCTATTTTTGATCCCCAGCACTATCTGTAAATTTCAGGTAACACATGTCTGTAATTAATCCAAATGGTAGTGCATTCTTAGTCGTATTTCTGTAGATTTGCCTTAAAGGTGCACCACTAAAAATCACCAATGAAACCCTTAGTAGTAATAGCTATAGCATAATAAAAATAGCATAATAAAGTCCCTAATATTGATAGCAATAACACCCCATATGGAAAAATATGTATAAAAGGGAAACAAAATCAGAAAACTATAGATGTGAAACATCAGCGAAAAAATATATTGAATAAATACAGCAAAATATCAGTTTAAATACATATAAATATAGAAATACATGAATATACAACTATAACTAATCAATTGGCAATCCACATCTCGTGGGGGCGGTCCTAGGAGCCACATTACCATGGAGGAGGAAGCCAGCAAGAACTAACACTGAAGGTAGGGGGTGGGAAGGGAATAGGCAAAAAAAAAAGAAATAAACACACATTCACATTATAGCCACAGCTATCTAATCATTTAACAAACGCCCATAGAATACCTGTCAGGACTCCGCACTTACCTCATCTTTGTTCACGCGGCGGACAGCAATCTCTGGCAGCGTCCTTTGCAAGTGATGAAGTCATCTCACGGCGTTCTCCATGCACATCTTCTCCAGGTCGCACGTCGCCTTGGTTCTCTTCTGGTGCAGCGCGGACACGTGGGCACCTCAACTTTTCTCCTCCGTCCCTGGAAGCAGTAGGATTGCTCCATGATTCAGCCAATCCTGCATCAGACTTCTCTCAGCCCTCTTCCCCATTGGTCCCTCTGCCTATTTAAGCCAGTTTTTGTTTGTGCCTCATTGCCTGTTATAGTTTTGGTGTAGCCAAGCTAGTGGTCCCTGCAATTAGCTCTAGTGGCCATATCTAGTCCTAGTAGCCTAGTCTTGTCTTGTCATATTATCATTGTTCTTCTTATTGTTCATTGTTTTCCTTGCATTTGTCCTTTTCTTGTCTTCCAGTTCCTGTTCAGCTCCATTGGTGTTCCTGTATTCCAGAGTATACCGGGCCTAATCGTCTATACCTTGCGCTCTAAGACCTGGGGGTAACCGTTTACAGTGAGGCGTGAAAAGTCTCCTGACGATCGGGGGCTTGTCTATAGGTTAAGACAGCGGCTGTAGATTGGGGTATAGGCGCTGAAAGTATACTGTTTTTTTATACTGTTTAAAACTGAAAGGGAGTTCAACAAAGTTCCTGTATTTTACCAAATTATGTGCTGTTTGTAAAACATGTGACAGTCTTAGCAAATCAAACCTTTTTTTTAATTTCACACATATGTGTAAGACCTCATTCTCATCCTCTCACCCCTCCCTTCTCAATAGAAAAAAGGAGAGCTGCTGTTTGCTAGACAGAAAGTCTTATCTATTTATGATAGGGGGACAGAAAAAAAAAACATATCAGGTACCACCCCTCCCACAACTCGCAGAATTCTCCACGTGAGACCACCTAATCTCCTCCATCACGCCCCCTTTTGGCCACCACGCCAACGGAATGCCCCTAACCCCACCTCCCTCCACCCCCCAGGTTGCTGACTCCGCCTCCCCCTGTCCATAAGTGACATCACACCCCCTTTCCCCATCCTACCCGGAAACCTCAAATGGCATTTCCCCTGAGAATGCTGGGAGTGAATTTGTTAATAGTTTATTATATTTTTTAAGCCATACTATATTAATAGGATGAGGCTGTAAAGTACCTTTTGTTGTAAGAAGTCTCTATTTAAATATATGCTCTGTGGAGGCCTTTTTTCTCCTTTAAGCCCACCTCACCTTACACTATATATCTTTCTGATATCTTGTGCTCCCAAGTCCCCAACAGAGTAATGAACCTGTGTCCTGCAGTAATACAACTAATTAAGATTGAAACATGGCAGTATAGTCTGGGTTCTTTGTAGGACCTCAGGTTCTCCAATAGTAATCCCTCTCTAACAGACTCCCAGGGGACAGCTGTGAGATAATGGGGAAGGTGAGAATTGAAATACAGATTGATAACTTTAATTATATAATGATCCAACAGATCTCCTGTTGGTTTAATATTGGTTGAAAGTTTAAGGGGAAGATGGATTCCAACTCTGCACAGCAGTTGTAATTTAAAAAATCAAAACCCAAAACCCTGGATATATCTTCCTGTATAAATGACTGTATATACTCGAGTATAAACCAACCCGAGTATAAACCGAGGTACCCAATTTCATCTAAAAAACGAATAAAAGTAATTGACTCGAGTATGAACCGAGGGTAGAAAATGTACTAACCACTAATGCCTTCTGATTCTGTTTTGAGGCTTTAGTTGCCCTTTAAATGGACAGCAGAATTCCCATACTGTATGAGAATTCTGCTGTTCATTTAAAAGACAACTACATTCTTCCTTGGCATTCAAGATGTTTGTAAACTACAACTCCCAGCATGCTTTATTAGCTGGGAGTTGTAGTTTCCAATCAACTGCACCCTCACCCTCCCACCCAGTTCAGTGTGTACCTGTGGGCTCTCCTCTTTGTCCATCCAGTTGGGGCTTCCTGTTGGGACTTGTGCCTGTGTGCCAGCATTGAAGATCATTCGGTAGGTACGGTAATCATTCCGGCAGCCGCGCGCTCATTCCCTGTACTGGCGCGCCGGCTGACATCACTAATTGGCGCCGGGCAGTGACGTCAGCCGGCGCGCCAGTACAGGGAATGAGCGTGCGGCTGCCGGAGTGGTAAAGTAAGTAGTGACTAGAGTATAAACCGAGTTCAAGTTTTCAGGCTGATTTTACAGCCTGAAAAACTCGGTTTATACTCAAGTATATACGGTAATTAGAACAAATAGATAAAGAAAATATAAGATGGACAGTATCTGCCTTATCTAGATGTTAGGTTGACTATATGTATATGTAAAATGTATTGCATTGACACAGTACAATCCAAAAGGTGGCCTTTTGTGTGTGTGTGTATTTATCCCTTTTCCTTATATATATTATATAAATAAATTTATATCTTGATACTGTAGGAGATTGCATTGAGTTTTCAGGAACAACCAATGAGGTGGGTGGTATAGGATATTACATATAGGAAAGGTGTACTATTACCATTTAAATGACCATTAATTAATGTATATAAAGTATAGCACTGACTTATATTAGGTACAAGACAAAATATACAAAATACATAAACTTACTTACAGAGGAGAAAAAGTGAAAGTAGATTGCGGTGTGTGCTTTGGAGTGATATTGAATGCAACACAAGATCCTGTTACCACCTGTTGGAAGGACAGATTACTGGATACAAACTCTGAGGCAACAGATAAGTGTACACCAACTTACAAGGACACACAATATACAGGCCTGGTTAATATTTAAAGTGGTGTACCATAGGCAAGGACTACTCCTTTACTGTATATTAATGTTTTGTTATAAAGTCATTGCAATACTTACTGTTAAATGTAATTAAAACTGGTTTATCTTGTTTAAAGAAAGTGCACTGTTTTGTGCCAGACCACCAGAGTAACCCACTGTGTGCCAGGCTACCCATAAATCACTCCATAAAGTAGTGATCTGGTACAAATTGGTGGCAGCGGTGCTGGTAATAACATTTATTCTCCCTGTTTTCTCTGTATAATTGTTCTCTGTATTAAGCTATGGAGGCTGCTACTGATAGTATTGATTTAAATCCTCCTGTCCTTGTACCTGCAGATAAAATGCCCCAATTAAACTCAGTAGCTCTACCAGGCCATATTGCCAAACCTATTTTTAAACCTGATCCATTTGATGGGGTAACTAGGGAGTGGACTGATTGGCTAGAACAATTTGAATTGGCATCCACTATTAATGGTTGGGATGAAGGTGCTCGCTTCCAAGTCCTTAGCATTTTGCTTAGTGGTAAAGCCAGGCAGGTATACCAAGGATTTAATATTGAAATAAAAAGCAGTTATCAGTCATAAAAAAGTGCTCCAAAGCAAGTTTTTCAATTAGATCTGTATGAAAGTGGATATAAAGTATAAAACCATTTCTCTAGGTAACCTGGGATTGAGAAATATTTGTTTATATGTTAGATTATTAGGGCAATGCTATTATAATAACATGAGGCTGTGAGGTTCACTCTGTTGTAAGAAGGTTCTATTTCATTTTATACTCTGTGGGGAGCTTTCCACCCTAAATAATTTTTGTTGTTATAATGTCCCCCAAAATAAAACTAAACAAAGTCACAAACATATATTGGAAGTTTTATTGTGCATGTTTGTGATTTTATTTGGGTTTTATCTATTTGAATATATGATGATGGACCGCCTACCAGCGTGGGTATTTATATCCATGATTGGTTCTGCACGTCGCATCCTGATGACAGCTCGCTGAGCTGAAACGCGTAGGTGTAACGTTTTAACACATTTCAATAAAAGTTATATTTTATCTATGTGAAGCCCCAAGAGTGCCTTTCGTTTTTCCATGCATATATATATATATATATATATATATTCATTCTACTGAAAGGAATGGAGTGCTGATCCTTCTTTGCTTTATATATATATTCAAATGTAGCTGTAATTTAGCCTAAGGACTGCTTACACAGTCCTACTATTGTATGTATTTATTAGGAAGCAAGGTCATGCTTCTATGTGGTAATCACACCCCCAACACGTCCCTTTAATGGGAAGTCCTATGCCTTTAATATAAAGCACAGGATGAATGGCCACTTCCCTCATTTTAAAAAATCCAAATGGCTGAGGGGAAGTGAGAAAGCCTGCTATACTGATCAAGTGTGCAAGTATAAGGAATGCAAGTTTGCTAATCATAATTTAAGTATAAAAGGTTAGCAGTCAGGACCTTTCAGATTGGGGTTAACTTGATGTGGTTGGAAGGCTTTTCATATATGTGATCACAGTAATGTATACTAAAACCCCTATGTTTATAATGTATGCAGATAGTGTGCAGATAATATGATATTATATGGGGCCTAGGAATGTGCATTGATTATCTTTCCTTTGTATAAATATTTGACCAGATCAGTAGCACTTCCGTAAAATGTATAAAATATACACACACACATATGGAATATGTATAGTAGCACTCCTGCTTCTTAAAGGCAATGGGAGTAAAACAGAAGAACATAAGATTGCAAAATGTCATAAAAACACCCCACCATAGAAAGGAAAAAGTTACACACTGGCTGGAAAGGCCCAATCTCACCCAACGTAATGTGTCTATCTCCTTTGATGCTATATTTGTTGCTACATGTTACTGTTTTTATGTGTACATGTATATTTGAATTTTTGTGAAATAAAGCTCAGCAATTTCTATTCTACCTTTGGGTATGAATAACCGGTAAGGTCACTATTTATCCTTTTAACTGTGTGTATACAGCAGGAGTGCCCCTATCCTTTGGCGGTGTGGAAATTTTGTGATACTTTAGTACCCATCTATGGGTTGCCCTATTGTTGTTAATGGAATAGCAATGCTTATTGGAAAGATTTGCTCAGGCACCAATGCATATTGGAAAACAGTCAAGCATTACGTTATAGTTTATTTATACAGTAAAGACAAACAATACCACCAAACAATATAGGGAAAAAAATATATAATTATATATTAAATACATCAACACCCACTCTCAACAGAAAAAAATTAATTGAAATGATCTTAATATCGTCTTAATATATCAGTACACAATAGCCTGGGGTACTCCATAGGGAGTATGATCAATCATAACACATACTTCATGATGCCTGGAAATGATTAATAAGTTCATATATATCAAATCTATTAGCCTTTTAAAAAAGAATTAAAGCTGAACACTGCACTATATGACTTAAGTCTGAACCAGGTAGTAACATTAAACTATATAAAATATATGTTATATTAACTCTTAAAAACAAACAGGAATCTTTTTTTAAAAAGCTGAAATGTAAAATTCACTAATATGTAAGGACGGAGCAGACTGTATTGCAGAAAGCAGATGGAGACTCTACCCAAAGGCACCACTAGGAATCTCCTTGCATCTTTTTTTATCTGACCTGATCAGATATGATGCCTAATTTACATTTCAGTGTGACAAAAGAGGTGTCTTGCAATACCCACAGTCATAATAATCTCCATATGAAAATCTCATATTGCAGATGCAGAATTTAAAGATAGCTACAAGTGTTGACCCTTCCCCAAAATTAAACTTTTATAAATGTACTTTGATATTAATAAATGGGGTGCACAATATTTGATGAGAATAACTATGATTAAATGTTTACCAAACATTAATCAGGCAGATTCAATAAAAGTTGTTATAGTTAAATATGGTACTATTTTCCCCCAACCAATCAGATGTTAGCTTTCAAATGTTAAATAAGATCTGATTGGTTGGGGCAAAATTAGCACAATTTTTAACGATAAGAACTTTTATTGAATCTCCCTGATTGTTTTTATAAATACATATATATTAGCCACTAGGTGGTGCAGACCCCACAACTTCAGGACCTTACCTTGCAGCTAATGTGCAGTGAAATCACACAATAGCAGCATGTGGGGTGGAGGCTTACTCTGATAAAATGACGCAGCTGCAGCAAGCAGGGCAAGTCGGGATTGGACACAGGAGACTCCTTGGCAATTAATGCAACCATGTCTGGGCTCATGTATAGGATTACTTGGGAATGCAGATGTGAAGGTTTAAGGATACATTGCTAACATGTAAAGGTATCAGCTCCAAAGTCGAGAATCAACAGCCCAATCAAGAAGGGGATCTTACAAAATAAGTGCCAGTCTCAGACAACTCTTCTAACCTTGGGAGTTATCTGAGACTTGCTTTCTCCTCTATATAATAGACCCTGCATAAGATCAAATCTTTATCTGTTACCTGTCACTGATAGTAATCCAGATACCTATCCATTAAACTCACTGGATTTCTCTTTGAGTCAATGAATCCCTAAGGTTTTGATAACTGGCAGACGTAAAACAAAGTAATTGAAACCATGTTTAGAGTGTGTACTATTCATATACGTAACAGGACAGAATTGACTTACTAGGCAAGTTTATATACCGAAACACAATGTCAGTCAATATAAATGGAAGATTAACTTCTACTTTTATTGTCAAATCAATTGATCCCTACTTCTATCATTTGTTGATGGTATCTAGTTGTCATTTGGCATTACAGAAAACATCTTTCTAAACTATGTCTGTTGTAGAAATATGCACAGTAAATAGAATCGGATTCACACATAATAAGTTTAATTAGGACACTAAACCTTTTGTCCCTTTTTATTTTAAGGGAAATATTGTGTTTGCTATAATTATTTAGGTAAGTCAATCTGCAGGCAGTCAATCTGCAGGGTAAAAATTGCCTTAATAAAAATAGATGATAAGTGGAATAATATAGATTGTGGTCCGGGCAGATAGGGAATAATTATGTACCAATTTTCAAACTGACAATACTGGGGTTTTCCAAAATCTCTTTCCAAATTTAATTGTTCTTTAGATTGCAACTACAGCTGTCATAACATACTACCAATAAGCTAGCTTACGGTTGGAACCTACCTATATTTGGAGGGCATTCTGACACCATTGAGCTATGGCTAGAAAAGTGAACATTGGTGGGGAAGAGAAATTTAGCAAACTCCCCTGTTTGATTTGAATTTCTTTTTTTTTTTTTTTTAAATAGCCATCTTTAGTAGCAACAAGTTCATTTTGGATAAATATAGGTTTTCCATTTTATATATATATAAAGAAACACGTAAAGATTTTAGGAGCACTCCTAAATTTTTAGTGAATTTTATTAACACAACACAAACGTGGCACGGTTGCGGCCCTCCTGTGCTTGGGGCCTTTATCAATTTATTTATAAATAAAATTCACTAAAAATTCCTTGGAGTGCTCATAAATCTTTACATGTTTCTAATTGGAAAATCCATAGGAAGCACCCAGGTGATTGTCTCTGCAGGGATTGAATGCCACCCCTCCTGGTTTATATATATATAGAAATTCTCAATTGTAGCACACCACATATAATTCACTTTTGCCCGGTGCAGGTATATAGGGAGCTGTTGCTGTATTGCTCCTATAATAGACAATCAAATTGATACAGCACCCAGGACTTCGTCTTTTCCAATGCTTTATTATGTTCACATGCTACCTCAGGATAAGCAGCAACGTTTTGGGAACTGTGTCCCTTTTTCAAGCTCCAACAGATAGCATACACCAATAGACATGCCCCCTCTTTATCCCAACACACAGGAAATGAGGTCACATGAACAGTTAACCCTACATAGACTGCAAAATACTACATCAGCAATCAAATACATAGTGTGCACATTACAGAACAAAAAACTGTCTTTTACATCATGCCTCACCATCATTTTAATAACAACGTCCTATGTACCAACTTACGCTAAGTATTGTCAATAAGGAAGAAAACTAATTTATCTACCCCCTCACAAAAACAAAAATAAATCATAATCCCTATTCAGACTATATGGTGTCAGTGTATTTAGTCTATGCACCCACCATGCTTCTCTCTGTCTAAGCTTTAACTCCCGATCCCCACCCCTATGTGTTTTGGGGACCGACTCCAAAGCCATAATTCGTAGATCCTTATCATCATGTCCCATCATGCTGAAATGTTTTGATACAGGGAACTTATCGTCTTTCTGGTGGATGCTGGATCTGTGCTGTGATATCCTTGCCTTAAGGGGCTGGGTGGTTTCCCCTACATACAGCAACTTGCAAGGACACCACAGCACATACACTACATATGATGAATCACATGTCATGTAATTATTAATTCTATATTCCCTCCCTGTTACAGGATGCTTAAACCCTTCACCTTTCTGAACAAACCTGCACTGAGTACAATGTAGGCATGGATACATGCCCTCTCATCTACTACCTGTTAGTGTCCTTACTTAATTTTTGCAATCTAAACTCCGATCTAGCGACCTGTCTACCAATGGTAAATCCTCGTGTATATGCAACAATGGGGGCTTTTTAAAATTCTTCCACATCCGGGTAGGCACTTGAGTGCCAATGCTTTCTCACTGTTCTACCCACTCTAATGCTTCCCACACCAAAGTTCATAATCAGGGGAATACGTTTACCACTTCTCCTAATCTGGGCTTCATTGTTGCTTTGTCAAATGGTTTTCTGTCTGGCTGCTGTTATTAAGTCGACCGGGTATCCTCTATCATGCAACTTCCTAGCCATGCCATTCATTTATTCCTCCTTTCTTTGTGGGTCAGAGACAATCCTGTCAAATATGTCATAAGAAGTCCATATGCACACTAATCCCCAGGTGGGTGCAGAAAATCCAATTCCCCTACTTCCAAGGGAACAAGGCAATCAAAAAGATACAGGGTGGGCTGCACTCATGAAGGGGGTGTTACCCTCGAAACGTTGTATTGTTGTTTGATGTTTGGCTTGAAATAAAACGTTCTATTTTGGAGTGCAGCCCACCCTGTATCTTTTTGACAATCCTGTCAACCCTTTTAAAATGACCCACAGGAATGGCATGATTTACATGTCTAGGATGAAAGCTTTGAAACGAAAGTAATTGATTTCTATCTGTGCTCTTACTGTAAAGCTCTGTTTGTATACTATTACTCTTTATGATCTTTACATCCAAATAACTAATTACATTCATATCATAATTCAAGGTATACTTGATATCTGGATGTATATTGTTCAACATAGAGAAGAACTGCTCCAGGGATCCAATGCTGCCCCGCCACAGTAGAAAGACGTTGTTTATGTATCTCCACCACGCCAGACAATGTCTGGCAAAGGAAGGAGACACATAGAAGAAGTCCTCCTCAAGCCAAGCCATAAAGGCATTGGCATAGGACGGAGCAACATTGGACCCCATGGCAGTCCCCCTCCTTTGCATATACTATTTCCCATTAAAGGAGAAGTAACTTTTGGAAAGAATTATTTCAAGACAACATTTAAAAAACTGAATCTGTCTCTCATCATAAAGATCACTCATAACTAGCAATCTCACTGCAGCCTCCACTCCCTGAACATGGGGAATGGAGGTATAGAGGGATGACACGTCAAGTGTGACTAATAGGACCTCCTACCAATGATCAACTTTGACACCGTGGACCTTTTTCAAAAAGTCTGCAGTGTCCAATAAAAAAGATCTAGTACCCCGTACCAATGGCGTAAGAACCCTGTCCAACATGGTAGCCATGGGAGTAAAGATGGAACCTACTCCCGATACAATTGGCCTACCCGGCGGTTGAACAGGGTTCTTGTGCACCTTGAGCAGGGTATACAACTTCGGTGATCTACAGTGAGGTACTTTCTGACATCCTCTGATATGATTTTCTTAGTAAATCCATCAGCGATACATCTGTCAATTTTTCGTTTAATATCCCGTATGGGATCATGATTCAACTCACTATACACCTCCACATCCAATAATTGTTTCAGAATCTCTTGTTGATAACATTCAGTATCTAATATTACAATCGAGCCCCCCTTATCCGAGGGCTTGACTATTATATCAGAACGGTCTTTAAGACCCTGTAATGCGTTTCTTTCCTCTAAAGTGAGGTTGCCATTAATATACATGTCACCCAAACCTTTAAACATATGTTCTATATCTGCTTTTACTTTATTAATTAACACTTTAACCCCCGCACATGTCGTAGGGGGCACAAATTTACTATGACCATATAGTTCAAAGTAAACTTACTTTACTGGACACCCCTAAGTTTGAATGGAAAACTCAAAATGATAGGTCTAGCCACACCTCCAGGATTTCTACAGGGTCTCCATGTAGACATTAAAAGAAAGTAAAATTTTACTAACATTGAGAGGTTCTGATCTTCCACTGTTAGCAAATCAAAAAATTATCTTAGACACTGTACATGACAAGACAGAAAGTGTAAGGAAATTCCTGTATTACACCCAATTATGTGCTGTTTGTAAAATTGTCTTAGCCAATTAAAAAATTCTTCAGACTCTCATATTTACTCCCCCCTCTCCTCTCCATAGAAAGTAATAAGACAATCCAGTTTCTGTTTGCTTGACAGGAAGTAATGTCTGTAAATGATTAAATGACTTTGCATGTCTCTGAAACTACCCAACATTCTTAGAGAAATGGCCAGATTTCCCCCCAATATTAATATATTAAACATGAGGCTGTGGGGAACCTCCTGTTATAAGAAGGCTCTACTTCATTTTATACTCTGTGGGGAGCTTTTAGCTCCTCTATCCAAACCTCTCCATACCTTGTCAAGCTAATCAGAATCCTGTGTTTCCAAGTCCTATCCCCATAGTGAGTGTAAATCTGGTACTTGCTGTGGTAAATACCAATAAGTATGAACCTAGCATGTTATTCTGGATCCTGTATAGGGTCTCAGGATGTCTAATGGTGCTGTTCAGATTGAATTGCACATTGTGGCAGGATTGCCTGGCTCTGTGTTCAGATCTGCAGGTTAATACTATTTTGTCTGGATACATATAACATTATCATGTGTCCCAACTGAGCATCTGCTTTGTGTGAGTGCTCTTCCAGAATAGATGACTGTTGGTTACAGCAACACTCATCAGTAGTATGTACGTGGCTAAGTCAGTTTCTAAAGGGCATGTCCACCCCCCCAAACTTAAATCTTAAGAAGCAACCTGGCCAGCAAAACACAAAACACTCAGCCATAAGAAAGACCAAATCAAAAGAACAAATCAAGAATTAATAGCCTGCAGTTGAGCTGCTTCATGCAAGAAATAGTAATGGGCAAGAACCAGCCATTGCCCACCTGTTTGCATCCACCAGGAGATTCGACCATCCCACTAGCAGCATGGTAGTGTTAGGTAAAAGTTATTAAAACATAAAATTTGATCTAGTAGAAATTTTTTTTTTAGGAAAGAGAAAAATAACCCATAAACCCATTGTTACACACACATCCCTACCACCAAGTAATAAAAGACACTAGAAAAGAGCTACACATGCACAAGTGACAATAGGTATAAGTACAAACCAATTCAACTTTGTATTTCAAAACATGGGGGTCATATATATTCTTTAATGCAGCTAAGATTGTAAGTGACCATGATCTAAATATACCTATCTAAAAATAAACCAATTTAACCAAAAATAAAAATACACACTGTATACAATACGAGATACAGTAATGTACTCCATAAGCTGTATAATAATATAGAAACCGTTTGCTTCTATATGTGACTTCAAATTCCCTTTATGATTTCATAAAGTAAAGGAACAAAAATATTGTCTAATACGACTAAGATTGTAAGTGACCTTGTGTAGGAACACTACAGTACCTCTCCCCCCTACATCTGTATCAATCCATGTCTTACAGGAAGTACATTCATGTAGTCAAGAAATACTATTCCAGAAGTGAACCTTCATAATAAATTCTTACATTGACACATCACTCCATACCCATCCCTGTCCATAGATCGTTGATTTGTCTTAGTTTGCATAAAATAAGTCATCACTTATACTACTGACAATTTTATTGTAAGCATGAAGAATGGTTATTCAAAACAAAAAAATTGTTTTCTTTAGGTAAGAGCTATACTTAATACTAGATTGTTAAGAATGACAGCACTTAATTAAAAACACGTTATGTTTATAATGAATGCAAAGACAAGGGAATAGATTTAAGAGTTACAGTTCCATTGAAAGAAAAAAGCACAAGCAGAAGGTTAACTGTGGGAAATAGTCATTCCAGGATGACTTGCTGTGAATTCAGCAGCTGGGACTCTATTAAGCATATGTTAAATTATGAACTAACTTTTAAAAGTAGTTCATAAAGTATCATATTGCTGAGTGCTGGAACCTACCGTGCATATACTATCAAAAAAAAGGATTCTATCAAGAAAGATACAAAAGAGATATACAACCACTGTGCAGTTTGGAATCCTGTGTACAAAAAGGACATCTTGGAAACAAAAAGGGTTCAGAAAGGGGCAACTAAATTAATAAGGGGACTGGGGGGAATGAATATGAAGATAGATTGGAAAAGTTAGAATTATGCACACTAGAGAAGAGGCACTTGCGTGGGGATTACTGTGTATAAATACATTACTGGGCCATACAATAAACTATATGGGGCATTTACTAATTACATGTTCTAATAGAACATGTCAGAGGACACACGGACATCCCTAAAGACTGGAAGAAAAAAAGTTTAGTATTCAAGTTCGAAAAGGTTTTTTTTTACTGTGAGAACAGTAAAATTATTGAACTGTCTTTCCATTGGACATGTTGATGACAGGTTCATTGGATATTTTCAAGACAAGCTGAATGAGTCTCTAAAAACAAAGAATGTTGCATGTTCCTGGTATTGATACATAAATTGGAAGTTGATCCAGTGATATTTTCTATTGCCACTTGGATTTAGGAAGGATTTTTTTTTCTCCTTAAGGGCACTGCCACACTGCAACGCAAACGCATGCGATTTCATTTGCGATTTCAGTGCATTTGCGCATGCGTTTTTTCCATTAACTATAGAAAAACGCATGCGATTGCGATTTAAAATGCGGATCGCAATCGCAACGCACCCGAAAATGTGTGTTTTCGGTGCGTTGCCGCATTTTCAATGATATGAAAAAAATGCAAGCACAAACGCAAAAAAAAGCGCAGCAGTGTGGCCTAACCCTTATACTGTTTTTTTGCCTGGATCAACTATTAGGCAGGTAATAAGGAAATTGCTGAGTAGGTTGGACTAGATGGATGTTTCTATTCAACCCCAAATACTATACTACCAATACAGGTGTGATTTTGCACAGCAGTTAATTTTGTTTAAAGCAGAGATGTCAAACCAGCAGCTCTCCAGATGTTTGCAAACTACAACTCCCAGCTGGTTTAATATCCCTGGTTTATAGGTTTTATTTTGCCACTTTTTTGTTCTCTATTACAAATCCATGTAAAAACCAAGGGTGTGAAATAAGTCTAATATGGAAATGACAGAGCAAGGTACAGTAGTTTAAAAGCGACAAGAAAGTTGGCAAAAATGCACCCAATAACAGTCTTTTGCTATAAACTATTACAGGAAATGGATTATTCTGCATTATTGTAGCAGAGCTCAGGTCACCCTACAGAAACCCTGACTACACCCCGTATAATAGACAAAGATGTACTTGGTGGTTTTCTGGACTTTGATTGACCTTGTAACAGACTTCACGTGAGGCTAGCCCATTGTCTTATATCCCACAACAAAGATACAACATGGTGAAACTAGTTCCTATCTGTCAAAACACAGCAAAAAAAAAAACCAAACCTCAAAATAATACCGTACACTAAAAACTAAATTTACATTTCTAAATATTTGTGCTAACAAATGTAAAAGGAAAGTAATGAAAACAAGATGCACTGGCTTTCAGGAAATACTCAAAGACACCATGCTTCCTGCACAGTCTTTTTCTGTCTCCATAGACTTTAGTGACTAAGATGAAATCGAGAGGACAGGCAGCAAGTTGTAAATATATCCATTCAGTTCCCAAATACTGTAAATGGAGACCAATTGAAATAGGGGCGAATTTCACTTTTATCAAATACCATTTTTCTATACAAAATTAAAATCATACATGAGACTGTATTGTGTATACAGTCTATACAGTTTATTTCCCTTTTTTATTTTAGCAGTGTGCCTATATTCTTTCATTTACAGTTACTTGTTTAACAATTCATACAAATAGACTACATAATGAGTTTTCCACTCTAGTTGTGATGTAATATGGAATGATATTGCCTATGGATTGCTACAACAAGACAGCAAACGGCTAAAGACAGGATTGCAGACTGCAAAGAAATCTAGGCATATGGTGTGATTAATCTATAAATATAGGTTAGCAGACGAAGGGGTATGTTTAAAGGATAAGTGCACTGTAAAATCAAGTTATGTTCATTTGGAAGCTGCAGCTTTAAAAATACTGTTGCCATATTTTTTTTACCTATGCCCCTCCAGAGCCTAGCTTTGTGCCTTGAAAGTTGCTGACATCTTGTTACTGGTTTGCTGAATGTTAAGCTCCGCCCCTCTGAAATTTCCTCTGCTTTCTCCTGCTTGAGCCTCAAACAGTAATGCTTGTGAGTTCCGTGCACATGCACGTGCACAGAACTCACAGGCATTACTGTTCAAGAAGAAGAAGCATACGTATTAGAGCTACAATCTACCGCATCATTTAAAAAAAATTTAATTTTGTGGGTATACTCCAGAAAACCAGGACACCAATGGAGCAATCACAGGAACTGGAAGACAAGGAAAAGGACAAGAATACAAGAATAAGAACAATGAGAAGAACAATGAATAAGACTAAGCTGCAGGAACTAGAACTTGGATACTAGAACCAATAGCAGGGACCACTAGCTTGGCTAAACCAAAACTATAATAGGCAATGAGGCACAAACAGAAACTGGCTTAAATAGGCAGAAAGACCAATGGGGAAAAGGCTGACAGAAGTCTGATCCAGGATTGGAGCTCCTTCATCCAATACTACCGCTTGCAGGGACGGAGGAGATAAGAAGAGGGCTGAGTGGGTGCGCGAGCAGATGTGGATGTGCTCGCGCACGAAGATGCCGGACTCGGACGGATGACGTCACCCGCGTCGAAGATTCCCGAGGATTCGATTGTGTGGTGGTGGTGATGTACCTCCCTGAAATGAGTTTTTGCAGGGTGGGATGTCTGCAAATTATGCTTTAATAGAGCCACAAAGGTGGACGTGCAATCAGGGGCATTTCTAAGCCTTATTCTCAGGCCAAAAGGAGTTTTAACCCCAATAAGCATAGATACATTGAAAATAACATCTAATAATAATTTAGAAAGTTGGGTGATATCCCATGTAATGCATTAATGTTACAATAATAATATCCATATACTGGTAGATGGGTGCCCAATGTTATCCCATTTGGAAATCTTTTTAGGATTACCAATTGAAGTGCCACCTTAGCACCACTCAATGTTAAGCAGATTTAATAAGAAACCAGTTACAGAATCTACCAAGCCACTGTCTTAGTAGTTTTGTGCTCCTTAATGGTGAAGAAAGCGGACATCTAATTGGCAAGGTGAGGAGGAACTGATTTTTGCCAGATTCCACCAAAGTAATCTAGATCCACACACACACAATCCAACCTATCATCATGATATTGTACATGTCTGAGAGGGGGCATTTAGAATAAATAAACTAATTCTAAAGTATAGCAGAATGTTTTGTAGTTTACTTTAGGAGAAAAAAAAAGGCCAATCAAACTACATTCATGATAAGAAATGTTTTTATTAGTTTTCGACTTATGTTCCTAAGTTCTTTAAGAAATCTGCTGAATGCCAGCAATTCCAAATGTTAAACTTTTTTCTAAATAGTATATTAAAAGCATATTAATGCTCAGCACTGCTGTCAATCAAGCTTACGCCACATCTGTTTCCTTTATAACTACTGACTCAATTATTTTTTCCTTGAGAGATTTCTAGAGACAAGGTCTAGACAAGGTTAAAGTAGTGCTGCTTGGGTTAAATATATAATGATAATTAAAATGAAAAAAAAAACATGTATTAAGCAGGAAGTAAAGATTTTGGGGGAGATTCAATATGGCCCAAATCCTTCTGAAGACCACGTTAACCCGAAGAAATTTTGGGTTACCGTGGGTTTTAAAAGGATTTTAGAGCACAGCACCATTTCCAAATGTTTTTGGATATAGCGCTGTGCTAGCGATACAAAAGCCCTACCGTTAAGTTTTGCAGTACTTGGTAGTGTGAAACTTAACTGTACTGTGTGGGAGGCTTTAAAGTCGCGTTACATCCAAACATCCAAACTCCGTCTATCCCAAAATTTTGTTTTAGGGGATGCGGAGCAGACACACTTCACTGCTGGTGGACCTGCAGAGAGGTGCAAAAGATATGGTCAGATTGCTATAACCTCATACACAAGACTCTGTACCGTACATTAACCCCAGACCTCTGGACAGCACTTTTTGATAAAGCCCCTAAGGGAAGATCCGTTCACCAAGTCAGACTAATTAACAGCCTATGTGCGGCAACATGATGTATTATAGCATCATCATGGAAACAAACAAGCCCAAACAAATCACTTCTTATTAACAAATTAACTTCTTATTAAAATGAACAAATGACACACTCCTTAAAAGGTACAATGAAGCTATATGACAAAATTTGGACATCCCAGAGTAACCAGGAGACTATGAAGTGAAACATCACCCTTCCTTACTACTAATAAGCTCATCTTTCTCTACTCTACCCTTCACTCTTTTTTTCTTCTTTTCTCTCTCCCCCTACCTACTTCCCCACCCCATATCCCCTCCCTTCCTATCCACCAATAGAAAATATAGAAGAATGGGAAATTGGCTTCCAACCCGAGCCAAGACACCATAAATAATCCTCATGAACCAAAACTACACAATGTATAGAAAAGAAATATATTATAGATTGTAATGATAACATCACAAAACAATACTGAGACAAGAACAAGCACAACTAATGTACTGTTTATTTATGATTAAGAAAAATTGAACAATTGTAAATTATTACTGTTTAATGTTTAAAGTTACATGTGTAAACAACCAAAAATATAAAATCAAATAAAGAAATGCTAAAAAAATAAATAATAAAGTCGCGTTACTTACCTTAGCCCGATCCCGCGATGCAATACCTGATGTAATCTCATTTATGTCAGTTATTGTATCGTGGGATCGGGCTAAGGTAAGTAACACGGCAATTCCATATTGAATCTCCCCATTTGTCTTTTGTGAAAAAAACCCTCTGATTTAAAAGTAATAAGTAAATGCAGGTCAAAAAATATTTTTAGCCATAGAATATTTAAAATAGCCCTCACCATCTTTGTGTTCTGAGTTTCTGCTATTGTTTTTCGTGTCAGTGACGGAGATAAGGCCACAGTATCTCCACATTGATAGAATCACCAGAAAAAGAGCCTCCTCCCTTTAACACCATTGGGAAACTAAAAATTTTAAAGTAATACAAGTTTTTTTTTTTAAACTGGGGCAGTATACCAATGCACAATGCTACTTAGTAGAAAAAATTAAAAACCACAATAGTTAATAATATGCAGTACCATTATAGGTTTATGTGTAAAAGCAATAATCTCTTGCCATTCTATTTTGTAATGCCATGCTACTTGTGCTGTACATGTATAACCTTAAAATAAACTGAATTAAAAAAAAAAAACACAATAGTCAGAAAGCTGAAAGATGTAGGACTGACCTGTTCTCCCTCTTCCCATTACCTCTGAGGAGGGAGCTAGGAGAATAGCATTTAGTCATTGGCTTTAATGTCAACTGTCATATCCATGACTGACAGCTGTTTACCAGAAGAACAGGAAGAAAGAGAGGTAACAAAACATCATGGTCAGCATTTCAGGTTAGTCTTACTGCTTTCCGTTTTTCTAATTATTGCACTTTTGGGGTTAGGGGGTGATTTACCTACATACAAGTTTTTATTTGAGGAGTGGACATGCAATTTAAATGCAAAAAAAAAAAAATCACATGTGGGCAAACTCAAAATAGCACATCACCCAAAGGACACAATTTGTACGGTAAAATGTGGCAGAGGCAGCATTGTCTTATTGTCAAGAACTGGGGCATTTGTCTGGAAAGAATAGAAAAAAAAACCAACAACAAAAGAATAACATTTCCCCCCTCTTATTATAGCAGATGCATTATTCTCTAAAATGCTGGCCCAACACGTTGGATTCTAGTCAATATCTACAAACAGCAGCTATTTACCTCCCGATGTTCACATGACTTTTCCATTCATTTTGTGTTGGAAAGGTGATTGCAAAATGATGGCTCAAGGAGGTTGTTCTTACATCTTAGGAAGATTGGGAGGTAAAGTTTCCAATTTATGGCCAGCATAATTATGACCCATCCAATCCTCATTTAGATCGAACTTGCAGCGACTTGTTGATATGGTGACTAGTATGCTGCTTACTATTCCGTCCTTTTATGGAGAGCAACATTAAGGTTAAAAGGTAAAGTTCAAGTATACCGTAAACTTTGTCTGGAAAGGCTACATTGTGGTAGGGAATGTGTGTTTGTGCTGCAGGTTTTAAAATTCAATCTCTTATAAATAATAATTAAAAGCATATTACATACATATTACTGTGTGTGTGGTTGCCATGTAAAGAGAAAGGTGGGGAGTGTATCAGTAGGCGTGCGTCCCTGTGGCTGTGCGGTGTTAGGGGGTAATTTTAGACCGTAAAACTAACCTTTTTGAGGGTTTAGGTAAGGTTGCCATGGAAACAGAAGGTAGATTGGGTATTGAGGGTGTATTAGTAGTTGTGTGTACCCATATCTGTGTAGGAACAGTAATTTGGCCAAATTAATAGGTATACATGAGTTTTCAAATGACTTCTTCCATTTAGTATAAACAGCATGCAAGTGCCATACACATAAACACAATATTATTAATTATTTTGGTGGGTAAATTATATAGTCACAGTTCTGATGTTTTGTCTTAAGGAAAAACAAATTGTTGTCCCTTAAGAAAAACAAACAAACTGTGACATGACGTAAAGTTGCTTGTGGGTAAAAAAAGCAATAAAAAACACATTAACAAAAAGTAGCACAACTTTGACTTCTTTGAATTAAAGATCTATTGACCAAGCTAAAAATACAAAACATTTCCATAAATCTTTAGGCTAAATCATATTACAAAATCAATGAAGTAAGAAATCGATTTTCTGAATCCCTGTTGCAGGGTACTCTAATTATGTTAAGAATAACATAGGTTATCACATTAACTATTAGTGCAATATTATGAGTGGTATTAATATTACTTTTAACTGAAGAATATTATATTATGACTTCATTTGTTTTTTCTTTCTAATAATGTAAAAGGGGTGGTTTCCAAACAAATTCGGGTTAAAGAAAAGCCTTCGGTTGTACATTTAAAGGGCATGTCCACCCCCCAAACTAAAATTTAATCCTCTTCTGGCCCCACTGTGTAGTTCAAAAATAAGAAGAACTCTACCTACAGACCTTCTCTCCCCCCAGCGCTCACCATTGACAGCAGCCGCGTCTGTGATTGGCTGCCTCTCAGCCAATCACAGACGCAGCTGCTGGTCCGGCCCCTACTTGCAAGTTCCGGCAAGCAGGGAGCTGGATCAGTGGGGCTGTAAGTAGCTTTCTGAATCTTTTTATAACAATCTGACATGGCAGTTGGGGGTGCGCAGGGGTTCCCTTCATTATATGGGGCCAGGTAAATTCGGTACTGGGTATGGGCTGTAAAATGGGATGGCAAATTTTCACAAATGGCAAATAAGATTTACACAAGTGGATTCTATTCCACTTCTAAAGCATTAAGCATTTGTGAAGTAAAATTTTGCTTGGGCAGAACGCCAACCACGTGTTCGAGACGAGGATTGCAGGTGTATGATCGCTTGGTTGGCTGATGTTCATTAATCCATCCTGGCAGATCAATGAACGACTGCAGACTCCACAACCATACATGTGAGATCCTCTGCCAGACGCTTGGTCTGCCCGGGGGCCTCAGCGAAATTTGATGTCTGTACGGAGCTTTTGAGTTTCTCATAAACAGATGCAGTGATCAATTCATATACTGTACTTACAGGGACAACCAAAAGAGGAATGGATAAATCAGAATATTGTATGTTAATCGATTGGAGAAAAATGGAATAATTACTTTATAGTGCTATTAACTCATTTTTACACACCCCACTTTCATCAGCCAAACATTACACAAATGTTTTCGGCCTGAAATGGATTAAAAATTCAGATCTGCAGTAATACATATTTCACTTAATTTACTGATGAAAGTACACAGGCTATGACTTCTGTTATGCAATGAGACCTTGTAAAAACAATGATTGCATTAGACGGTGGAACACTCTATATCTTAATTATATCCCTCTCCTGAAAGCAGGGTTTATTTATTATGTGATCCATTATTGATGTAACAGAGATCTGAATACTAATGTAATATCAGAGATAAATACCTTTTGTGACACGAGGCAGACTACTGAAAACAGTTATGAAAATAATAGATGAAAACAAAATGAAATTATTGTCTGAACTATTCAACATAAAAGAAAGTAAATTAAAAAAGTTTGCATTTACCCAACTATTTCAATTATATAATTATAGACATGGATTACTAAAAGAATTTCAGACTATTAATTAAACAAAGAATGTACAGATAATAGTGCAATTAGAAAGAAAGAAAATTCTTGCAGAGTATTATAATATTAATGCAATTATTGCCAATATTTTCACATACTGTAATTGTGGAGATGAAATAAGTTGCGGTATTGGCCAAACCAGGCTAACTTGTTATAATATAGAGTTAGCATGGATTTTTCACTAGTACTGCAGGGCCAAAAGTTTTTGGAAAATGTATGGCATTGCAGATTCAACAAAATGTATGTTATTTTTTGCTCTACTATTGGTACACATTAATATGCCGCTTAAGAAATGTGCCACAGTTAAAAAAGAATGGGAATAACTGTTCTAATTGAACAAGCTTAAGAACCACTGTTCTAATTAATTAATTGGTAACTGACCAGTGAACATAAAGAACTAAATATGAAATTTTTATGTAAAAGAAAGGAGCATGCCAGCATTTATGCCATCCTTCAGGGTTAGTAAGCCGACCTACTGCAGATCCAATGACAGAACCCCCATACCCCCTAATTGTCCAGATCCCATCTTAAGGGTCTCTCCCGGTGTCCTGGAACATACGTCTTTGTCCCAGGGAGCGGGCTTAAACAGTCCTGCACCGCCCAGTTATGAAGTAAACTCCTCTTTTGCCAGCAACTGGGGTATAGACACATTACATATGCAGACTAACTCCCCCTGTATATATAATCAGTGTTCCCTGATTTATTAGCCTATTAAAGCCAAAATACTATTTTTGTTACTAATTAATTTATTTAAGACAGGGATGTAAAACAGCGCTCCAGATGTTTGAAAACTACAAATTCCTGCAAGGATTTTTAGGATTTGTCATTTTCAATACATGTGGAGGGCCACAAATTTGACTGATTTCACTGATCAACCCTAAAAATTTTATATAGGTAAATCACCCACCAAAACTACAATAGTTAAAAAAGCTAACAGAGGTATGGCCAATCTGTCAATTAGCAAAATGATGCCTCATCTTCAAGCTCTTGAAACTATTTTACAAAATGTTACATGCTCAGAGGACACAGCTAGGAGAATAACATTCAGTCATTGACTGTCATTTCATCTGTAACACCCATGTCTGACAGCTGCTAACTGGAAGAACCAGAAAGCAGAAAGAGAGGTAACAGAACATCAAGCAGTTTATACTTCGTTTATACTACGTTTTTTTCAGTTTAATTAAAGAACGGGAGGTAAAGGAGATATACCTCCTATTCTTCAATTAAACTGAAAAAGCTAAGTATAAATTTTTAGTGTACATACCCTTTAATATTGTGTTGAGCAGTTTCTAGTGCCAGTGCTTTATTCTTACTAGCAGCACTCCAAAATTTCACTTTAAGGGTTTCGTAAAAGATAGTATTTTGGTTGTGCTCAGGAGATAAAAAAAATAAAAGATAAAAAGGACATCAGGCAGTATTTCAGATTAGACTATTTTTGCTGCCAACTCACAAGTCCCAGACTAGTTTAGATGATAGAACATTCATCACAGGTTACCTTCTCTATGGTAGAATGGGAGGTATCTCCTACCTTCTTAGCAAATATTTATACAAAACTGGTATTTTAATTAAATCAATGTAAAAAGACTTAAAAGTCGCCTATATGACCAGAAGGTAAGATTTGCTTGATTTGCTAATGTATACACCAAATAATTTATTTTCTCCTTAACCACACACCATACACCATTTCTATTTAAAAATATGGGTAAAAAGATACCTTGGTAGCTGTGCAAAAGGGTAACAGTAGCCAACAATGAGCAGGTAGACTCAAGAGATTCCTAAGCATTCCACAAAAAATATATTATCTCCTCTATCAGCTTTTCTTAACCTTATCGTGCAGGCAACTATATATACATACATGAGACTAGTCTGCATCAGTTTGGCAATCTTGGCAGTGTCCCTAAAAATATTTACATGATATTATTGGATAATCAACTGAAGTTTCCACCTTTACCTACCCCTGCATAGGTATTGTAATAGTACGTAATTCCTAGTATAAGACCCCACTAGTGCATTCATTACTTTGCATTGTTTATTCTCCATATGTGTCAGTAAATGTGCGTTACCGGCCATTTGCAAAAATTCTCCTGATAATCCATTATTGAAGTGTATGCCATTTGTAAAAAGATGGTGATCACATGCACTGCAAGAGCGGATCGCAGTACATAAAATGTTGCCACCCACTCTGTAATTTGTACGTGTGATTCTCACATGTAAAGTGCAGCGCCGTTGAGAAACACGTTGGTGTGGCCTAGCCATTTATAATTATATACAATTATATTAGGGATGGAAGGAACAGGGCAGAGTTTGTTTCATTTCATAAAGACTTAGGGTAAACTACAACAGAAATGACAAGACAAACTGTGCTGGCCTTCATACAGAAATATTCAACCACTCTACTAAAAATATAGGTGTCCTCATTGGCTTTATATTTCATGTAAATGATCGGTGCATACTGGGTTAGTCTCTATAGCCATATAATTTACTATACAATGAATATTAAACACTATTTAAAGAGATTTTTATTTATCTATTTATATTTTGTATTCCATTTTCTTAAGCCTGTCTGTTTTGACAGCTCGAATCTTGTTGATTAATGCCATGTAGGAACCCCTGTATTGGTTGCCTGTTAGTGATCTCATTTTGTGCAGAAATGCCTGGGATGGTATGTTGAACCAATTCACCACCCAGGTGGCTAGATTTGAACTAAATGAGCTGTGAAAGGATTTTATCTCCACCCGTCACTGCTTTCCTTTATGAAATCCCAGAGTGTGCAGTCGCTACTCTGGCTTGATCTGTCACATGCCGTCAATACAAAATAAATTATTGCTTTACTCATTTGTCAATGAGCTTGTCTTCACCTCTTCTGGCCTAATGATTGGAGACTCACAGGGAACATTTCCTGCTTTGATGGAGGTTATTATGGCAAGACCCATTAGTTTTTAACATGCTGGGTGGGGATCATTTTCTGATTATTTGTGACATTTGCAACAGGCTTGTATCATAGTATGTTATGTATTATAGTTTAGTTACAGAAACCTAGCAATGACCTTATAATCTGTTTATCCTGTAAACAATTAGTGGTTAATGTCTTTCCTGTTATTAAAATTCTAATGATTACATTAAAAGTAAGTCCCCTAAATGGACAAACTAATCTCATTTATAGCATATCACCTTTATTATTTGCTTTGCTTATGCACAAGAGCCTAAAGGCCCCTACATACATGTAATTGCGGGGCTGAACCGCAATGGATAATGTGTACCAAATTGCAGTTTCGGCAGCCAACTATCTTTTAATGTATGTGCTAGGGGGTAACAGATGTTCAGTCAGGCATTGTTGATGATCTGCCGGATGAGATCAACAACCAGTCTGACAAGAACTTATACATTAAATGATACTCAGACGAAATGGACATTTAGTACACAATGTGCATCGCGGGTCAGGTTGCACATATGTCCAAGCTTTACACTGATTGTTACTCTGAGTATAACCATTGAGTTCTCTGGGCTTTAAATGCACTTAAAGGGCATCTATAGTGGGAAAATTAACTTTTTTTTCTTTCTTTCCATGTGTTCTATAATTCCCCACAACCCCCAAGAGTGTCTTCACTTTTTTCAGATTCCCTCTCTGTCCTAAGATACACCAGTTAGAAGAATACGTGATTGCATTCCTCTACTCCTACTTGGACTGTCAATCAAATCCCTGTGACGTGATCCCCCCTCAACTGGACTTGAAGTTTAGTTCTTGAAGACATTTCGCTAGTCATCTGACTGTCTTTCTATATGAGGCAGCAATTGGTACATCCGAAAGACCCAATACCGAAACACAAGAAAAGTGACATCATATACGCAGTGCAGTGCAAAATGCTCTCGGGTCAGGACTCAGCCGTGTACCTGCATCTTAAGGATAAAGGACATACCTTTGAAGATTGTAATGTTAACATATTGGCAAAGGAACGTGACTGGTTCAAGAGAGGTGTTAAGGAGGCCATTTATGTGAAAATAAAGAAACCAAGCCTAAATAGAGGTGGGGGGGTTCGACACCATCTGTCTGCCATGTACAATGCTGTTTTGACACCTTACTCTGGGCGTTCCTATAACACCTCTTAGCCACTATCCAATCACGCCCTTAACACTTGGCTGTGATATACTAATTGGGATTTTCCAGGGTACATAATTGCCACAGATTCTTGTACAAGTCATTCTGAATTGAGAAAGCCAGTCGGATGACTAGCGAAACGTCTTCAAGAACTAAAGTTCAAGTCCAGTTGATCTAATTGAATACAACAGATATACCATGACCTGGATGAATGAGAACCTTCACAAACAAATGTACTGATCTCCTTCTTCCGTGTCTCCAGGACAGCTTGCTTTCTATTGGCCACTGTGCGTGGGTGTGTTTTTCAGGATGTTGAACTTTAAACTCCTACTGCACATGATAAGCTTGTCGGTTAGCCGGAGTTGAGACATGGAGGAGGTAACAGAGGGGAGGGGGAAGGGGGGAGTGCTGCACACAGATCTGACACCATGGTTAATCAAAGTCACTGACAGAGATAGGATTAAGGCAGCACAGAGTACATGAATTTAACTTTGCAAAGGGGCAATGTGTTTTTTCACTATAGATGCCCTTTAAGAAATAATAAACATTGCAATTATTTGTGTAAAGCATGATATGCTACTTTGAAGGGTGCACATTCATGCTGTTTTATGTACAGCTTTAGATATGATTTAATAAAAGAAGTAACAAGACATGCTGTATATACATTCTCTTTTGCTTTTAAATAAGGAATACGGTTGTAAGAATTAAAATAATAACATATACCCCCCTGAAACAACCATGACTGTTGGACTGGATGTTTAAGTGGCTGGTTGCTGGATCAGCAGGTGCACTGGTTGGATACTGGTATAACTGGTGGACTGGGTGGTGGAGTAGCTGGTTGCTGGATTGGCTGGTGCACTGGCTAGCTAGTGGAATAATTAGTGCACTGCATGTCTGATGGACTGTGTGGTGTACTGCAGGGCTGCTGACTGGCTTTGCTGATGTATTAACCAATCCATAGAAAGTACTGGGAAGCAGTGCCCCAAAGGTAGTACTGACAGCTAGTTTAATTTGCTGTTGTCCCTCTCCATGCAATGCTAAGAAACCCAGTACCCCAAGTGGTAAAAGTCAACCCCCAGTATGCTAATTGTTCTTTCTATGCTCTCCTAACAAACACAAACATGTTGGTTTCTTCTTACCCTCCATGTTACGATCCAGCAGTTGGTCTCATTCCTCGTGGCCATTTTCCTCTCATGGCGGCTCCAATTCGGCAGGTCTCCAATGTTCCTCTGCGATATTCGAGTTGTTGTCTTTCGAATCGCGGATCCACGAGCATTCTTCTGATCATCCAGCAACTCACAAAACTTCATGAGGCGCAAAGGTGACATAACTGACTGGTTCTGGCCTATTTAAACCTCCCGACAGCCTGGATCAGTGCTGTTTTGTCTAGTTCAGCTCCTGACATTTGTCTACTTTTCTGCCTCCTGCCTGACTTGATTTCTCCCATTGCCAACCCTAGCCTGTTTGACCACTGATCCTGTGCTGCCTGACCCCAACCTGTTGCTGTTTGTCGACTCTGAAACTTGTCTGCCAGCCTTTTAAACTCTTGCCTGTCTTCTCAATTTGTACCGCTGCTGCCTGCCTTGACCGCCATGCTATCGTTTAGTACCATTCTATCTCTCTACAGCCTTCCATCCGCAGGGGGGGTGTCTGGTCCCCAGTACCCATATTCCCATACCAGTCGAACACTTCGTTATTGTTATTTGGAACAGGCAAGGCTGAAACCTTTCCCCCCATATCTATAATTTTTATATTTTATCTTCACTGGTTATCTACCAAACTTTGAAAAGGAATAGTCAGACTAGCCCAGAAGACAGACTGTCCAAACATTACACCCCTTACCATCCTCAATGAAACCAATCATTCCATGCCTTTAAAATATTCATTCTGACTGAGGGAGGGGGAGAAAGTCTGTCTGTTATTAATATGCTCAGCTCTTCTTTGGCTCACTATAGAAATGAGGCAGACAAAAGGCTGCTGACTGATCAGGAGAATAGGCATACGGCACACATGTACAGCTGGGCAGCCCAATAATAATGTCCCAGCTGTCTTGGGCCTAAAACTACAAATCTATTGAAGTAGTCCAGGAAACTGATAATTTTGGGGCAGGCACAGGTGACCTTGATATTTTTTATATCACATAATATAACTAGCTAGAATTAAGTATAGGAAAAAATGAAGTGCCCAACTTCTTAAAGGGCATGTCCAGCCTAAAATAAAATATTAATAGTCTGGTGTAGGACCCCCACATACCCCATTTTCACATTATTTAGAAATCTCAATGATGCCTCTGAAGGGACAAACCTGACCCGGTCCCTCGCCTCTCTGCACTGCTCTGCCGGCTCTTCCTGGTCGTGGCTGTTATTCCAAGTGCAACATGACATCACACTCAAATGCCTGACAGCCCTGACCAGGAAGTAGAGCGTCTTGTCAGCGCAGAGCCTCTCTGCTCCTGTTGGGGGGTGACCAGACTATAAAAATATTTTATTTAGTCTGGATATATTTCTATGAAACTGCTCATGAATCTAAAGGTCAGTATATTCACTCAAAAAGTGAACCTATCTTTTTTGTGTTAATTGAAGAATGGGAAGTAAAGGAGCAATGGTTCACTTTATGTCCCTACATACCCCTGCAGCTCTGTACTATGTGTACCTTTTGAATGGGGAATGTTAGAGAGTATGTTTGTGCACAATATTAAAAATTTTGCAGCATATATGACATTAATCTAGCATAATTTATCCCCCCAAAATTCTCAAAATCCCCCCAAAATTAAAGCATTCTCCCTATATAAAGTATAGGAAGAACGTTCGGGACTGCACATTTCCTTCAGCCACGACTAACTCCCTATACCTCAGTGCAAGGAGATGACCACAGCCAAGGGAAATTTTCGGGCAGTTCTAAGCGATCCCGAGGCTAACTGTCCAGCTTTAGTCTTTAAAGTTTCCCAAAAAATGGTTGCTTTGTTCTGCTTACCTAGTAGGGAAAAAAAACAAGCAGCCATAATATTTTATAAATATTTAGTTTAAAGGGGAACTGTGGTCCAAAAATGACTTTAGGTAAATTGAGGTAAATTGACAGGAATTGTTCCCCTGAGAATTTTCCAATTTATTTCCATTGTTTATTTTGCATAGTTTTGAAGATATTTAAATTTTTATGTGTGATATGGCAGCAGCATCACATGGTCCCCTGCACTTCCTGCTTCCTGCTCTGAAACTGTCAAGTCTATCTGTCCTGTGTCTCCTCCTCGCCTTTGCATCCCCCCTGGTCCCTCCCACTCATGGACCCCATGGTCCCTCCAGTTGCAGGCCCCCCATGGCCCATTAGCTTACAGCCCCATGTGGCCCTGCCCACTCGTGGATGCCTAAGTCTCACCCACTCACGGGTGAAGTGGCCCCGTCCACTCGCTGGGGTGCTGTGGGTTACTCAGACACCACACCACCCCCCCACCCCCACAGAAAACTCTGTGGAATCAGCCTTTTTAGGCAGAGTGAGAAAGAGAAGGGCTGTAGATTCCCTTACCTTCTCTGTCAGGACTTTACACAGCAGAGAGGAGGAGGGACTTCCTGTCTCACACACTGAGGGAGTCTGAGGCTGTGCTTGCCCGCGGCACTGTGCAGGAGAAGCTTCAGGAATGTTACAAGTCAGCCTCCCACCCATTAACTTTCTGGTCAGTCATTTCTGTATATCTTGGGCTGTGGAGTACGTAGAGAGGTGGTTGATGGCTCATTTTAAGGGTAGGAAAGTGACCTTACATTTAAACTTGACTTGTTTGGAGACCACAGTTCCCCTTTAAACAGGATTTAGCAAAACAGTAATTAAGTTTTTTTTCACTTTAGTTGCAAAAGTGATTTACTGAATTGTAGAGAAATAAGTAACGGGAATCTAAAGCACTAGCCTCATTAATGGAGAGGTGCTGGGTGGAAATTTAATATTGTGGTTTTTTTTCCACATTTTTGTGAATATTCAACATCAGCCACAGTCACAAGTAGTGTCTGCTGCCAGAGATCTCAAGCCATATTTACAGCCCTGCCTGCTCCTAGTGACTTAAACCTAGAGTTTACAGAAGTCTGTTTTTGTCTGGGACTGCCCTAACTGTAGGGAAGGAAATCCTGTAGTCAGTGCCTGTCAACCCTGCAGTCAAGCTCTGCCCAATTCCCATGCATTGTCTGCCCTCCACCTCATTCCACGCACTATCTTTCCTGCCCTATCACAGCAAGTACCGGACAATGGTGATTCTAATTAGGTATACTGAATTTAGACACATTAAAGGGCATGTCCACCCCCCCATCTAAAATTAGATGACTGGCCCCATTGTGTAGTTTAAAATAAATCCTTACCTTATATCCCTGCTCCTTATGGTTGTCCTGCAGTGCTTGTCCAAAGTCCAGGAAACTGAAGAGTAATAGCTGTCTTCCTGTCCAAAAGGTTTACGCCTCGTCCCTGCTTTTGAGAGGACAGTGGCAAGCGAAGAGGAGCCCTTTCCCTCCCTCCCACCATCCGGATTCATCCTCTGCAGCCGTTGCACCTAGAGTGAAATCCTTTTGCAATATGATAGATTCCCTCTGCCCACCCCTAACTGCCAAGTTATTTCTTTAAAAAAAACCCATCAGAATGCTACTTACAGACCTTTGTTCATTCGGCATCTCCATTGATAGCAGCCGCGTCTGTGATTGGCTGCCTCTTAGCCAATCACAGACACGGATGCCGGTTCGGCCCCTGCTAGCAAATTCTGGCAAGCAGGGAGCCAGATCAGTGAGCTGCGGGAAAGAAGAAACTGTAAGTAGCGTTTTACAATATGCCAAAAGTTTATTTTAAGGGTGGACATGCAGTTTAACATGTTAAGAATATTTTCAAAGTACAGTACATTAGTTGCATCTAGTTTTAAATGTGCCTGTAGGACATTTGCAAATGATTAGGAGACATCTTTTAATTAGATGATTTGGAGTTTCAATTCAATGAAGAAAAATCAGAAATGGAATAATAGAAAAATACAACTGCACATTTCTATTAAGGGCACATCTGCAAAATGAAACATTACCAAACTAATTAACACAGAGAATTATTCTGATAGATTCACAGATAAGAGGATGTCTGTACTGCCACAATAAGATTCCCATTTTAAATTAACAATTGCCTGCAATATTACATTGATTTCTTATCACCTTATATTGTTCACCATCTTCTTTATGATAAAGCTATAGGCATTTCTCTTTGAAAATAAAATATTAAAAATTGATGCTTAGAAATCCTCTCCCGAACAGAAATAAAATGCACAAAGACCTGCTGAATACATTTCAATTTTGAAAGACATCTATATGGAAAAGGTGGTAAATATTTCATTTGCTATAACTATCTGTATGTCAGGAGAGCAAGGTACGTAACAAATGCATTCCATTTATTAAAGCAGCAAACTACCCACAATTAAAAATACAGCTGTTAAAGGGCATCTATAGTGAAAAAAACACATTGCCCCTTTGCAAAGTTAAATTCATGTACTCTGTGCTGCCTTAATCCTATATCTGTCACTGACTCTGTTTAACCACGGTGTCAGATCTATGTGCAGCATTCCCCCCTTCTCCCTCCCCTCTGTTACCTCCTCCATGTCTCAGCTCCGGCTAACCGACAAGCTTTTTATGTGCAGTAGGAGTTAAAAGTTCAACATCCTGAAAAACACACCCACGCACAGTGGCCAATAGAAAGCAAGCTGTCCTGGAGACACGGAAGAAGGAGATCAGTACAGTTTACGATCTCTCTCTTTGTGACCCATCATCAATCAGTGAAAGCTATTAAGAAGGGGGGTCAAGTGCAGCCTTATATCTAACATCAAAGCTACCTTTCTCCCCCTGCTAATGCTGTTATCTCTATGTTTATTACAGAGCAGGGAGGGGGGATCACGTCACAGGGGTTTGATTGACAGTCCAAGTAGGAGTAGAGGAATGCAATCACGTATTCTTCTAACTAGTGTATCTCAGGACAGAGAGGGAATCTGAAAAAAGTGATGACACTCTGGGGGTTGTAGGGAATTATAGAACACATGGAAAGAAAGAAAAAAAAGTTCATTTTCCCACTATAGATGCCCTTTAAGTTTTTTTTATCTTGAATCCCTATTTATATGATTGGCTAAAGCCAAATATGAATCATTACAATATTTCTCTAAGTAAACGTAATACCCAATAGGAAAAGAGCTAAACAGGTCGGCGCATGCTAGATATTTGAGCACTTTGTCACTTGTGACTATTGCACAACAGTCAGCAAATCATCTACAAAATAAAGATTATTTGTAAATACTGGGGGGGACACAAAATATTAAAAACATCTAAAAACACATACAGTATACCTTCTGAGAAAGGTGCTGGTTATAGGACCCAAATGGTAATATTGGTATAAAAATAGGTTATAGCAGTCAAAAGATAATGAATGACAGTAAGTCCTCTACTATAGTGCTCCATCCATATAACACAATTTACCAGGAGATGCAGTTTATGAGCAAAACCCACACTAACCCTGTTTGTGGTGATGTAATATAAAGTTAGCCCGGTTTTGCCCCTTCCATACCCATGCTTCAACGATGCAGTAAGTTTTTGGGGTTTTTTGTTATCTCTTCAAGATTTTAGTAGAATAAATATTAGTTTAAATTTTTGCAGTATGATTATATCATTATTAATTTGGCTTGAAGAGCCAAATTACTGATCTTTCTATTTCTGCTTCTTTTTCTTCTTCTGTTTTATTCTTCTACTTTTTTGGACTGTATCCCCTCCCATAATTTTTGAGCTAGAGACATGAAATTCTGTACAGACATGCAGGGCATATAGGAGAAGTGTGCTATTAATTAGCTAAGGAATCCGCGGAAGTGTTACGGCGTTGTAGGCGAATTACGGGACATTTTTTCCCATAGACTATAATGATAACAATCCTCAAATGTGAATATTTCAAAACAGTTTGTTTCATGGTCATAAATACAAACGCTGATACCCCATCCCCCCCCACACAGGCACAGGTAAACCCACCTACTGACCTACCTTTCCATTCCCATGGAAGCCATACTTAAGTGTAACTATAGTCAAAAAACTAATTGTGATCAATCATCAATAAAAACAAAGTTAAAAAAACAAACAAATGTTGATATCACCTCAATAAAAGTAAGTTATATGATCATACATGCAAAAACACATACCCCCAACCTCACACAAGTACACACACCTACTGACCTACCCTTCCATTTCTGAGGCAGACATACTTAAAGGGTAAATAAAGTTAAAAAAATTATTTTGATATATACTAAATAAAGTTTTATATATCCATTACTGTGGCAGCCATATGTAAAGGGTAACTAAAGTTAAAAAAAAGTTTGATCAATAATCAAAAGAGTTTGTTTTTTTAACTTCCAACCTGATCCAGGTACACACACCTACTAACCTACCCTTCCATTGACAAGGCAGCCATACTGAAAGGGTAACTATAGTCAAAAAAAACGTTTTGACTAATCAACAAAACTGTTATTTTTTTAATCTCAAACCTGACCCAGGTACAAACAACTACTGACCTACCCTTCCATTTCCATGGCAGCATACTTAAAGGGTAACTATAGTCAAAAAACAAATTTTGACCAATAATCAAAAAGTTAGCTTTTTTAACCCCCAATGTGGCACAGGTACACACACTAACTGACCTACCCCTCCATTACTGTGGCAGCCATACTTTAATGGTAACTAAAGTCAAAAATAAATTTTGATCAATTATCAAAAAGTTTGTTTTTTTAACCTGACACAGGTACACACACCAACTGAGATACCCATTTATTCCTGTGGCAACCATATTTAAAGGGTAACTATTGTAAAAAAAAAACACATTTCGATAATCCCCCAACCTGACACGAGAACACACACCAACTGACCTACCTTTAATTCATGTGACAGCCATATTTAAGGGTAACTAAAAAACAACAATGTCCTCATCATTGGCATTATTGAGTTTTAATATCTCCAGCACAAACACACACATTCCCTTCCAAATTGTGGCCTTTCAAGCCAAATTCAAAGTTTATACTTAAACTTTCCCTTTCTAGTTATTACTGTATTACTGTGTTTTTCCATATTCTGGTTTTCTGGTCTGTCATTCAATCCATTACTTACTAGAATTAGTTGACTTAAGCAATCAACAGTTTAAATTTAAGAAAGAGAATACAAAGTTTGATAGATAAAATATTTTAAAACTTGACATAAAATAAGATAATTAAGAAGACATTATCGTGTATACATTCCGCTCTTTTTACAATATGACATAATTTTAAAGAATTACGGAAATAATATTTACACATGTGTAGAAATAGTTTAGCAGATATAGTAGTTTGAATAGTCAGATATACAGACAACAGGTAAGACACTATGGTATTTAAAAAGGTTAAAAACCCATAAAAGGGATTTTGGTCATTCTATGCAGCTATTTCAATTACAAAGGTCCTGTTTCGATAGGATAATGATTTATTGACATTTATCGCATCTTGCGCAAACATTGATTGAAATTTCATCAAGATTTTCCCCAACCACCAAAAAAACCCTGCAATTTAAAATGCATTATTATTTTATAATAATGCATAATATATAAAATACATGTCAGACACTATTTACAGTCTTGGTATGATAAAAACCTATTTTACTCTTTGGGACTTAAACATTTTCAGTGACCACTAGAAGTTTTTTTTATATATTTTGTCAAGCAAATTTCAGCATCTTGTGCTAGATATATTACTTAGGAAACATTTTTTGATAGCCGAAAAAAATCTGCAATTCAGAAAGTCTCACATAAAGAAAATGATCATTGATTTCAACAGTTTATGTAAATTCCTGATAAAAAAAAATTACCAAGCACCGTATAGGCTGCCAGATATGAGTATAAGTTAGATCACCAAAAAAAAGTACCTGCTGACCTTTAAAATAAGGCCCCAAACCTTGTATTTTATAGCGGCAGATATTTCATTTAAAATTAAACTAACATTTTCTGGAAATAAGACTTGCACTGGGAGTCAATTCTGACAAAACTATGACCAGATATCAAGATTGTTGAATTTATTTTAGTATCAGCTTATTAAACCCTTTACTTTAAATCTACTTGACAACTCTTTCTGATTAAATACCTCCCAACTGTCCTGGATTTGCCAGGACTGTCTCGTTTTAGAAAGCTTGTTGCCGTCCTGGTTAGGTGATGCTGGTCATGTGTGGGGCTTGGCATGATGGGATGTGTCAGACACATTAGAGGCATGTCTGGGTGATAAATGGGTAGATTGTAGTTTTGCCTCGCCAATTTCCTGGTCCGCTCACCCCAAACATTGGGAGGTATGTGTCCATAAATTATGTTATCATATAAGTGAATCCACATGCATCACACATGGTAAAGGCACCTATGACATTAATCGATCATTCTGCTCTGCGTCTAGAAATGTTGTGAATCTAATACAATACAACAAATGCCTCAATGTACCTTATATTGGTTACACTGGGCAGGAACTACACCAGAGTGTGCTTGTGAAGGTTCTCATTCATCCAGGTCATGGTATATCTGTTGTATTCAATTAGATCAACTGGACTTGAAGTTTAGTTCTTGAAGACGTTTCACTAGTCATCTGACTGGTTTTCTCAATTCAGAATGACTTGTACAAGAATCTGTGGTAATTATGTACCCTGGAAAATCCCAATTAGCATATCACAGCCAAGTGTTAAAGGCATGATTGGGTAGTGGCGTTATAGGAACGCCCAGAGTAAGGTGTCAAAACAGCATTGTACATGGCAGACAGTTGGTGTCAAACACCCCCACCTCTATTTTTGGTTTCTTTATTTTCACATAAATAGCCTCCTTAACACCTCTCTTGAACCAGTCACGTTCTTTTGCCAATATGTTAACATTACAATCTTCAAAGGTATGTCCTTTATCCTTAAGATGCAGGTACACGGCTGAGTCCTGACCGAGGAATTGGCTCTTCTGTGCTGGGCCATACGTTGATGCAGTTGCTGTTTGGTCTCCCCCACATACAAATCAGAGCATTAAGGAGGCTATTTATGTGAAAATAAAGAAACCAAGCCTCAATAGAGGTGGGGGGGTTCGACACCAACTGTCTGCCATGTACAATACTGTTTTGACACCTTACTCTGGGCGTTCCTATAAAACCTCTTAGCCACTATCCAATCACGCCCTTAACACTTGGCTGAGATATGCTAATTGGGATTTTCCAGGGTACATAATTGCCACAGATTCTTGTACAATTCATTCTGAATAGAGAAAGCCAGTCGGATGACTAGCGAAACGTCTTCAAGAACTAAACTTCAAGTCCAGTTGATCTAATTGAATACAACAGATATACACCAGAGTGTGAACAGTCATACATTTCACAAAAACTGACCACTCCAATAAAGATCTTACAGTTTTGATACTTAAAAACATCCAGGGAAAATAAACATTGAACTTAAAATTATCTTTTTATTTTACACCAAACTGGTCTAAATAAAAACTTGGGATTCCTGAGCTATTATCAGAATTATCTATAATCGTTACCCACTTAAAGGGGAAGTTCAGTGGAAATTTTCAATATTTGTTAAATTGTTAGTTTGTGTAATGCCTTCTTAGTTATTCTACATATTCTCTTTTTCATTTTGAAAAATCAGTTGATTTCATACCCTTTGCTGTTCCCTGCTGTAGATATTAGTGAGCTGACATTTCAGGTGCTAATGGTCCTTCTTCTTCCCAGAATGCACCACATCCTTGGAATGTTCCTAACAGTTATTTCTACTGATTGGCTGTTGGATGGGTCCAAGATGCTCAGATCTCTACTGAGCAACTGAATCAACCCAGGCGCTGTGTCAAGGGCAAGACCATAACGGTATATACTAGTGGTCAGTATTTCGGTTGCATTTCTTTATACACAGACAAAATGCTGAATTGGCAGATTAAGGTCATTAGGATGAAAAAATACAGCTCTTTTTTCTGAAAAGCATATGTATTTGCACTGAACTTCCCCTTTAAACCTGTCTGCTTTTATCCTGCCTGTCTCTTGAAATTTAATTTCACTCAGTATGTAAATTAGCATATAGGGTAATGACAATTTCAACGTCAGTGTAGTAAAACAATACTGTATATACAAAAATGAACTGTTAATCCACAATGAAAAGGTATCACTATATATATATATGTATATATATATGTATATATATATATATATATATATATATATATATATAGGTATCACCATGATATATATATCACAGTACTCTTTTTACCATAAATAAGTGTTTCAAAATTTTTTTTTTAATTTCATTTGCCTTTTTAAGAAAATTTTAAACAACAATACAAGTAAGTCAAGTCAAATATAATTTTCACTCCCAATGATCCTTGCTACCAATGGGACAGAAGTGCTTCATGGAGGGAATGGTAAGAAAAAACTCCAGCATTTTTAAACAAGCAATATAAACATAATGCAGAGAAGATACAGGGAGATGGAATATCCCGCGCTAATGAGAAAATAAGCGATAAAATCGCGCTAACCTATGTACTAACGTGTAAGCGAAGGTTTTGCACTATTGAAAAGATACAAGGTAGACTTGCACTCCAAAGTGAACTGTTTATTGTGAGCCAAACATCAGCAAGTAACACAATGTTTCAAAGGTTACATCCCCTTCATCAGGTGATGTGAACAACAACACAGTGTGGGCTTAAAGGGCAAGTCCACCCCCAAAACTAACTTTTTATATTTATTTGGCCCAAATATGTGCTCCAAAACAAACTTTACAGCATGTAAATCGGTCCAGTGGTTAAAAAGTTACAGACCTTTGTAGCTGGCTTAATCCTGCAGCATGGACCAATACAGCGATGAACAGAGACAGGTTACATTACCTTGTCTCTGTTCTTTTCATGTTCTTGAGCATGTCTGTTAACATCCAGCTGTGAGAACAGAGGAAGTTACATCAGTAATGGTCTGACCCCTGGATCCCTGGATTTTCCCTCTCAACCAATCACAGCTGTAAAGTTATGTGTACTGAAGAAATCCAGGATCAACAGCTGCAGCCAGCCAGCCCAGAGAGAGAGATAGAGAGAGAGAGACACACACAAACACAGGCAAGATTTTTTTTTTTTTTTCTAAGCTGCAGCTCGGGGTCATCTAAAGTGGAAGTGGAGAGGAAGTGCAGCCTGATATATATCTCATTAAATATCAGGCAAAGCAAATGATTTTGAGAAAAATGAACATGGCGTTTGAGGTTGGTGCTATTATATAAAGAACATATAAAAAGTTTATTTTTCGGTGGACATACCCTTTAAATAGCCTAGTGCCAATACAGAGGAACAACCCCTTGTGGGTGTGTCCTAGGACACTACCATTAATACAATGGTATAGTGAAAAAGAGCAAAAAGAATAACAAAAAATGTATCTGTATATACACAACAACTGTATAAAGGAAAATGGGCTAAATAAAAGCCACAAAGGTATGGTAAATTTAAAGTGCATAATATAATCAATAGCTAAACGTCACTAAGCTATAATGATTCCACAAAGAGATCTAAAATGCACTGCCTGCACCATATAGCAATTTTTTCATCTTTACGCAAAGCGATGCAATAAATTTTGCACTGGTTTTTGCGCTAGTTTTTTGCGCAACAATTAACACCTCTTCAATGGTGTCTTTAAAATATGCTCAAAAGGTCGCAACTTACCGCTAGCGTTTTCGCAATGTATTAATGGTTGCAAAGTGGTTAATACATTGCAGAAATGAGTGCACGTAGGATGCGTTAGCGAAATATATTGCATCTCCCTCATAGTGCTTATTTTTACATTTTATAATAGCATTGGTCTTTTGTACATAATATTTGGTGCAAGAGGTTTAAGTTTCATTCAAAGTAGAAACAACTCTAGTCTCTAAAACATTAAACACAGTTTTCCTTATTCAATAAGGTGTGCAAAATTGTACCCATGCTGTTAATTTGCCTCAAAAAGATCCAAACTGTACTTACATGCCTTCGTTCCCCCGAAGCTCAGATCACAGCCCTCTGCTTGCTGGAATTGAAGCTGCTTCAGCGGCTTCTGCTTCTAAGAGGCAGCCAATCAGGGATGAGGCTGCCGGCTTGGCTGAACACCAGGGGGCATAGGCACATGCAAGGTGGGTGGCTGTTTTGGGCGATAATCGCATGTGTGTAGTATGCATTCGCTCAGGCTGCATTCATCAATCGGACGTGTGTATGGTCCTTTTTACACACAAGCATTTTTCTTTGTTCCATGTATCGGTCGGTTGTTCTGAAAAATCGAAATTGATTTTACCGGTGGCAGCAACCAATGTCAGTCGGCGATGTCAAAAAATCACAGTCGTAGGGGACCACAAGGTCAGTCGCTGCGACGACAGTGATTCATCCTGGTCGCTAGTGGTGAACAGTTGGTCAGAACATAAAATCCTCCCATGTGTGAAGGATTAATTTGGTCCTCCATCCAACCTTAACTGCTTCCTTGAGATAATAATCATCAGAGAATCATGTTCACAAGGGATATTCTTTAGGTTTTATTACAAAATACAATTACTATGAGTCTGGTCTGGACAGTACAATGGGCATTTTAATGAAGAAGCAATATACTTACTAACAGTTTTACTACACTGCAAGGACTCTTGTTTGGTTTTAGGGACATTACAGTGAACACACTTTCAAAGCCTGTATGAATCCCTTGTGACATGCTTTCTGAATCTTTGTCTGCATCATCACCACACAAAGCATTCTACTTTTCATGTATTTACTTGGCCACTCATTTTTTATATTATAAATAATATGGTCAATCCTTTTCCTTATTTTTTCTTCCCATAGATATGTGTGTGTGTTTTTGTCAATGTCTCAAAAAACTGGGGTAGTATAGTCACATTTATATAATTTATCATGTGTCAAACCCTTGGGGATTACTGCAAATCTCATGATATTATAATCAATGAAAATAACCTACATGCATGACACACAAGCAATTCTTACAGATTATTTTGAGACATTGTGTGACAATTCCCAGCCTTATGTCTCCATGACTACCCAAACAGGATCAAACTGGCCCACCACGACACTAGGAAAACTCACATGTGGTCCAGGCATCTTTGGATGAAAGTCATCAGTCAGAATTAAAAAACAAAATACAATAGAAAGAAAAATGTAGAACATAGAAAATATAGATTAAATAATGGATGGGAGATTTATTAAAAGAGGTCAACTACCCCCAGCACCCTAGTCTTGTAGACATACATTTATAAAAGACAAAAAATTAAATAAAATCTACACAATTTTTTTTTTTTAAATCAGTTAATAGTCAAATCTTTGAAATGCAGTGTTGTCCAGTCTCCTAGTGGCCCAGGGTTATATTATGCAATTAGTAGAACCTATAAGAACTTCTAATTTTACATTAAAGGTCAGAAGGGTTCTTGAAACTGTAGGTCTACACAATATAGTCAGGGAAATGATTTCTCTAAAAACAATGGTAGAAACAATATGGAAAAGTGTGCTATTACATTTCTTAATCTATGTAATCATATAAATAGGAAAATACAACCAACACATTACATTTATATACAACAATTTACTTTTACTTACTTTGCTGTATTAGTATAACAATATATTTAAGTACAATGTGACTAAGCGTCTGTTCTCATGGTGCATTGCTCAATGCCCTTTGTATCTTTAAGCTGCAACATTGCCATCTATTCTTAGAAAGAACAGGTTAATCATGCTTCACTGAAAACGTTTACCAAATGTGTACTCGGCTCAGAATCAATAACATAAAAGACAGTTTACGCTTGCGTTGCATTTTTGTCCAATTAATAGATTGCCTGTGTGTTGCATATTTTGCATGACAAAGGAGGGGAATATTAAACTGCCATTCATAATGAAAATGCACTTTGCAAATTAAAAGCACCGAAACAGAATATTTTCCCCCTCCTGTTTAGGAAATAAACAGCCCTTAACCAATTAAACTGCATTATAATAATCCTATGATTTATTGCAAGTTGTTTAACTTTCAAAACTCGGCTAACCCATATTAAGGTCACAATCCATCATGTCTTGGTTGGAAAGGCAGGGAGTAATGGCTGCTGTATTAGCCGCTTTTGATGATAGTATGAAAGAAGTATTAGCACTTGTCAACAAAACTGCTTACAACATAACATTAGCATGCATGGGCTGCTCGGCCTATTTATTATTCTGGCAGCTCACACATATTGTTACAAGCTTATAAAACATTTTGTTGAGCTGAACACAAATTCAGAGTTTAGTGTGCTGATGGACTTAAAGACAAAAAATTATCTGAGACGACTTTAATTTCAGTGTAAATAGAGATACACATTCTTTAGCCTGTACTTAGGGATAGTAAAAAAAGAAAAAGAGAAATCAAGTGCTGAATTATTCAGCATCCGCCTCCTCTGTTTATGTCTGTCACAGTTATCAATTGCTCATCAGTCTCCATGTCAAAACACAATGGATTAATCTGGCTGAAAACAAGACAAATAAATGGATTGTGTTTCAGGGGTGCACGCTTGCCAGACTGTTGAGGAGAATTTCTTGGAATGATATTTTTCCATCAAAAAGGGATATCTATCTTAAGTGACCGAATGATTCCTTATTGCGAGCCAAGAATGCACTTAGTGTACCAGTGGTAAAATAATCCAACCTTTACGGCTACGAATCCACAATCAGCGGTGATAACACTGACTAAAAAGTTATTTCTGTTGTGTACAATTTGCCTTAGCAGACACTTAAGTAAAGACTGACCATGTAGATAATCAAACTTTCGTTTAAAAAGGATTATAAATAATGGGGTCTGTTTAAAGGGTATCTCTACCCTCTAAATAGTTTTTTTATGCATAATGTAGGGCACCCCTGCCCACCCCTAACTGCTATTTAAGATTGCTAAAAAAAAAAAAACTCTACTTACAGCCCTCAATCCTGCACTGCACTGTAGAAAAGAAGAACTCTACTTACAGCCCTCAATCCTGCACTGCTCTGTAGAGAAACTACTCTACTTACAGCCCTCAATCCTGCACTCTCTGTAGAGAAAAGAACTCTACTTACAGCCTCAATCCTGCACTGCTCTGTAGAAAAAGAACTCTACTTACAGCCCTCAATCCTGAACTGCTCTGTAGAGAAGAAGAACTCTACTTACAGCCCTCAATCCTGCACTGTCAGCCCTCAATCCTGCACTGCACTGTAGAGAAGAAGAACTCTTACAGCCCTCAATCCTGCACTGCTCTGTAGAGAAAAGAACTCTACTTACAGCCCTCAATCCTGCACTGCAGAGAAAAGAACTCTACTTACAGCCCTCAATCCTGCACTGCTCTGTAGAGAAAAGAACTCTACTTACAGCCCTCAATCCTGAACTGCTCTGTAGAGAAGAACTCTACTTACAGCACTTAATCCTGCAAGTGCTCTGATCCGACCCTCGGTTTGCCAGAACTTGCAATCACAGACGTGGCTGTAGGGACAAAGTGCTTTAAGTAGAGTTCTGATTCTTTTTTTAGCAATCTAACATAGTGGTTGGAGGTGAGCATGGCTAAGTGAAGGGCAGCCATTGAGGGATCAGGAGAGAGGTAAGGGGGAAAAGGGCTAACCTGCTCATGCCACTGTCTTCTCAAGAGGACAAGGAGGAGGCAGAAACCATTCCCACAGGAAGACCCCTCCTACTCTTCAGTTTCCTGGACTTTGGACAAGCACTTTCAAAGAACCATAAGGAGCAGAGATGTAAGGTAAGGATTTTTTTACACGGTGGGGCCAGTATGGGGTTCAATTTTAGTTTTGGGGGTGGACATGCCATTTAAACCCTTATAAACTTAAGTTGGCTCATCAGGTTTAGTGTGTTGTGCCCACTGCCCTCCTACTTCCATCTCTCTCAGGTTTACCTACCAGCTGGTGTCGCATTTTTAAAGAATTAATTGCCAATATAATGAAATGTGAGTAATAGGGTATAAAAGCCGAAGCACAGACTAAATGAACTATCTTGAATTATAACCTGGAAACTGCTGATTAAATCAACATACTGTCTGCATTTCTAGTTGAGATGAACAAAACCACTGGGTTTCCTATCGCTGGCAGTTTCGTACTGAAGTCTACGGGAGGTAGAATTTCAAAAATAGCTTACTAAATACAATACCCCTTTTAAATGTTCAGAATATGCATAAAATACATCCAACATCTAAGAGACACAATGTGAAAAAATTGTTTGACTGTTTTTGCTATATGTATCTACAGGTCTGACAATACATTTACAGTAATCTCCCAAAATGCTTTCTAATATGGCACATTTTGAGATTATTAATGTGGGGTCCTAGGGAGAAAGGAAATATTTCAGATATTTATTATATCCATAGTACTTTAACTAATGACTCCTTTGACAAAATATCAATATGTAGTGAACTGAAAACAAGAACAAGAAGATATTACTTTGAAGCAGTGTGAGACTAATCGGAGGGTGGCCTGATAAATACCCAGTTCATAAAAAGGACTTATAAAGCCCTGATGCATTGGTACTTCACCCCAGATTGCCTGTATTTAATGCAATTCCATTAAAAGACGTTTTACCGCATTTTCAAGCCAAGAATTAGAGCAGTACTGAAAATCGGTCCACCTGGTCCTACAAGAGGCACTACATAGTGCAATACCACTTTAATAAATGTATGTGCTGTTAAGCCTCCCACTTAAAGAACCGGTGGTCTTAGAGCAGAAATTGGCTAAACAGTTAGTTAGCGAGTGAGATGTGTCAACCCATAAATTCTGAAAAAGTGCCACTGTGTAATATATTAGACTAGATAGTATTGAAGAGGATGACCTAAGACCTAACTAGGGTAGGGGATTACTTTTTGTTTTTGCCCAGAATATCAAATATTTCCAGCATTAGACAGATATTACGTTAGGCCATTTGATTTTTTTGTTGGTGTTTTTGTACTCCTTTACCATAACAATTGCTGTTACAGGTATAACTGCGTTTCCATCATTTTTATCTCAGGCAATAAAAGTGTTGCTAAATGAAGTGTAAATATCAATGGAACACAATTCCAAATATCTAAGTTTGTAGTTTTTGTTGTACAGAAAATGTAGTTTATAGACAATAATACAAAAATAGCTACATGTTTTTTTCACTAAATAGAAATGACAGTATGTAGGCTTATGAGCGGGTGGCACCATATTGTTTTCCTCAGGTGAGACTCTCTATAGACAGCAAGAGCACCATTATAGCTGGTCTACTAATGGTACTTTTTAAAGAGCATGTCCACCCTAATTTTTTACTTTTAATATGTTGTAGCCTACCCCCCTGCCCACCCCAACCGTCACATTATTTCTTTAAAAAAAGAAGCCGAATCATACTAACAGCCATTCACTCCCACATCGTCTCCTCCCGGCTCCCTGTTTGCAAGGAAGTCGCAAATCACACACATGGCTGCCGGCAATGGAGGTGCCATGGAAAAGAAGGGCTGTAAGTATAATTTGGCTTCTTTTTTTTAAAGAGCTAATGCGGCGGTTGGGGTGGGCAGGGGTTAGCTACAGCACATTAAAAGGATTACACTCTAGGTGGAAAGGCTGCAGAGGATGGATCCAGATTGTGGGAGGGAGGGGGGAAGGGCTCCACTGCGCATGTCAGCATCCCACCTTGAGACAAGACAGGAGGGCGGAGACCTTTGTAAAGGAAGACAGCCACTACTCTTCAGTTTCCTGGACTTTGAACTGGCACTGCAGGGGAACCATAAGGAGCAGAGATGTATGGTAAGGATGTATTTAAAATACATAGTGGGGCCAGTTTGGGGTTAAAGGGCATGTCCACCCCTAAAACCAAATTCTCCCCCACTGCTGGCCCCACTGTGTAGTGTTTAAAAATCCTTACCTTAACTCTCCAAATAGTTCTCCAGTAATGTTAGCCCAAAGAGTAGGAGCCTGGCTGGAGGTGTCCTCTGAGAGGTTTCTGGCTTGCTCACTGCAGCCCCTTACCCCTCTCCTTCCCTATTCCCAATCCATGTTTTCTCCAGGGTGCCCTAGTGTTCCCAAACTGCTGTAGTGTAGGGCTCCCTCTCCCACCCCCAACTTGTAAAAAAAACTAAACTCTATTTACACAGCCTCTTTCCCCCCGGCATTCTACACTGCCGGAAGCTGCGTCTGTGATTGGCTACAAACCCGTAATTTTACAAGCTAATATAGCGTTATTTAAAAAAAGAGGTGAAGATACCCTTTAAAATTTTGTTTTGGTTGTGGACATGCGCTTTAATTGCACTTGTGTCCCTTTAATCTTAATAAATAATAAGAAGGGTTGTGTTCTGTATCATTTTATTATAATTATGGCATAGATATATATTGGAAGATTTTACTAGATTTTATAAATGAGTTGAAATATAAAACTTGTACTTTTAAAAGAAAGAGAATGCAAAAAAGTACATTTGACCAGTGAGCCAAATGTGTGCTTTTCATGTAATAAACCCAATGGTCGCAGCTAAGGCCTAGCACACAAGTACAATAATACGTGTGAGGGATGACGGACGAGCATGTGCATACGCATGATGATTGCACGTTTTGGGTGATAACGGCATGTGTGTATGTGTTCGCTTGGGCACCGTTTGTCAATCGGCCATGGCAGATGGTCCGAAAATGGGCATTTGTACCGCAGGTGACTTGGGCTTGGGGGCCTTTAGTATTTGTTTATAGTCTCTCCTCTACTATACTTTTTGTTATTAGTTATTGGGGAATTGGTTAAATACTCCAGTTGGGAACTGAGAATATAAAGAATTATATTCTGCAGCATTTGAACCTACAATATACAGTAGCTACTTCCTTGTTATATGCAAAATGATCTTTAGGCATATTAGCAGAATTGGGACATGCATCATTGACTTGTGTGCTAGTTAAAATGTTGAATCCCTAAGGACAAAACAAAATTCTCACAATACAGTACATTTAAGCAATACAAGGGTTATTTGTTTATGTTTTCTTTACACATATCAACTAACATATAATGAAATGATGGATGCACTTTACTATAAAATACCAGGGCAACATTCCATGTGGGAGTTAGACCAGGAAGGTTGATTTACTAGGCACATGGACACATATTTGTATTGTATTTGTGTTTTACCATTTATCCTAGTAGCTTCCTCAGTTTGTCAGGGTAGGGAGTGTTAAGCATATTCCCCAGGTATAGAGGTATATACCAACTATCCAAGTTACTGGATGTGTAAAAATCCAATTAACTCTGTCGATTCACCAGCAACTCACAATTAGTTACATAAATATAAATTGTTCCCAAACTGCTGGGGTAAAGATGTAAAAACTAAATTGTAAGTCATGAAAGGTGGTGTTATAAGCCTCCACCTCTGTTTTATAGTATTAACTATTCCTAATTCTAATTAGTGACCTTAAAAGCATTTCAGATTGTTTGTAGCACCATGCCCTCAAAATCAATATTGCAATACCACAAAATCTCTTTAATTATGTATACCAAATTGCTCTATAAGGAGTTTGCTAAACAGCAATTTTAAAATGTTACAAATCCATATCATTCAAAATACTGAAGAATTGTCTATTTCTGCACATACAAGGAGTATACATCGCAACTGAGGGAGCCGTTTGGATACAGGGAGGCCGAGGTATAGATTTTTCTATATTGGCTTTTGAGTTCCTAATTTTTACAGGCTCTGCAAGTAAAACTGCCTCAGGCCCATTGCCAGCTATGTAAAAAAATTAACAACTATATTATATTAAACAGCATAGGCATGATACGCATTTTTTTAGCTTTATTTGCAATGTAATATAGTATTAATCTATTGTTTGTTTAATATTGAGACTTTAAGAAAGACTTAAGAGCTAATATCTTAATATAATATTAATATTTAATATATTATTACATGTACATAATATAATTATGTTCAAGTCCCTTCAGTCACTTGAACATGAATTAGGATTATTTGACACACACACTCTTTCTCGAATAAAGAAGTTCTGTGCCTGCATGCAGGCCCACATTTCACACTAAAAACAAGACATTTACAGGGGAATTTATCCAGAGGCAGTCCGGTGCTACAGTGCAGGCTTTAGGGGTAAAAGTGGTACTAACTGATTTTTGATCGGTTAGCATGACTTTAACCCCTAGGTTGTGGCAGCTGCAGATAACGCAAGAGACACGCAGCCACCATAAACTTATTTAACAGAGGCATATTAGTATTTAAAGAGAGCTGATAGGGTGAGATTCACCCTGAGCTGCAAGTATGGCTCTAGGCTAATCTCCCTGTAACTACATAAAGTTAAAAACTTTGTAAATGTTCATTTTTTGTTGTGACCAAACTGCTGCTTTGTGTATCCTTAGCTTTTTTTTAGTAGTTACTAGCAGTTGTACCTGGGGTTGCCCGTGTACACATGTGGGTATATTATTTGTTAGATGCAGGTGTGTGTTTGGCTTAGATGGAAGAGACCGGGCGAGGGTTATAAATTTTTCCACTTAGAGCGTTTTATACAAATGTTGTTGTGAACCTACCCGTAAACATGCTACATGTTATTGGCAATTGATTACCACAGCACTTAAGTAAATGACTGGCGTCACGCTGTTCTTGTGTCTCTGAAGCATGTGACCTGCAGGCTCTTTGTCTGTGTTGTTAAAACCGGCCTTCATTCTGTTGCGCTGTGAAGTTTGTGTTTTTATTTTTTTATTTAGCATGCTCTATTTTTTGCATATTAGTTAGCAGTATGTTACTTTGTTTGCACTTTAACACTTTATCCTTGCTCAAGGACCACTTTATATTGACTATTAGATCCCAATCAATGAATTTACTTAAACGTGCCATGATGTCTTTGTTCTTGGAACTGTCTGTGAAGTGTGTGACATGCGGGCAATGCAGGTAATTCCCATGTATTCTAAACCCCCTAACCCCCCCCCCCCCGGTTTGCGTAGGTGGATGGGGGCATGTCTGTGATGTTGTGGTGTCCAGGACCTGACATTTAGTGTTAAGGGGAATGGCCACTCTGTTTTAAAGTGTGGGCGTGGCCGTGCCATTTGGAGGTGTGGGTATGATGTATTAGGGCATGGGTGTCAAGTTTGGGGCTGTGGGTTTGTTGTTTGGGGGTGTGTCTGTGATGTTTGGGGGCTTGGCCATGATTTATGGGGGAAGGCCGTATTGTTGTTTTTTGGGGGGGTGACCACAATATCTGGGGGCATGGTCAAACCATTTGGGGGCATGGTTGTGATGATTGGGGGCATTGCAGTTATCTTTTGGGTGTGTCCTTGATGGTTAAGGTATGATTGTGACTGTGATGTTTTTGGGCGTGGCCATGACAACATCTGGGGGCGTGGTTGCATTTTGGGGGGCATGGTAGTTTTCTTTGAGGACGTGGCATGACAGTTGGGGTATGGCCATGACCATAATGTTTGGTGATGTGGCCCTGCCTTTGTGGTCATGATGTTTTGGGTTGTTTTCCAGGAGGCTCTGCTTTAAATTTCTAATAACCGCAAATGTGGTTCATATCACCAATAGCAACATAGTCTTTCCAGAGTCTTTCCACATTTGAAACCTTCCAGGAGCAATTTGTAATGTCTTATAGACCTTAAGGGAAGTCTCGTTCCCGAAGACTGCAGCTCTCTGAGTTGCTGTAGCCATACATACGCTGTTGTTGTGTCTCTGAAGCCCATGCCATGCAGACTCTGTGTTGTTGAAGTCGGGCAGCACACGGAGCCCAGGCCCTTCCTACAATTAGGAATGATATCCTGTCTGATAGGGATGGACAAGAATTCGGACTATTTAGAGCTTTCCGAACTACAAACTTTCTTGTTTTCTGAACTTGCCGTTGTATTTTCGAGAAGTTTTGAAAATTTGAGGATTCTTCAGAAAGTTCTGATAAAATACAGTGAAAATAACAATAGTAATTTACTGGAAATGGTCTGGGGATCCTTACCTTGCTTAAACACTAACTTTCCCCACGATTGGGAAATTGTTGGGTTTCTGCATTGGGTTTTACGGTACATTCCGAATTCGAAGGTTACCAAATGCTGCATTTGAGGGTTATCGCAAATTCGAGAGTTAACAATAACCCCTTGAATGTACCGGAAACTCAATGCAGAAACCCAACAATTTGCCGATTGTGGGGGAAGTTACAGGGAGATTCAATAAAAGTTCTAAAAAAACGGTGCTAATTTTGCCCCAACCAGATATTATTTAATATTTGAAAGCAGATTGGCAAAATTAGCACAATTTTTAACTATAAGAACTTTTATTAAATAACCCTGTTAGTGTATAAACAAGTTTTGGTGATATGGACATGTTCCCAGGTGCTGGAGCCATTTACAGTAAGTTTTTTATTTTCTGAACCTTTTCCCCCATAGATTTTAATGGGTTTGTTTCCAAACTATAGAACTTAAACTGAAGTTTTGTGTATTTAGGCACAACTTCGCTATCGGTTAGCATGACTTTAACTCCTTCCTTGCCCCGGCTGCGCGGGAAACGGAAAAGATATCCATGCAGTGGGCGGTCATGATTTTAGAGCTGGATTTTAATGCCAGCTCATGCCTCGCATTAAGTATTTGCCCAAAATTGTTCTCAAGTTATACCATTGTGTGTTGTACCTTATAGGAGACGGATCTGTTCTGGATCGTTTTTTTCCAAAAGCAGCTCCTCCCTTTTGGTTTGGTAGGCTCTATTAAAAAGCCTTATCCCGAGTTTTTCCTTTGTACCCTCTCTTTAGCAAATTTTATTTGAGTACAGTTCCTTGTTCAAAGAAGTCCTCAATATTTGAAACAATTACGTCTTAACCGCAGGAATTGACCTGTAGGAATGGCGTTGATGGTTGAAAGTGAAACAGCCTGAAAAGGCTGTTTTCACACAGTAGGAAATTAGGGCTGTAAATTCCCTTACCTTCTCTGTGGGAATCTTCACACAGCAGGGAGGGGGAGAGACTTCCTGTTTCCTTTACACACTGAAGTCTGAGGCTGTGCTCGCCAGCGTCAATGTGTAGGAGATCTCACATATCAGCCCCCCACCCATTAACTTTCTGGTCAGTAATTTCTTAATATCTTGGGCTGTGGCTTGGTGGTTAATAGCTTGTTTTAAAGGTAGTAAAATCAACTTGTCTGGAGACCACAATTCCTCTTTAAGCTAAACATGTCAATTGCATGATATAAAAAGAATTGAAAAGCAAGTGGTGGAAAAATCGATACATTTAAAATGTTGTTTTTACTGGTTGACAGTTTACAGGTTGTTATTAAGTGGTGTGTCCAGTGTGCAGAACTTATTTTGTCATGTACAGTATATATCATAATAGCATAATAGAGCACTTATGGCTAATAAAGTTCAGGAAAGTCCCCTATTTACAACTTTAAAAGTCAATAACACTATTGCCATTATAACGTTTAAAGGACAACTCCACCCTCATAAGAACATCTTTTAGAAAGAACGGCCTCCTTAAAATATGTTGATATATCATAGTTTGTCCTGTGAATTCATTACTGTATGTCTGCTATGCTACTGGATGCCTCATGGAAACTGAGCAATTTAGAAACCTGTACTGAGCAGGTACTAAGCCTGGGCATGCTCAGAAGAGGCAGATAGGGGATTAACATTCAGTCATTGGCTGTGATGTCAACTGTCAAATCCATAACTGACAGTTACTAACTGGAAGAACCAGAAAGCAGAAACGGGAAACAGGACATTGTGCAGGATTTCAGGTTAGACTTATATATTTCAGATTTCAAACTATTACCGTTTAGGGTTTTGGGGGGTGATTTACCTGTATGTAAGTTTTCATTTTAGGGCTGGACTTGCCCTTTTAGATGTAGTGATAGGGAATCACTAGCATTTATTTCCAAGAGTGATACCTTTAAAGGAGAACAGGGATATGTACCGAGAGCTGCTATTGCTCTTTATTGTTCCCTTAAGGCAAAGCACCGAGCTGATAGTGGCTCTCAGTGCATTGGGAATGGATTTTGTCTATTGCAAATCTTTAATGCCAGCTATCTGCTAGCATTAGAGATTATGTCCTAAAGAGCCATTATCCTCTTGGTACATTGGTTGCGGTAGTTGCGCACGCTTGATACATTGGTTAACATGACTTTAAGAAACAAATAGCCGATAACGTCTCTCAGTAATTAGCCCTGCAAGTGTTTAATTTTTCCTGATATATTTTGTTCTGTCCCCTATAAAACCAGCAGAGTAAACTGTAACATCACAGGGATTCCAGGTATTTACATGAGGATGGAAGATGTAAACATACACAGCCTGGACACACAAAGGTCATGGATGGGCACTTTAGATTTTCCCTATGGCCTGTGCTGTATAATATATTTCCATATAGTAATGATTTCAAACTAGATATATTGTCTATTTTATGAAAACTAGTAAAGAAAAAATAACTATTCATTTTATTATATACTGTACATTATAAAATGTCTAGAACTAGTTTTTGCAATAATTGATAACCATGCTAAAAATTTTCAGGGTACATTATTCCATCCAGGCGTAATTAAGAACTTCTAATACTATTCAACATGATCCATCCAGACACACAAATGGCATCAAATGCTGTTAACACCACTAAATGTGATGGTACAACACTGTTAAATTCTGATTTCATGTAATTACATTTGTTTCATTCCAACATGCTTAAATAAATTTAAGTATAATAAGTATCAAAAAATATATTTTGATACACTTACAGTGCAATTCATTTGTAGGCACAGGTTAAGGTATGAAGAGCAAGCTGAACGGGAAAACATTTGCAATTTAAAGTATGATTCATGATAATGAAAATGTGAAGCAGTAGTTCTGTTTTATTCAGCATGGCAGGTTAGGAATCCCTGAGAAGGAGAAACAAAGCAAAGAGTAAATTAGTCATTCAGTTTAGCTCTTTTATGTGCAAGAGGGGCGCTACTGTATGAGTTTTCACTGTATCACAAACTGTTGCCATTAATAGAGATCAACTAACTCAAACATACTTGTTTAATTGCCGAGTGGCCCGTCTACAACTCACCAAAAGATTCATAATAAACAAGGCTGTGCTAGATTCATTTATCCTCCTAAAAAGAGACACAGGGCCATGTTTATTATTCTGCATGATTTAAAGAAATCTGATCATTAAAATTACATTTAAGATTGTGCTTCATTACAATGCATCTCAAAGGAAATCGCCGATAATCCTAGTGATAGCTCATAAACAGGGAGATGCAATATCCCCGTGCTAACGGCAAAATAAGCGCTTAATTCACACTTCGCCATGTCAAATTTTTTTTTTTTACTTTGCGCAATGCAAGGGACACAATACATTTTGCACCAGTTTATATGCTAGTTTTTTTGTGCGAAAATGAATGCCTTTCTTTAAAGCCACAAAAATGACGCAACTTACCGCTAGTGTTTTCGCAATTTATTAATGGTTGCAAAGGAGTTAATACATTGCGGAAACGAGTGCAGGTAGGTTGCGAATCCAAAATTTATTGCATCTCCCCCAAAGAGTGAATTAAATCAAGCCAACTGATTATTTTTACACGCTTTGATTGTGATTTGTGATCTAGGCTAAAAACTGTTGCGCTTTAAGCTGGCCAAACATGTTTTTGCACTAAATGTATTTAACATGATAAATAGGTGAACAAAAAGAATATTTTATTAGTAAGTAAAAATCCAAAACTCAATCTTTACCAGCTCACTTCCCAGGGTGTTATAATTAACTCTTTATTTATAAAAATTTTTCACAGAGAAGAAAAAAGAGAAACTTCCAAAACTTCTCCCAATACCAGATCATGACTGTAACTAAGAATTAGGTAACATAACAGGGGGTATTTAGCAGCGAAAAGCGAAAATCGGGAAAAAAAGTGTAACATCCACTGGAAACTAATTTGTAATTGGAAACCCACCTTGAGGGATAGTGAGTAATAGAACCTATTTCCAGGCTAGAAATGTGCCCACAAATGCATTATAGTACACAATAGCTCCTTTACCTTCGATTCATCCTGGTACCTGCAACTGTTCTGTCCCAAACGTGAAATCACCATACACATCAATATCAGCAGTGCCAGGAATTGAAGACTCCCAAGGATATCTTGAATAATGCTTTATTCACATGACAAGTTTTGGACCTGTGGTCCTTTATCAAATGTCATGACATTTGGCAATTTTTAGAGGCTTTACTTAACGGCACAAAAACACACTTTGGTGCTTTATAAACAGTTTTTGGTGTGAAAAATGGCAAAAAAACTAAATTGCAATATGTGTCAGAACGTGTTTCGCCACTGGTTATTGCCGCATAATAAATTGCATCAAGTCCAATTCTGGGGAGAACAGCGATGATAGCAGCTAAAAATTTACAATATTTTATAAATATGTCCATAAAATTTGGAATGTGTTTTACGGTAAATCCCAGCTTCATAGCCTCTGAAAGCACTTATTCTAGCCATACAATACAAACTTAGCTCGGAATGTTCCAGTGATGTTAGAACAACCACCTGGCCTGATCATTTCCTGATTGACATTTGATAGCAAAGACAGTGGGTCCAGTACAGAAAACATCACAGGAACGTTCAAGGAGGTAAAACCTGGAGGGGAAAAATTCTGTCATTAGACAAAAGATAGATTCTATGATTGACTGTGTCTGGGATTGCAACTTTAAAACTGCATATTTAATTATCTAAATCCCTCTTGGTGCACATTGGCATAGGTAAAAAAAAATCTTATAAAATAAGTGTATTTTATTTTAGTAAAAATTTTGTAAAAAACACGTCTTAATGGAAAGTCTTTTTGGACACCTTTAGCAGAGTGCTAGACTTTATAATTAACTTATATAAAGCAAATAACATTTCAATGAAGTTAAATTTACTCTTCATTATTGTAACTCATGAAACGTCTTTTTTTTTATAAGATCTTTACATTCTTGCTTATCATATGTAAGTTAAAGCAGCTATTCTTCGCTGAAGGCAATGTATGCAAAATATATGCAATGGAAGCTTTCAGTAATTCCAAACCTTTTTCATTTAGTTTGCTCTGGGAATGAAACAAAACAAATAATTATACTTTTAAAAATATCCATTTTCCTGTGCATGACAATATAAACCTTAGAATGAAAAACTGAAGAAAAGAGAAACTTAAAGAGGAACTACACACTACCAGACAACATTGTCCCAAAGATATCGGGCAGCACGGTGGCTCAGTGGTTAGCACTGATTCTTTGCAGAGCTGAAGTCACAAGTTCAAATCCACCCTTGGACACATCTGCAAGGAGTTTGTATGTTCTCCCTGTGCCCCTCCGGGCACTCCAGTTTCCCCCACAATCATAAAGACTGATTGATTGTATGTGTCAATAAATGTGCTTCGATTGTAAGATCTTTGGGGCAGGGCCTGATGTGAATGTATACATGTAATTGTAAAGCGCTATGGAAGATGTTGGCGCTATATAAATCCACAATAATGATAATAATGATACAACAAGCTTTGACTATCCTCTCCCTTTGCTATGTCTGTTGGTTAATTTATGAAGTTAACCTGTGGATACTAGAGGTCAGCTCCCATAAATCCACCTCTTTGTTTTGGTGAAAGTGTACACATGTATGCATGTGTTCTAGTGCAAAGCAGATCAAAACAAGAAGGCTGCAGTCTGACCTGCCCCCTGAAATACACAGAAAATAATACTACAGCACAGAGACCCGCCTTTTAGGTACAGACCATATAGCAGAACATCCTGCCTTTCATACACAGAATAGAGATGTAAAGAGCATGTCCACCCTTAAAACAAAAAACTGGTGACTTTTTTTTTTTTACCAGTTTATTACATGCATTTGTAACCAGATATTTAAAGGGACGCTTTACTGAAAAAAATGACTTTGCCTTATCTTAATATATAATTGAATACATGTAAGATGTTGCTGCATGCTCTCAATCCAGCACACATTTTGTTTAGGAGCAGTACCCCCCCTCCCTCTTTAAACCACTCCCACTTCCATCTGATCTGACTTCCCCACAAACCAACTGTCAAGCCTGCACACAGCATACAGCATTCCAACTGTCAAAACTCTGTCACCATTCCAGCTACAGTAAAACTAGTCACAGAAGAATAGTTTTTGAGAGCAAGGAACTTGATTGACAGCTGAAATATAAGAAGTTTTAGATTGGATATCTAAAGAAATAGGGGGCAGATCAACAAAAAAATGATACAATGGTGGTTGGGAAGAATTATAATTTCCAGTTATGGTCAATTTAAAATAACCTATTTTTCGGTATAGATGCCCTTTAATCATAAGTTCTCTTCAGTACTGCTACTCCCCCTTAGCTTTTTGTAAGTTTAAACATGTGCAGTGGAGGCAACAGGGGAAACAGCAGTCATTTACTGGTTGTGATGACATCAGTCACAGCCTTAAGTGGCTACATGCATGGAGGGGGCAGCTTATTCTTCCCAATGAGTCAATTTTACTTAAATATCTGGTTAATAATATATCTAATAATATGCTATATCAGTTGGGATTTTTGGTTTTAAAGGTGGACATGCATTTTAATAGTGTTCAATTATTTTCAAATACATTTCTTTAATTTTAATTTTAAAAAAAAAATTAACTCTCTATCATTTAAAAATCTTCAACCAGTATTCACATACAAAAAGGGTCGTAATTTGAGAAATCTATTAGTAAAAACTGACAATACCCCTGGGAAGTCAAAACAGACTATGACATGGCTTGAATATAAAAAAGAGGGATGTCACAAATGTAGTGGCTGCCAAGCATGTAGTTACATGATCTCTGGGGGAGACTTCCCCCATCCGCATATAGGTCGTCGTTTTAAGATACGACATAAACTATCGTGTCAAAGTACAGATGTAATTTATTTTATAACATGCCCGTGTGGCCAATATTATATTGGGAAGACCATGACAACACTTAGAGACCGAATGGCCAACCATCGGTCTGCCATCCGATTAGCCCTCAACTATAAGGGAACAACAAACCCCATACTGGAAACCAGATATGGGGAACAGTCAGTGGCAAAACATTTTAAAGAGAGGGAAAATTCATTGGCTACCTTAAAATGGATGGCCATTGACCGAATAGTTGGAATCCCCAATGCCTCAGAGAGAGGAAAGTTGCTACTACTTTTGGATTAAAAAATTGGGAACCCTGGCACCTAGAGGGTTAAATGAGCAGTTCTCCCTATCATGCTTTCTCTAATCACCCTCTATAATGTGAATAAACATACCCTTCTGGTTGATTTAATAATCTGGTCCTTACCCCTAATTTAACTCCCATGATGAGTCTCTCTTTAGACTTTCGATACTAGGTATGACACCTGGACCTCTAATAGACAGAGAGGGAGGGATCGATTGTCCATTAAGATCATTATGAATATCGGGACACAAGTGTTATATTCCCTAGCAATGATTATCCGTTGAGATATTGGAGTGATTACTTATATCTTATAAAAATAGAAGATAGAATCCCACTTGAGTTATATAATATAGTTTTGTAATGATAGCGACGAAACATTAATTCAATATTAGAAGGATCGAGAATGCTCTCCGGTTAGTGAAGTCAATTGTATTCAACGGATCCTGTTGTATCCTATATGTTGCTAATGTACCTAGCACATTGTGCTTTTTATACATTGTTTAGTAGCTTTTATATTATACTCCATGGCGCTATTAGATGTAGATATCTATTTTAGTTAGATGTGTTTTATTATAGTATGCTGTTTTACTTTATCTATTATGCCAGTCTTGTATTGTATATATATATATATATATATATATATAGCATTAACTGAAGAAAACGGAGCACTCCTAGGTATCTTCTAACAATGACAAATTTATTCTATACATGCATAGCGACGCGTTTCAGCCCTTAACGGGGCCGTTCTCAAGACATAAGTGCAGTGTAACGACACATCTATAAATACAAAACAAAGTGTATACCCCCTACCCAACCCTCCCCGCCCCCTCTGACGGAATCCAACAGGACTCTAGGATAGGGCCGCTAGGGAGGCATTACTATGATTCAGATAACGTCACCGCCACTCCCTCTATAGGCAGTCTCTGTGGGGATCCCCAATGTTCAGCTGAAGCGCTGCTGTGAATCAGATAGCGTCATAGTTACTCCATGGGACTCCTGGGTCTACCATGACTTCCTGGGGCCAAGAGGTTGGTGAAGTCCATTACTGACAAAACTGACAATCGAGATGCCTTCTTCCGATTGTTATGACTTAAAAGGAGGGAGGTTGATTTACACCTACACGGCACATTCTTATCTGACTATCATCGGAGCCGCAAACTACCAAGGATATTTAGGATCAGAAATGTACCGACCATAGGTCGAACTGATAGTGTATTCTGCTCTGGATGGTGCGGTATACTTAATAAATGTTAAGTATATATATATATATATATATATATATATATATATATACACACACACTAGAGTGTGCCCATTGGTGCCCAGTGGAAATTATGTATGTTTTGCTATGTGTACATACAGTGTCTATAAAATCTTTATACAGGGATATTTTTAAACTGTTATTTAAACAGTCATCAGCTTCAAGGGGAACTTCCAGGGAAATCTAGACCCAGGTAATCCTGTCACAATGTGCCGTTCAACCTAAACAGCATCATTCTTTTTTTATTGAAAGTTTGGGGTCATGCTTTCAGTGATACAACAAAAAGTGCAAGTGGTTCAGGATCCATCTGCTTTTCCCTTATGCCTATAGCTGTTAAACCGTAGGGCTAGAGAGAGGCTACTTAAATTCCTTCAGCCGGTAAGCATCAGGAACTGTTTCAAACTTGCCCTCCCTTTCTGCTCCCGGCAAGCATCCAGGAGGAGGCCGGAACGGGATAAGCCTGAAGGTCCAGGCAATCCCTCCACATTACATGAATGAACAAACACACACACACACACACACTCCCTTACCTATTCTACCTGTCTGCCAACTAGAATCTAGAGGGTCTAAGTGGAATAATCCTGCAGGTCTGAGATCAGACCTAGGCAATCCTGCCACAATGTGCAGTTCAAGCTAAACAGCATCATTGGGCGACCTGAGACCCTACACAGGATCCAGATCAACATGCTAGGTTCATATTTATCAGTATTTACCATGGAAAGTTCAAGATTTAGTTTCAATGGGGGTTAGGACAGCACAGAATACTAATTAGCTTTATCCATTAGGGAGAGGTGGGAGTTAAAGGAGCTAAAAGCATAAAATAAAATCTTTTTTATAACAGAAGGTACCTCACAGCCTTGTGTTATTATAATAGCACTGCCCTAATAATCTAACATATAAACGCATATTTCTCTCTCCCAGAGAAATGGGAGGGACATGCAAAGTATCTCATTTATAGCCCCCAGCTAAGGCAAGTGTCTAGATGTAATACAACCTAATGGTATTTAGCAGTGGTGCTAAACTTGAGGCCTTTCACATGTTTGAAAACTACAACTCCCAGGATTCTCTGTTTGCAGTAAGTTTCTTCTTAATGTCCTGTAGCTAAGGCATGTGTTCAGATGTAATACAGCCTAATGGTATAAAGCAGGGGTGTTATACTTGTGACCTTTCACATGTATGAAAACTACAAATCCCAGCATTCTGTTTGTAGTATGTTTCTTCTTATTGTCCTATAGCTAATGCATGTGTCCAGACGCAATACAGCCTAATAGTATAGAGCAGGGGTGTTGAACTTGTGAACTTTCACATGTTTGAAAACTACAACTCCCAGCATTCTCTGCTAGCAGTAAGTTTCTTCTTTATGTCCATTGGTTAATAAATATATACAGATGCAAAACAGCCTAAAGATATAGAGCATATGTGTTTAACTTTTCACATGTTTAAAAACGACAGCTTCCAGCATTCCTTGGATGCACAGAATGCTGGAAAATTTAGTTTTCATACATCCTGGAATTAATACATTTTTTCTGATATACGGACATTAAAAACCCATGGTCATGCTTTAGTGATTACTACTGAAGAACTTAAACATGCAATTGATCCATTTGCCCTTCCATCCTTACCTATTACACTATTGGAATAGAGAAGGATAATATAGGTTACTTTAGGCAACATGATTTATCATTGGAAGTTATACTGACATTACCACTTCCATTCAGTATTCACATGGAGACCCCTTAGCAGTCACAGGAATGTGATTTAACCTCCAATTTTGACTATATGACCCATATTAAAATGGGAATCTCAGCTCTGTAAGTAAGTGTGTGTTTTGTATAAGTTGTATGTTTTGTCTTGTACCTAATATAAGTCAGTGCTATACTTTATATACATTTATTGGTGGACATTTAAATGGTAATAGTGAGATAGTTCACACATACATGTACACCTTTCCTATATAGTATAGTATAGTATGTGAGGATGAATAAAGACATGTGTCCATCCAGTCCAACCCATCTAGCAATATACTCATTTCCTGCCTAACTGTTGATCCAGAGGAAGGGAAAAAAAAACACCAAATTTATGAAGGGGAAAAAAATTAATTCCTGAGTCCAAGTGGCAATCGGAAATATCCCTGTATCAACTCTACTTTATATATCAATACCAGTAACTTGCAACATTCCTTGTTTGCAGAAACGCACCCAGATTTTTTTAAAATTGTCCAAAGAACCTGCCATAACAACATCCCCTGGAAGACAGTTTCATAGCTTTACCGTTCTCACAGTAAAAACCATTTTCGAACTTGAAGCCTAAACTTTTTTTCTTCAAGTCTTAAGGGATGTCCATGTGTCCTCTGACATGCTCTATTGGTGAACAATGCCCCAGATTGTTTATTTTATGGCCCGTTATACACAGTAATCATATCCCCACACAAGTGCCTTGTAACTTATCCAGTCTTTCTTCATATTCAAGCTCCACCAATCCCCTTATAAATTTAGTTGCCCTTCTCTGAACCATTTCATTTCAGAGATGTCCTTTTTGTATACAGGATTCCAAATTTGCAGTACATATTCCAAATGAGGCTTTACCAATGCTTTGTAAAAAGGGAGAATAACATTTTTCTCGCTTGAATCCTTACCTCTTTTTATACAAGACAATACCATGGTGGCTCTAGCTATTGCTGCCTGGCACTGCTTGCAACCTTTAAGTATGTTATCCACCCTTACAAACAGGGATTTCCTTAACAGAGAGCCATTTATAGTATAAGCAGCACAAGGATTTCAAGTCCAACAATGCATCACCTTATATTTATCAAAATTGAATCTCATCTGCCACTTTGCATCCCAATGTGACACTCTATCTATAGGATATATATGATATGTAATATATATATATATATATATATATATATAACCTTGACTCAAAATCGGGCACACTCACAGGTCTTTATGCAGTAGAAAAAGGTGTTTATTCACACAAACACAGTTGACATGTTTCCGCCCCAAACACAGGGCCGTCTTCAGAAGAAGTTCTGAAGACGGCCCCGCGTGTGGGGTGGAAACATGTCAACTGTGTTTGTGTTAATAAACAGAAAAAGTTGATGGAAGCGCACACTGTTTCTCCGAAGATATTCTGTTTATTGCATCACAGGTGATGAAGGAGACATAGCGTTCTCCAAAACGTTGTGTGTTTTAGTGTGATGCAATAAACAGAATATCTTCTGAGAAACAGTGTGCGCTTCCGTCAACTTTTTCTGCTTGTGCTATAGCTTGGAGTCCTTGAGGTAGAGGACTGAGAGAAGCAGCACCTGGAATATATTGGCACATTGCCTGAAGGAGTGCCTAGGCCCATATCTTTGCTATATGGACTTGTGTGAATAAACACCTTTTTCTACAGCATAAAGACCAGTGAGTGTGCCCGATTTTGTGTTAAGGTTATATACTTGTTGGGGGAGCAGCACCCGGGCAGATGCTATATGACAGGAGTGCCCGCTTTACATAAATATACTAGCAAAAGTGTGCCTGTTGGTGCACAATGGAAATTATGTGTGTGTTTGTTTTGCTATGTGTGGATATAGAATCTGTACACAGGTATATTTTAATCTGTTACTCAGACAGTCACCAGCTTCCAGAGGAACCAAATAGGATAATCCTGCAGGTCTGAGAGTAGACCCAGGCAATTCTGCCACACTGTGTGTTTTAAACTAAACATGCTAGGTTAATACCTATTAGTATTCACCACGGCAAGTGGTGATGGTACCTCATATATTATAACAGAAGGTACCTCACAGCATCATGTTATTATAATAGCATTGCCCTAATAATCTAACGTATAAACAAACATTTCTCATTCCCAGTTTACCTAAAGAAATGGATTTATCCTTTATATACTCTTTTATACAGATCTAATTGAAAAAAAACTGATAACTGATAATAATGATAAAAAAAAATAACTGGTAACTGTTTTTTATTTCAGTATTACAGTAAATCCTTGTTATACCTGCCTGGCTTTACCACTTGCACACGAGCACCTTCATCCCAACCATTAATAGTGGCTGCCAATTCAAATTGTTCTAGCCAATCAGTCCACTCCCTAGTTACCCCATCAAATGGATCAGGTTTAAAAATAGGTTTAGCAGCTAAGCCTGGTAGAGCTACTGAGTCTAATTGGGACATTTCATCTGCAGGTACAAGGACAGGAGGATTTAAATCAATACTAGCAGCCTCCATAGCTAAATACAGAGAACAAATATACAGAGAAAACAGGGAGAATAAATGGTATTACCAGCAACTACCAATTTGTACCAGATCCCTGCTTTATGGAAGGAATATAGGTAGCATGGCACACAGTGGGTTACTCTAGTGGTCTGGCACAAAGCAGACAGTGCACATAAACAGTTTCCCCACAAAACATATGCAGTAATCAGGGGTGTCCCTGTCTATGGTGCACCACTTTGTATATTGACCAAGCCAGTATACTATGTGTCCTTGTAAGTTGGTGTACACTTATCTGTTGCCTCAGAGTTTGTATCCAATAATGTACCACCAACGGGTGGTAACAGGATCTTATACACAGGATCTTGTGTTGCATTCAATATGCTTGTGAAGGTTCTCATTTATCCAGGTCATGGTATATCTGTTGTATTCAATTAGATCAACTGGACTTGAAGTTTAGTTCTTGAAGACGTTTCGCTAGTCATCCAACTGGCTTTCTCAATTCAGAATGACTTGTATAAGTATCTGTGGCAACATGCTGAGGCAACAAGTGGTACATCCGAAAGACCCAATACCGAAACACAAGAAAAGCGACATCATATACGCAGTTCAGTGCAGTGAAGAATGCTCTGATTTGTATGTGGGGGAGACCAAACTGCAACTGCATCAACGTATGGCCCAGCACAGAAGAGCCAATTCCTCGGGTCAGGACTCAGCCGTGTACCTGCATCTTAAGGATAAAGGACATACCTTTGAAGATTGTAATGTTAACATATTGGCAAAGGAACGTGACTGGTTCAAGAGAGGTGTTAAGGAGGCCATTTATGTGAAAATAAAGAAACCAAGCCTGAATAGAGGTGGGGGGGTTCGACACCATCTGTCTCCCATGTACAATGCTGTTTTGACACCTTACTCTGGGCGTTCCTATAACACCTCTTAGCCACTATCTAATCACGCCCTTAACACTTGGCTGTGATATGCTAATTGGGATTTTCCAGGGTACATAATTGCCACAGATACTTGTACAAGTCATTCTGAATTGAGAAAGCCAGTCGGATGACTAGCGAAACATCTTCAAGAACTAAACTTCAAGTCCAGTTGATCTAATTGAATACAACAGATATGTTGCATTCAATACAATCTACTTTCACTTTGTCTCCTCCTAGCCATAGAGAGCAGGGATGTCTTGTCTTTTATTACTCATTGATACCACCTGCAGGCTGGAGGTGGTATATATGGAGCCTTGGTGTCCATTACAATACACATCACATCCTTTGAAGCAGACAGAAACTTTTTTGGATAACACTTTCTTTCACATGGAGCAGACACAGGTGTGGTTTAACCTTCCATTTTCACCATTCAATGTTGAATTAGGGATCTCAGCTCTGTAAGTAAGTTTATGTATTTTGTATATTTTGTGTTGTACCTAATATAGGTCATTGCTATTCTTTATATACATTTACTGATGGTCATTTAAATGGTAATAGTGAGATAGCACACACATACATATACACCTTTCCTATATGTAATATCCTATACCCCCTACCTCATTGGTATCTCCTAAAAACTCAATGCAATCTCCTATGAAGATATATATATATATATTGCAGTTTATTTTATTTCAAGCACCCCCCCAAAAAAAGGTCATATGTAAGAGCTTGTAACCTCACAGACTGTGTGCTTCTAAAAGTCTGCTTTTGTCTGCTAAGCTACCAGAGCTAATACAAAGAAAGGAGGTACTTTTAGAAACTTTCAAGGAGATTCAATAAAAGTTCTTATCATTTAAAATGGTGATAATTGTGCCCCAACCGATCAGATCTTATTTAACACTTGAAAGCTAACATCTGATTGGTTGGGGCAAAATTAGTGCCATTTTAAGAACTTTTATTGAATGCTAGGAATAGAATGGAAGAAAAAAAAAATAGCTATTTTCTATTGTTGTTGCACACTGTCTGCAATCAAAGCGCTTTGAAAAATTAAGTGCAGGGTAACCAGCAATTTTCAGAGTCTTATCAGAGACTGTGTAGACATATGTATAGCATTGGTGTGAAGACATCTAGATAGGAAATATATGTGTGTTGTAGTAGCAAGAACACTTCTTGCCACTTCCAAGCCTTCTTAGTTACAATCTACACAAAGAGGTAATTAAATAAAGACAACTCTATATACTATGGTTCCAGAGATATATACTGACAAATGTATTTTGTGTTTATGCTGTTTATAATAAAAGCTCCGACCTTATAAACTACTTCTATCAGTAAATCACACTGCAAACCTCAATCTGTATCAGCTCCCCTACCAGGCTGTCAAATTAACTGACCTTTGGAAGGTGCTTACTGCTAGAAAAAGCATTGCTTCCCTTAAAGGGAATGTCCACCGCCAAATCTAGAATTTAACCCACTATTGGCCCTACTGTGTGGTGTTAAGAAAATCCTTACCATATCTCTCTGCTCCTTATGGTTCTCCTGCAGTATTTGTCCAAAATTCTAAAGAGTAGGAGCTGTTAGTGAGTCATTTGTAGCCTGCTTCTTACTTGTCCTTGTTGAGGTTTCGGGCATGTGCAGGGCAGCCCCCACTCCCTCCATCCATCCAGATCCATCTTTGCTGCTTGGTGCCCTACCTATAAAAAAGTTTTTTCTGTAGTGTAGCCTACCCTAACCCACCCCCAACTGCCATGTTCATATTTTAAAAAAACAGCAGAAATGTACTTACATTGCTTCATTCCCCTGGCGCTCTGCATTGCCAGCAGCCATGTCTGTGATTGGCTGCCTTTCAGCCAATCACAGGCGTGGATGCCGGCCCAGCCCCTGCTTGCAACATACGGAAAGCAGAGTGCCTAGATCAGAACTACAGGGGAACTAAGCAATGTAAGTAAATTTCTGCAGCTTTTTTAACAGAACGAACAAGGAGGTTGGGCGTGGGGTAGAGTGCCCTACTTTTTTCTTGTTGGAGATACCCTTTAAAAGGAAGAGAAAAGCCTCTAAACACCTACTGAGCATTCATGTTGCCAGTGGAGATGGAGAAGGGAGGCACCGTGATTGAAATAAAGCAAAATATTTTCTACATACATTTCTGGAACCGAAGCACATGGGAAGATAAGTGTAAACTATTCAATTAAACTTTTTTTTTGATCTAGCAATGGGGTTGCAGTTGTTTTTTTGGTGAACATTTCCTTTAAAACAGCAGCTGATGCATTGAATTAAGCATACATAAAAAGCTGTTATATTTTACTATAGGTTGTTATTTAATATTATACCCTCCACAAAATTTAGTTGGGTCTCCTCTAATAGTTATAATAGTAGTTGCCTTAGAGGCTTTTCCCAGGGTTTTCCCAGGGGTGCCTGGGGGCTGTTCTTGTGGAAGTAAGAGCAAGAAGTTTTCCCCACAATGTTATAAAGTGGTTGCACCTTTCTCTAGTTCCAGTCTAGTGATATATTAGCTCTGAACTCTTCAGAAATAACTTAGGATCAAAAGTAGGAAATATGTGACTCCAGCTGCTCAATACTTTATATATCACATCACCCAGCTTGCCAGTTTTTTTTGGGGGGGGGGTTTATTACAGTGTCCGTTGATGCCCCCTGAAGCATGCATTCTGCACGGCCTAGAATAAAAAAATGTAAATGCTTTTAACCATACTTATCCTTGCAAATCTTTCAGTACAAAATGCCCTTTCATTGATTCTTTACTAACCCATCTCGTTATTTGCATGCTCGGTGCGCTTAGCTCCTTTGCTACGGACTGCCTGTCTTTCTGTCTTCAAACTGCCAGATCTTTGCTACACTGTCTTAATTAGCAATTTCAAGGCTATATATCTAGAAAATGTTTTATCCTGCAGTTTACCTTTAAGCTAAAACCAGAAGGATAAACATCCAATTTAAGTTTCTATTTTATGTCCCAATGTATTGTAAAGTTACATTTCAGTACAAACATTGTATAAGCAGCATAAAAAGTTGATGCGCTAATAATGCTACAACCTGAAGATTTCCTATTATTGGATAAGGGCATACTGATGTTAGATAGTTAACACTCCCAGTAAGTTTTCAAAGTATTATAAATTGGCTAACACATGCAAAACAATCATATTTAGTTATGTTAAATAGTTTAAAACCCTGGCATTATAAAGCACCCTGGTGACTTTTGAAAGTAGTGTGAAAAAGCGAATACATACTAGCATTTTTTTTAGCAATAGGTATGTTAAGTAATGTAAACCTATTTTCTAAAACCTAATTTCCAGTATAATTACAGTATATTAAATGGAAAACACTTCATAGTAATTTTTTTTGCAATAGTTATGTTAATAGCATATTCTATGTATAAAAAAGTTCCTATTATCAGGTCAGAAAAAAAAATACAAAAATACTTTGGACAAAATTTTTATTATTTCTTGTGGCAAAATTATTTCTCACCACTTTGTAAATATCTTGCTGAATTTGCAGCATGTGCATTGACATGAAGTGTGGAAAAAAAGAGTTTTGGCGAAGTGTGATAAAAAAAAAAAAAATTGGTCCCTTTATAAATAGCATTAAATAAAAAATTTATAAAAGTAGAGAATAAAAATTCCCCTTAGGGCTAGGCGTCACTAGCGCTTTTTGGATTGTGTTTTGCAATCCAATAGCACTTGTGAAAGAACATGCTTGTGGTAGGTTAATGGAGTGGCCCCATGCATGCGATCACCAATTTTGGTCCATATAGCATGCACTCTGATAGTATTAAATTACCATAACACATTGGCCTCAGTGTACACCAAGAATGGTTCTAATGGAGTTCCCTCACTCAGAAATCCACAAATAGCAAATATAAAAAAATCCACACAGATGTGCATATTAGGTATACATTCAATTCATACATTCAAATAATTAAACAAAATATATTACTTTATCAAATACTATCAAAATCAAATTATAAAATAGTAATTTTTTAAATTAAGTATTTGTTATGGTTCATTATCTATCTGATTAAATAAAAGATTTGATTTCATTATAAAAAGAATATACAACCCACATATGTTTCGTTTGTGAAGGTTCTTCTCTCTTATTGTTTAAAAGTTCAAATATGGCTTATTTTTCTTTTAAAATGTCACTGGTGAATCCATAGGTGGCAAAATTCAAAAAATTATATTAATATAACTTAATTAAGTGCTAATTAATGTAATAATTAGAATTTAAAAGGGAAATATACAGGCTTATTTATCCACGGTGGCTGGGCTGTTTGTCGTAGTTAAAGACGCAGTAACTTATTTAATGTCCATGCGATTTTAACTACTTCTTTGCACCAGCTGCGCGGGTATCATAAAAGACACCCGGGGCGCGCAGCAGGCATAACCTATTTAATAGAGCGTTTGTGCCGGTAACGCCAATTTGCAATTTACCCAGAGCAGCATCGGCTATATTAAACCAGGCCCAAAGTTTTAAAATAAGTTAAAGTAATAAATAAGGGAAACTCTGGCCTTCAGATAAGTTAGGGTTAAGTAAAAGAATTTATATCAACTGTAAGAATTATGTTACTATAAACACTAACACTTGTGGTACAATAAACATCAACACTTATGGTGATTTATGTATAAACAAAGGTCTTTTGCCTTCATAAAAATATTTCTACATTGATAGAGAATTGATTGTTAGATTGCATCGAAGAGTAGTAAGTTCTAAAAAGTAGTAAGTTTTAAGTGGATTGCCTCAGGGTTCTGTATAGTGTGCGCTTTTATTTAATATGTTTAGAAATTACTTAAAACTGGGTATTTAGAGCAAGGTTTCCATGTTTGCTGATTATACAAAATTATGCAGAGCAATGGAAACTTGTTTCCAAGTTAAAGGGGTGTTTAACGTGAACAAAGTGTATTCTTGCCCTTAAAATAAAACCTTAAAATTAGACTTTGGGGTTCTTTTGAGCTATTTGCTGTCCATATCTTTGAGTGCACCTATGCAAGTGGCATACCAGTTGATTAGGATTATGTGGAATTCTACAAGAAAACTAAATTTGTAATTCTACATATATGTATTAAAGAATGGAAATGGATTGATGAGTGTGTAGTAAACTGGAATCTGTTAAGAAAAACAAAGCTGTTTTGTTGTAATAGTCTTTATGCATTGATTCCCTTTGGGGTTAGATGCTCCATGTCCACCTATGCATACAGCATATCATGTAATTCAGTGAAAGTTAGAATTGCTTATTTTTCTTGGTTTGGACATTTCACTGCAGTTTTCTGTAAAATAACATTTGGTTTTGCCTCTGATTTTATATTTCAGGTTAAAGAGAACAAATGAGAGGCACTTCTAAACTGATGGACATTAATGTTTTGATCAGATCACTCAAAAATTTGGTGGTAGGAAGTCTCTAAATATATATTACTGGTGTAAATATTTTTGTTAATTTGGTAGTTATTCTATATTAACCTCCAGGAAAGCTTATATATTTTAGTTTGATTTAAAATGTTCTGTTTTGGTATCCAGTTGTTGCCTGGACAGGAAAATTGGGGTACCTACATTTGTCTGGAATTTTTGAATTTGGGTGAATCAGATAACATTTCTATGCATAAACTTAAAGCAAATTAAAAAATAAAACTATCAATAAAAATTAGCAAGCAATACAATATTTTGACAGGAAACAAAAATTCTGTTGATATACACTTTGTGCCGGGAAAGAAAATAAAAAAAAACCTCCTGGGACATTATGTTCCCTATTTCACGTGTTTCACTAGTGGAAAAATTCAAAACTGTATGAATGCAAAATAATGAGAATTCTTGTGTCAGAGAATGCAAGCAAAAGGGTAAATTCTGCTGTCACTGAAATGGTCTGTGTACCGTTTTAAACAATAACATTTTTAATAAGATTTGTGCAGCAGTCTCCTAAAAGTCACACAAAATTTTTAGTCAATGAGGAATGTTTGCGTCATACATGAAATTAATTACTGTATCGGGTGTGCGGAAATGAAATTTTTTTTGAAGATTTGTTCTCAAAAGTTAAAATTTTTTTTTTAAAGGGCATGTCAACCCAGAAATCGAAATTTTACATACAGCTGCAGACACTTACATGGTCCGGTCCCTGGTCTGGGTACCGTCCCCTGCTCCTTTTGCAAGCTAGTTTTGAGCAAGAACAGCAGCAGTAAGGCACTTCCTGGTCGCAGCTGTCAACTATTGGGTATGAAGTCACTGAAAGCAGAAAGGAGTGGTGCAGCAGAGGGGCAAGGGACCGGGTCTTTTAAGAAGTACAGTAAGTAAAACGTACGGGGGTCCTGCAGCTGTATGTAAAATTTCAATTTAATGGTGGACATGCCCTTTAATAGACAAATAACACATTGTAGTAAACAGTGGTTTTAATGTTATTTGTTTGTTTCTTTAAAATATTGAGTGTTGACTATAATTCTTCTTTAAATATTCTGTCTTAATAGACAATTCAGCATTGTTATATTAAACAACAATTGCTATTTATTTATATGTACACACACAATGTTTTGGAGGATTGTCATTCCTGTGTTTTCATATTTTTTATACATTCTAATCTGAAGTAGAAATCTTATTTTATAATTTTTTTAGAAAAGCTAATTGATAAAATACCTAGATTAACCCATTACACTGTGACTGTAACAGCTACATTTATTATTTGTCATTTTTTTATTTTTCTATTCAATTCTCCCCCCCGACAAGTTTGAGATTCTAAAAGTCAACTAGTGATTTTTACAGTGTTGCCATATGCTAGATAAAGATATTTAAGCTGTCAGGATAAACCACTTCTGTTTTCATTTTGCATTTATTTCACTGCCAGACTCAAGGCATAAATTTTTCATCACCTGCAATGCTATGAATAAAAGATTAAAACAAGAACTGAGAAGAAATTCTAACACATGCAGTGTATGCAGGACATTGTGCAGACACAGTATGCATAACTAGATGTTTAATTTTCTTTTTTTTTAGTATGTCAAGAATATTATTATCTAGGTTAATACATCATCTAGCCAGTTTCCACTTCACAGAGTTTATAGCAAAACTATGTAAACCCAATTATCTGTTTAATAGGAGGTACCAGCTATAAAAACTACAAGACAAAACTTATTTATTTCTCTACTTTTTAAAAAAAAATAATGTAAATTATACCATGAATTTGGCCATCTTAAATTCTTGGCCTTGACCATTTTAATACAAGACAAGACAATATTCTCAAGACAGACAGTACGGTACTTTTGTATCTATTAGTGTACACGTGTAGCTAAAATATGTCCATTCACTTGATCTATTTCATAACTAGAGAGGCAAAGCACTTCTAAATGAGTTTAATTGTTTCATAAATACTGCACTATATGCATTGAATACAGTACAATAATGCACTTGCAGTTGTCCTAAGATAACTCTATCAGTTCTGTGTGTCGATAGCAGAGATAATGAAGGCCATGGAATGCTTGTCAACAAAAGAATATATATTTGAAAGATTAAAAATTCATCATGGTGCTCCTCTGCATGAATTCATATGAATCTATTACTAGAACAAGAAAATGAATAAAGGGTATGGAGGATATCAGCCTTTTTAGGCTAGCCATGTTGTGTTTGGAGGTGGACATAAACTTAGTTAAAGAAATACATTTAGAGCAATGTACCCATTGCCATAAATGATATTTAAAGTCTTAAAGTTACACTAAACCGCTTGCTGAGATTTTACAAAACTTAGCAAGGCTTGAAGATGTTATTTGCTGTGCCTGTGTTACTGTTAACAGTTTTGTCATAATCTTCAGACTGCAAAATAGCAGGATGGTAACATAATGCTGGTCTACATGTAATAGTCTTTTCTTAAACAATCAATTGAATTTGGAATTTTTAAACCTACCCCACATTAAAGCACAACGCCATCTTCATAAGAACAAAAAACAAATGGCCTCTTTAAATTATGTTGATATATTATAGTTTGTCCTATGAAATTCATTACTGTATGCCTGCTATGCTTCTGGATGCCTCATGGAAACTGAGCAATTAAAAAACCTGTACGGAGCCTGTACTGAGCCTGGGCATGCTCAGAAGTGGCAGACAGGGGATTAACATTCAGTCATTGGCTGTGATGTCAACTGTCAAATCCATAACTGACATTTGCTAACTGGAAGAACCAGGAAGTAGAAACAGGGAAAACTGGACATTGTGCAGGATTTCAAACTATTACCATTTAGGGTTTTGAGGTGTGATTTAACTGTATGCAAGTCTTCATTTTGGGGCTGGACTTGCCCTTTAATACTATTGTTTTGTGATTTTAAGGTCTATTTCAACACATGCACAGTATCAATTGAATATGCAGAAAAAATATAGCATAATAAGAATGTATATTTTTTTTGTTTTACACTATGGCAATGTGCCTTTCCATTAACTATTCACACATTGAAAAAGTCTGCACAATTAAGTGTATGTGTGCATGTTTGTACAATTTTTTATTTTACCTATGTGCCAGCCAATGTATGTTATTTAGAATAGTATTTAATTAAAGAGTTAATTAAACTGAATGGATTGAATGCATGCAGCAACACATACACCTCTAGTGCTATATGCATGTATCCAATTATAGATAATTGGCAAAGTCATTTTTTCAGTATAGTGTATCTTTAAGATAAATGCCATACAATAACTGACACTTAGCGGGCAAGGTTCAGAGAGCCGCTATCAATCTCTGTTGCCCCTGCTCTGTGCCTCTGCGCAGTACATTGTGTGTCCTCAACATTGCAATGGCTTTGGCGCATTGCCTACGGTGGATGCGTGCAAGCACATCTGTTAGAGTGGCTTTAAGTCACTATTAGGTAATACATTTTTACATTCTTCCCGAATTGTTAATTGCATACAGAAATTAACAATTCCTACTAGACAGGATGAGTTGTTGGATCTGGTAATATCTAATAACCCTGACGTCATTTTGTAGATGAAGGTAATGGGAAGCTTAGGTAATAGTGATTATGATATAGTGTCATTTATATAGGTTGCAAAAAACACAAGTGCACTGGGTTAACAAAAACTTTTAACTTTAAGAAAGCTAAATTTATGTTATTAAAGAATTCACTTCTCTCATACACTGGGGGGTTTGCTCCTAGGTAAGAATACAGAACAAAAGTGCTTTTAAAGGGGTATTGTACTTTTGTAGTTCTTAATTTATACCTTTATGGAACAAGTGTAAAAAAACACTACTGCCTGGCTTAATGCTCAGGTAAAAAGGGAAATGGAAAAAAGATAATGGCTTTTAAAATTTTAAAATCAGAGGGAACAGATCAGACTTACAGGAAATATAAAAGCTGTAGTAAGAAGTGCAAGAAAGCAATAAACTAGCTAAAATTAAAAATGAAATACGCAAAGCAGAACAAAACAAGTTTAAGCCCAAAATGTTTTTTTTAATTTATAGATAGTAAAAAGATGAGGACTAAGAATGTGGGACCATTAAATAATGAGGCTAAGAGTGTTATAGAGGATCCCAAAAAGCTAAGGTGCTTTTCCCTCTGTATTCACTATAGAAAATCCTAGGCCTTACAGTAGGAATATTCTCACTGGCTGACAAAGGATAAGGTACAAAAACAATTAGACAAAATTAATATCAATAAAGCACCAGGCCCAGATGAAATACATCCTCAGATCTTAAGAGATTTATCAGATTTATCTAGACCACTATTTATTATCTTTTCGGATTTACTTTTGTCTGTTGATATGCCACTGGATTAGAAAAAAATACAATGTAATTCCAATATTTAAAAAAGGCAGTTGTTCACAACCTGGTAACTATAGACCTGTAAGCCTAACATCAGCGGTAGGGAAGGTGCTGGAAACTTTGTAAAGGGATTGTATCCTTCACTTTGTCTCCAGAACTTATCTTTTTAGTAGTAGTCAGCATGGGTTTATGAGACATGGATTGTGTCAGATAAATTTACTTTTTTTTAATAAACAAGTGAGTAAGAATTTAGATTCAAGCATAGCAATGGATGTAGCATCCTTGGATTGTGCTAAATGTTGATAATTTTGATAATGTGCCACATAGGCGACTAATGTATAAACTGAGGACTGTTGGCCAAGAAAGAAAAAACATTTGTACATGTATAGAGAATTACTCTTGGATAAGATACCTTTTTATTATGGACGAACAGTTCATTTTTACATTTTATAGAGAATTAGTTTTTGGATGGCAAACAGTGGTCAATGGCGCTACATCCATGTGGGCTTAAGCTCTAAGTGGAGTGCCTCAGGGTTCTGTACTTCTTTTTAATATGATTATAAATTACTTAGAAGGGGGTATTGAGAGAAAAGTGTCTGTTTTTGCTGATGACACTAAACTATACATAGCTTTGAAAACTTCAAATGATGTGCAATTGCTGCAGGCAGACCTAGAGTAGCAAAATGGGCAGCAGAGTGGCAGGTGAGATGTTGATAAATGTAAGGTGAAGCATTTGGGGTTTTTTCTTGTACCACCTACACCAGGGATGTCCAACTTGCGGCCCTCCAAATGTTTGAAAACTACAACACCCAGCTTTCCTTGGTTTCATCTGCAATGGAGGAATGCTGGGAATTGTAGTTTTCAAACATCTGGAGGGCCGCATGTTGGCCATCCCTGACTTACACCATAAATAACTGTTTGCTAAGTGAATCTCTAATGGGAAAAGATTTGGGGGTTCTAGTAGATAACAGCTGTAGAAAACAATGCCAGACAGAACTAGCAAGATCTTTTCTTGTATAAAGAGGGGAATTGATTTAAGGGAGAAAATGTTTTATTCTACCTCTTTACAAGGCACTTGGTTAGGCCTCATTTGGAATATGCGGTACAGTTTTGGAATCCCCATACAAAAGGGACATCTTGAAAATGGAAGGCGTTCAGAGAAAGGCAACTAAAATAAAAAGGGGAATGGAGGGGCTTGACTATGCAGACAGATTAGACAAGTTAGGACTGTTTACATTGGAGAAGTAATGTTTGTGCAGGGATATGATCCCCTCTGTTACCTCTTCCATGTCTAAACGCCGGGTAAAGGACTAAAATCACATTCTTCTAATTTGTGTATCTCCAGACAGAGGGGGAAACTGAAGAAAGTAAAGACACTCTGGTGGTTGGGTGAATTATAGAACACATGGAAAGTAAGAAACAAAAGAGGGTTTTCCCACTGTAGATGCCCTTTAAGATTAGAAGAAAAAATTTTCATCTTCAGGTTAAGAAAAGTTTCTTTACCCCTCTGTCCAGAGATACACAAATTAGAAGCATATGTGATTTCAGAGAGAATGGTGAAAATGTGGAACTGTCTTCAAGCAGATGTGGTAATAGTAAGTTCATTGAATAGCTTTAAAAGTAGGATGCATATGTTTCTAAAACAATAAAATATTGAGAATTACTGGTATTAATACATACACTATAGTTATGGTTGATCCAGGGATAGTTTCTGGAGTCAGGAAGGAATTTTTTTTCTCCCCTTTTAGCTGGTTTTTTTTTTAGCCTTCCTCTGGAACTGTTAGGTAGGGTTGAAGAGGAGGGTGAAAATGTTGAACTAGATGGACATATGTCTTTATTTAACGTCAATTACTATGCTACTATGAATAAAGACACACATTGATGTCACTTATTGCTATCGCACCTCTCAGTACATCCCCCATTGTTTTTTAATATTTCCCCTAGCCAACCATCAATCCTTTTATGATAGGTTTTATACACATGAAGATACAGTATAAAAGGCACTAATTTAGTGTCTACTGATATTGATATTTGGCAATAAGTTTATGCCTAATCAATAATAATTTCTCAGGAAAAATTAGACTAACAACATTTTAGAAGAAGCTGTACTTGCTTATACAATTAAAGAAGGATTATCCACAAGTGAAACAAGGCACATACCTATGGCCCAGTTATAGAACAAGAAGTTAAAAAAGACAGACCCATTCAATCTTAAATCACTCTCTGAAATTATTAAAATTCTGTGAAATTATTAAAATTCAAGGTTGCTGTTATTATGATACTTGGTTACTTGAATCAGAAAAGATTTCCACATTCACTAGGTTAGGTATTATGACCTATGAATTTTTAAAAACAATTATATTACTAGGCTACGTTTGTATGGTGCTTTATAACACAAACTTAGAGGGCATGTCCAGCATAAAAAAAAACTTTTTATAGTCTGGTAGAGCACCCCCCAAACCCCATTTTCGCATTATTCAGAATTGTCAAAGATGCCTCTGAAGGGACTTATCTGACCTGGTGTCTCCCAGTCTGGGTGCCACCCCCTGCTTCTGATTCAAGCAAAAACAGGAGTAGTGAGGCTCTGAGCTGACAGGCTCTCTAATTCCTGGTTGTGGCGGTCAGACAATTGGGCGTGGTGTCACATTGTACCTTGAATGACAGCCACTACCAGGAAGAAGTGCCAGCAGAAAGGCGAGGGACCTGGTCAGGTAAGTCCCTTTAGAGGCATCTCTTGGCAATTCTAAATAATGTGAAAATGGGGTTGGGGGGGTGCTGTACCAGACTATGAAAAGTATTTTTTTAAGGCTGAACATGCCCTTTAACTGTGTATTACCTTAAGTATATAATCAATATATATGTAGTCAAATGCCTACAGAAGACTTTTCATTGAAAGACTCAAGGCCTCAAGGATGTGAAAATTTAGCCCGGTTTGCTAAAAATACCTTGCAGTATACAGATAGCACAATGGAGGTATCCACAATAGGAATTTACACATACAACTGTAATTCTTGCAGACACGTATTTGCCACTGAGAGAATAAGTTTGTCAACTCCGCATGTCAAGAAATGTACTTTGATTTCAGGCTGTAAATCAAGATATTATAGGACATGGCAAATGTTTATCCTCTTCAACTTGTATATTAATGTAAAGAATACACTCTTTTCAGAACAGTGTCCCTTTTAGTGTTGAAGTACCAGAATAATGACTTCAATTAATTTTGATGGCTAATCAGCTTTTTCCTTTCTATATTTGGAAATTTTATTTGGAATATTTGGAAAACTTTTACGCATTTCGGCCATCTTAGTAGCCATACATACAGGTAAGTAAAAATCACATTATCCCCACCCCTGTCTGCCAAGTTTCAAACAGGTGATTATCCTAAAATGCACAAACATTTACTTCAATGGAGAAAGCTACAGAGGCTAGTGGATTCTATACCCTAGAAATAGACCAACCTAAGGGGCATATTTATGAAGGTTCGTTAAAATTGTTGCCGCCTTTAACGCAGCCTTTTCACCAAATTTGGACTTTTCGCTATTTATAAAGCAGTGATAACCAGTAGAGAAAGGTCAAACCGCTACTTTTCACCATACATCGCTGCGGTTACCGCTCAAGCATATTTATAAAATGGCAAAAAGTGTGTTTTTGCGTTAAATTCAGCCACTTCAATTCGCCAGGTCTGAGGTGGCCATGCAAAGTGGCCATTTATTTAGCCTGCCAATGGGTCCATGGGAGGTGTCAATACATCGTGGAGTGTTTCTCAATACTAATAAGTACCCAGGGGGGTGTTAGACTATTTTCCAGCATTTACTGTAATGTGATCTGCAAGTTCGCTTTTTTAAGATTGTTTTTTTTAAGGTTCCGAGCAAACTTTTCAGCAAAGTTATTAAAAAGGCAAATTTTCATCAAAAGCGAAAATTATGTAGCAAAAAGTAGCACTAATAATGCTGAAAAAGTTCAGCACATATGATGGTTAAAAGGTAATACTCCCTGGTGGTTTTTCAAAGTAGTATTAAATTGGTTAATATACACTGAACACCTAGCATTGTTTAAAAATAGCCTAACACATTTGGTGTTTTGTTAGCCAAAGATATAATAAATAGTATAAAACTCAAAAGGCAAATTTTCTCTAGTTCAGTAATAGGATTTGATAAATAGCGTAAAACTCAAAAGGCAAATTTTCTCTTTTTTATTAATAGGATGATAGTGTAAAACTCAAAAGGCGAATTTTCTCTATTTTATTAATAGGATATTTTTTAGTATTGCTTATTTTCAGCAAACTGCAGCTAATTATCAAACCAGTTACATTAATATGGGAACATACCATAGTGCTGTGTAAGAAATAGTCATGTTAATGGAACATTGTTTGGAGCAAATTCTGGCAAAAAATGCAAAAAAAGGGGGGGAAAGGTGGGAAAAAGGCAAAAATTCACCTATTTACAAATAGTTTTAAATAAAAAATTACAAAAATAGCTCTGAAATTACACTAGGGAGCAATTTCTCTTTTCGCAGTGATACCACTTAATGCGATGAATAAGGCGAGAACTATCACCACACATCGCCGCAGCGATACTTTTCTGTGAAAGAGAAAACAAGTTTTTTAATAAATAAGGCGAAAATAGCGCTATTTGTCATTGCGATGTCCTGCGATAGAGAAATGGCGAAAATAGCGATCGTTTATAAATATGCCGCTAAGTGTTTAGTCACAGCACAATAAGAGGCATGTGTATTAAACGGTCTGGGGATGTGCAATAGCCATAAAATACATTATAAATAGAGATGAGATCTGGGTCCGACACAAACCCGGATCCAACACGGAACCCCTCGTCCGAATCCGGATGGATCCTCTGGATTTCAGGACTTTGGAACCACTCGAAAGTGGTCTCCAATCATATTTTCGAGGATTTTCCAACATTCAAAGATAGTTTAAAAAATTATCGAAAATAGCTCCGTACATACGTAAATCTTCAAAAATTTGTTCCGTTTTCGGATCTTTGGGATTTTCCCAAGATCCGGGAATCCGAAAAAAGGAACAAAACTATTTAGTTTCGGCCATCTCTAATTATCAATTGTATAAATTGTAAAGTGGAGATAAATGTCAGTGCAAGCAGGGTTTTTCTTATAAGCTAATAAACTACAGCAATGATAATAATAATTAAATGGTTTGCCCCCCAAGACTAGTATGCAGGTGTATTAGGTCATGAAGGTAAACGGTATGTAATGTTTTAATGCTTTGACTTTTTTACACTGCTATTATTGTAAGTTTTATATGACACATTGTTCTAATTGGTTGTTACATGTTTATGGTATTTGTGTATAGCCTATTGCAGAGTTTCTATCTCTTTGAAATTCAAATTGAGGGAATAAGTAGTTCAAATACATGAAAAATTCCTGGGCACACTGTTCTTTTTCATACTTTTATTTTAACAATTCAATGTTTCAATGTCTCATAGAGCATCTTCATCAGGGCAATAATTATTAATAGTTTTAAGATATTGGTGTTAAAGCACTTTAAAAGCTTATGTATTTGCACTGAACTTCCCCTTTAATCAGAACATGGACACAATCTAACTTTTTATTTCTGTTCTTTAAATTTACTTTTTAATTTTATCCAACCTAGAATACCAATTAATGCTTATAACAAACAACTTTCTCAGGTGTGCCTAGGAGTAAGGGCCTGGCCACACTTCATGCGTTACGCAATCGCATGCGATTGCGGATGTGTTTCTGAAGTGATTTTCGTGCGATTGCGCTTGTGTTAGTGTGGCTCAGCCCTTACACTTGATTCTGCATTCTTTTTAAATCCCTAAGTTACACATTACCCAACTCCTGTTGGCTCTATCTTATAAACTTCTCGCACATTTACCCTTTCCTCTCACATGACTTTCACAATTCCAGTGTATTGTCTTATCATATCCCTGCTAGTCTAGTGTAACTCCTTGTGAGGTTTACAAGGGAACCAATTAGCAACACTTCAGTTCATTCTCGGCTCATTTACTCCCTCACTGCTCTTTTTTTTTTTTTGCTTGTTGCTCCTTTCCTTCAGTCACTTCACTGGTCACACAAAGAATCCATTTTAAGTCTTTAAACCTGTCCTACAAATCCCTTTCTAATATGGCCCCACCATACATCACAGAGCTAAACCCCACATATTAACGCTGATTTGGAGATAAACTTCTCCTTTCAGCCATATGCCCCATGCCTACATTGCAGATGACATGCCTAATTGCTTACCGGTAAACTTCCTTCTACAATTTATCCAGCACTGAACATCCTGCAAGATTTTTAAAAGTTACCTCCTTAGACTAACATAATTTGATCTAGAACAGCAGGACTCAACACTCTGCTGCTCAGCCATTGATAAAAACATTTTTTTTTTTTGGAAGTCAAACCTGTGTGTCACTATACTTTTGACTTACATAGCTTACAATGTTTAACAACGTGTTAATTTCACACAACAGCATCAGTAGCTATTTTGCTTATGTCAGAACAATTCCAATATGAAAACCTAGATATGTATTCACATAACAACAACAAAAATAGGATAGGATAGGGCATCTCTTGAATTCTAAATATGATATCATGTGCTATATATAGAGAAGTAAATATGTTACTAATTAAGATTTCTTACCTGTTTAGATCCTTTATCTCATCTAACTCATTTGTATAACACACATAGTATGGACATGGTTAGATGGGTTATTTAAACTGTTTTGGAGTTATGTTAGACTCCAGTATGTATAATATGTTTTTAATTGATGTGTTTTAGAATATGTATATACAGAGTCTTTGACTTGAAGACCATCCTTTTAAGATTTGGAGGAAGATCTATTTACTAAGCCTACGAGTAAGAACAGCTCCCTGTTAATGGTTCCCTGTCCATGTTTGTGTTTCCAATAAACTTTGCATGATTTTAATCTAACCTAAGAAGTGGAGCTACGTTTTTTTTTACTATGGTGTGCACCTTTCTACAAACCAGGCAAAGGTTTTGGGGCAGGCTGAACTCAGACCACGATGGGTAATTGATTTAGACACTCCTTATTCCTTGTTTATTGGAGTAAGTGGTTTGGGGTTATATACACCCGAACCACTGATTTACCTAAGAAAGGGGTTTATATATTATGGGAGAAATGTTATATCCCCAGTAGTAGTGTTGAGGGCTTATTTTAATGGAATTAAATACTTATGTATTCACCTAACTTCTATTGAAACACAATGGTACAAAGAATATAACTGGTCTATAAAGAAGGACAGGAATTCCTAAAATAAATGACGACTGATAAATTGCCAAATTAATATTTAATTTCTACAAGCTACTTTTTAAAGCTCCCTTTCCATCAGATTTACTAGCTTTTTTTTTTTTTTAAACAGTCATAAAAATTACTAATGCCATTTTTGCACAAAATATACTTTTGGAAGCTTGGACACAGAAAGTCATAAACAGATGAATACATACTACAGAACTGAACTTGCGGAAGTAAGCCCATTGCCAACTGACGATCATTAAATGGTTCCAAAGCACACTTTTAGAACCTTACCTATAAAGGTCTATGGGCCACAAAAAAAACCCACAAAACTGCACAGACATGGTAAAACATCTATAACATCTAAAATGTACTTCAAAGTCATGTTTGGCTGAGCAAGCAGCTATTTGAGGAACAATGTTTGTAACTGTTTGGCTAATGTCCTGGTTCAAGAAAAATGGTTCAAAATGCTACATAAATGATATGTAAAAATGCATCTACTTAAACTTAACAATATCCCCCTTGTGCAGAAAATCTAGAAAGCAAGCTCTGGCTTAGCCAACACAGTAATAGCAACTACCCCAAATCCATGAGTGCCTCTATTTGGCATGAAGGAACGCTTCCTCAACAAGGACAGTAAATTCCTCCACTACATCTGCATCTCAGCACACTGCTTGCTAGCTTCCCCTGGTGAATCCTTACATAGCAGCTTATTCACAATATAACTTTTTACATTTGTTTTTTATTTTCCTTATAGGTCTTCGGTTAAGCAAATTTACACGTGTGTTTTTTTCTGGTTTGCTTATCTTTCTGCAATTATATAACTTATAAAAAAGATAATAATTGCTAATAAAAATTAGATCATTTTGGTTATTAATGGAATCAGGAACCACATATTTCCTAATAACTGTTCTGTATTTGTTCTATTTGTAATATATAATTACTTCTTTCTAAACCCCAATTGTGAGGCATACCATATCTGTACAGTGAAAATGTATAATACATACACATGCAAACACTAATGGTTCCAGTATTAAGGATACCTTAACAAATAAGCCTCTTATCTTCAATGTTTTTATTAAAACTGTAAATTTGTATAGTGAAACAAGGATCAGGAAAGGGTTTTACGTTTTCATAACACAAATATCACTTACTTCCTTGCTAATCTTGCAAGGGTCCCTTTTGGCCCTTAAGGGTATTTGACGTTTAAATCTCTGGTGCTCTGATTAGCTTATTGTGCTTACAACAGTTCGGGAAGAAAGAAAATGAGCAAAACTATGAAAATGAAAACAGCAAAGTAATAATAGAAAGAAACTGTGAACTCTGTAACTACCTCTCTCCGTGTGTCATTCTGACAGCCCACTCATAACAATGAGAATTCCTCTAGTTATGCCAGAGGGTATATTTAACACTCGCGGGGTTAAAGAATCTAACAATGGTGCTATCTCCTGGAGGATGCTGGAAAATAATCTAAAACTAGGAACTTTATGAATAAAATATGCTATTAAAATAAACTTCTCTTGCTATCTACTTTGCACTACTCTGTTTTTTCCCCCAATAACCGTTGCTTTATTATAATGGCCTAAAGTGTCTGATGAAGGCTTGAGTTCAGAGCTCCAAAATATCTGAAGGTTACATGTATACTTGAATGCCAAAAATGCAAAGATGTTCTCTCTTTCATAATCCACTATAATATGGTTATAAGTGCATTGAAATTCATCTTGTTAGAATGGTAGTAATATATCCCACCAGGACTACTGTTCCTAGTAGCAATTTAAAATAATTATTGTGAGACTTGATGCTAGACATCAGGTTTGTAACAGAATTACAATGAGGGAAGTGTATTAGAGACAATACATTGCTGGAAGAAAACTTCATAATAGTGCAATTTGAAACCAAGCCTCAATTTACAGTAATATATTCTCTTTATGGTGGCACAAAGGATAAATGCACTTAGAAAATGTAAATCTATTATTTGCCATACATTACAGTTTGTGGTGCAAAATTAGAAAAACTTGCCAGAAAAGTAACAGTTGTTATGTTTCAAAATAATGTTTACATATTGTATGTACATATTATATGTGTATATACAGTGGATATAAAAAGACTAAACACCCATGCAAAATGGCAGGTTTCTGTTTTATAAAGAATTAAAAACAAAATCATTTTTGTCTGAACGTCTACCTTTAGCGCATTATTGGCATCTATATAAAAAACAAAGGCAAGAACAAAACAGAAACAGTTTAGTGTGGAAAAAAATACTACCAAATCCAAAGCATTTCTGTGCACACCCTCAAAACTAATATTTGGAAGCACATTTATTACACATACATTTATTACAGCACACATTCTTATGGGTCTGTTTTTGCCCATTTTTGCCCACTCCCCCATGCAAACACAAGATCTGGCAGATTGCGAGGGCATCGCTGTAGGCCTTCTGGTGGCCTCAGTGATACGTTTTGCCCTCATATTCTTATGAATTTTTAAGGAACATCCTGATCTTGGTACAGTCACTGTTAACTCGTATTTCTCCACTTGTTTATGACCAACTTGTTTATATCCAACAGGAACAGACAAAGTTTAGCTGAGATTATTTGATGAAATATGTAAACAAACTTCTATTTGTGATGAGACAATGTAATTGTCCAATTCTGAATGCAGCTACATCCTGGGTTATTGGAGGGTGTGGACACTAATACAACCAGAATTTGGTGTATCCTTTTTTCCCTAAACTGTTTCTGATTTCAATTTCTTTGTATAGATAGCAATTTTGCAATAAAGGTATACAGAATTTATTTTTTCTTTTTAAGTAAATAAAAACCTTACAACGGTTTGTAGAATTTTAAATCCACTGTATAAATGCATAGAATTATCTAATAATTGGACAATAATTTTGTAATTTCATTGCTTCTAAGATCACAATTGCTTTTGAACGGCATTATTTTGGGTTTAGCTTTGCTCCAACATTTTACTAGAAGGGATGAACTAAAATACAATCAAAGCTACACCAAGTTGTGTTTAACACCATGCTGCTATTGCATATATGCTCCTATTTTCTTTTTAACCATATGTACCTGGTGCACTTCCCCATCCTTATATTATTATATGACTATTCACCAACCAAGTGAGTCCTTGGTTCACCCTAGTGAGGGTGAATAAAAATGATTGTAATACCATTTTATGTACTATCTGTTCTGAATGTTGCAGATTGTGAAGGAATCCCTGTTGCTGTCAGATAATCTGTTTGCTGTAAGCATTATATCTGCATTACTCACAGTTGCTTGGTATCAAACATCGGCTTTAGTGCAATGTTCAGCAGATTTACCTTTACATGTAACCTTCACTTGCTTTCCTTGTGTGTACAACCTTTTCAATGTTAATCCTACTGTGTAAATGCCTGCAGTATCTGGTGCTGACTTGTTTAGCCCTATAGGAGTATACTGCACCTTGGTGATTTATCTTCAAGGAGGAGCAACCTTGTACATACAGAGAGATCTGTTAATGGAATATGCCAAGTTACTGCTCCCAGGGTTGCCATAAATTACAAACTCTGCTGATACCCAAATGTCTCCACTTAGCCAGGGTCGGTGCAGTTTAACATATAAGCATGCCTTCATTAATAATGACTTATCTGATATTTTTGATGGATATCATAACAAATGAACACATTCTCATTCCCTTTGGTGTATGAAAACCCAGACTACAGTCACCAAATTGCAGTGGAATATATTTTAAAAAAATACTATTTTCTTTTCTATTTTTTTTCACCAGAAATCACAACAACAAAAAACTTGTTTATTCATAACGATGCAAATTTTCATAGCATTAATTTTTGCTGCACCATTAACAACAACATAAATCTAGTGTTAAAGGGCATGTCCACCCCAAAACTATAATTTCCCCCACTACTGGCCCCACTCTGTAGTGCATAAAAATCCTTACCTTACATCCCAGCTCCAAATGGTTCTCCTGCAACGTTCCCCCAAAGTACAAAAAACTGGCCACCAGGAGTTTAGCAGAGTCCATATAGGCCTCGGCTTCCTGTCTTTCCTCCGGGAGAATTTTGCCATGCGCACTGCAACCCTCCCTCTCCCTCCCCCTAGCACAAAACCCTTATTATATGTTGTAGGGCATCATCCCCCAGCCCCAACCGCATTATTATTATGGCCAGAAACTCCCCCGAGCTTTACTTACCTTCCCTCTAGTATCCGCCGTTCAGAACTACCGGCAGCCAATCACAGACGCGGCTGCCGTTCCGGCCCCCTGCTTGCAGTTTCATGCAAACAGAAGGCCAGGCAGTGCGGCGGAGGATAGAGGGAAGGTAAGTAAAGATTGAGGGAGTTTATGGCCATAATAATAATGCGGTTGGGGATGGGGGAGGAAGCCCTACATCATATAAAAATTTTTTAGAAGGGTGGTTCTGAAAGTTAGAAAATCCGAATCAAAAATAGCAACGATAAATCAACATAACATATGCCAAAATGTATCCAATGTGTTATAAAACATCACAGGAAAAACTTTTTTAATGATGGGTACATGAGTAACAATAGATTCTGTAAGAAACAAAAATAGGCATTTTAGACAATACAGTAAAATGTCTATGTGACGAACAGGAGTGCAATGTAAAACCCCATAGACAATGTCTGAAATTGCACTCCTAATTTTCAAATTATCTCACTTCATTGGCATGGTCCAGCAGTATGGCAGCTCCCACGTTGTTTCACTGTCATGGGTAATCACAGGGTTAAATTCATGTTTGAACAGTTGTAAACTCTGAGCTTTCTTTCCCATATATATTCCCATTTGGTGTTGACTTAGCTGACCTAGCAAGAGGTCTGACTTCAAAGGGGCAAGGTGTGAAGTCACTGTAATATGCATACACCTCTGCAGACTTGAGGCCTCCAAATCAGCATGTGGTCTGATAAGGTGGGCAATTTGACCTCTGTGTTAACCCTGGGAGAGATTATAACACAAGGTTTTTAATAATCGCCATAACTTGGCTTGTGGGTCAACTACCATAAGGATACCATCCAATATGGACTGGGAGAATTCTGTGGAATTCTGTGGAACCCAAACACTATATCTCTAGGCCATAGGGTATCCCAGAAACCCACTTTAAACCATTATACAAATGTACATTTTGTTGCTGTGTCCTGTTTGGTCTTGTTAGTTTTGTAAATTCATGAGGGTGATTAATATTGGGGTATAAAAAATGTAAGTTGTTTATTTTCCAAGGTATGGGTACTGACAGCATTGTTAGTTTTTTGAGTGGCCATTACTGAGGGTAATAAAGTTTTGGACATACCCTGAGCCCAACCTTACACTTTTAGGTGATTGGCTAAGGAAGCCTGGGTAGATAAGGAGATGCACAACAATAGAAGCGAGTTTGTCATAAGATCTTCAATAACATCTAGCCAACAGGACGGACCATATTGGCTTACATCAGGAAATATTATTTGGACTTTTTGTTAATCTGGATTACCAAGTTCTGGACTCAGCTCATAGACTTTTCAGATGCCATTTATCTTTTAAGTATTCCTTCTTTTATCCATTTCTTACCCTCAACTGTTACCATTTTTATGTTCAGTAAATTAATTTAGTTTTTCTTTATGTTTTTAATGCACTATTTTTGTCAATTTTTAATAAATGATATAAAATCATTTATAGGCTTATTGTCCTATTCTGAGTACATTCCCAAACGAACCTTTGTCTCTGAAGTTATGCTGCTATAGAGAAGTATTGTTTAGGTATATATATATAACTGTGTATAGACTATTAGGTTTGAATAACCATTTTTCCTACAGGTTGTTACAGTTAGGGGTGCGGATAACCCCATAGATATATGTAACAGGTTATTCCACTGTTTTCTCGGAATGTGGTGGCAGCAAGGATATTGTTATTAAGTAATATTAATTATGTAATATATCATTTGTTCGCTAACCCCACCGGGTCCGTTCTGTTTTATTCGCCTGTCGGTTACTTGGAGTGTGTTTTGCGGTAGCTGATAGGTGGATAGGTGTCGCGGACCGGAGGGTTTGTGACAGTCTATACACAAACCTGTTTTTTTAAATCAAAGGAATTGAATCGGTCAATAATCAATGGGTAAAAATGGTCTCCAAACAAGTTAGGCTTTTAAAAAAGCTTCAACATGAACCCCAGATCACATCTTAAAAAAACCAAAAAACTAAACTTGTTTTTTTTTTTATCCTAAAGTTAAAGCTGGGCCACGACTTCGGATGGGTGAGATCAGTCCTATTTACATTAACTATTTCTAGCCAGCCTCTCTATATACATATATAGAGATGGCCGAAACTGACGAGTTTTGTTCCGTTTTCAGGGTTTTGGGATCTTGGGAATAAACCGAAGATCCAAAAACGGAACTTAAATTAGGGACTTCGGAATGCGTTTTATCAAACATTCGAGCTATTTTCGAAAATCCAATTGGAAACGATTTTCGAGTTTCCGACTGTATTTTTGAGTATTAGGAAACATTAGAAGCTGTTTCAAGAATTTTCGAAAATAGCTCGAACGTTAAATAAAAATCGAAAATGCGCTCTGTTTCGGATGGAACATTCAGATTTTGGAACCTCATTTGGAATAGACAGTGCAATTTTGCAATCCTGTCTACAAAAAGAACATCTTGGAAATAGAAAGGGTTCAGAGAAGGGCAACTTTATGTACACTAAAGAAAAGATGCTTGCGTGGGGATATAATTACTGTGTATAAATACATTAACAGGCTATACAATAAACTATATAGGGCATTGTTCACCAAAAGAACATGTCAGAGGACACATGAGGTTGCATTTAATTCCCCAGACTTCCTTTTATTTTTTTTAATATTCTGTTTCTTACATCCATGCTAGCAAATAGATAAATAGAAAAGATAACTTTTATTTTTTGTATGAAAAGCAAAGAAATATATCATAGTTAGGTACAGGAGCATTAATGGAAAACTAAAGTGAAAAAACAACTTGGGCTAGAAACAAAGGTTTTAAAGTTGACCCATGGGGGCTGCCATCTTGGCTCCTCCTCCTGTACTCACTGGGTATCGCACGTGCCCAATAGCCATGCCTTAGGGACTGGGATAAATAGCAAACTCTCTATTTTGCATTGTTTTTTCTGTCCCAGGATAAAGCATACCCTTCAACAATTTCCTTTAAAATGTGCTGAAATGTCTGTAGCCCTGTAGTTTATTTCCTCCCTTTAAATTATATTTTAGGATAATAATGATTGTATGCAGACCCTGCAGAGCATATTGTCTGGTTTTAAGAGGGGGGAGTGTTGATGTCAAATTAATATCACATATGCTGAAGCATATTTAATATTGTGCAGAAACATCCCTCCAACATTCCCTGTTCAAAAGGTACAATATAGAAACAACATTGTGCAGAGGGGGGAGGGGTTAATGAAGTGAACCTAATCTTCAGAATTAATATTCATTAACTAAGCTCAGAATGCACCACTCTTACATGGATATGGCGTTGCAAACTTACTTGCAGTACTTCCAGGGAAAAAAAAAATATATTGACACTACTAAAGCCTGAGCACAGCACTCTGGTTACAGTTCCCTTAAGCCTTCATTTAAGGGAACTGTAACCTGAGTGGTGTGCTCAGGCTTTAATATTGCTGATCTTAGCACAGCTCTGTGCAATGATTTTCTCACTTTATTAAAGGGAATGTTGGAGGGTATTCAGAAATCTGCTTCTTTATGTGACACCTATTTATAACCAGTTTAATATTTGCCCATTTAAATACTTGTTTAATAGAAATTTAGGGCAGGAATTTATATGTCCCTACAACACTTTTTTTTCAGTGTCCTGATTAAAGGTTGACCTACACCTCCCAGCATCTCTTACTAGACAGTTACTTAAATGTTAACAAAATCAAATAATTCAGGGCAGCAATTAATATGTTATAAGAACACTATGTTTGGTAATTAAGTAGGGTCATTTTAACCATGCAATGCTGTGGCATTAATTTAGGTAAGAGAAGGTTCACTTCATTATCCTCACTTATCAGCTCTGCAGATATTGTTTCTACAAGAAGCAAGGTGAGGACTGGTTAAAAAAGTGGAACGTGGACACCCAATCAAAGTAGGGGCTTACCAACACCCTCTTTGAAGGAAACCTTCTCTACGGCTAGATGATATCATTGACAAAAATTCAGCAAAGAAGTCTCCCACAATTCAGGAGAAATTGAAGAGATAGTCTGTCTACCTCAGATTCCACCTTTCGTCAAACAAAACAATACAGGTCATTCCCTATTTTCAAAGACAAACATACAGAACAATAACTTTTTTGTAATCCCAAAACCAACAGAGGAAGAGGGAAGCAGTTCTGACTGGCACTGGCAGTCCAGTTGCAAGATAGGGGGAAGACTAACCCACTTTGCAACAGAATGGAAAATAACAGTCAGATGCATGAGTGACTCAGTCAGAATTCCAAGACATTCCACCAACAAACATATTTTCCCAAGCTACAGGTCCAAAATCTTACCAAGCCTCAGGACAACTGTTCAACATCATCCAATATCTGATACTTCAAAATGTAATAGAAAAAGTACCAAAGATACACAAAAGACAGGGGGTGTACTCACCATTTTCCTCCATAGGAAGAAAACCATAGAATTCAAGGAAATACTAGATTTAAAAACCCTAGACTCATATTTAAAACTAAAAAGATTCAAGAAGTCAATTACAATACATACCCAAAAAGAAAACTGGCTATCAAAGATAAAGCTGCAAAACACATACCATCACATACCAATACACATATCTCAATACAGATGTTTACCATTTGGTCTTCAATCACCTCAAATGGCACAACTCAGAAGGATAGGGATTCAAATATACAGCTACCTAGACAATATCCTACTGAAAGCAAGAAGCAGACAGAGACTGCAGAAGGATATAAAAGTTACCATCTCCTACTTGAACAAACTAGTATGGGAGATAAAAGTACAAAAAGTCTGTTCTAACCCCAACTCAAGAGATCCCAAATCTCTGAAATAAATATCACTACCGAAAGGCCGACAGGAGGACATCATCAAAGAGACCAAGAACTTAGTAACACATCCAGTATCCACCACCCAGCTATTTCATAAAATATTAGGGAAGCTAGTAGCCACAACAAAGTGTGCACAATGGGCAATACACAGAATGAAAATATTACAACTGTGTCTACTCAAGCAACCGAATCCTCAGGAAAACCCAAACAAATTAATAACCTTCCAAACTCAATCAGAATGCAAATCAAGTGGTGGACTATCCATAGCTCAGGGCATCTGGAATAAGCAATGGGAGAAGAAACACCAAAAACTCAAAGAAATGAGGGCAGTTTTATTATCAATGAAAGCATTCAAGTTCATGATCCAAGGCAAAGCACTCCAAGTACAGTCAGACAACATGTCTGTGGTGTACTACATTAACAAGAAAGGGGGTACTCAGAGCTTCAACCACTGGACACATATAGACAAAATATTGAAATGGGCTCAGATATACTTGACAGATATTCAGACAATACACATACCAGGATGCCAGAACCTACAATCAGACTATCTGAGCAGATCCAGATGGGGGACACCAGTTATGGACATGATGGAATCCATGTTTAATAACAAAGTGGAGAAATTCTGCTCCTGGTTCCTAGATACTGAAGTGGTGTAGACCAAAGCTTTCTCTACCAGATGGAAGTACAAACTATTGTATGTATTTCCTCCAATTCCAATGTTGAAGAAAATTCAAGAAAATTTAGAGACAGATGATAATAGTACTTCCATTTAGGCTCAGGAGGCCCTGGTTCTCCTGGGTGCTGAGAATGTCGGAAGAACCACCACTCCCAAAATACCAAACTAATGATACACCGAGATACAGGCAAGTTAAATCTGATGGCTTGAAGGTTGAAACCTCATTAATGGAAAATAGAGGATTATGCAAGGCGGCAATTAATACACTTATGTAGCTGACTACAAAACTTGGTAAGTGTTTAAACAATGGTGTAATCAGAAACAAACTGATCCCAAAACAACAACAATAGAAAATGTATTGGTGTTCCTTCAGGAAGGATTCCAAACATTTTTTACGCCTAACAACACTTAGAAGACAAGTGTCGGCTATCTCAGCAGTTCTAAATTGCTCTAGATCCCCTAATCATCAGATTTTTTAAAGGGGTTTATAAAAAAACAGAACAAATCTGAGAAACTTGACACTTAAAACCTTTTTCTTAATTGCCATCACATTGGAAAAAGAGTGTCTGAACTGAGAGCAGTAAAAATCTCTCCATACCTCATAATTCATGGATTATGGATAGAGAATTGGTTATTGGATCGCAAACAGGGTGGTGGTAAATGAAGCTACATCTATGTGGGCTAAAGTGGAGTGCCTCAGGGTTCTGTACTGGGACCGCTTCAGTTTAATCTGTTTATAAATGACTTAGAAGGGGGCATTGAGAGCAAGGTCTCAGTGTTTGCTGATTACACTAAACTATGCAGAGCTTTGGAAACTTCAAATGATGTGAAAGTGTTGCAAGCACACTTGTAAGCGTAACCTTCGAGGATTGTAATGTTAACATATTGGCAAAGGAACGTGACTGGTTCAAGAGAGGTGTTAAGGAGGCCATTTATGTGAAAATAAAGAAACCAAGCCTAAATAGAGGTGGGGGGGTTCGACACCAACTGTCTGCCATGTACAATGCTGTTTTGACACCTTACTCTGGGTGTTCCTATAACACCTCTTAGCCACTATCCAATCACGCCCTTAACACTTGGCTGTGATATGCTAATTGGGATTTTCCAGGGTACATATTTGCCACAGATTCTTGTACAAGTCATTCTGATTTGAGAAAGCCAGTCGGATGACTAGTAAAACGTCTTCAAGAACTAAACTTCAAGTCCAGTTGATCTAATTGAATACAACAGATATTTGGAAGAAGTTAAATGTTAAATTTCTATATAATTTTAATAGATGAACAAAAATGTTTCTTTTTATTTATATTGTTATGGCTCCTACAAACAAGATATAATAAAAATAAATAGATAAATAAGTAAAGAAAAAAAATGTAAGATAATTTATATGATATACAATTTGTACAATATGTAAACTGACATTTATGTTAAATGTTCTAATGATTAAAAATCAATAAAAATTTTATGAACAAAGGTCTGTTTCTGATTAAAGATTCAATGGCAGAATGGTCTTGATTATTTTGTAAAAAGACCTTAAAATTTGTTAGAATTTAGTGTAATAGAACAGATGTGGAAATCTCATTTATGTTAGTGTATGATCCAATATTTCAATATTTTACAGCTATTTCTGCAATCCTTGTATATGCCACTGTAAATCTTTGAAAGCATATTAACTTTTTACCGGCATATTTCTGTCTGTACAATGATTCAGAAGTCGGGGCGTGGCCTGACTGAGCATGAGATAAGACGCGCATAAGCTGAGCTCCCCTCAACACATATTCTGCAAAGTTCCTGGGAGCCTACAAATATTCCCTAACACTTTGATTCTGCTGGCAAACCTAGCTGGGAGAGGGGATAACGGCAAGCACAATGGCTCCCCCCAAGAAAGCTACAGAAGGCTGGATAAGTACAGATGGCAGGACAGAAAATCCGGACTCCAACCTCCAACCACGTGTGATGTGGCAGCGCAGGTATCAGACACAGAACAACCTGACAAGATAAACGCAGTGTTGAAGGCAATATCACAATGCCAATCCACGCTTACCTCGAAAATACGTGGTTATCTCTTATACCCGACCACCCTTCTAATCACTCCCCCCCTTTTGCTCATCATACCTCATCCAGCAGATCCCAAAAAACCCAGGTTAAACCTAATATAACTACCTAACTGAGGGGAGCTTAACCGATACAATCAAGGCGCTCCTCTAATTCAGAAATAGTGAAATAGATAGACAAACCAAGTTGAAATAGAATTTATTTGATATTAATAGTTTCATACATTGGTATAAACAATGTGTTCCCTTGAGCAACCAGGAAATGCTCTCACAAGTTCTCTGTGTAGAACCCTTTCCCTCTCTCCTATACTCTCTCCGGTGTGGCACCCACTCTCTCTCTCTCTTTTCCAACTATCTCCCCCTACCTCTACGCTATTTATCTGTGACTCATGGCGGTGTGGCCTTGCATGTAGTGACTCAAGGAGATGTCACTTAAATTAATTACTTGGAACGTCCGAGGACTCCAAAATAAACAAAAAAGGATATGTATTCTCCAACATATCAAAAAACAAAAAACAGATATCACTGTACTCACGGAGACACACTTAACAAATTAACAAAAACACTCCTTAAATAACTCATGGACTGGATGGTCCTTCCACTCTGTGCATACCCCCTCCTCCACAAACCTCCACTTTGAGTTTGTGACTGCAAGGCTAGACCAAAATGGTACATATTATATTTGCCAAAATTTATTCTCAATCAATGTTGTTACTTGCTTATTATGTCCCACCTCCCTTCATGTCGGTGATAAAGGGGGGGGATCCAATTCCAAGCAGAGCACCCATGGATACCAGCAATATGGTTAGGTGACTTTAACATGGTACTCTACCAGGCTGTGGACTGTGTGCATCCCCCGGGCTGGAGACCTCCACACAACACCACCACTAGATTTGGAAGGCTTATCCAATATATTCATATGATAGATGTGTGGAGATTCAAATACCTAAATACAAACACTCCTGTTTCTCAGCATCTTACAATTCAATGTTTCGCATTGATTTTATTCTAATTAGTTCTCCCCTATCCCCAAAAATTATAGATACAGGTTATAACCCACGTGTGATCTCCGATCGTGCTATATGCTGGCTTACTCTGTCATGGACATACACCCCAACCCGACCAAAGTGGTGCCTCAACCCATATTGGTTGCAATTGCTACCCCCTGAAATCCATCTCGAAGATGAAAGAGATGAATACTTTACAATCAATAACAGCAACATACCAACCAACAACATACTGAAAGGTGCACTGTCCACCAAATTAATTACAACTATATACAAAATCCTAATGACAACAGCACCTCGTGATGGCAAAGAAAAATAACTGGGAAACAGAAGTGGGCACCCTCCAAGAGGAAGAGTGGGAGAACGCATTAACAGCCCACAAAAAAAAAAATCACCAAAACCTCGGATAAACTGACACAACTTTATATCTTACATAGAACTTAACATCAATGACAATCTCAAAATACAAACGGAACCAAAACCCCTTATGCCCCAAATGCCAGACTGCACCGGGTACTTTTGGCAACAAGTGATACAATTTCTATACAACAAAATGTGATCACCAATGGACCTAGATGCTAAAGCGTGCCTATTGGGTGCGATGGACCACTTGTCAATGGACACTTTCACTAAATTATTCCTGTGGGACACTTTGTTCGTGGCCAAAAAACTGGTTGCCAAAATGTGGATGTCTGCTTCACCCCCCACACTATCACAATGGAAAACTGCCATTAATACTATATTCATTACAAAAAACTAATATATGACCACCAAAATTGCTCATCTAAATATTACAAGGTCTGGGACAGATAGCTATCTTCACCTGGCACCTTCAATTAAAGGTTTTGCTTGGGGGAAAAAAAAACAATTCTGGGTTACAAAATGTATATGAATCGTATGTTGAACAAATGCTATAAAACAAATGCAGATAAAAATGTGACACTATTTCTTCTTTTTCTCTATACGCCACAACGGAATTACTTCCTCCTTTTCCCTTGTATTTTCCTATCTCCCCCCCATCCAAACTGTTTAACTTTTTTGCACTTACTCTCTAACAATCTTCCTATGTTATATAAAAATCTAGAAAACAAAACGTGCACGAAAATGTATGTATGATGAAAGCTTGTGAAGGTTCTCATTCATCCAGGTCATGGTATATCTGTTGTATTCAATTAGATCAACTGGACTTGAAGTTTAGTTCTTGAAGACGTTTCGCTAGTCATCCGACTGGCTTTCTCAATTGAGAAAGCCAGTCGGATGACCAGCGAAACGTCTTCAAGAACTAAACTTCAAGTCCAGTTGATCTAATTGAATACAACAGATATGTATGATGAGAATACTATAAAATGGAAGATAATGTATCTGTGAACTCTCAAATGTACAACTTTATTGAATTGTTGTAATGTTAAATTTGTATGTTCTTTCTTTCTCAATAAACAATCTTTCCTCCACTTTGGAGGGGGAAGGAAAAAAAAAAAAAAGATCCAGAAGTCTGGAAGCAGGCACTAATTTACTCATCAGCTGTCTTTGCAGTTTTCCCCAGCATTACAGGGTTCAGGAGAGGAGCAGAGGGTGGAGATAAGATCACTTAAGCTTCTGGAATCAGGAAGTGTTAAATTTTCAGCTGTATAAAATCTCAAAGGCTGCAGTTTTGACCTAGGGCTCATTTTAAACATAATAAGGTGTACTTAGTTAACCATTGTTTGTTTTTAATTCCTGATAAGGTTGAAGTATATACATTGTTATGCACATCTTGTATATCCATGCATAAAGAAAAATATATCATGTGGGAACCTTCCTTGTAGGTTGCAGACTGACAAATTTCATAAAAGGATTTGAAATAAGTATTGTGTGCTCCCCACAGCATGAAATACAGAAATTATTACCTCTGCTACAGTTACACAAATTAAAAGTAAAAAGCTGAAGGGGATAATGTGAAATAAGAAAATAGATTGCAGGGCTAAAAGAAGAGAGTAGCAATGAAAAAATTGTCTTTTGCCATTACTATTAAGGAATACTAAACTGACATTTTTAACTTTCATTTTCTTTAACGTGTATAAATTGGGAAGGTAGGAGGCACTATTCTTACCTTTCTTTGAGCAGTAAAACATGGGCAATAACTAGTTAAAGTAAAGTAATGCATGCACTCTATATGTCAGTTCTCCAGCCCAATAGAAACCTGTGTGTGTCCGCTTACAGAAAAGATAAGAGGGAGTTCGGAGGATGTTCGGTCTGCAAAGCTGTCAGTGGGAGGGTGTGTGCGTCACAAACAAAAGGGCCATGAAATGACATAGCACAACCAACAATAATGCTACTAAACAAAGAAAACAGTGTATACTGGAAATGTAAAATAAAAAAAGTGGGCATAGTGCACTAACCTTACACTTAATTCTACTGTGGCATATGTTTGTTTTCTGATTCTTTATGCAAGATAAATCTCTCCCTTGGTATATTGTATACTTGCTCATCCTTCCATTTAACATAAACATTGCTGAAACTGAAAACTGTGAGTAATCGAATATGGTGTAACACACAGTTTATATAGTAACCTATCTTCTGGTCAGACAACCAGATTACAATCGCACACAGACCCTTTTTACTGCAAGGCCCCAGATCTGCTTTTCTGATGCTATAGAAGGTGAACACGTAACTTCTTATTTTACTGAGCTTTATCAACTTAAAGGAAATTTTAATGGTTAAAATCATATGAAGTACATTAACCAATTCTGACCAAAATCTCTAACATGTTCATGCCATTTAGAATGTGCATCCATAACATCATTTACACAGATGACATCACAAGCAATCAGATGATCAGAGTGGCAGCTGCCATTATTGCAGTCTTTCAGCTTAATACAAAGTGCAGATACCCTCGCATAGTTTTTGATTAAACAAATTAACTGTGATGTTAACTGCAAATGCACACACCAGAGTGTGGGAAATGAACAGATACAATGGCCAAGCCTGTATTTGATTTTAATTAAATTTCTTTCCGAAGCTCAATTAATTCACATCTCCAAATGTCAGCAAGACTTAGGCAAATGGAATGGCATCTGCTATACTGTACACTAACTCTGCAAACTGACTATAAAGTCCTCTAAAATAATAAAGTTCCTCTAAAAATAGTTTATGTCTATATAATCTGACAAACCAGAAAGGTTTTTATATACATGAACTATCCACAGAAATATGTAAAGGAGAACTATAGTGTGTATTAAGTTTTTTTTTAAATCAGTTAAAATGAAAAGTACTTGGGACAGGGATATAGTACTGGTAATAGTCCAGGCTAACCTGGCAAATGAAAACTAAGTGCTGTAGCTGTATCTCCTCAACAAAGCAACATTGTGTGGTAGGAATAATCAATCATACCTCCCTGCCCCAGGTACTTTTCATTTTTAAAAAGTTAATTTTTAAAGTATAGTTTTCCTTTAAAAGTACCTGAACGTCAAACTAATGGCTATATTTATAAACTAATTTATGTACCGTGTTCCTGTACATGTATTTGTCAGATTGTTTTTGTGTTCAATCTGAATTTGTGTGTGTGTGTGTGCATATGAGCGTGTGTGTTTGGGGGGGATCTAGATCAGCAGCTCTGCCCAGTTCTCTCTATAGTGTCTCCACTACTAGGAAGAATACTCAAAGTTTTACTGCCAATACAACTATTTTTTTAGGGTACCGTAGAAAGAAATGTGGGTAAAGTTAAAATTTACATACACCATATAATGCAAGGAGTTTCATAGCTAGCAAAAACACAAAGCCTTTAAGGTTTTTAACAAGGTATGGGTACCTATGATAGTATTACAAATTATCATTACATTCTATAATTAAAGCAAATTGCCAATTAACCTTTTCTCCCCTCATGCAATTACTTCATAAAGTGCTTAATCCATAGGGCTGCTGGTCTGACAGGAGAGATAATTGCATCCAAATGTGTCTACTATTTGTTTAGTTAACTCCCAGCTGTAGACATAATGGGCCCTACACTATTTACTCAGCCAGGGTCCAACTACTGTACAAAGCATAACAAAAGAAAACTATTGCCATAAATGTGTAACTTTTACACCAAACTTTTAAATGTAATTCACTTTGTTTCAAAAGGGTTAATGGTGGATACTTCCTGACAATAGAAGAATAATGATATGACCATGGTATTAAATGACGGTTTAGGTTCCTTGAAGGTCTGAATCAGCATTGTCTTAAAGACGATGCTGATGTATTCTAAGATATCTCTTTATTAAAAGGATACAATGAAAACAAGTCCAGGAACCGGTAAGAAGACAGGGCAGGCAATAATGATTAGGGTCTGAATTTCTTACCCTGAGCAGTAAATCTGACAGAATGAGGGAGGGACAGAATCATCTGTCAGAGGGCTGAACACTATGTACAAGGGTTGGAATTAGCAGTATGAAATAGCAGCAAATAATCTGTAGAAACGCTCATTCAGTTATGTCTCCACCATACAGTTTAATAAAAGGCACAATTTAAGTTGTTTTTTTTTGGGGGGGGGGGGATTAATCTTAGCAAATATTTGACAGTGTTATTAGCACAAGGTAAGTGCTCATTACAACACATTATAGGCTTCCATTTCATCTATATCTGTTTTTATCTGGTCAAAACTTCATCAAAACATGCATAATTGAGCTGACTCTCAATTACATAAAATCTTACACGGAAGATGACAGTCTAAATACAGTAGCAATAAAATATATCAAGGTTTGAAATAGGTCCGTTCAGCCCCAGTGCCACTTCATCATGAAATGATATAATTCACTGATGCCTCTGCATAGCCTAACATATGTTCTATTCACACCCTGCGTCACTCCTCATTTGTAATTTTTTTCCCTTTATCCTTTTTCTTCATTCCCCTCTAGTAATATGCATTGCTTGGCTGAAGTGGAAAGGAAAATAATACAATACTATGATGACCTGTTCCAGAGTGTTAAACCCATGTCAAAAGCTAAAATGAACATAGGACATTTGTGACAGTACATCATTTCAAGAAAGATGCTGTGAATTAGACTATATTAATTACTATTGTAGTGCACTATGCATGAAAATGCCATGTCATCTAACAAAGCATCCCAATGAATAAAATTCATTTTTTCATTTGAATGCTTTAAGATGAAGCCCTTTCTCTCAACTATCCATCATACCTGTTTTATTATCTAGGATTTACAATGATTTAATGAATCCATTATTAGGACGCAAAACTGCATGACTGTTTTAAACACAGGTATACCAAGTATGCTGTCAGTATGCAAAATTCAATTTAATCAGGCCGTTGTCATCTTGATTGTTAGAACAAATGAATAGTGTCTGAGGCCATTAAATGGTCAAAGGTATCTGCCTGCTACACCAAGGAAACTAATAACAAAAAATATTAGAACATGAACATAACCATTGTAAACGAACAAATCCATTAGAATATAGTGGTTGGGGCATCACATAAAATATGATATACTTAAAAACATAAGTGGAGAGAATGTTCATTCTCTCTGAGCTGAGGATAATTTGGTATTGTTTCTACATATGTTAAGCACTGTATAAAACATTGAATATTATGAAACATTCTGCAAAAATAAAACAATTGGCAACCTTGTTAGTGGGGGTTAAAACAATAATTTTATTTTCCTTTACTTATTATTTTTTAATCCAATTACAGTTTGGTCATACATAGTACTAAATGTTTTACCCATGTTTATGCAATGCTGTACCTTTCTTCATTCTTCATTTACGACAATAAACTCACGCTTCTAACTTTTTTTTTTTTGAAAGACCAAAGCAAAACCCTGTAATGGTATTACAAGCACCATTTATTTCTGAGTTGCATTTAAAAGGCAACCACAGACTTCTAAAGATGTATGTCAAAGCTCAAGCAATAGGACAAATTTCCCAGCACCAATTCCCTCTTCAGAAGCACACAGCCATGTCGAAATGGGGAGAAAGGCTCAGCACTGTTGTTTCTGTTTCACTCTTTATCATTATCCTGAAGTCTGGTCAGGATTATGGACCTTCGGGAAAATACAAAACACTTTGTGGTATGTCTTCTACTTTAAGTTTTACCACATTTACAGTATTTATTAAAAAAGGTCTTCTAGGTGATAACTGGCAAGCTGAATAGTATAGTATGCAATCAGTTTATATAGACTCTAAGAGCCACAATGTAGCTATAATATTTTATTTCTTTATTTTTCTTTCTTTTTTTTTTTCTTAATAGGAAAACAAATCTGTCTTAAGATTAAACATCAACAAATTCTAATGTATCAACTTGAAAGCAAACAAACTTTATTAATGATAGATTAGAGAGACAAAACACCAACTTTTGTAAGAATTGCTAGTTATTCTTTTTAGGGATTTTACATACAGTATATCAAGTGGATGTAACATTTACTTATATTTATTTTATATCTATGGCATTCAGGTAGATTAACTGGACCTGAATTTACATTTTGTGTTATGTATCATCTTTCCAAACACAAGTTTATTTTAAAGCATACATATTGTTTAAGATGTTTTTGCCACAATACATAAAAGGTGCGAGCAACAATAATCCATTGTAATTTCATATTGTATTTGGGTATTTATTTGTCATTAAACATGTTAGCCAATGAAATGAACCATTCACATTTAGATATATCAAATCATTTAGATATTCAAATCACTGTACAGAACGTTGTAAAACATGTAGTACATACTTGCATTGATGATATCAACAGCATAATTACTTAACTACATAATTACTTTTTGGTCTCCCCCCCCCCCCCACACACACACACACACATTCTCACCCCCTGTTTGATTATAATAGCTGTCATTTAATGCAAAAATCTGCAAACACACTGTGACCACGGTGTGCAAAACTTTTCCAAAAAACATGAATTCTCACTAAAAAGTCATGCTAGCCCATGGGAATGGGAAATGTTTGGTTCGATTCCAAACAATATTGCACTACCTAGCAAAAATTGTTACTTATCACACATATAACAATGTTCAGTGAAACAGGTGGACATTTTTATTCTCTTTTAAACATTTATTTAAGAATAACAGTTGCCTGATTCACTGTTTCAGAAAACACAACTTGTTTAAATAAGAGTCGTCCCCCCCCCCCCACTCCTCAACGGGAGACAAGTTTAATTCACTCGCTGAATAATTTCTCTGAATACGACAACATAGGAACCAATATCCCAGCCATCACTTTTCATACAGCCCGTCTGGACCTTTTACATTACTGCTGCCCTTGCTTTATTGTTCTTTCATTGCACCTGTCAGCATTTTCTGACAACACATTATGGAGCACATGGCTACAAAGTCAGTCTCAATCAGTCTAAGGCCAGGAGGATATAAGTAACAGACTACTGATAATACATCCTAAATCAGATCATCGTCACTGAAGAACAGGACTCTTAAGACACAGCAGCCTTTTGGGAATATCCACTGTTTTATATTCTGCATAAAACCGTTCTTACCACTGGTTTTGACATTCTTTACAAAAGTGCACAAGGGCACATATACTATGTAATCACAACAGGGGCATGATTTGTCAGCATCAAAGTCTTTTTTTTGGGGGGGAAGAGTTGTTTTTTTGGGTTTTTTTAAAGGCTTGAACTATGAAATACGCTTTAATTTGCCCCAGAATGAGTGCAAGCGAGTGCTATATGCAGATGTTGCTAAGCATAAAAATTAAAGTGATAAACAGAAAAAAAGCCAGACTTCTTGTTTAGTATTCCTTAGTTATCACCATAATTGCTGCATGTCTGTCATCACTAAAAAGAGAAAAAAGTGTCTTTCTCAGCTGCTCCCCTGCTTGTTTTGTTCCCTGTATTCTTGTAAAGTGGGAGAAAATATGTGTCACTTAATGAATGGTGCTATTCTTTGTCTGACAGCTTCATATCTGTTAGGTGTAGGAGGCCTAGTACTTTCCTTTTCTGATAATGTTTTTGACAGTGTGCTAAATTCCTCCCCCAAAAGGGCCGGCACAGATATTCTACTAAAAGGGCCTTCATCTTTCTTGAATGGGTGCCCTCTTTTAACCCCCTTCAGCTTCTGTTCTTCAATTAATTGAGCTGATCAGATTGAGCATATGAATTTGTCTTTGATGCATTCGTGTGTTTAGTCGATGTCGCCGTCTTTCTCATTGGCAGCGGCCGAAGCTCTCAGACAAATAGGACTGTTGCCATGGTAACAAGCAATAGCAAGGGGGATCTTTTGAAAAATATTTTTATTTCAAAATTCAAATTGGGAAATTCTCACTGGATATGATGCCGGGGTTTTCAACATGTCATGTGTAATGATGAATGCAATTAGGATCTCACTTGTGTTTTAAATAATAAATTAGGCTAATTTTTTAGACCTTTCTTGATGGCATACAAATACTAAAAACATCTCTCTTTTTATCTAGAACAAAGAACTTATTAAAGACTTTTTGTTCTTGGAATTTATTAAAATGTCTATAGCCAGGCAATACAAACTTCTCAAGTGTTAAAACCACAGGCCTAGAGGTAATCATATTTTTTAATACTTCAAGCTGTTCTGGTATTTGGTAATTCCCATTTAAAGCAGGTGTAGAAGTCTCTGTCTAAATGTTGAAAGCTATGCCAGTAAGTAAACCTCAAAGGATATAAAATGCCTATGGCAATTTTTAATTACTAAGCTTGAAAAGTGGCTTGATACTGAACATACGCTGAAATGTAAAAACACTTTCCTTGTTGTTGTTGTTGTTAATACCATTTACAGAAATGCATCACAGGTCACATTATTCCTGTTCAGCAGCAAATTGTCATTGGTCCATCCAGCCATGTGCCTATTCCAGCCGTCTAACCTCAGCATGTGTCTATTCCAGCCATCCGACTCCAGCATGTGCTTATTCCGGCCATCCCACTCCAGCATATGCTTATTCCAGCCATCCCTCTTCAGCATGTGCCTTTTCCAGCTGTCCCACTCAAGAATGTGCCTATTCCAGCCATCCCACTGCAGCATGTGCCTATTCAACCTGTCCAACTCCAGCATGTGCCTATTCCACCTGTCCAACTCCAGCATGGGCCTATTCCAGCAGTCTCACCCCAGCATGTTCCTATTCCAGCTGTCTCACCCCAGCATGTTCCTATTCCAGCTGTCCCACTCCAGCATGGGCCTATTCCAGCTGTCTCACCCCAGCATGTTCCCATTCCAGCCATCCAACTCCAGCAGGTGCCAATTCCAGACAGTTCCTATTCCTGACATACGATTTAAGAAGGTGCCTATTCCAGCCATACAACTCCAGCGGGTACCAATTCCAGCAGGTGCCTATTCCAGCCACACAACTACAGCAGGTGCTTATTGCAGCTGTCCAACTCCAGCAGATGCCTATTCCAGCCATACAACTCCAGCATCTGCCTATTCAAGCCGACAAACTCCAGCATGTGCCTACCTTATATACTCAAGTATAAACCAATCAGAATATAAACCGAGGTACTTATTTTTAGCTTATAAACCAGGAAAACTGCTTGACTTGAGTATAAACCAAGGGTAATCTTTTTCCCATAGACAGCCCCAAAGATAGTTTCACAGACAATCCCATAGAAAGCGTCATGCACAGCCCCATAGAAAATCCAATAGAAAAATAAATACACAAATACCCCATAAATAGTCCCATTCATAGCCCCATAGGAAGTCGAATACACAGCCTCATAGAAAATCCCATACACAGCCCCAAAGAAAGTCCCATACACAGCCACATAGAAAGTCCATTACACAGCCCCATAGAAAGTCCAATACACAGCCCCATAGAAAGTCCCATACATAGCCCAACCCATAGCTTCATACACATATGTGCCCTGCATCTTTCTGTGCATCCTGAATGTTAAAGATCCCTCCTTTAGAGAAGTTTGTTGAATCTTGTTACTCTTCTCATTCCCCCCCCCCTTTTGCTTGCAGTCTGGGCTGATCTATGAGTGAGCAGGACAACAGTTGCCTAATCGATCCATCTATGTTACAGGGTAAAGTTTTTGTTTTCCCAGGGCTATGTGTTTTTGTCCAGCTGCTCCTTCAAGCATCTAGATCAGCCCAGACCTGAGTATAAACCAAGGGTTTATTTCCAGTATACTCGAGTATATACTGTATTCCAGACACCCAACTCCAGCATGTGCCTATTCAAGCCATCCAAATCCAGCATGTGCCTATTCCAGCCATACAACCAAATAGCTACAAAAACACTGCAAGTAATGCACAATATTAAACATTAAATCAAGCAGAAAACACCTTTTAATCTTAAACTACATTCAATAAGAAAATAATGCTTGCTGCAACTCAGTCGATGACCAATAGTTTTGATATTTTTTTGTGTTTCTTTTAACTGGCACATATTCTTGCTATGATTGAAATATATATGATGTTAAGATGTTTTGGCATACTAATGATGTCACACATGTAATGAATATTCACTAGCAAGAACTACTTAATATTAATGTGTAATTCTGCATAATGGGCAATTCCAATTTGCTTGCATATATGGTTAATACAGAAACAACTTAAATATTCTCTATATCACTCTATGTATTAATAAAGGTTGTGCTTTATTTGATTAAATAGTTTTGAATAAACATATTTTTTATTAATTGATTGTAGATTGAATTTCTGTTTTTTTCTGATTTCTCTTTTTTTAAGTAATAGTTCACTGCAATGTGGATTGCCTCTCTTCATTCCTAGCTCCACATTGATTGAATGGTCTTCAATCAATGCATTAAAGGAAAAGTTAACTTTTGCAATGAATTATTCTTTTTATAGAAAATCCTATCATATTACAAGAAATTCACCTGCCAATAAGCACCAGCAAACATATTTTTCAAAGCAAACAAATAGATACAATACAATTTTTAAACTAGTAATCTAAATATATAATTTATAGCAATGTTTATACTTCATCAACATAATCATTAAATAAACTTTTAGAAGAAAAGTAAATATATTTTGTAAAAAGGCTGATATTTTTAAGATGCTTTTATTAGACGGTTGGTTTGTGCACTCACATGTCATTACAGCTGTAGCTGTAAAATTGCTGAAACTTTAATTCTCTTAATATTTAAATCATGTATTAAAATTTAATTTTAAGCACCTGGAAAGATCTGTTTATATGCCAGCAAATGAGGTAGTTGGGCCTGAAGCTCCTATACATATGGGACTCAAAAACAACCTATCACAAATAATTACCAAGCTCCAGCAGCTGTAGACACCACACTTATCTTTTAGAAAGCAGGTCAAAGTTTCTAGAATTTTTCTCAATATCAGGATTATGTTTAGTATTGATGTGCACTGTATACAGTTTATTATCTGCTCTTAAATCTTTACCTCGAGTCATGATATTATAAATTACACTGTTAAGTAAGAAAATAACAAGGAAATATAGTATAGAATATTAATAATAGTAAATATAAAGATACCATTACCATAAATTATTTTCATTAAAATTAAATGATTCATACATGCAAAAGAAAATTAGCCTACACATTGATTGTAGATTATACATAAAACATGTCTTAAACAATTCATCCTGCATAGCATTATATGCATATGAAGCTCTTCATATTTTTACTATAAAGGAGAATATTGTTTCCAGATATAATTTACCATATACAACTAATTAAGCTCATGATGCATGAAAGCTGTAATTTATATCTGTAAATGATTAGATATATGAAAAAAGATGCAACTCTCTAATGGGATTGTGGTAACAGAAAGACCTTAAGTTACACTACACAGTTTTGGTCCCACCCAGTATGTAAACAGGAACTGCATTTGTTCAATATGCACGAGACTGACTTGACTAATCTGCTTCACTATTAGTGGTTTACATGTTTGTTAATTGTACTAAGTTATGGTATGCTAATAATTTAACCAGATTATCTGCACCTCAATGTCTTTTTTTTTGGGGGGGGGTGTTATTTTTTTTTTTGCAAATAGCAATGGGAGAAAATATTTAAGGGTTCTTATTAATTGCTAGATTTTGGGAGTGCAACATTTCCTAGATAACAACTGGCTAAATGTGAGGAAAGCATTAAAACAAGTATCCTAATGTTTGATGGGTCAAAGAACATTTAGAAATCAGTTCCTTGCAACCTTACACTGGTAGGGATATGATGGCCCTGTTTTCACCAATCTACACAGTAATGCCACTAATAATAAATCTAATACTAACAATGAGCAAGCAATACTGACAAAGTACTGTGTCCTACTGATGCCACTGCAGAGAATTATCTGTTGTGATTAGATAAAAAAAGATGAGTACATTAGAGTATGGTGATAACTTTTGTTATGTTGTGATTTTGGACTAAGTGCCATGGCTTACAGCTCCACTGCTCTTTCCTCTGACTACCTTTTAGACTAGCCCTAATGTCTATAACCTAGTCATATGTGCGCACTACATTAGAGAAAGAGAGGGCCAGCAGGGAAACAAGTGATAAAGCTGTTAGCCATGGCAAGAGCAGCTTTTTGAGAGCTTACCACAGGCCTAAGACTGCAAAATTAGAGGTAAGATTAAAGTTTCCTACCTCCGTGGTATATGCAAATTTATTAGGTGGCTGAAAGTGCAGGAAATAGCCACCAATAACCATATAGCCATCAATAATCATATCCTAGAAAACATATTAAACGTATTGAAATACATAAATGTTCTTGGTCCACAAGCCAAATGTTGAAATCCCATGCCTGAATTTGTGTACAATATTTTTGGCTAGAAGACAATTAAAATTATCATGACTGAAAGAATGTGACATAAAATGGTAAAGGTGCTGAGATAACATCATAGTGGATAGTAATGGGTTTAGGAGGTAGCGATGGAGAACTTAAATTTTCTGAAACAAAGAACTGCCAGATCTGCTTTAATATGCTTTTAGGGCATACTAGTATAACAACATATACACTGATATGCAAAATGAATTGTACCTTTACAGAGTACATATACAGACAGATGGCCGCTCCAGGGTCAGTTCCGGCATGGAGGTCCGGGAGGGAAGAGACAAAGGGTTCCACCTGAACTGGGTGCAGACTCAACGGCTCCAAACTCCGTCCACTCGATATGCAAGAACAAAAAGCAAGCCGCACATCCGGTTCTTGATTGAAAAAAGCTTTATTCAAAACATCTTCATCTAAAGACACACACAGTACCCAGCATCCAATGCGTTTCGGGGTAAAAACCCCCTTAGTCCATGCATACCTTTACAGAGTACATTGTATTACTGAACACAATAAGAGAGATACGATAACCTTGTTTTCCTCAAAAAACAAGCATAAAACCCACACTTCCTAACACAATACCAGGTAGCATGGGTTTAACACTCGTTTTGCGGGTGCTGCCCCGCTTCAAATCTTTTTGGAAGTAGCGCAGCTTGTCTAATCCAATAAAAAAAGTTAGATATTGATCCTCAATTTTGCGCAATATCTAACCTACTTTTGTTGCAGGCGTTCAGTACCCGCTACTTACCCATGCATGCTCCTGCAATGCAATAATGTTGCGCAGTGACTTTATTGTATATCCCTGCGTGTATTTTAGTATACCCTTTCAGACTAGACATGGAATGTTAAAATTATTGTGGGTAGTCAATTTTAATGTAATTTTCCTACTGTATATAAAAGGTATAATATGTTTTTAAAGTGTACTTGTCAGTTTAAATACAGACAAGTACAAACACATAATCTTTATAACAAATTAGGATTCCCAGCAATACTTCATAGACAGTAAGTGGTCTAAAAAGTACCACATCTATTTTACCATTCAAAGTTGTTATATATATATTTTTTTCTTCATTATTTTTATTATTTCATTATTTCTATAAACAATGGATATATGGATATGGTAGTTATATAGAATGCTTTTGAAAAGCAAAAAGGATGTAGGGAATAAGTGCAGACAGAGTATGTAAGGCAAAAACAACCTCAATTATAAAGGATATAATATTAAAGCTTACAGACTTAAAAGACTAACTCTGAAGGTAATTATGCTTATAACCCATTGTTTTTACAATTTCTTCTATAGCAGTATATTTTCTTTTTGTACTTCACAAAGGGAATCTCTTTCAAGGCCCACACACGAACAGAAGACAGCAATCCTTATAAAAGGCTGAGAGGCAAAATGGGTCTCATTTGGATTTCTCTTATTGCATTTTATTAGTGAGAATGTGAATCACTGCAAAAATGATCATTTAATACCCTGAATCAAATCAATTTATTGAAATTATTATTTTTTTGCATTATGAATATTTAAATTCAAAATGATGGTCCTAGTACTGAAATATGAAAGACTTGATACAAAAAATAAATCTGCAGGCATGTTTTACATGAAACATTTTAAACACAAACAGACAGCATATAACAAATATATACAGTAAGAATGCCTCCATTACAGTGTAATACTACATGGTGACATCATAGGGTAGATAAAATACAGATAGGATTTGTAGCGTACCTGACTATGTAGCAATACTTAATTTAACCTATAAAACATTGTGTCCAGTAAGTTTTGGATTTTGCAAAAGGACCCTGAAAATGAGAACACTCATGCTAACCCAATATTACATCAAGTAGTGTGGATTTCTCATTTAGGCAGTGACACTTGTAAATGCATCTTTCCACTTATTTAATATTAGAATGGGAGGGCACATGATTTATTATAATAAAGCTATTAATAGTTTCTGGTGAGGCCAGATTTAAGTGTTGTTTTGGTTTGTAAGTATTTCTTTAATATTTTAATATTATAGACATAAATCATTGTCAAACTAGTATGACCCATTGCTTTCTTTCACTCCTAGATAACATTTTTAATGCTTTCAAGATGGTACATACAAATCAAATATGTTAACTGTTTAGTATAGTATAGTATAGTATTTGAGGTTGAATAAAGACATTTGACCATCCAGTCCAACCTCCTCAGCAATACCCACAATTTCTGCTTAAGAGTTGATCTATATATTTAATAGTAATGGCTTTAGCATTTGAGTGATATATCTATCAATTTTTAAATACAATATTTATAGCACATAAACGTGGAATGGCATTTATATATTGTACCTGTCAGGGAACAGGCTAGAGAGTAGAGATGGGATCCAACATGCAACCCCTGGGTCTTTCGTATGTACCAATTGCTGCCTCAGTGTGTTGTTTGGTTTAAAGCAGACAGGGATACGGTGTTTTTTGAAAATTCTTCTTGATTTCTTAATTTCTCGGAGACCACTGCTACATATGGGATGACCTTGTTCTTTCTCCTGTCTTTGCTTTTTCCCTTCACTGTTGGTATACATTTTCTTTCCTTCTACTTATTTTGACAAAGTTCTAAGCATCACATCCAGAACTCCCAGGATTTCACCAACAAGATTGAAGATATAGTACTCAGTGCAGAAGAAACTATGGTGTCTTATGATGTGACATCTCTCTTCACCAAGGAGGCTGTGGACATGGTGAGAAAAAGGCTAGGCCAAATAGCACTCTTTCCAGCAGAACTGATCTTAACCCAGAACAGGTGTGGTCCCTACTGGACTTGTGCCAGTATATTTCAAATACAGTGATAAGTTCTTTAAACAAAAACATGGATGTGCTATGGGATCTCCAGTTTCACTCTTTGTGGCCAACCTTTACACGAGGAAGTGGAAAAACAGGCGCTTATTACCTTTAAGGGCATAGCACCCAGCCACTGGTTTAGATACGTGGATGACACCAAGGTTAAAATCCACCAGAAGGAAGTACAAGCCTTCACAGAACACATCAATGCTGTAGACCAGAACATCAAATTTACAAGGGAAGAGGTACAAAACAAAAAAACTGGCTTTCTTGGGCTGCTTGGTAGAAGTCAGGGAAAATGGTAAACTGGAAGAAGAGGTTTACAGAAAACCAACCCACACAGATCAGTATTTGATGTTTGACTCCCACCACCCTTTAGATCACAAGCTGGGTGTCATCAGAACCCTGCAACACAGAGCAGAGAACATCCCCACTAGCACAAAGGCGAAGGCTAAAGAAATGAAACAACTCAGAGGAGCCCTTAAAATTGTGGATATCCAGACAGTGAAGGGGAAAAGCTAGACAGGAGAAAGAACATGGTCATACCATATGTAGCAGGGGTCTCTGAGAAATTAAGGAGAATTTTCAAAAAACACCGTATCCCAGTCTGCTTTAATCCAAACAACACACAAAGGCAGCAATTGGTACATCTGGAAGACCCAATACCAAAACATAAGAAAAGTGACATAATATATGCAGTGCAGTGAGTAGTGCTCTGATTTGTATGTGGGGGAGACCAAACAGCAACTGCATCAATGTATGGCCTAGCACAGAAGAGCCAATTGCTCAGGTCAGGACTCAGCCATGTACCTGCATCTTAAAGAAAAAGGACAAACCTTTAAAGATTGTAATGTTAACAAAAGGAACATGACTGGTTCAAGAGGTGTTAAGAAGGCCATTTATGTGAAAATAAAGAAATCAAGCCTAAATAGAGTAGGGGGGGTTCGACACCAACTGTCTGCCAGGTACAATGCTGTTTTGACACCTTACCCTGAGCATTCCTATAACACCTCTTAGCCACAATGCAATCATGCCTAGCATTCAGAAGGTCCTTAACACCTGGCTGTGATATTATAATTGGGACTTTCCAGGGTACATAGCCAGTCGGATGACTAGCGAAACGTCTTAAAGAACTAAACTTTTAGTCCAGTTGATCTAACTGAATACAACAGATATACATAGCATATTTAACCCCTTATTTTACTGAATTGCACAGTGGTAATGAGGCCCAATGTGTCTGAAAATATGGTGTCTCTTTGTAGTTCTCAAGCACTGACATCAGCATAGTAAGCATTAAACAGCACTAAATACAGATAGGGGACCAAAATATCTTATAGTGGCTGCTATTGAATGTATAAAAAGTCAACCATAGCGCCCAAACCACTTTCTACTTGTTAAAAAGAGACAAAACATCTAACTTTCATTCTTATCTCTAACCCAGTGAGCTGTCAAAAAGCTGACCATGGTATCTCTGGTAGACCTCTTGTTCCTTCAGCTTCCTTTGGTTTTGGCTCTGTCTATCCTCTCTAATGTCCTCCTCCTTAGGAAATATATAACATTTATACAGGAAGAAAGTAGTTTGGGCACTATAAATCCATATCTCTAATAAGTTTAAATAGGTTTATTTAGTTTAACTTTTTTGTTGTTGCCCGAATTATAAATAAATTACTGGTTTATATACAATATAAGATAAAGAACTAATCATTTTTTTAACTGAAATTCAATAATTCATAACAAGGATGGTTGCTTATGATGTATGCTATTAAATGAAATAAAGCATCTTGTTTTAAGGAATCCAAACAAGAAAAAGAATTAGAAATGAAAGTATAAAGGTTACTTATGTGATGCTGGTTTCATATGTTAAATTCTATTTTAAATTCATTACTTGATTTAAAAAAAGAAAAAAGTAAAAAAAAAATCTTCTCATCTTCTGCATCTAAACAACAAGCTGGTATCCTGCTGTACTGCTCCAGGCCGAGTATTAAGGCAAGAAAGGCACAGGGAATTAACGGCCAACATTTGTTTGGGCATTTTAAGACAAGAAGCTAAACTTTTCCCCCTGTGCTTTTATCTGTAAACTATTTATAGCTGTGCGGTACTCACCCAGAAGCTCACAGAATCTTTAAAGAGTTTTTGAACCAAACAAGTTTTCAGATTATAAAGAGTTGTACTGTAGCTAAATTATAATTAAAAGCAAAATTGGTTAACCTTGTTATATTTCTTCTTTGCAGTCATACAGTATTAAAAATATCAAACATATGCTCTCAGTGCTCTTTAACACCATTAACATTTAAAAGTGATTGATGGCATTATACCAATACCATTTACTGAGTTTCAGGCAGATCTGTTTTTATGTTAATCATGCAACCTGGTACTTAAAGTAAAGGTTAAATAGACATAAAATGTTACAATACAAAAGTTAACAGCATATATTGCCTTTGGATGTGAAGTTACATCTTTGTCTTTAAAAAACACAAGTATAATTTTATGTATTTGCATTTGTCTTTTGCTGTGAATATAGAAGAATGAAGGGATGTAACTGATGAATTTATGAAACTTTAGCCGAGATGATAACATTTCTTGTGGACTAAATATGGGCTAGATATGCTACTGGGTATCAGTAACCCAGTTTTGCAATCCCATTCACAAAAAACTGTAATATATGTAAGGGGGATCTCCACATTACTAAAACTTGTGTGTTCAAAAACATTCCTTTAGTTTTAGAAACTCATCCAGCCCTCCCTTGAAGCTAACCAATAACTTGCCATTACCACTTCTACCAGAAAATAGTTCCACACTTTTAACATTCTCTCTAAAGAACGCTTTGCAAACCTGGAGACAAAAATTCTTTCTTTCAAATCTTAAGGGATGTCTGGGTGTCCACAGACATGGTCTATTCATGAGCAATGAAACTGATTAATGTATTTATATAAAGTAATATTATCCCTGTGTAAGATCTACTTCTCTCCACTGTCAATAACTTATAAATCTAAAAAAATAAATCAAGCTCCTACATTCCCCTTATTTAGTTGCCTTTCTCTGAACCCTTTCAAGTTCCAAGATATCTCATTTGTATACAGTATGCTTGTGCTATATTTTTCTGCACAATTTTTCCTGATAATTACAAAAACAAATGATTTTTATAATCAGTGATTAATTAAACAAGGTAACATTAACAAAGAAAATCTATTTTTACTATAACTTGAGGTAAAATGTTTTATAAATCAGTATTATAAAGGGCAAACAAATTAAGAATAAAGACTACAAAACACCAGGTTACTTCCAAAAGATGCCATATAGGAATAATGCTAAAAGTTACAATTTCAAAATTTCTGCCAAAACCTTAAAATCTCTATTATTGATGATCTGTGACATTTTACTCTTTCTATTGTCATTACAGCTATTTTGTAGTTGGCCTAAGATGTGTGGCCTGTATAACACATAGGATGCTATAAACATTTTTATATTGGGTTTGTCTTTGTGCATAATGTTTTATTTTTTTTTTAATTCAAATTAAGCTGTATTGGGCCAATGTTTTTCTTCAATGAAGCTGGTGAATTTAATGAAGCTATACATCTTTGGGTAAAAGATCTTCCTAGAAGAATGTTTGGTGTTAAAGGGCATGTCCACCCCCAAAACTATAATCCCCCCCACTACTGGCCCCACCATGTAGTGTAGTAAAATCCTTACCTAACATCCCAGCTCCATAAGGTTCTCCTGTAGTCCCCCCCAAAGTCCCAAAAACTGCCCACCAGGAGGATAGCAGAGTCCATATAGGACTCTGCCTCCTACCTGGCCTCCGGGAGAAGTTTGGCATGCGTACTGCAGCCCTTCTTCCCCTCCCTCTCCCTCCCTCTCCCTCCCGTTTTGCTATCCCTCCCCCTACCATAAAACCCCTTGCCCATTTAATAGAATATGTTCCCCCAGCCCCAACCGCAAAAAAATATTTAAAAAAAAGTCCCCAGAACTCTACTTACCTTCCCTCTCTCCACCGGCATTCTGAGAAACCGGCAGCTGCGTCCGTGATTGGCTGCCTCTCAGCCAATCACAGACGCAGCTGCGGGTCCCACCCCCTGCTTGCAGTGTCTCGCAAGCAGAAGGCCGGGCCGGGCGTCGGAGGAGAGAGGGAAGGTAAGTGAAGAACTGGGGACTTTCTTAAATTATTTTTATAGCGGTTGGGGCTGGGGCACTGTGTTCTATTATAGAGCAAAAGTTCTTATTAAGGGTGGACATGCCCTTTAATTTCAAATAAAATACAGTAGTGCACTACTGTAAACTAGTAAGATACACACAGGAAGTACATGATTTCCTTGGTATTTTATATAGGAAAAAAGGGCATGTCCACCCATAAATTGAAATTTCACATATCGATTAAGCATCCCACAAAACCTAAGTTCTGTTTTTCTTACCTTCCCCAAAGATGCCCAGAAACAGATTTATAAGACTGGCTGTCAGTCAAAGGTGCGCCGGTGACATGACCAGGAAGCACCTCACTGCTATATAAAGACATAGCACCCAGGATTTAGTTAGTTAGTAGTGACAAATGCACATATTGGTCGTCATATTGGCCACCCCTGTGCAGCATCCTCTTCACATGCCATCCAAATGGAATTTAAACACATGCCATCCATATGGAATTTAAACACATGCCATCCAAATGGAATTTAAACAAAGAAGAACAGAACCCATAGCACTCTATTATAATAAAAGTCCTTTATTAACAACAGGGAAAGTCAATAAAACCAATTAAAATTATCAATATATACTCTGTCTTGGTACAGTATCCTGTATTACAAGGTAAGTATTGTAATGGGATAAATATCCAATAGTACAAGGTAAATCACATACCAGATAGTTTGGCTGAGCCATCGAGGAAGTCTGCCCAGGACGAAATGCGTGTGGCGTTTTTAGCTCTATGTACTCTAGCATGGACTAACTGCCCGCTCGACACTAAGAGTTTTCTGTTGGAAAAGTATTGCTTATTTACTCTTGCTGTAGTATTATATCGATATGCTCCAAACTATCTGATATGTGATTTACTGACAAATGTACATTGTACCTTATGGTTAATATAATACCAGCATTCTGATACTTACCTTGTACTATTGGATATTTATCCCATTACAATACTTACCTTGTAATACAGGATACTGTACCAAGACTATTATATGTGAATGTATAACACAGAAAATTTGGATAGTCATAAGACTATAACACGAATATTTGGTTATTAATGTTTTATTTTATTGTAAATTTACTGTTTTACTATATGGCTGATTGTCATAAAAAAAATTTCTTTGAATAAAAATCTAATGAACAACAAAAAAAAAAGAATAAAAAACAATATTTTTCCATCCCAATGACCTTAACCTGCCCATTCAGCATTTAGGCAAGGAATAAATAAATGCTACCGAAATACTGACTTCCTGTTTGCAGGACCCTTAATAGAGACAGTTATGGTCCTGCCCTTGACCCATAGAGATCTGAGCATGTTTGACCCATTCAACAGCCAATCAGTAGAAATTACTTTTAGGAACATTCCAAGGAAGTGATGCATCCTGGGAAGAAGATGGACCATTTGAACTTGAAATGGCTGCTCACTAATGTCAACAGCAGGGAATAGCAAAGGGTATGAAAGCAACTGATTTTTTTTTAAAAATGGAAGATAATATGTAGAATAAGTAGCTATGTATAATACAAACTAAGAATTTTTAAAATAATATTTTCCACGGAACTTTCCCTTTAGCACTGGGGGCAAGTAGATAACGATTGTCAAAAAGGGAAAGTGCCCATTGCATCTATATATGTATATATTTATATATTTAAAATTCCAGTACCTCCTTTATCTTCTTCATATATCCTTGTTGAAATATAAATATAAACACACTGATATAAAACATTTCATCAAAAATTCATCATGTTTCTGTTTCTTTATGAGACATAATTTAATCAGAATGATGCATGTTCTAGGTTCTACCTTGACAGTGTCTGTATATTCATGCAATGCCTATTAAACACAAATGTACAGCAGGTTACTTGCTGAATAATGTATTTCAACTACTTAAAATTACCTGGAATTTGTTAAGATCTGCACATAGTGTGTGGGTGTGTGTGTGGTTTAACTGTTTCAAGTTCCTCAAAACCTGCCTCAGTATAAAACATTTTGGTCAAGACTAATAGAATAAGAAACATATGATTTGATGTTTCTTTAAAGACAGAGGGTGTAAACATGTATATATATTTAAGGTAACATTCCATGATTTCTTATATAGGTAAAATATATGTGTCTAAACCTATCTATATATATATACGGCAGTTCCAAAATGAAATGTTCTGCAGCTTTCCATCAAGTAAATTCCCCAAATTTCCGGCAGACAAACAATGTTTTCCTCCCTTCACATACAACTGTTGCCCTTTGGAAACTCACACAGAGTAGCCAGAGCGAACTAATTTTTTGTGTGTCTGCTTTAGATAAAATCTACATAGGTCTAACGTTCCTTGGTCTATTGTGTTTTCTGGAGTCTATTCATCATTATTTATTTGAATAATATTTTTCTGATTAATTGATAAGGTTTAATAGTAAAAATATTTTATATAAAAATTCCAACACCATCAATTATAAAGAACAACCCCCTCCCTTTATTAATTTATTAAATATCATTGATTAGAGCAATTGCATTGGTGGTCTTAATGGTAGAGATGTCTGTGGCTATATGTTTTGTCTTTTTGTTTTTAATGTGGCTATACAGGAAGGCACACATTAAAACTTTGAAGGACATTTCATTGACCTCTTATGGCCTTTCTAGCACAATACTGGTATTACTCATGTATGTGCCACGTTTTCTATGGGAAGGTTTCTTCAATGACTACTTTGCGACATCTGGTGGTTCTTGCCATTTCTTTAAAAAAAAAATTGATTGAGCATTTTAAAACCTACAAATACTTGAAAATGCATTTAAACAGCCTGTGGTACACACTAGTGAGGTAACAAAAGCCTCCCAGGTTTACAAAAATAAAACATTGGCTGCCATGAATCCATATGGTGCAAAGGTCACAGATCTTGAGATGCCATGACACAGTGACAATAGAACACTTTGCAGAAGAGAGCTGACCCAGTCTGAATATAAAAAGCACCCTGATCAAGTGTTCCCACACTTTTAAAACGATGGCTAAGAAGTGGCATTCTGTTTAGCTGAATTTCAATTAACCCTTAAAAAATCAGGAACATTTAAAAACATAGACATTTTTCATACCAATGTATATAGTTAAGAGTTAAATGAGGTTTCATTTGCCAACATTTATTTCTTTATAGTCTTTGCCAAATTTACAAAGGAGATTTAAAATGTAAATGTACCGTAACCAAATCACAAATAATATTATTCGGCCTATCTACAATTTCAATTAAAAAAGCTAAATTCATTAAAATGCACAATGAACTTACATAAGATAAAAGCTCAAGAATTATATATTTTATTTAGAAGGGTTTATTATTCCTCAATGCATCATTCTGCATGGTATTGAACATTCTCCATTCTGTAAATAGCATTTAAAAAAAACAACATGCAATAGGTCTATTCTGTTTTTTTATGAAACTAGCTATAGTAAATTAATAATCCAAATACTTCCATCCAAATTATTCCCATTATTAATTCATATTATCTACAGTTAACTGCCCCTATCACATCTGAATATGTTGCTAAAGGGATCAATTCATCAAGGGATTTCTGCAATAATAAGGAGCCCATGGCATAAATCCTTATTAAGAGGACTTAAATTAGTATAGGTTAATGAAACATAGTATTCAAGAACAAAATGGGAATATTGCTATATTTTATATGCCCAGTAAAAGAAAATGTAAATAAGTAGTGGATACCATATATTACTAGCATCTGCAGCTATTAATTATTTACTTTAGTAGTAATTATACATTGTTTATTCAGTTTTTTGTTTTCAAATGTTGAGTAAATAGATTTGTCCCCAGGACAAACACAGCATGATGCATAACCATCCAAAAGCTCATTTGCTAAGTTCAATTGAGTTTATGTATAATTATATACATTAAATCAGGTATCTTTACCTAGCTTTTTATGCTATATCAAAAAAATAGTAAGGGAAACTGGGTTTGGATTTCATTTTTATAAAAACAACATCACCCCCATTACATGTCCACACTTCCAGCAGCTGAAATCACTTACTGTGCTGCCCTCCCTTAGATATCACTCAGCAAAGATGGGTGCTAAAAGCCCGCCTCCTAGACGGCCCAGGGACATGATTAACATAACACTTGTCATTGGCTGGTGGGAATGTCTGTTACAACCTCTCTCCTCCTCCTCTGCTGGTTAAACTTTAAATGTCCTGTAGCTAAGATACAGCCTACATAAACAGCTGATCAATGGTGGGTGGAGGAGTGTTTTCTCCCATGCTAGCTTTGAGTGACAGTTAGAGGCAGACAGAATTGTTATGACCCCTTCACAGCATGGCTAATTGGAGGTAGAGAGAGGTTTGAAAACAGGAAAAAAATGTATGGGGAGGGCTGCATACCTCTTTCTAAAGCAATTATTTAAAAAAAAAAATGCATTGAGGCAATACAGTTATCCTTTAAATACACATGAAGGTTTATATTTATAAGTTTATATTTTATGTATCTTACATATCCCTATTCTAGATGATGTGTCTATAGAATTATTGGCCTGTGCAAAATAATTTCTATTGAATGTTTATTTATTAAAATTTACCATGTAATCTGACATGATTGGCCAACTTAAAGGCCATGTCCACCCCCAAACTAAAATTTAACCCACTATTGGCCCCACTGTGTAGTTTAAAAAAATCCTTACCTTATATCTCTGCTCCTTATGGTTCTCCTGCAGTGTCTGTCCTAAGTCCAGGAAACTGAAGAATAGGCGCTGTCTTCCTGTATGAAAGATTTCCACTTCCTCCTTATCCTCTGAGAGTGGCAAGTGCAGGAAAGCCCTTTCCCCCCCTCCCTGGTTGCCCTTCTCCTAACGTAATCCTTTTTATATAATGTTGGCCATACCTTCCCACCCCCAACCACTATATTAGATGTCTAAAAAAAGAATCACAACTCTATTTAAAGCTCCTTGCTCCCACAGCATTCTCTATACCTGGAAGCCGCAGCTGTGATTGGCTGCCTCTAAGCCAATCACAGCAGCAGCTGCTGGTCCAGCCCTCTGCTTGCAGTTCCAGCAAGCAGGGAGCCAAATCAGAATGCAGCTGGAGTGAGGGGCTGTAAGTAGCATTGGGATTCTTTTTTTACACATCTAATATAGCGGTTGGGGGTAGGAAGGGATGGCCAACATTATATCAAACATTTCTAGCGAGGGTGGTGTAGCCCTTTAATTTTTCATAATTATATATTAGTTAAGGTAGTAGCAGTATATAAATCCTTCAAACTAAACTCCTACACCCGAACCATAATCCATATACTGTATATTGTAAGTAACTAACATTTATTATCAAAGCTCTTGATCTTTTCTGTAGAGTAGTACTTTTAATACTTTTTTTGACTTTATGAATACAACATTCTGTTTTTAAATTAAGTATCAAAGAAGTAACTGGAAAGTTTTTTTAAAAAACAATACATCTCAAATTAGAAAGTACATCTGTTTAATAGAGAAAATTATAGTACTAAAAATATCAGCTAAAAGGTAAATAATGAAAAGAAATGATCAAAGTTGAGTTTTGTTTTCCCTAGAAAAAGGAGATGTTTGCAAGAGGGATATGATAACCCAATACAAATATGTCAAAGGGAACTACAACCAATTAGCAGTGAACAAAACACTAGAAGCCACCCCTTAAAACTTAAGGAAAAGCCTTTTCAGCTTTAGCAATATAAATGGCTCTTTACTGTAAGGACAATAACATTGTGCAAATGTTCTTTCTAAAAAATATTGTGTTGGGATAAATCTCTGAACACATTCAAAGGAGGCTTGGGTGTTTTCTTGGACAGGCAGAATATCCAGGGTTATAGCTGGTGACTGACAATGCCTTGGTCTGTGTGATTGTATCTTTATCTAGATAGTATTGGGTGTACTGAGGGACATGTAAAATTTGAGTGGAGGATACTGTGTTTTTTGTTAGTTTGGAGGGGGGGCGGGGATGTTTTTTTTCTTTGTAGGTGTTTAACTATATAGATTATTGTCTTTTTTCAACCCAAAATTTAACTGTGTAAAGGTTGTCTATTGTATAACATATTTAGGGAGATTCAATAAAAGTTCTTATCATTAAAAATGGTGCTAATTTTGCCCCAACCAATCAGATATCATTTAACATTTGAAAGCTAACATCTGATTGGTTGGGGCAAACTTAGCACCATTTTTAATGATAAGAACCTTTATTGAATAACCCTGATTGTTGCTAGAATCAGAAGCATTACAGGAAATTATATAAAGCATTATAAGAAATTATATTCAAAGTTAAAAGTACTCAAAAGTGAATCAAAAGAATACAGACAACAATGCTAAAAAGTAATTTCGACAGCAAAAGGTTGTTGGGGAATTTATTGAACCATGTGAATTCTCAGTATCAGTATCAAGTATTAGTATCTCAGTGTGGAAAATGTCTTCACTGTTCAAGAATGTTGGAAGGTGGGGGACGTGGTCTGCTAAGCCATGAGATAGGACGTGAGTGCTAACAGCTCTGCTCTAACAACAACCTTATTACATCCTGGGGAGTTTAATAACCATCCAAATTTTACCCAAACATCTTGGGGAGACACCTACTCACCGGGTGAGCACATAGCACCCCCGAAAAAAGGCGCTGAGACAACAACATGGCTAGACAAATACCGTTGGCAGGAGAAGGAGGAGACGACACAGGCCTCACAGACCCAGGAGGCCGGAACCTCCACTACAGACCCCCTGCAGGCAGCGGCCACAGACAAGGTACTGGAGGCCATATCAGACTGCCAGACCACTTCAAAAATTTACGAAGTCAAAAATTTATATATCTTTGCTCCTCCAAGATCTCCAGGCGCTGCGTGCCCGCGTAACGGGCCCAGACGCGCATAAGCGGCGTTGAGGACACTTAAGCACCATTACAGCAAATGGCCCAACGCAACAAGACGACTTGGAAAATCGTTCCTGCAGGCTCCATAAGCCTCCCTGAAAGGGCAGAGGGGACAGACCCAGAACGCTTCCTGGATACACTGCTCACCACTACCCTAGGGCGAGAAAATTTTGAAACTCCTAAATTATAAGGACAGGGACGCAGTACTATGCCATACCCATGAAACGGGGAAGATCACCTATCATGCCTCCATATCGGTATATCCGGATTTCTCCACGGAGCTGCAAAGGCAACGTGCAAAATTTGTGGATGTTAAACGTAAACCACTCACACTTGAGCTGATGTACGCCATGCTTTATCCCACACGCCTTAGGGTGCAAGATGGCAACCACACTCAATTTTTTACCTCTCCTGAGGGAGCAATATCCTGGCTGGAACAAAGCAATGGGCCCTAGCCCTTTACAAGATGGGCCCTAGCCCATACAGGTTTTGAATACCAAGTCTAAAAATGCATATTAAGCTATCAATAATGACAATAATGTTATGATTATTACTTGATAATGTTTTATGATATTTGCTTCTTATAAATCCTTCTCCTACACCTCAAATATGACAATAATCCACTGGGTTAAAGTGCGCTGGGTTTACAAAGACTTTTAATTTTGGGAAGGCAAAATTTCCCAGGTTAAAGTAGCTCTTCAGAATCTCAACTGGGTTAATGTATTATCAGGTAAAGGTACTGAACAAAGTGGACTGTGTTTAAGTGGATTTTAAGCCAGTTCTAAATTTATACCCTTGGGAAATAAATATAAAAAAATAAATCCGAACCCATGTGGCTGAATTCTGATGTAAAGAGGCAAATGGAAAGGAAGAAAAAGGCATTTAAATCCTTTAAGACAGAGGGAACAGAAAGGGCCTTTAGGGATTATAAAAACTGTAACTAGGAGTGTAAGAAGTCAATCTAACTAGCTAAATTTAATAATGAAGTTAGGATAGCTAAACAAAGCATCACTAATCCTAACATTTTTAGTATAGTATATAGTATATATATATATAGTATATTAATAGTAAGAAGATGCAGACTGAGAATGTGGCACCAATAATTAATGGGGATAAGTTAGTAGCAATAATGGTATAAAAGATTCAAGTGCACTTTGGTTAACCGAGGATATGGTACAGAATGAACTAAATAAGGTTAATATTAATAAATCTCCTGGACCAGATAAAATACATCCTCCGGTACTTAGGGAGCTAAGTTCAGTTTCCCTCATGTCCGGAGGTGTGCCTTTGGAATTGAAAAAGGCTGATGTTATTCCAATATTCTAAAAGGGTAGTCGTTCAGAGCTGGGTAATTACAGACCTGTACGTTTAACTTCAGTGGTGGGGAAGATACTGGAATAAGGGAACATTTCTAGAGTATGTTTGAAAAGGCTGATGTTATCCAATATCAAAAAGGGTAGTCGTTCAGAGCTGGGTAATTACAGGCCTGTACGTTTAACTTCAGTGGTGGGGAAGATACTGGAAAGTTTAATAAGGGAACATGTTCTAGAGTATGTTTGAAAAGGCTGATGTTATTCCAATATTCAAAAAGGGTAGTCGTTCAGAGCTGGGTAATTACAGGCCTGTACGTTTAACTTCAGTGGTGGGGAAGATACTGGAAAGTTTAAGAACATGTCTAGAGTATGTTTGAAAAGGCTGATGTTATTCCAATATTCAAAAAGGGTAGTCGTTCAGAGCTGGGTAATTACAGGCCTGTACGTTTAACTTCAGTGGTGGGGAAGATACTGGAAAGTTTAATAAGGGAACATGTTCTAGAGTATGTTTGAAGGACTGACATTATAAGAAGAAACAAGCATAGATTTAGGAGGAATAGATCTTGTCAAACTAACTTGCTTGGCTTTTATGAGGAAGTGAGTAAAAATTTAGACTTTGGCATAGCAGTCTATGTAGTTTACTTGGATTTTGCAAAGACTTTTGATACAGTCCCCCTTTGGCATATAATGTATAAGCTAAGGTCTGTTGGTCTGGGGAGGCCCATTTGCAGATGGTCTATTTTTAGTGCTTGGACTACGATATAGGGAAATAGTTGGGCATTTGGGGTACCTTTGAGGCCTCTGGATATTAGATATAAAGGGTTATTGAATGCTGCTGCATCTGGAATTTGAGATAGGGCTAGGAATCTGTCTGATTCGGTATGACTCCAATGGAAAATGTGGGAGAGTTGTGAGGCGAAATAATAAAGCTGGAAATCCGGCACAGATAGGCCCCCAGCACTTGAACAACAAACCTCTCCTGGAGTTCCACAAACTCCTTCATTTTAACCTGTGGTACAAACATGGTGTTTCTATACTTGGACATTTACTAAGCCATGACTGTCTAAAACCTTTTTTACAAATGCAACAAGAATTTCAACTATCTCACCATATGCTGTTCCGATACCTTCAACTTACACATGCATTTATGACTCCCCACCTCACCTCTAACACTCCGGGACAATCCAATATATAATCAACTGCAAAGACCCTCATCAACAAAATTAATATCCGTACATTTACAACAACCAAAAAATCTACCTGGGAGTCAGATGTGGGCCACCTGGAGGAGGATGAATGGGACGAGGCCCTAGCAGCTCATAGGGCCACCTCCCTAAAAGCCTCAGAAAAACTCACTCAACTATTCACATTCCACAGAGCCTACCTCACACCTATACGCATTGCCAAATACAAAACTGGATACAACCCTCTCTGCACCAGGCACTTTGTCTCACCTCATCTGGTCATGCCCAGTCCTGCAACACTTCTGGAAACAAATTACGAAGTTCCTCCATGATGAAACGGGAGCACCGTTGAGCCTGGATCATACAATTTGTATACTGGGGATAACTGAGCACCTGTCTTTGGACAAATTCACCAGGATATTCCTGGCAGAGACTCTTTTAACAGCAAAAAAAACTGGCATGCACATGGATACAGGCATTGTTCCCCACATTGACTCAATGGAAGCAGGCACTCAATGCAACTCTGGGTAATATATGAGAACAGAGGATACCCCTAAAAATTAAAAAAAATCTGGGACATATGGATACAATCAGCAACAACATGCGACTCGTGACAGAGTCTAGAGCAATAGTCCCCCTCATCCCCTCCCTGGATGGGGAAACATCCTTGTTAAATTTATTTGTGACTGCCCGGACCTCCCCCCCACTACGATCATTGCCCAATTGAGACACTAAGCCAACAGCATACAGTTTCTGACAAAAGTCTTGTCGTCTGTGTATTTTGCAGTAACTCCTCAATTGGTGTTAGAAATAGCTCATATGAAAAGCTAAAGCCCTCCCAAATAATATTAAATTTACTGGTAAAAAATTGTTTCACTGAAAAAAGATTTATCATTTAATCAAGACAGAGAGGTCAAAATCTTGCAAGATAAAAGTGTAGTCGATTATACAGAAAATGATCTACTTTAGACCCAATCCAAAAATATGTCAGCAAATTAAGTAGTGGTGCTGTGAGATCCAAATTTAATATCTTGTATGACGTCCATGAGCTTGAAGGTCAGCATCCATGCGGTTTGGCAAGGATTCATACAGTTTATTGATGAAATCATCAGGAATAGCCAAGAAAACAGTCTTGTATGCCTCCCAGAATTCATCAATATTCTTTGGTTTCGTCTTCCATGCTTCCTCTTTCATCCTACCCCACATCTGATCAATGATGTTCATGTCAGGTGACTGGGTTGGCCAATCCTGGAGCATCTTGATCTTCTTCGCCCTTAAGGAACTTTGATGTGGAGATGGAAGTATGCAATGGAGCACCATCCTGCTGCAGAATTTGGCCTTTTTTATGGTTGGGAATATATGAGGTAGCTAAGATTTCTTTGTGTTTTACACTATTGATGTTGCCTTCTACCCTGCAGATCCCACGCACTCCACCATATTGGATGTAACCCCAGACCATGATTTTGCCTCTACCAAACTTCACTGTTTTCTGGGTAAATCTCGGCTCCATGCAGGTTCCAGTGGGTCTCCTGCAATATTTGTGGCGACTGTAATGTAATTCAACAGAAGATTCATCTGAAAAATCCACCTTTTGCCACTTTTCCAGTGTCCATCCTTTTAGCAGGCTATATTTGGCAAATGTCACACGGTTTTTCAATTGTCCTTTGTTTAGTGCTGGCTTATGGGCACTGATTCGACCATGGAGGCCATTTTGAGACAGAATCCGACAAACTGTTCTGGTTGACACAGGGATTTCAGGTTACCAGGTCTCCTGGAGCTCTGCTGCAGTTGAAAATGGGTTTGCCTTGGATTTTTGAGCCAACAAACGGTCCCCTCGAGCAGTTGTCTTGTGGGGTATGCCTGACCTGGGCTTGTCAAAAACTTCTCCAGTCTCTTCAAATCTTTTCTTTATCCTCTGAACTTGACGCTGAGAGACATTGAAGGTGTGCGCCACATCAGCAGTGGATTTGGTCTTCAGCCTCTTGATAAACAACACTTTAGTCTCAGGGTGAACCATGTTTGCAGAGGTCTATTTGCCGTTGATGTGAAGGTCTAGTGAACTGGGGTTCCTTTTATATACACCTAATTTATCCATTATTAGTCACAGGTGAAACCCATATGAAAAGGCGACAACACTTATGTCTTCGCAAAAATTGACCCAATGGGCTTTACCAAGCTGTGAATATTAGAATACTTTTTGTTAGTTTCGTTTTGCATTGAAACATTATTACGAAAGCTGTTTGGGGTAAAATGAACCATTTCTTGAAACAAACTCTGCATTAGAATTATTGTTAAGTGGCACTTCAGGTCTATTTTTACACAAGCGACAAGACTTTTGTCAGTAACTGTATGGTAAATACTATACATCAAATAGACTATGATCTATAACCAAGCCCACCCTGATCATGTTGCACCAAACTGGTTATTTGTTTTATTATGTTTATTATCTGTTTTATGATAATGTTAAATTATTAATAAACGTTTCCTCCACTTGGAGGGGGGAAAAAAAGAATGTTGGAAGGTATCTTATAGCATAATAGCAGGATTCCAAGAATGCATCTGTGCATTATGTCGGCTACTTTCTCCAATAAAATGCTTCAAATGGGGCGGAGCGAGCGATGCATGGAGTAGGACGTGCCTGGACGGTGCTCCCGCACAAAGACAGCATCCGAGGCTAACATTCCACACCCGGCCAACTGCAAATGGCCACAATTGCTCTGTCCACCATCCGGACCACATGCCCAAATCCGGTGGAAACAGAGCCACGGCGGCTGCCAAGAAACTCGCCTGATACACAAGACAAACAGAAGCGCGCAAATCCGCCATCTTGGATTTGGGCCGACCCGCGCAACAAGCTCAAGCTGTGCAGACATCCCTGACCACTCTCCCCTCACCAGACAAGATGTCACAGGCCATATCTGACACCAGTGCCAACCAGAGCACCGAGCAGAAAGAGAGGCAACAAATCCTGGGGGCCATAAAGGAATCCAAGCAGTCCCTCACCACACTTCTGGAAGAGGTAAAGACTGATGTCTCCTTTTTAAGACAGGATCTCCAAAAACTTAGACATAGAGTTGGGGAAGCTGAGGACAGGGTCTCCACACTGGAGGACAATGTCACCCCAATAGGACAAAAAGTAGCACTCCTTGAAAACGAATTACAAGCCACCAACAGATGTTAGATGACTTGGAAAATAGATCCAGGAGACAGAATCTAGGATTGCACAGAAAGGGTGGAGGGCTCAAACCCACCACTTTTCCTGGAAGTATGGATAAAAGACCAACTGGGAGACAGAGGCCTCACATCCACTTTTGCTATAGAACGAGCACATAGAATCCCTGCAAGACCACCTGCCCCCGGTGAGAGGGCTAGGCCATTAATTGTGAGGCTCCTAAATGCCAGGCACAGAGACACAATCCTTAAAACTGCACGCACTGCTGGTGACCTTAAATATGAAAATGAAAACATTAAGATCTTCCCAGATTTCTCTCTAGATCTCCAAAAGAGGAGAGCAACCTTCCTAGGTGTTAAAAAAAGATTTCAACAACTGGGCCTTCCATATAGCATGGCCTACCCTGCACAATTGAGAATAGAAATGGATGGTGGAACCAAATTCTTCGACAACCCTAAAGCGGCAGCAGATTGTCTGGACACTAGATAAACAACACTCCTGATATATAACCATATTTGGATTACAATTAATACTATGAATGGCTACCAACTTGGGATCTTAACCTACAATAACCTATAGACATAGACTCCCGATGGGAATTGATAAAGTGGACGATGGGATCATTACCTAGGGGAACCCGGTCATATGGTCCTCCAGACAGTCGGTATGTTAAGCCATTGCAGACCACACCTGGGAACAATAAATGACGGATAAACTTATTATCCCTTATCCACTGGTAGACCTACCCCGTTAGCTAACCTAATTGCAGAACTGAATTGGTTGGATGCTTGGAGACACCTCAACCCTTTGAAAAAAGAATATACTTGTCACTCCAGTTCCCATAATATGCTATCTAGACTGGACTATATATTTATGAGTAAAAACGAACTGTCAGACCACTCCCCAATAATAATGGAGCTAACCAACTCCCTTAACAGAAACTGCACCTGAGGAAAGACCACACTGGTCTGAAACATGTCGTGCTGGGTCTCCTAATAAATCATTGGTACCACTGCTCTCTGGCTCGTGTGAAATTTTCTTTGCTATTTGGAAGTAATAAGGGAATGGTGAACCCTTGACACAATCGAGCCTGCTTAAATGACTCAAGGACTTGCTGCCTGGGTACTCGTGTTTATTTGCTATACTAGAAAAATCAATTGAAGAATTAAGAGAATCCTTGGGGTGCATGGCAGTGGGTAAAACTCCTGGACCAGGTGGTCTACCGGTTGAAATCTATAAGAAATATGGTGAACATCTTCTCCCCCAGCTGTTACTCATCTTGCAAAATGCATTTGAAAATGACAAACTCCCGCTATCTATGTATGAGGCCCATATTACCCTAATACCTAAACCCGGCAAGGACCCTCTGGACTGTGGATCATACAGACCAATCTCGTTGCTCAACCTAGATTACAAACTATTAGCAAAACTCCTTGCCATCAGGTTGCAAAAGGTTATACCATCCATTATTCATCCGGACCAGACGGGTTTCATGCCAGGTAAATCCATCTCCATTAACATTAGGAAAACATTAATCAATTACGTAGTGGACCACGACAATGCTGATAAACGCCTTATGTTATCTTTAGATGCTCGAAGAGCCTTTGATTGGGTTGAGTGGTCATATCTCTGCGGCTGCTTGGAATGATTTGGCTGTGGCCCTAAATTTCTACATTGGGTCAAACTACTATACTCAATGCCACAAGCCGCGGCCCGTATTAATGAAAAGATTTCCCCATATGTCCCACTAACAAGAGGCACCAGACAGGGTTGCCCTTTTCACCATACCTGTTCGTTATGGCAATTGAACCTCTGGCGATAGTACTCCACTCTAACCCAGATATTAAAGGTCTGCAACTAGGCTCTAAAATGTGCCTTATTATTATGTATGTGGATCATATTATACTATATTTAGCAGACCCTGAAGAGTCTCTACAAATAGTCCAGAACATAATTTCTACATTCGGCCCCTATTCTGGTTTATATATTAATTGGGCTAAATACCATCTCTTCCCTATAGACGACAATCTAATCATCCCTCCTATGTTCCATACATTGGTACCCTCTGGACCCGAATTCAGATACTTAGGTATTACAATAATCAAAACCCCACATGAATTCTATGGGAATAATATCGCCCCCCTACTCAATCTTATCAAATCCAAAATGCAAGTTTGGAAACATTTTCAGCGTAATCTTTGGGGGAAAATAGCCTTAATAAAAATTGTGCTTCTTCCTAAAATACTATACTCCCTACAAAACAGTATGACATATATACCACCAAAGTTCTTTAAACAGATGGAGAGTCTCTTACTTTCATTCCTATGGGGATAAGGCAGAGCGAGAGTCCGCCTTAAAATACTACAACTTCCCAAACAATACTCAGGTCTATTGATGCCTAATTAACATAATTACTATCTAGCCAGACAGCTTAAATATTTCACGGACTGGGTAGTGCCCACCCACCAGACCCTCAAGATACTCCTCCCCCCCACCTCAATATATGACTCAGAAGAACTGTTATTTGCCTACCTACCATCTCTACCCCTAGCCTTTCTAGACTCCCCAAATAACACTATAATAGGAGGTGGCACCCTTCTGCATATCCAACAACATAAAATTTGGCAAGAAATTAATAAACTGTATAACAAACTCACTACATGAACACCCCTGTGGCACAATACTAAATTTACTGAACTTGCTGCATTTGCCTCAGCTGAACCATGGGGAAACAGAGGCATTACAATATTCTCACAAATAATTCATAACAACAAGCTACTATCCTTCCCTAAACTACAACAACTCTTCCACCTCCCCAACTCGTTTTTCTTTAGACCACACCCCCTGACCTCAGTCACATCCTTCCTTGCTTTATCTGTCCTGTAAAAGGATTGGCTAGAGATTATTAATGGGTGTGACCAACTGTAACAAGTTTGTGCCATAGCTAAGGACTGAGCATGAGCAGAACATAATAGTCGTTGACCAAACTGTGTGATATTAGAATGCTGAGAAGTAAAGCACAAATCATATCTTATTTAGGTAAATTTCCCAGCGCCTGTATCAAAATGAGAGGTAAGACACAGATTACTGGTTTTATATCAAGGTGTTCTGCCTTCTGGTTAAGTGTTGTTCTGTGGCTTTAGTTGCCCTTTAAACTTAAAGGAGAGAGGCAACTGACCTCACGAATATACAAACAACCAGCATTACAAAAAAAAAATACCTCAGAAATAACATTAGTATCAAATGGTCTAGATATATACCTTAACTATCAATGGAACACTAGACAGGAGTTATCAGAGTCCCACCTACACATCTAGCAATCAGCCAACAACAAACGAATACTGTTTTACTTAATACACCAAGCGTATCTCCTCTACTCTACTCCGCTACGTATGTCACGTATGTCCCCGAGATATTGCTCAGAGTGCCTCAAATGCCATGAACAATCAGCAGACTCTGGCACTTGATATGGCAATGTCCAGAGATTCAGGAATAATAGAGATCCTACCTAATGTCCTGCACATTGCGATACCCAAAGACCCTTCCATGTGTTTATTGGGCATCATTGACGAGGGGAGTTGGTCTAAACATCATATTACACTGTTAAAAGAACTCCTATTCTACGCTAGGAAAATAATAGCAATACAATGGATGGCACAACAACCTCCTAACTATAAACAATGGAAAAATATGATCTCAACAAATGTAGCTTATATTCGCATTATATACAAAGGCAGAGGCTGCCTTAGTAAATTCCAGAAGGTATGGAAACCCTGGCTGGAATACCTCAGAGTCATACTATAAAGAGATGCTGGATCAACTAAACATAGCTGATAACCCTAACGCATGGTCCCAAATAAAATATTTTCATTGCTAAGTTACTCCCTTACTTAAATACCACATAGAATAATGAATCAACTGTCTTTCCTATCACCATCTGGTTTCCCCCTCCCCTTTCCCTCTCCTCCCCTCGTGTTGAAAATTACTTACAGTTGCACTGTAACTCTATCAGGGTTATTCAATAAAAGTTCTTATCGTTTAAAATGGTGTTAATTTTGCCCCAACCAATCAGATGTTAGCTTTCAAATGTTAAATAAGATCTGATTGGTTGGGGCAAAAGTAGCACCATTTTAAACGATAAGAACTTTTATTGAATCTCCCTGTTAGTGTTTTAATATATACCAACATTATATGTAATGTTATTGACGAATGACGCATTTGGATGCTCATCCTCTTTATTGATTGTTAAAAAGCAAATAATATAGTTTACAACTGTATATACTGTATATCTCTTTTTTACAAATAAAACCTTTTGTAAAAAGGTTTAAAAAAAAAAAGTATACCAACACACAAAACTAAAATGGGAGGGGAGGTTACATATTTAATTATGAAAGAATAGCTGTACCCAAGACCCCTGCAATTTTGGGGGACCCAAGAATAAGGGGGGGGTTTAACAACCAGCTAAATAGCTCATGGTCCCAGACATGCACATAAGTAAAAGTATTTACAGTGGATTGTGAGGTAGGTATGGAATAGTGTAATAGCGTGTAAAAAGCATTATTTTATGCTTTATTTCTCCATTTCAGTAATAAATTATATTTTTGGCTTATTTAGTGCAGATTAAATTTGCTAAGGAAGAAGAACGAATACTTAGTCCCAATAAAAACAATTAACATTAATTGTTTAATACACAGCTCTAAAAATTAAAAGGCAAAGACTACTATTATATTAATTCCTTGATGTTTAAAGTCTCATCTGAAATTGCATATATAATTATCTTTGAAAAAAAACCATGATGTGTCCTCTGGCTTAAATACGTTTAGCTATTCTAATGGTAGAATGTGTTTAAATTTAAGGAAAGAGAAATTAGAAGTTCACCTCTGTCTTCTTTTCCAGAGGCATAATGCAAATAAATGAGAATTAAAAAATGCAATAACACTGCCATGTCTGTATACTGTAAATAGAAAAGTATACTAAAGCAAATTAAAGGGAGTAAATCTGCATTTCAGTTTGGCAGACTTTGTACTGTAGTAAAAAGCACATTTATAATCAGATGTATACTGCTAAAATGTTTAATGTTCAAAAGTAGCTAACTCAAAGGGTAAGGTCAATTATAAGGATAAATTATGGGTTAACACTTTCTTCAAATATAATTCCTTCAAATCCACTACCAGATTACAAAAAAGTAATATGCAAATATTTTGAAAACAGGTGCAATACTATCAGATTCAGCAAAATAGTTATTAACTGTCATTTACTAATGTAACCTTAAGTAGACTTTTTAATTAGTGTCTAATTATTTCACTTTCCATTATTAGTTCATCTACTAGATATTTTTCCCATGAAAATTGTAAAGTAGGTTGACAAGATGGGCACTATCAATTTCCTCTTTCTGTTAGTTGTGCCTCTTGTGTCTGAAATCAGCAGCGTTTTAGAGAAATGATCTTGGCTTTTGGAATCACTGTGGTCTGTTAGAGTTGCAGCGCAATAAAACCAGAAAACATGCAGACTACTGATTGCTTCACAACGCTGTTGATTTTATATCCCAAAGAATCATTTAACATGGTTCCAAGATGGAATTATTCCATGGAAATAAGATGTTTAAAAATTTCAACAAACACATTATTTTTGCTATCCTAGCCATAAAAGGACTAGACCATCAATCTCGATACTATAAGCATGGAGATTATACAGTCAGATTTAAATATGCAAATGATAAATGTCAAAAATAAAAACAAGCTGTCATTTTTCAGAATTGTGGTTTATATTCTACTGGAACTTATTCTTTTGGTGTCAAACATGTTGGGTAGATGTGAATTACCAATTACTTTTAGTAAGCCATACACTGCTGCTTGATGTCACCATATCAAATAATTCTGAATGAAAGCTACATATTACAATGACAGGAGAATTTTCCCTAGAAATTAAATAAAATAGCATATAAAAATAAAATTTGTTTTATTTCCTCCTCTTTACTGCATGGCTCTAAACTTCTCATTTGGAAAGGTGGCACATTGCACATTGATAGGGATTAGATTAATGGTGCATGACAGTTCCAAATTCATGGTTTACTTATAGGTCTTTGCCTGTTTTACGTGCTTATGAATAATTAAGTAGGTGTCCTTTTCAGCCACTTTTGCTTAAGGTCTTCCAATGTATGGTTAACATGTGATGTGCATTTTCTTTAAGGCACAATCTGAAAAAAGCATTAACCAGTAAAGGAAACTTAGGTTTGGGGGCTTTTTTCAACTATAACAATAACCTGTGAAAGTTGCATTGGAAGGATAACTTGGAATAAAACACTAAACATGTCTTTATAACTACCATTACTTGTGAAGCAGGGCACTTTCACAGAAAACTACTAGAAATATTATTATTAATAATAATATTACTTACATGTTATATACAATATCACTGAGAATATAAGTTAAATTATCAATGGTCAAAGCTGCAAAGTAAACAAACAGTAAAAAAAAAAAAAAAAAAACTGGAAAATTTCCTTCCTCTGGTATTGCTATCTGCTCCCTCTACTATAGTAAAGCCACAAGTATGGGCGCACTGCCACCGATCTGCCTGTACTCATATAATCATAATTTCATGTGTATGGGCTCCTTCAGGTTTAATTTTAGTTTAGCAAAAACAAAGGGCACAAATAGTACAATAATTGGAATCCAATAAATCCACAGCACATTACATTATTTGTTTTGTAGTTATTGTCAATCATTTGTATGGGATAGGGATGTCATAGAGATGTTGATAATTTTGATTGTACCCCCTCCACAAAAAAATAAAAATCCACAATGGTGAAGAGAAAAATGGAGCAGGGAAGTAAATTATAATAGGATAATAAATAAAGGATTGTTTATAAGCAAAGTATGGAGACTATAAAAGTTAACATCATTTGAACAATTCTTTTACAAAAAAAGTTTAAATGGTAACTGTGGTCTCAAAACAAGTTATGGTTCAATGAAAGCCTGCAGTATTTCATATAAAACGAGCCAACAATTACATCTCTGGCTGGGGCCTGTGAGAAATTATATTGGGGTCAATGTTCAAATTTCCTGCTTCCAGTAGGTTCTGTGACATCACCAGACCTCTGCCCCACCCCTCCGCTCCGGGGGAGAAGCATGCTCAGTTAAAACTAAAGGCTGGGGAAATCAGGGAGTACCTGGGTAAAAATTGGCAGTTGAGAATGTGAGCCTATTAATGATGGAAGAGGCTGGTCACATGAATACAAGCTGTTCACATGGCTGAAACCAGGAAGTGTTCAATTAGGAAGTAATATTGCTAAACCTCTCCAGCAATAACTTCTCACACATTTATCTAGAGATATGATTTAGGTTTTATTTTGAAGGTACAATGAAAGGCTTTTTATATAATTCTTACTAGTTTGGAAGAATGCGAGACCACAGTTACCCTTTAAGGGAGCTTTTATTTTGTATTTCACAGTAAAAAAAAGTAAAACAATCAATTAAGTAACATGTATGATTTAAATACCTATGCTCCAGCAATGCTGTAAAGGAATGTGGATCCACATACAAACAACATGGCAATAATGAAGACCAATCAGTGCTGGGTACCTGTTGATAAAATCAGAGTTTTCAAGTATTAATACTTGACCTTTTAATAAAAAGAAAACATACAGCAAGAATACTTATTTACAAACATAAATCTTAGTAAGCAATAATAAATATAACTTTTAAATAAATATTTTACTTCTTTAGTTGAAGCTGCTATCAATTCTCAAGTTTTGTATGGCTTTCAGATTTTTTTCCTTTCTAAACTTTAGATGATAATTTAAATGATTATGGCAGCATTCCCACTTTCCAGAAATTATGTGCCAGAAGAATTAATATTTTGTGCTCATGCAATTTAGTAAAATTTAAACATAAAATCGATGGAGCCTCTAATCCCTTCTATCAACGTTCACAAGGTAATGCTTACTGTGTGCAGGTACAGCTGGAAAAACGCTTTCTCCACCATAATCAGAGCTAACAGTAAAAGGAAAGCTGCAGGACCATGGATGCATCCATTAAAAAACAATAAAGGACAATTATACTCACCTCCCACTAGCTCCTCTTCCTCCACTGCTGCATAGTACCCAGAGTGAGGACATAAAACACTAAAGGGGGTTATTCAATAAAAGTTCTTATCGTTTAAAATGGTGCTAATTTTGCCCCAACCAATCAGATAATAGCTTTCAAATGTCACATAAGTTCTGATTGGTTGGGACAAAATTAGCACTATTTTAAAAGATAAGAACATTTATTGAATCTCCCTGTAAGTACTAACCTCTGGGTACTTTACAGAGTCCTGCAATACTGTACTTACAAAAAAGCTCTCACAGCACTCTGGTCAGATCCTCTCTACTGGCACTGACAGTTCACGAGGCAGCCAATGGGAAGCCATTCTCTGCAAAGTGACGTTTAAACGATAAAGTCTTATCGTTTAAAATGGTGCTAATTTTGCCCCACCATCATCAGTATAGCTTTCAAATGTTACATAAGTTCTGATTAGTTGGGACAAAATTAGCACTATTTTAAACGATAAGAACATTTATTGAATCTCCCTGTAAGTCCTAACCTCTGGGTACTTTACAAAGTCCTGCAATACTGTACTTACAAAAATCTCTCACAGCACTCTGGTCAGATCCTCTCTACTGGCACTGACGTTCACACGAGGCAGCCAATGGGAAGACATTCTCTGCAAGGTGACGTGTCTTCCTACTGACTGATTGGGGACTTCACACTGACAGTGCCAGTGGGGAGGATCCAACCGGAGCATCAAGGTATTTCTAGTAAGTATTGTAGAACTTCTGTAAAGTACCCCAAGGTGAGGACTAACAGGGAGATTCAATAAAAGTTCTTATCGTTTAAAATGATGCTAATTTTGCCCCAACTAATCAGATCCCATTTAACATTTGAAATCTAACATCTGATCAAAATTAGCACCATTTTAAACTATAAGAACTTTAATTGAATCTCCCTGTTAGTGTTCTAAGTTCTCACCCTGGGTACTATACAGCAGGTGAGGTGAGTATAAGGTGAGTATAACTGTCCTTTAATTGTATTTGCATTTAAAAACTTGCAGATGGTATGTAGCAATATAACAAATATGCAAATATTCCTCTTTTTAAAAAAACTAAACCAATAAAACAAAGAATAGTGACTCCTCATTTAACCCTTTTTTATCCTAAATCTCAGTTTAGATTTTGAAATCCTTTCTTATGGGAACCAGGGCGTATCTAGAGCTGTGAAAGATCCGTGGCACTTCCGGGCACCATTCGCCGCGCGCAGTGCAACATTTTTTAGGCCATGCCCCTGCCACGCCCCCAATTACCCACACCCTAAAATACATAAAGCTTATTTTCGCCGCACTTAGCGTGAAATTTTTTAGGTCACACACACACACACACCGGCTATGCCCCTAATTAACCACACACCCATCAAATATAATGGGCTTATTCACCAAGAGTTATACTTAAAACTGGTGGTGCTTAATTTAATTTTGCCCCAACCAATTTAATATTACTTACATTTGAAAGTTCTTACTATATAGTAAGTATACTAAGTAAGTAATTATACTTTTAAGTTATTACTTACTATTTGATCTGATTGGTTTAAATTAGCACCAATGTTATTGATAAAATAAAAAAAAAAAGTCTGATATAAAGCCAAGGTTTCAAGGAGCTAGGTTTTCAAACAACTTCAGGCATTATAGTTATGAACAAAGTAATGTGTAACCTCATTCAATGTATTGTTCATATTGCATAACCAGTTATTAAAAGCAGAACTGTATTGTCACTAAAACACTGTTTAGTGACCATACAGTTCTGCTTTTAATAACGTTTATGCAATATAAATACACTGAATGAGGTTAACTGTATATACTTTGTAGCAGATTTGGCACACAAGAAATGAGAAATTGAGAAATAAAATGTTTGCCACATTGCCTTTTTATTAATGTTCTCAGTTACAACATTTCAGGAATATCTTTATATGTTAAGTTACCAAAACCTTTATCAATATAACAGAAGTCCCAGTGCACTGGCAGTGGTGCTCCACTCCAGAAAGTAGAAATAAAATATTTGCCAACATGGCCTTTTATTAATGTTCTCAAGTTACAACAACTTTCAGGAATATCTTCATATATAGTTAAGTTACCAAACCTTTATCAATAGGAACTAATTCAGGTAAAGGTATTTACAATATATATACCAAATTGTCATGTTCCTTCGATGACCGTAAACTTAGCATATCCAATCCATATAACAAGCAACACATACATATATATATATACGTATATACATACATACATACATACATACAAAAGTTCCCAATGGGCTGCAGCCCTCCTTAAAACTATAGGGCCTCATTTACCCAGAGCTACAAATGCTCTGAGCAATATGGCTTTAGTATTTAATACTGGATTTGGTAAATCCCAAAGGAATTTTACCCCTGCGCCACTTTAAGACCAACCATTAGCTGGTCTTAAATTGTGGAGTTAAAAGTGGTGCAAATCCTTTTTTAAATACATTGCGCCGGTTCCACGGGTGTCTTTTGTGCAACCTGTGAAATTATGGAGTTAAACTTGCGCTAACCTATTCATATCCATTTTAGCACGCACACGTGGGTAAATCGGCACATAATGTGTGCAAAGCTGTATCCAATGGTAATAGAGTCAATAAGAAATTACGCAGCATGATAGCAAGTAAAAAAGCTTTAATACATACGCCTATATCATCATCAAACTGTGTCCATAAATAATGCAACGTTTGGGCTGTGTGCCCGATGAAGCTGTTCCACCAGTAGTCCAGGGATGGCAGTTTGTAACATTGATTAGTTTGTATTCCATTTGTTTCCATTTCCTGTTGTTGCTATTTAACGGTCTGATTTTTAACAGATGTAACAAGATTCTTTGCTTGAGAAAGGGCACACAGCACGAAACGTTGCGTTTATATATATATATATATATATATATAATATAATCTATGCACAATGAATCAGGGCACCCTTGGTCTTGCAAAAAAAAATTCACGTCACATCAATGCCATTGATGTGATGTGAATAAACCCACTTTATTGCATGACAAGGAGTGCCCTGATTGATTGTGCATAGTGTATTATGGATCCCTCGGGAGCACCCTGGCATTTGCATTTAGGAGTGCCAGTCTTTTCCATTGATATAATAACATATTATATAAATGGAAGGGGTATATAGGTGAAAAACACAAATCAACAGATGCAAGACTATAGTATACTACAGTATATTATAGGAGGTTGCATTGATTTTTTAGGAGCCCCCCAATCAGGTGGGGGTATATATATTACATCTAAAAAATGTGTAAATGTTTGTGTGTATTTCTCACTATTACCATCTAAATGACCATAAATAAATGTATACACGGTCAGTTCTCTCCGTGCGTGCGCCACCACGCCGTGCGCGTGAGTGACATCGCGTGCGTCCTGACGTCACACGCATGGAGGGAACTGACCGTGGATTTTGGACACAATTCTGCAACGAGCTCCAGAAGTCTGGGGGCAGCTTGCTGACTGAATACATGATCCAGATTTCCTGAACTTTACTGGGGCACAGTAGCTCTAAAGGGACCTAAAAAAAAGGGGGAGATGGTTAGTTAAAGATACAGCTTCCATTTAAACTTAATTTGTTTTTTGAGTGTACTTATCCTTTAAGGCAGTCCAGGCCCTCATAACATATAACTAGCACATCATCCACATATCTATAATATGCTTTGATGTATTTTTCGCTCATGGGATTAACAGTTTATATCTAGATGTTTAACACAGATGAGCAACTTAGGGCTCTACATTATCCTGTGGAGGTCCCTTGATGCTGCTAATAATACTTGAAATTTAAGGGTATTTCCACTCTCAATATACATTTTTTATATAATGTTGGCCTTCCCTTCCCACCAAAACACACAAGTCCTTATGCTTACTTCCAAGGGAAATATAACATAATAGCAAAAGAAGGATGTAGTCGTACTCCAAATAGTGAAAGGTTTTTAGGATCTATTAAACCAACATCAATGATACAACGTTTCAGGGGAATGTGCCCCCTTCTACTGAAAAATATTGGGCTCCACAAAAACAGTGACAACAACAAGACGCCCCCAATGCAAGAAACTTCCTTCTGGTACATCAAATAGCGAAGAAGAAGATACTGGAGAGATTCAGAAATGTCAACACAATACACAACATTACTGCCATGCAAGAGAGAAGTATTTTCAGGCAGAGCCAGGCAAACCACTATTGCCGTGACCATCAGTGATTTGTCCCGGCTGAGTGCGCACTAGTAGCGAATGATCATGTCAGGACAACACATCTGTTAGTGTGTACCCAACCTAAAATTTGTACCTTCATATCAAATGGATCCCATTAATTGGGAATTGACTTCCATGTGTTTCTATGGACTATAAAGCTTGAGATGTACTGTATTTATGAACCAAACAGTGTCACTAAATCTGAATTTATACCGGATGTATAAGTGATTCTTTAGAAGTATTTGCTAACCACTATATGCAAAGAAGTGATCAATTACTATCTAAGCAAATGGTAGACCCAATCTAACAATAAAAGAACAAAAAGCCTTAAATATGCTACAAAGTTACCATGATCTTACTATCCGTAGTGCAGATATTTCCCTCTTGGAAAGTAAATAAAATAGATCAATAATTCAGGATGAACTATTAGAAGAGGTAATTACTATTCAAGAAGCAATTTTTTTGACAAAAACAACATCCGAGGGTACTGGTCCTCTATATGTTACCAAAGTTCATAAGAGATTGGAAAATCCCCCAGTAGAGGTATTGGAACCTGTCCCAATATGTAGACCTCTCATAGCAGTAAAGATTCCTAACTGAATACGATATTCTAAAAATCTATTAAAGTGGTTGGGAGAAATGGGCTACACTGCTCCCAATGCCTACTTGTGTGGGATCAATATCAATCCCTTTGTACTTCTATACCACAAAATGATGATGCTTAATTTTGCCCCAACTAATCAGATCCCATTTAACATTTGAAATCTAACATCTGATCAAAATTAGCACCATTTTAAAAATAAGAACTTTAATTGAATCTCCCTGTTAGTGTCTAAGTTCTCACCCTGGGTACTATACAGCAGGTGAGGTGAGTATAAGGTGAGTATAACTGTCCTTTAATTGTATTTGCATTTAAAAACTTGCAGATGGTATGTAGCAATATAACAAATATGCAAATATTCCTCTTTTTAAAAAACATATAACCAATAAAACAAAGAATAGTGACTCCTCATTTAACCCTTTTTTATCCTAAATCTCAGTTTAGATTTTGAAATCCTTCTTATGGGAACCAGGGGCGTATCTAGAGCTGTGAAAGATCCGTGGCACTTCCGGGCACCATTCGCCGCGCGCAGTGCAACATTTTTTAGGCACGCCCTGCACGCCCCCAATTACCCACACCCATAAAATACATAAAGGCTTATTTTCGCCGCACGTAGCGTGAAATTTTTAGGTCACACACACACACACACGGCTATGCCCCTAAAAACCACAACCCATCAAATACTAATGGGCTATTCACCAGAGTGTATACTAAAAACTGGTGGTGCTTAATTTAATTTTGCCCAACCAATTTAATATATACTATTTGAAAGTTACTTACTATAGAAGTATACTAAGTAAGTAAGTATACTTATAGTTATTACTACTATTTGATCTGATTGGTTTAAAATTAGCAACAATGTTATTGATAAAAACTATAAAAAAGTCTGATATAAAGCCATAGGTTTCAAGGAGCTAGGTTTTCAAACAACTTCAGGCATTATGAAATGAACAAAGTAATGTGTAACCTCATTCATGATGTTCATATTGCATAACCAGTTATTAAAAGCAGAACTGTATGTCACTAAAACACTGTTTAGTGACCATACAGTTCTGCTTTTAATAACGGTTATGCAATATAAATACACTGAATGAGGTTAACTGTAATAATTTGTAGCAGATTGGACACAAAGAAATGAGAAATTGAGAAATAAAATGTTTGCCAACATTGCCTTTTATAATGTTCTCAAGTTACAACATTTCAGGAATATCTTTATATAGTTAAGTTACCAAAACCTTATCAATATATAACAGGAAGTCCACAGTGCACTGGCAGTGGTGCTCACACTCCAGAAAGTGAGAAATAAAATATTTGCCAACATGCCTTTTTATTAATGTTCTCAAGTTACAACATTTCGGAATATCTTCATAATGTTAAGTTACCAAAACCTTTATCAAAGGAACTAATTCAGGTAAAGGTATTATACAATATATATACCAATTGTCAAGTTCCTTCGATGACCGTAAAATTAGCATATCCAATCATATAAACAAGCAACACATACATATATATATATAAGTATATACATACATACATACATACATACAAAAGTTCCCAATAGGGCTGCAGCACTCCTTAAAACATATAGGGCCTCATTTACCCAGAGCTACAAATTGCTCTGAGCAAATATGGCTTATAGTATTTAATACTGGATTTGGTAATCACAAGGAATTTTACCCCTGCGCCACTTTAAGACCAACATTAGCTGGTCTTAAATTGTGGAGTTAAAGTGGTGCAAATCCTTTTTTAAATACATTGCGCCGGTTGCACGGGTGTCTTTGTGCAACCTGTGAAATTATGGAGTTAAACTGCTGCCTATTCAATATCCATTTTTAGCACAGCACACGTGGGTAAATCAGGCACATAATGGTGTGCAAAGCTGTATCCAATGGTAATAGAGTCAATAAGAAATTACAGCAGCTGATAGCAAGTAAAAGGCTTTAATACACGCCTATATCATCATCAAACTGTGATAAATAATGCAACGTTTGGGCTGTGTGCCGATGAAGCTGTTCCACAGTAGTCCGGGGATGGCAGTTTGTAACATTGATTAGTTGTATTCCATTGTCCATTTCCTGTTTGTTGCATTTTAACGTGCTGATTTTTAACAGATGTAACAGATTCTTTGCTTGAGAAAGGGCACACAGCCACGAAACGTTGCGTTATATATATATATATATATATATATATATATATACTATGCACAATGAATCAGGGCACTCCTTGGTCTTGCAAAAAAAATTCACGTCACATCAATGCCCTTGATGTGATGTGAATAAACCCACTTATTGCATGACAAGGAGTGCCTGATTGATTGTGATAGTGGATTATTGGATCCCTCGGGAGCACCCTGGCATTTGCATTTAGGAGTGCCAGTCTTTTCCATTGATATATATACATTATATATAAATGGAAGGGGATATAGGTGAAAAACACAAATCAACAGATGCCAGACTATAGTATACTACAGTATATTATAGGAGGTTGCATTGATTTTAGGAGCCCAATCAGGTGGGGGTATATAATATTAACATTAAAAAATGTGTAAATGTTTGTGTGTAATTTCTCACTATTACCATCTAAATGACCATAAATAAATGTATACACGGTCATCTCTCCCGTGCGTGCGCCACCACGCCGTGGCGTGAGTGACATCGCGTGCTCCTGACGTCACACGCATGGAGGGAACTGACCGTGGATTTTTGGACACAAGTCTGCAACGAGTCCAGAAAGTCTCGGGGGCAGAGCTTAGCTGACTGAATACATGATCCAAGATTTCCTGAACTTTACTGGGGCACAGGTGGCTCTAAAGGGACCTAAAAAAAAGGGGGAGATGGTTAGTTAAAGATACAGCTTCCATTTAAATAATTGTTTTTGAGTGTACTTATCCTTTAAGGCAGTCCAAGGGGCCCTATAACATATAACTAGACATCATCCACAATATATAATATGCTTTGATGTATTTTTCGCTCATGGGATTAACAGTTTATATTCTAGATGTTAACATACAGATGAGCAACTTAGGGCTTCTACCATATAGGTGGATGATATATATACATATATATATAAATGGAAGGGGTATATAGGTGAAAACACAAATCAACAGATGCAAGACTATAGTATACTACAGTATATTATAGGAGGTTGCATTGATTTTTTAGGAGCCCCCAATCAGGTGGGGGTATATAATATTACATCTAAAAAATGTGTAAATGTTTGTGTGTAATTTCTCACTATTACCATCTAAATGACCATAAATAAATGTATACACGGTCAGTTCTCTCCGTGCGTGCGCCACCACGCCGTGCGCGTGAGTGACATCGCGTGCGTCCTGACGTCACACGCATGGAGGGAACTGACCGTGGATTTTTGGACACAAGTCTGCAACGAGCTCCAGAAAGTCTCGGGGGCAGAGCTTAGCTGACTGAATACATGATCCAAGATTTCCTGAACTTTACTGGGGCACAGGTAGGCTCTAAAGGGACCTAAAAAAAAAGGGGGAGATGGTTAGTTAAAGATACAGCTTCCATTTAAACTTAATTTGTTTTTTGAGTGTACTTATCCTTTAAGGCAGTCCAAGGGGCCCTCATAACATATAACTAGCACATCATCCACATATCTATAATATGCTTTGATGTATTTTTCGCTCATGGGATTAACAGTTTATATTCTAGATGTTTAACATACAGATGAGCAACTTAGGGCTCTACCATTATCCTGTGGAGGTCCCTTGATGCTGCTAATAATACTTGAAATTTAAAGGGTATTTCCACTCTCAATATACATTTTTTATATAATGTTGGCCATCCCTTCCCACCAAACACAACAAGTCCTTATGCTTACTTCCAAGGGAAATATAACATAATAGCAAAAGAAGGATGTAGTCGTACTCCAAATAGTGAAAAGGTTTTTAGGATCTATTAAACCAACATCAATGATACAACGTTTCAGGGGAATGTGCCCCCTTCTACTGAAAAAATATTGGGCTCCACAAAAACAGTGACAACAGACAAGACGCCCCAATGCAAGAAACTTCCTTCCTGGTACATCAAATAGCGAAGAAGAAGATACTGGAGAGATTCAAAGAAATGTTCAAACAATACACAACATTTACTGCCATGCAAGAGAGAAGTATTTTCAGGCAGAGCCAGGCAAAGCCACTATTGCCGTGACCATCAGTGATTTGTCCCGGCTGAGTGCGCACTAGTAGCGAATGATCAGTCAGGACAACACATCTGTTAGTGTGTACCCAACCTTAAAATTTGTACCTTCATATCAAATGGATCCCATTAATTGGGAAATTGACTTCCATGTGTTTCTATGGACTATTAAGCTTGAGATGTACTGTATTTTATGAACCAAACAGTGTCACTAAATCTGAATTTATACCGGATGTTAAAAGTGATTCTTTAGAAGTATTTGCTAACACTATATGCAAAGAAGTGAATCAATTACTATCTAAGCAAAATGGTAGACACAATCTAACAATAAAAGAACAAAAAGCCTTAAATATGCTACAAAGTTACCATGATCTTACTATCCGTAGTGCAGATATTTCCCTCTTGGAAAGTAAAATAAGAAATAGATGCAATAATTCAGGATGAACTATTAGAAGAGGTAATTACTATTCAAGAAGCAAATTTTTTGACAAAACAACATCCGAGGGTACTGGTCCTCTATATGTTACCAAAAGTTCATAAGAGATTGGAAAATCCCCCAGGTAGAGGTATTGGAACCTGTCACAATATGTAGACATCTCTAAATAGCAGTAAAGATTCCTAACTGCATACGATATTCTAAAAATCTATTAAAGTGGTTGGGAGAAATGGGCTACACTGCTCCCAATGCCTACTTGTGTGGGATCAATATCCAATCCCTTTGTACTTCTATACCACAAAATGATTGTAAACACGTGGTTGAAAAATATTTGCTATCCACGGAGATATCAACTGCTAAAATCTTTTTTATTAGCGATTGTTTAAAACTAGTAGAAGAAAAAATACTTTAAATTTCTAGACATGTATTATTGGCAACTCGAAGGGACGTCTATGGGTGCAACTGTAGCGCCGTCACTTGCTAATTTGTATGTTAAACATCTATTAAACCCTTGGACTACCTTAATGATATGATGTGTAAAGCTAACGCCTTACATGATACAATTAAATTCACAAATGAAGTACCCCAGGAGACACTACCTTTTCTAGATGTAATGGTAAAAATGGAAAACAATACACTTACAACTGGCTTTTACCGTCGGACAGAAATAACTTGTTAAAGGGTATCTCCGTTGGTAAATTAATTTTTTGCCATTCAGTTTTATTGAAGAAGAGGAGGTAAAGGAGCTGTGTCTTACCTCCCATTCTTCAATAAAATGCTCAGGAGCCAGGAACGAAGGTAATCTCTCACTCCTCTGCCAGGTCCTCTTCCAGGTCCCGATAGATGCTATGTTCTGAATCTTATCTCCCAGCTCCTGCAGGTTTTATTGAAGAACGGGAGGTAAGACACAGCTCTTTTACCACCTGTTCTTTAATAAAACAATGGCAAAAAATTAATTTACTAGTGGAGATACCCTTTAAATGCAGAGAGTTTTTTGCAACCACAAAATCTAAAAGAAATACCTAAGGACCCATATATGCTGGATTACATCCAACTCTACAGAATATGAGAAAGCAGCATAAATATATGCATAAAGCCAGACAAGAAGTTGGAAATATATCAAGAAAACAGTTATTATCCCGTAATACATGTAAATGTATTTACATGCATGGAATACACAGATCAAGTCATCATTTTTAAGATATAAGCTGACACAGCTAAAATGGTGCATACCAGCCTGGGTCACAATACCCCAAAGGGGAGGTGATATTAAAGGGCAAATCCAGCCCCAAAATGAAAACTTAAATACAGGTAAATCACCCCCCAAAACCCTAAATGATAATAGTTTGAAATGTGAAATATATAAGTCTAAACTGAAATCCTGCACAATGTCCTGTTTCCCCTGTTTCTGCTTCCTGGTTCTTCCAGTTAGTAACAGTCAGTTATGGATTTGACAGTTGACATCACAGCCAATGACTGAATGTTAATCCCCTGTCTGCCTCTTCTGAGCATGCCCAGGCTCAGTACAGGCTCAGTACAGGCCTCTAAATTGCTCAGTTTCCATGAGGCCTCTAGAAGCATAGCAGGCATACAGTAATGAATTCATAGGACAAACTATGTTACATCAACATATTTTAAAGAGGCCATTCTTTCTAAAAGATGTTATTATGGGGGTGGAGTTGTCCTTTAAAGTATAAGTGCACTGTAAAATCAAGTTATGTTAATTTGGAAGCTGCAGCTTTAAAAATACCATTGCCCATTGCCATATTTTTTTTTCCCTATGCCCCTCCAGAGCCTAGCTTTGTGCCTTGGAAGTTGCTGACATCTTGTTACTGGTTTGCTGAATGTAAAGCTCCGCCCCTCTGAGATTTCCTCTGCTTTCACCTGCTTGAGCCTCAAACAGTAATGCCTGTGAGTTCCGTGCCCTCTCCTGCTTGAGTCTCAAACAGTAATGCCTATGAGTTCTGTGCACATGCGTGTGCACGGAACTCACAAGCATTAATGTTTGAGGCTCAAGCAGGAGAAAGCAGAGGAAATCTCAGAGGGGCAGAGCTTAACATTCAGCAAGCCAGTAACAAGATGTCAGCAAATTCCAAGGCACACTAGGCTCTGGAGGGACATAGGTAAAAAAAAAATATGGCAACGGTATTTTTAAAGCTGCAGCTTCCAACTGAACATAACTTGATTTTACAGTGCACTTATCCTTTAAAGATAAATTACTTCAAGAAGACTGAATTAGGATCAAAAATATGGGTTTTGCAACCAATTGGCTTGGTTACTTAAACTTGGTCGATTAAACCATTTCTGTAATGATCTAGTAAAGGATAAAGTGTATAGTAATCCAATAAATATTCAACAGAATGCACATTATGTAGTCCCCATAAAAGAAACAATGTATACCTAAGGTAAAATATATTGCTACAAATTATGCAAGCCTGAAATGGATACAAATTCTTTAAAATTTACTAAACGATCACTTTTATAATTATCTAATATAGGGCACAGCATTACTAAACTATTATAAAAGCAAATGGGTCTATTATAGAGGCTAGTCAGTAATACATTAAGGGGGAGATTCAATATGGGCCTTTTCCTAAAACCCACGTTAACCCGAAGAAATTTCGGGTTAACGTGGGTTTTAGACGGATTTTAGAGCACAGCGCCATTTCCAAAAGTTTTTGGAAATAGCGCCGTGCTACAGATGCAAACCCCTACCGTTAGATTTTGCGCTACATAGTAGCGCGACACTTAACGGCACTAGGTGGGAGGCGTTAAACCCATACGCTCTTACCTTAGCCCGATCCCGTGATGCAATAACTGACGTAATCTCGTTTACGTCAGTTATTGTATCGCGGGATCGTGCAAAGGTAAGTAACGTGGCGCCCGGAATTGGATATCCCCCTAAGTTAACAGGCACATACTGATCTACAGTATGTCAACTATGTCTTAGAAATAAGCAGGTTGTTTTTAATATTTACATTTTTATAGGTTTTTTAAGATATTATTGTGATAAAATAAAGGTGTAATTTTAAAGTAGGATTTTTTAAGATGCACAAGCACTTATAATAGGCTTTAATCATATGTTTGTAATCTATATATGACAAACACCACATATGAATTGAATGAGCTTGATCCTCTGGAGACTCCAACTGGTCACGTTTTGAACTCACCAATCAAGAGAAAGGGGATGAGCTAAATATGTCTACAATGAGAATTCACTTACCGTATATACTCAAGTATACTCAAGCTTTAAAAAAAGCCTGAAAATCTTACCTCGGTTTATACTCGAGTCAATGTTTCCCTTACCTTGTCCGGCGGCCCGCGCGTCCGCATCCTCGCTCCACAGTCTCTGCGCATCCAGATGATGTCACAGCCTCTGACATCATCCGGATGCGCAGAGGCTGTGGAGCAGGATGCGGATCGCGCGGCCTGTGACATCATCCGGATGCGCAGAGACTGTGGAGCGAGGATGTGGATCGCACGCCGCCGGACAAGGTAAGGGAAACATTACTTTATTTACACAGGGACCCACTTAAGTGGCAAATACATACAAATAGGAAAAACCTTTATTTGTGCATACTGTATGCACAAATATAGGAGGTTTTACCCCTATTTGCAAGTATTTGCCACTAAGAGTTTTGAAAACTACAACTCCAGCATGCTTTATTGGTGGGAGTTGTAGTTTTCAAACACCTTAAGTGGCAAATACTTGCAAATAGGGGTAAAAACTCCTATATTTGTGCATACAGTATGCACAAATAAAGAAGGTTTTACTCTTATTTGTAAGTATTTGCAACTTAAGATGTTTGAAAACTACAACTCCCAGCAATAAAGCATGCGGGGAGTTGTAGTTTCCAAACTCTTTAGTGGCAAATACTACCCCTCGGTTATACTCGAGTCAGTGTGGTTTTCCTCCTTTTTTACCTAAAACTAGGTACCTCGGTTTATACTCGGGGTGGTTTATACTCGAGTATATACGGTATTTCTTGGAAAAGGACCAACTAAGGTACAAAACATGTCACAATAAAACTTTCTTTGGTCAGTACAGTTCTGCTTGGCGCCCCCTTCCTTTATTTCATGTTCTTAGATATACTCAACACAGCAGGGCACGGAGTAGTGGCAAGCATATCAAGAAAGGGTCTTAACAAGTAGAAGTAAAAGTATATCCAGCAGTATGTTTACATCTCCCCAGGAAAAATATATACAAAAAGGGGATACAGGCCAAATACACTTGTGAAAGTGGGTGCAACCAGGATAATGGTGGTTGTTACACCACCTAAATACGATCCAAGACAAAACGTCGACCAAGTGGTCGATACAGAACCTGGTTAACTGAGAACACAAAATCCCCAGGCACTCTACTTCCAAGAAAATTCCCTAAAATCAGTAAATGACTGTATGGTGGGCGCCTATATATGGCCGATAACTCCATACAGATATAAAGGTATAGACTAAAGGTGTATATGCATACGTTTATTAAAAAGTATCAAGATATATATATATACAAAAAGTTACACTCCAATAAAAATAGCAGCCAGGGTAGTGTCTCTCCAATCTCTGTATACTGTATAAGTAAAAAGTCTTACATGCACTGTTACTATAGGCAAATAATCACCAAAAATTAGTGCCAGGTCGATTAGGCTATAGCACAAAGTAGCGTTTTGGGAACCGAATATTCCCTTATTCCCGGTTTTGCTGGTTTCTTTGCCCATTCGAATTCCTATGTAACCATTACCCAAAAACTGCAAAACATATCAAGAAAGGGTCTTACAAGGAGAAGTAAAATTATACTTTCCTCCTTCAACTCTATCTCTTACCTAAAACCATCCCAATTAGGTATAACTAGAGTTTATTTTTCTCAATATTAAACCTTATTTACCAATCCCAATCCCAAGTATATTTAAAGCAGAAAAGCAGAAAATAAACTAAAATACCTACTACACACATTTTATTCATTTATTCAAGGATAGTTCTTCTATTTATACTTTTAGCTGGGATTTGTGCAAGATGTCTACTGTAAGCTTAAATCTTATTTTTCCACTATATGATGTGATCAGCAACTAGTGCCAAAGGGGAGCAATGTGTAAGGGCCATTGTAGCAAACACTTTGTATTTAACAAACACCATTGTAGTTAAACGTTTTTAGTTTTTCAAACTAATTTAAACACAAATCCTTGCAACCTACACATATTTGGCTAAATAATGTTGTAATTCTTTTATAAATACACTCAAAACCCCAGATTATTCTCTAGGATAAAATGAAGCAAATAAAATGAAAAATTCAACAAAATATTAATCACCATCATCTACCATATGTCCGGAATGCCGAAAATGGAATGCCACTTAAGAGAGTGGGCCAGCAACTAACCCTAAGAGAGTGGGCCAGCAACTAACCCTAAAAGGATACACAGCATAACTAAAGGCAAATATGCATTTATTCAGGTTTAGTGGGCATCTCTGGTGAAATTTATACATTGCTCCAATCCAGACATAAAAAAAGATAGTGTATGCTGCCTTTTTCCCACCTTCCTCTGTGGCTCAGTGTTTGCACACAGTCTAATTTGCTGCAGAGCTCAACACTCCCCCTCCCCTCCCTTCGGCTGTGAAACAAGCCGCTCATGCACATTAATCCTCCTACACGTCATTCTAACCTTTGTAAACAAAAAAAAATCTGTACGTAAGCCTGTAGAGAGAAAGTCTCTCTGTTGTTCTGGAGATCCTTGCAACATAAGTGGGAGGAGAGTTAGGAAAGACCCAAGTCCTGCCATATCACTGCAGCCCGATCTCCCGTTGACAGGCAATAAATTGGTAAAAGCTACTTCATTCTCCTTCCCTTTACTTCTGTTTTTAACCCAGTATTTGCCAAGCATTTTAGTGAGCTGGAAGGAGTTATTAGGAGACTTGCTGTAAAACGTGTGTAAGCCTACACACTACCCTGATATGCTGTTAGGGGATTTGATTGACAGCTCAAGCAGAAGTGGTGTATTGAAATCTTGGCTTTTTTAACTTCTTTATCTCGAGACAAAGAGGAAACTGAAGAAAATAAATGTACTTTGGGGGTTGGAGGGAATTATAACACATAGAAAGAAAAAAAACCACTATAGATGCCCTTTGAACACTCCTTTACTTTGACAGCAACTCCTATACATTGGTGCTATTATTTAATAGATTCAAATTGAATTATCAACAATTTTTTTGCGCTTTTTAAATTTTCGAAATGCAAAAAAGACTCTCACCTTACTTTCCATATGAAGTTGAAAATGAAACTAAATATCAGTCTCCTACATTTCCTGAGTACAACGGTAGACCACATTTATTGGTAGCAAATACAAACTACCAGCAACAATATATTAGAGCATTATATCGTTTTGGAAACAAATTTTGGATAGATGTACTTTACAGATACATTTAAACACACACACACTATCACAAACAAACTTACATACATACTTTTGCACACAGAATTATACATACACCTTAAAGGAGAAGTACATTGTAAAAACAAATTAAGTGTAATTGAAAGTTGCAGCTTTAACTATTCATCTCCCCCCTTTTTTCTAGGTCCCTTCTGAGCCTACCTGTGGTGATTTAAAGTTCCTGACATCTTGGATCTTTATTGTAGTCATCTTAGCTGCGCGCATGAAGTAACACCGCATGCGACGTCAGCAGGTTCACGGACGCGTGCGCCATCATCGTGCTGCTCAGTTACAAGCACAGCACGACGTGATGTTACAAGCATGGCGCATGCGACGTGATGTCAGCAAGTGCATGGACATGCTAATAAGGCAAGTAGTTAATTTTTTTCAAGCCTTTATCAGTTTGCCTTAAAGGGTATGTCAATCTTAAAAATAACTTTTTGCTGTAGTGTAGGCATCCCACATCCAACCATAACTGTGTAGACTAAATTGTAGAAAAGTGCCTCCCAGTAAATCCCTCTGGTTGTATCTGTATGCATAAAAAGTAACAAATTCAGAACTATTCATTATTTGTATTACCTCGTTTTGTACTCCAGGACAGTGCAAGGCAAAATTATAGAAAGGGTTAAATGCTGAATGGTCATCATCTTCCCAAGTAAACTGCAAAGTTCTTGAGAGTTCTAAAAACTCCTCAGATTCCAGGAAAGTGAGTTTTGCATCCAGGTATTCCTAATAATAAATTAATAAATTAAATAAATATGTATATATAAGTATAAAATAATAACAGGGAGATGCAATATTTTTGGTAGCTACTACTTTCCTGCCTGAGATCCTGCAATATAATAATCACTTTGCAAGATTTATCATTATTATTATTATTATTATTATTATTAAGGGTTTATATAGTACCAACGTCTTCAATGGCATTTTATAACAACATTACATACAAGGATAATACATTTTATACAAAGTCATACATATTCCATACAAGGGTAATGCATATAAGTACACAGAGTGATGAGTTATTTCCAGCAATGTGGTACAATAGGAAAGAGGACCCTGTTCAAAGAGCTTACAGTCTTGAGGAAATGGGGATGAGACATAAGGTGAATTGAAAGGCTGTCAATAGATTGGCACAGCAGCGTGATTAGCGGGTTAGACCAGGTTGGGTCCGTGAAAGGGGAAAAGTTGGGCCAGGTAATATGCTTGCCTGAAGAGGTGGGTTTTGAGGTTACGTTTGAAAATATTATCGGATGGTGCATGATGGACAGTTGGAGGGAGTTCAAGAGAAAAGGGTAAAGTCCTGGATGCGGGCGTTAGGAAGAGGTAACAAAGGTAGGTCCGAGGATGATATAATTTACAGAGTGGAGGTAATGTCTGGGATGGTATCTGTGGATCAGTTCTGAGATGTATGGAGGGGGTATATATATATATATATATATATATATATATATATATATATATATAGGATAAGCAGCTTGAACTGGAACCTTTGTGTGATGAGAAGCCAGTGGAGAGACTGACAGATAGAAGAGGCATTAGAGAAGTGAAAAGAGAAATGAATGAGCCGGGCAGCAGACTTTTGTGGATGGATTGAAATGATGCCAGGCGGTTGTTTGGTAAACCACACAGGAGTGTGTTGCAGTATTCAAGCTGGGATATGCGCGTTTTCTGTGTTTTGCCGCGTTTTCAATGATATGGAAAAAAACGCAAGTGCCAAAAAACGCAGCAGTGTGGCCTAGCCCTAAGAGTTGGAACCAACAAGAGTTGGTAAGTGTGTTGACATGGGGTTTGAAGAAAATCTGAATCTAGTGTTATTCCCAGGCAACAAACATGAGGAGATGATGATATAGGTGTTTTATCTTGTCCATTTTCAATTTTAGGGAAGCGGGGTGACATGAAGGCAGATATGGCACTAAAGAAGTTGTGGGATGTCAGTGTCTGGGGCAGAGATGTAAACTTGGTTATCATCAGCATTCAGGTGATACTGGAATCCAAATGAGTTGTTCAAGGCCAAAGGTGTAAATGGAGAGAAGAATAGGACCAATCACTGAGCCTTAAAGTGCCTACAGAGGGTGGGGATGAGGGGTCATTGGTTGTAAGGATCGCAGTAAGGAAAGGCGTGCTGGCGTGTTGGGTTAACCTCCAGATCCATTAAACATTTAGTTTTAAACTACAATAAAAGGTAAGTGTACTGAATTCCGGTGTGCTGTGCAAAGTCTAAACATTTTTGGATTATTTTTATGCATGCCCTGTAAAGTGAGTGTAAAACACTAACCCAATAATACATTGGGTAGTATGCTTGTGAAGGTTCTCATTCATCCAGGTCATCATGGTATATCTGTTTAATAAGATCAACTGGACTTGAAGTTTAGTTCTTGAAGACGTTTCGCTAGTCATCCGACTGGCTTTCTCAATTCAGAATGACTTGAACAAGAATCTGTGGCAATTATGTACCCTGGAAAATCCCAATTAGCATATCACAGCCAGGTGTTAAGGGCATGATTGCATAGTGGCTAGGAGGTGTAATAGGGTGTTATACCCTGGGCGTTCCTATAACACCTCTTAGCCACTATGCAATCATTCCCTTAACACCTGGCTGTGATATGCTAATTGAGATTTTCCAGGGTACATAATTGCCACAGATTCTTGTACAAGTCATTCTGGATTGAGAAAGCTAGTCGATTGACTAGCGAAACATCTTCAGGAACTAAACTTCAAGTCCAGTTGATCTAACTGAATACAACAGATATTGGGTAGCATGGTTTTACACTCACTTTTAAAATATTTTTTTCTTCACTGCATCTCCCTAAAAATATTTTTTAAAAGATTTCTTTATTACTTTCAACTTTAGCTAATAGTATATTATATTAAAATGTCACATACACTGTGGATTTGTCACTCTCTGAAATACTAAGTAAAAAAAAAAAACAAAACAGGATAACTTTCATATTGAAACGTATATGTTTGTTTAAATATTTATATCTTTGTCTTGTCTGGGGATAATCACTTTATTTTCTAATGAGCACAGAAAACATATGTTCAATCTGTTTAATTTCTGAAATTTGGCAAGAAGACTGCCCCTAACTACAACAGTCCCACATCTACTGTTCTAGTTAAAAGTCATGGCATAGAGAAAATTCTTTTGCATAAGTTCACAAAGGGGTCTATGTACTAAGAAGTGCTAATAATTTTTGTTGGCATTTCATAAAACATCAATGTGCCCATAATGAACTCACAGTTCTCTGAGAGCTGCTGCAAAAATTATTTAAAACCCACAATAACCCATATTACTTATAGATGGGTGCATATGCACATTTTTTTTAAAGCACCCAATATTACATTTGCCTTAAAAGTAGTACAATTATTGGAGCAGGTTTTGTGATCATGTAGCAATAACTTATAAAATAAATGCTGAGTCAAGTTTTTAGAGTTAATGGCATAAAATATATTTCTCAAATCCAAAAACTATTTTTGTTTTTTTAGTTTGAGAATTATGAAAACTATTTGTGGTAGATGTCTGTTTGCATAAAAGAACTACTTTTTTTTTGTGTGTCTAAAAATCAAAGTGTGATACAAATGTGATACACTAGCTCTATCGCTATGAAAAGTCATAAACAAGGAGACGCCATTTGGCAGTTATACATATTTTTCTGTTTAGAGCAAGGTTTCTATATTATAGTGAAACTCCATCAAATAGTGGAATAGACGATGCAGACGTGCCTAGTAGTGCTGGTTAAGTCTCCAATAATCATACTGAACTGAATTCCCCAGTATTGGATTGGATGACGTGAGTAAACTACTTTGTTATATACACTGGTATATCTGTTATGAGTATTTTGTTAGTATAAGTATACACTATTATATTCATCACAAGTATAATGTATCACATTTCTCATGTTCACATCTGGTATTTTATGGTGTTTATGTAAATAAATAAACACATTTGAGTTGGATGTACATCTGCTATAAGACACTAACTGCGCGGTTACACGTTTTGGTAAGCGGCCCTATTTATAGGGTGCAGCGAGCACTGGTGTACTGCGAGTAGAAGTACCAACTGGTTGTGTCATATGTAGTGGTGGAATCTCAAATCCGTCATGTTTAAGAAAAAAGATAAAAACGGATCAGCAGTAGTACATGTCCCAACTATCCCTGGATGGGAAGAAGCCCCATATGCGATATTAGCAGGGGAATATGGAAAAAATTCAGGACTTTGTGAACAATGGAATGTGAATACTGGAGAACCTGTAGATGTAGTGCATACATTAGAACGGGTCACAATTTAAAAAGGAAAAGAACGCGCATTCTATTAACTGCGTATCGTAAGATACATGAGGAAAAAGAAAAATTACTAAAAGAAAAATTACAATTAGAGTTGGAAATAGTTGATTTAAAGGGGCGAATAGTGATGTCGCAATGTCAGCATCAACTATTAAGAGAAAATTAAATAGCCTTCAACATGTGGCAGAAGCAGCGACTCTTGTCCCTAGTGCGAAAAAAATATAAAAAGAGAAAAGGGAAAACCAGTGTAAGAAAAATTATTATCACAGAAGCAGAAATGGGATCCTGAAAAATAGGATGCCGATGTTTGGGATTCAACTGATGAGGATGATTGGGATGATTGTCCCGGTGGTCCTAATTGTCTGGATCCTGAAATAGATCCTCCCTATAATTTATACCCCATCCAAAAAATGGAGGCAAGAGAACAGGTTGCTCCTGTTCAAGGGGAAGCGCAACATCATTTAAAGATAGTAGATTATGAGCAAGCTGAAGTTACAGAATTGCTCAATACATATCGACAGTGGGCAGGTGAACTAGACATGGACTAGACACTAGGCATGGTTAGTTTGCCTATTTGAAATGGGTGCAACACAAGTAAAAGTAGGTGATAACTGTCAATATGAAATGTGGTTTTATTAACTTTACATTTATACAAAAAACTCCACCTCAGCAGAAAGAACTAATAAAGAAATGGGATGCTGAATGGATATATAATAGCATAGAAGTTAAAAATGATAATGAAACTACTATTCTCTCTCTTTCAGGAGTGCAGGTATTTTCGTGTGTCAACTCTACTGTCATAACTAATCGAACCCTATTTGTCCAATATATAATAATTATACATCCTAATCAGGGGGTTATTGATAAAGGGCAAATAAAGAGAATTACTAACACTTGCACTAAAGTAGCTACAAAAGTTGCTCGTATTCACTACAGATTTATGTTATGTTTTCCTAAATTAGATATGTGTGGAAAAAGAGGAACAAGAAGGGCATGGTATGATACTATATTGGGTGGATTTGGGACAGCAGTAGGTACTTTAAATTCAATAGATTTAGAGGTACTAGTAAATAAATTGTCATCTGTAGGTTCTAAGATGAAAGATGCTCCAACTTGGAAACGAATTACATATTTTTGAAAATTTGAGTAAGATAATTAATTGGACAGAATGTAGTATACAATTGTTGGATATTATCCTCATACCTGAGGAAGGGACGCAAAGTCCCGAAACGTTGTAGTTTTGTTGTTTTTGCACTATTAAAGAAATTTTCACTTGCAGTAGTGTGCTCCTCTACTTTGATACCTTGCTTGGATATGGAGCCCTGAAAGTAGGGGGCTGAGAGGATTGCACCTACCTATTTGTCTGGCTAAACCAGCCAACAGCAGTGTGCCTAAGTACACTTGAGACTTTTGGATATTATCTCCCAGAAAAAGAAATGTGCAGGTAGCATTAATGACAGGAAATGAATATGTATTCAGAAATATCTTTGCTGATTTTAAATGACCATGATTGGTTTGTCCCAGATGATAAACATATTCAATGTGCTTCTGTATTGTGTAATGCTAGTTTTACTATATATAAGATACGTAATGAAACAATTATGTGTCGCTATATAGTGATGTCTACTTTAAAGGGAAATAACTTCTGGCAACCAGTTTTTAATGCACCTTATATTGATCTCAATAATAACACATATAGCCTATCCACCTGTGATAAGACTTTGCAAGAATATGTATGTAATATACAAATAGCTAATTATGAACCTTGTTTTTTAAATCAAGTATATGGATTTTGCTCTTGGGTTATATTCCCTCTTAACTATTCGATGTTACAGGAAATAGCACCCCAGAGCATTTGTGTGGTTACTAACACACCTATATTTCCTAATATGAAGGTACCATATGTAAGATTTTTAACTAATCTATTGTATATTGTATGGAAAAATTATACCTTTTTACTCAATGTAGACAAACATATTTAGAAAGATAATATAATAATCCAAAGTTTAATACACTTGCTTAACAGCAGTATCAGTTTAAACAAATTATATGCTATACTACATAATAGTTCTATTGTAGATAAACAAATTACCATGTAGAATTAAACAACTGAACAACACCTCACCCATACCAATATTATAGCGGGACATATAATAGATATTGGATTAGACATAAAAGTAACTACTGCTCATCACTGGTATGTTGTGTTCACTGGATGGTCACCTTCTGCAAGGGGAGTATTAAACTTATTAATACATCTTATATCGATATTGGATTTTGCGTTTTCCTCATGGTATGGAATTGTTGTATCATGTACCGTATTAAAAGGATTTTTCAAAAGACAATTTATAGTTACTCTAGTGTTCATTAGCCAACAGGCCAAATGTGATACAAATCTGATGTGAAAATTATATAGAATATATGTATATGGTTTGACTAAGGAACACTAGTAGAAACACTAGCTCTATGACTATGAAAAGTCATAAACAAGAAGACGCCATATGGCAGTTTTGACATTTTTCTGTAACTGTTTGTACCAGGTGAGGAGGATTCTCATATTCTGAGCTCATAATACACCTTTTGGCTGTAATGTAGTTGGAGGGATTTATTGACCAATCAGGAGAACACAAAAGTAACCAATGAAAGAAAGGATTGAGTTTAGAGCAAGGTTTCTATATTATAGTGAAACTCCATGAAAATAGTGAAATAGACCTACGACGTAGACGTGCCTAGTAATGCTGGTTAAGTCTCCAATAATCATACTGAACTGAATTCCCCAGTATTGGTTTGGATGACATGAGTAAAATACTTTGTTATATACACTGGTTTTGTTACGAGTATTTTGTTAGTATAAGGAGGTATACTAAAATGGGAGGTAAGCCATAACCCCTTAAACTCCCGGGCTTCAAACAATACATTAAAGAAATAGTTGACTTTGGAAGTGAACTTTAAGTTAAATATATCTGGAGTGATAGAGTGTGTACAGAGGGGTGAGGACTAGAGATGGACACAAAACTGAACTTGAACCCGAATTCAAGATGAACTCTGAGTTCGGACGAACTTGAACTAGTTCGATTTTTGGTAACCCCTTCGAAAGTATTGTTCGTTTTTGGTAACCCTTGAATGTACAGATCGTTTTCGGTAACCCTAGAATGTATCGTTCGCTAACCCTCGAATGTAGCCTTCGACTTTAGGTATCCCTCAGATTTTCCATAACCCTTGAATGTAGCTTGCACAAACCTGACAATTTCCCAATCATAATGTAAGGAGTGTTTAAACAGGTTTTAGTGATAGTGACATCCCCAGATCATTTCCCAGGTGCCACAGCCATTTACAGTAAGTTACCATTGTTAGTTTATCTGTAAAACATTCTAACTTTTTGAACTATCACTCCCCATTGACTTTAATGGGTCTGTTCGAACTTTATGAAGTTCGGCCATCTCTAGTGAGGACTTAGCAGTTTAGGTCCTCAACCTGGGTAATTTTAAAGAACAATTGTCTTTTAAGTTACCTTTACATCAAGTTGACTCCTTAAATTGTTAAAATTAATTGTTACTACTTATTGGGAAATAATTAAGAATTTAAGTATTTGCAGCATCTGCACCTCTTTACATTTTAAATTTTTTTTTAAAGCTAGATTACAGCTGGCATTAAAATTATGAACACAGGATAACAATACACAGAGAACCACTATAAATTTATTGTTTCAGAAAGGGCGAGTCAAATTTCTGTTCTTAGTCTTACCTATATCCCTAAACTAAATCTGTTAGTATGGACAAAAGCAAAGGTTTACATATATTACACACAAATATACCATAAATGACTCATCACATTTATTTATGAAATAGAGAAAATTAAAAGATTCCACAGAGTTTCAAGTCCCACTGTATATATGAATAATTATTACCCGATTCCATTAATTTGGTACAGTAAAATAATAAGTACATTAAAGGGCTTCTGCAAGTATCTCAAATATGAAAAAACAATAAAAACAGTCTTTGTGGATTGATTATGCTTTATTTTATATACATTTAGTTTTTGCATTAGTGCTGGATTTGTCAGTGACTTTAAAAAGAATTGAGATTTCAACGATAAGCTGCCAGCACACAATGCCTCAACCCAATACACACTTAATTGCTCGGCAAAAGGCAGCTTCCTTACCTCATTGAGCTGAATGATGTGATAAATTTGCCTCAGGTACTTGCTGCAACCTGGCTTGTGGCAGATATCCAGGACCATCATGTTTATTTTCTGTTCAGTCATTTCAAGCTCACTGGTTTGGTTGTTCAGCACTGTGCTGTCTACTTGCAAAGCTGAGTCACTAAGAAAAAAATAAAAAAAAAATAGGGTTTTGCTAATATTATGTATTTCTTATCTAACAATAAAATCTTGTGGGTACCACTAAAAATTTATTTTAACAGATCTTTGAGATAATTCTGCAGAGTTATTTTACAAGCAATAAGTTATTGGTTACAATTAAAACAATTCCAGGGCTATTGGTCAAATCAGTGAAAATCCATGTTACCTAATTTAATATAGGATTAGATTGATGTTTTTGCTTTTCACTGTATTTGTGGTATGTCATTCATTTCCAATATTGTGGAAACAGCACAGCGCACCCAATACAATACAATTTGTGGTAAGTTTTGTGATAATGGACCCCCAAATCCCATTTTCATTGTACTTAACTATTCCTAAAATGTTCCTAATAGGACTTACCCATAAAACAATAAAACTGTTCACTTGTCATTACAGTCCCAAACCCTCCCCAGCTAGTTCAGCTTCCTGTTCAATTTCCAGTTCAGGCTACTTTGTTAACGACCACCAACCTTTGGCTGCAACATAACTGTCATGCTTTGACTGATAGTCGTTAATCCAGGAACAGTTCTAGACTGTTAGAGGGGGTAGGGCTAGACTTGCACTATAAACACATTTTAAAGGCATGGTGTGGGGCATCTAAGGCAAACCCAGGGGTGAAAACTAAGCAGTTTATTGGGTGACAACTAGGTCCTCACTATTATGGTAGGGGGTTGTTTGGGGAAGTACATTTGCCATTTAAATCATTTTACCTCTGGAAACAAGCCAGTCAAATATTTGAACTTTTGTTCAGTTCCTCTTCCATCTTAAACCCCAATCAATAGGTTTTGGCATGCTCAGTGCTTATTAGCTTACGGATAGATGTTTACAATATAATAAACTAGGAACTCAATATATCTAATTCAATGAAGTTAATGTTTCCTCCATACCTTGCAGTCCACAAAACCTTTGATTTAGTGCCTTTCTTTAAAAGACTTAAGACTCTAAGTCCTATAATTTAATATACAACTATATATTTTTTTTTTGATTGAAATAAGTATTTAAAGCATTTGGGAAGAAACTTAGCCACTGCAAACATAAAGATACTGTTATAAATATGTTGCAATAGATTCACTGGCCGTAACACTAATGAAACTACACATTGGGCTTTAATATCTGTCAAATTAGACATTTAACATATTGTATTTTTTTCATCACAATTTAAACTTAGAAGTCTGAGTAGGTACAATTTTTGCCAACTCCAGCTGGCAAAAAATGGCTACAAAGCCCTAATACCAAGTGCAATCCAAACACATTTGTTATGTATGGTATTATAATAAAAGAGGACATGCATGGTATTATAAAAAGACATGAAAAGAATATATGTGTTTATTTGTGACCACGCATCAAAACACAATGTTTCAGGGGGTAAGGTTCCCCCTTCATCCACTGAAGTAGAGAGCACCTTACCCCTTAAAACATTGTGTGTTTTGAAGCGTGGTCACAAATAAACACCTTAGTGCGACCCTCATTGCTTGTTTTTTAATATATACTTTTCTCTTAAGGGTGTATACTCAAATTACCAGCACGCGCTGTTGGATAGAGTGCATTGAAATATTTTGAAACTTTGGATTATACCCATTCGCACCTTAAAGGGCATCTATAGTGGGGAAAATTAACTTTTTTTTCTTTCTTTCCATATGTTCTATAATTCCCCACAACCCCCAGAGTGTCTTCACTTTTTTTCAGATTCCTTCTCTGTCCTGAGATATACCAGTTAGAAGAATACGTGATTGCATTCCTCTACTCCTACTTGGACTGTCAATTAAATCCCTGTGACGTGATCCCCCCTCCCTGCTCTGTAATAAACTTAGAGATAAGAGCATTAGCAGGGGGAGAGAGGTAGCTTTGATGGTAGATATAAGGCTGCACTTGACCCCCCTTCTTAATAGCTTTCACTGATTGATGATGGGTCACAAAGTGAGAGATCGTAAACTGTACTGTTCTCCTTCTTCCGTGTCTCCAGGACAGCTTGCTTCCTATTGGCCACTGTGCGTGGGTGTGTTTTTCAGGATGTTGAATTTTAACTCCTACTGCACATGATAAGCTTGTCGGTTAGCCAGAGTTGAGACATTGAGGAGGTAACAGAGGGGAGGGGGAAGGGGGGAGTGCTGCACAGAGATCTGACACCATGGTTAAACAAAGTCACTGACAGAGATAGGATTAAGGCAGCACAGAGTACATGAATTTAACTTTGCAAAGGGGCAATGTGTTTTTTTCACTATAGATGCCTTTTAACTCTTTTCTAGTGATTGCACTGTTATTATAACAGAGAAACAGGTATAAAGGAAAGGAAATCAGTGACTTTCCACTGTATAGGGGATACAGGGAAGTCAGATGGGTCAGTGGGAGCACTGGTATAGTTACAGGGGGACATAGGCATATAGAAAGGATGGACGACTGGATGCACTGGTATTATTACAGGATGTGTGGTATGTAAAAATGTATGGTGTTTTGGTATGGGGTGCAGAAGTGTCTATGTATGGCACACGGAAGCACGAGATATTTGTTATGGGGGTGCATAACTGTGTGCATGAGGCACAGAGAATTACACACTGTTTAGTAGTAAAGGAGAATTATACTAGTTGAGTAACTGACTGCTCTTCCGACAGGCATTGTCACTGACTATTCTCCCACCTCTGGCATTGCCGAACATTACTGCACGAGTATAATCCTCCTTGAGGGCTAGGCCCTCTAGTCAGTTTCTCACGTGATTCCAATTGTGATGTGCAATCCATTTGCGCATGAGAAACACAGAGCAGTGCATGTCAATTGACATGCAATGCGATGTGGTCCGTTTTCAGAGCACGTGCAAACACCAATTTTTTGCATGCACTTTCACATTCATATCTACTGTGCCGCGATGAGATCCATTTTCAGAGCAAATGCGAAAACCAAATTTTTTACATGTACTTTGATTGCGCAACATTGCATGGATTACAGCACAAGTGGATGGTATGCATGGGAAAGCACAGGGTTTTTCCTGTGCTTTGCATTGCACCGTAGTGTGACCTTAGTCTTAGGGTACAGTAATGTGGTGTTTCATATGGGAGTGTAGGAGTATATGTAAAACACAGGGAAGTACATTATCATGGAGTGGAAATGGGTATTTTTGAGGGTTATCGAACGTTCAAGTCTATTTTCGAAAATAGCCTTGAACATTCGATAATAATCGAAAATTTGTTCTGATTTTGGATTTTCGAATCTTCGAATACGAAGATCTGGGAATTCGAATACGAAACAAAACTGGTGAATTTCGGCCATCTCTATCAGGGAGATGTAATAAAAGTTCTTATCATTAAAAATGGTGCATGGTGCATGGTGCTAATTTTGCCCAAACCAATCAGTTGTTAACTTTCAAATGGTAAAAAACATCTGATAGGTTGATGCTAATTTTATCACCATTTTTAACAATGAGAACTTTTATTACATCTCTCTGTATTTGTTTTGTATGTGTGTTGCTGTGTGTGTGAGGCACAGCATGCTGCTTAGTAAAGTGTGTGTGCGCTAGTCACAGGGAATGACATACAGATCAAATCAACTTCTAGAATTGTCTGAATGGCTCAGAGAACACCCAGTGACAGCTATTGGAAGAGGAAGCAATATACCCTTAGTTTACAAGAACTGAAAAATTGTACAGACTCGTTATAACAGAAAAGGAACACAACAAAGGAAACAAAGATTTCTCTCCTCTCATTTAACCAAACATAATTTTGGTTAAAGGAGAAATAAACCCAGTTTTTTTATATTCCAGAATCTGAAAACAACCCCCCTAAAAACACCAATAAGCTATAAAATCCCACTTCAGTAAATTGTATTAAAGTAAATGTAAGCCTGTTAAGAACTGGATGAAGTATCTGTGTGTATGTTCAGTGTCAGACCACACCTCCTGACCTCAGTCACATGCTTCCTTGTTTTATCTGTCCTGTAAAAGGATTGGCTAGAGATTATTAATGGTTGTGACCAACTGTAACAAGTTTCTGCCATAGCTAAGGACTGAGTATGTGCAGAACATAATGGTCATTGACCAGACTTTGTGATACTAGAATGCTGTGAAGTAAAGCACAAACCATATGTTATTTAGGCAAATTTCCCATCGCCTGTATCAAAATGACAGATAAGACACAGATTACTGGTTTTATATCAAGGTGTTCTGCCTTCTGGTTCAGTGTTGTTCTGAGACTTTAGTTGTCCTTTAAATCTGTAATAATCTCTAATAAACTATTTTCTGTCAGTTAAAACACATTTTATGATTTTGTAATTGGATTGTTAATAATAAAACTACATTTTATGAGAAATGTAACTTTCACACTGTGGCCCTAAAATCGGTTCTCACTGCATATACAATACCAATTCCAATTATTTAATGTAAAAATATTTATTATTTACAAAAAATGATTTAGCACAAATCAACAATGATCAATTATTTAAGTTTCAGCTCACACTAGAAAATGATGTATAGATTAAAAAAAAAACAACAACATTCTGGTGCATTGTTCACCACGCAAATATATATTTAAAGGGGGAGTTTAGTGTAAATACATACACTTTTAAGAAAACTGCACAGTAGTTTTCCATCCTAATGACCTTAACCTGCCAATTCAGCATTGTGTCTGTGTATAAATAAATGCTTTCAAAATACTGACTTCCTGTTTGCAGGACCCCAAATATAGAGCATTATTGACCAAGCACCTGGGATGATTTAATTGCTCAGTAGAGATCTGAGCATGTTTGACCCATCCAGCAGCCAATTAGTAGAAATTACTGTTCGGAACATTCCAAGGTAGTGTGCATTCTGGGAAGAAGGACCGTTACAGAACCTGTCAGCTCACTAATGTCAACAGCAGGGAATAGCAATGGTATACATTTTTTCAAAATGAAAGAGAATATTTAGAATAACTAGGTATGTATAATACAAATTAAGAATTTTAAAAATAATGATTTTTAAATTTTTGATTTTTCCACTGAACTTTCCCTTTAAGATTAGAAGACAAGAAGGTCCATCTTCAAGTTAGGAAAGGAGGTTAGTGAAAACAGTAAAATTGTAAAACTGTCTTTTAGCAGATGTGGTAATGGCAAGTTTATTGAATAGCTTCAAAAGTAGGCTAGATAAGTTTCTTAAATTAATAAAATATTGAAAGTTACTGGTATCAACAAATATATTTCTTGAGGATTCAGGGGTTCTTTTCTGATTGCACTTTGGAGTCAGGAAGGATATTTTTCCCCTTCATACTGGTATTTTCTTTTTGTCTCCTCTGGATCAGGGGTCATGACTAGATAGTGTTTAAAACTTACATTCAGTATTCCCTATGCATTTAATAATAACATAAAATAATATGAGAGTTGTGGTCATGTAATTTTATTTATTATGGTTTGGTAGACAATGTCTTCCATGTCATTATTCTATAATCTATTTATTTAGAGGCAATTTACACAAAGTCAATATATATTTATATATATAGTGCTACTGTAGTAGCACTATTTATGGCTTTTTTTTTATTAATGTAGAAAAAAAACATACAACTTATTCAGTGAGGATGACATTGAAAAAAGTTGAGCACCCTATGACAAAGAAGTACATCACCCAAATTGTATCCTTTCCTGTCCATCACTTTGCAGGTGAAGCAGATGATTGGATTCAGTCATTGCTATGATTAATGAGTTCCTCTCTGGATTTGGGACAGCCTATCAATCATGTCATTATGGAGAATGTGCCCTGAAAGAGGCAGACCTCAGCCAAGGAATAACTGCATTCATCTTAATCTGTATATGCACCCAGCCAGCCAAGTCAGGGTCACCAAGATAAAAAACAATAATCTTCAACGCCACAAATTACTTTGCAAAGACAGACATTTCCTTACTTTTTCAGCTTCATATTCTCTACAGTACAAGATGACTGTTTACAGTCTGTGTGCTACTCTGATGTGAAGGTTATATTAATGAATAGTAATGGTTTCAGCTAGTATAGAAGACAGTCTCAGCATCCAGCTGCCACTTTTTTCAAGGCACTTTTTTCATGATTTTGAAGTCAAAGTCAGATCAAGGCTTAAGATCTAAAAGTACATTTTTATCTCACCATTTTAAAAAGACAGAATAATATTAACATTATGTAAGTACATTTTTTTTACACCAACTTTTAAAAATTATTATTCTTTTCATTTGTGGTATAGAGTAGACGCCTGATTGCACAATAATATAATACACCCAACTCTTATCCTTGGATGAGAAAATGTAGATGATACAAAGCTTCAGATTTCCACAGTGACTTCAGCTCCATCTTTATGACTGCATAGACCGGGGATAGAAAGGGTCAGGATATATTTGCTTGCATAAATGTTTTCTCGGTTGTCCTTGTTTGCAATTGTTTATTTTAGTACATTAGCATTGTTCAATACACCATTGGTCTTTCAAACTTCAAACTAGACAACAAAATATTGTTTGATATTGTTGAGCTGTACTAAAAAAATAAATTTAAATTACAAAAAAAAAAAACCCCATGGCCAATTTATGATAAATGTCCATTAAAAACTTACCAGCGCCTGCTTAGATTTTTGGCTTTCAGAAACTGATTCTCAATCCAGTTTGGGTGTTCCTCCTCAATGCTATCAATGACCTTTTGTGCTTCAACTTTAAAATCATCATTTTTATTTCCATTGATTCTTTGCAAACATCCACAAACTGCAGCAAGCCTTTCGTTACACCATCTTGATAAATTAGAACCAGTCACATGCTCTATGGTGTTTCCATCGCCTAATACTTCACAAATGGCTTGAATAAGGTTCCAAATGAGTATACCAGCCTTGTTTGATAAAGAGCTAAATCCTGGTATTTTGCTCTCTGAGAATAAGTAGAAATACTTTATTGGTGAAGGCACACATGCAGTGACAGACGGTAGTTTCCTGATTACAATGGAAACGGCTTCAGCTGTCAGTTTTGTAATCCCTGTAATGGAAGAGAAAAAAGTATAATTAATGTTTCACCCTAATATGCTAAAACATGTATCTGGTTCACAGTGCCTGAATGGCAAAGAAATTAAAGGGTCCCTAACTCAGCGAAAGAACTATATTTTCTGAAACTACAATTTGAGAGAAGTAAAATGAAGTAAAATAAAAAGAAGTTAAAAAATCACATATTTATCTGTGCTTCCTTTGTCATTAAATTATTAATGTTTAGTGAGTACTCCTAATTACCCCCTCCCTCCCTTACTCACTGCCTTCTTTTAGTGTCTGCGACACTTATGTGTTCTGCACAGCCTCACCATGGACACTGCTCAGTTTACACATCTCCCCCTCCCTCGCCCCTGCTGTCCTTTCTCTGCTGAGTCTCTTAAATGTTGTAGAAAGTGTGCTGGCAGGCAGGCAAAGAGGTCAAGCATGGGTTACATATTATAATTTCTGATTCTGGAGTGACAGGTCTTTCCCTGTAAATGCTGTGATTAAAATGATGATTTCTCAGATTCTACAGCACTGATTTAAAATCTGAAAAGGTTTGGAGAAGTGGTATATTGCTGTATCTAAAGGTACTATTTTTTAAAATTCGATTTTTTTTTATTTTTTAGAGTAAAATTAGTTAAAATAGTCATTCATTGTTAACAACTGAAATAATTTAAATATTATTTTCTTTTGCCTAGGATATATAAATATATCTTTCTTGTTCTGACGTCTAACTCCCTTCTGACTTTGCATATTGTTTTCAGCCCTTTTTTGGTATGAAGACATTCAGGGAGATTCAATAAAAGTTCTTATCTTTAAAAATGGTGCTAATCTTACCCCAACCAATCAGATATTAGCTTTCAAATGTTAAATAAGATCTGATTGGTTGGGGCAAAATTAGCACCATTTTTAACAATAAGAACTTTTATTGATTCTTCCTGGTCGTCCGCACAGCTACTGCAGGTTTTCCAGTGATACATGGCATACAGCCATGTTCTCTGTCTCAACTGAATTTGTATTTTACCAAATAAAGAATATTTAACGGTTTAATATGGTAATTAGTTTTGCAGATCTTTTGTAGTAAATCTTTTTTATGCTCTCTAGGTTTCAGTTTAGGGGTTTCTTTCTAGTTTCTAATAGAGACCACCTAGGCTATATCCTCACCAATAAACCTATCCCTTATAGCATGGCTAATATACTAGAAATAGTCAGGGTTAGACTTGGGTGTTGGGGCCCACAAGGGAATCCAAGACTAGAAGCCCACCAGCACAAGTTTAGGGGCCCGCCAAACATTTGATATCTCTATTATCACTTCTTTACATATCTATCTTACTCTTACTTACTTTTTTTAAACTGAATTTTATTTGCAAACCCAATGAGGATACAGACATATACATGAATTTGTACAATAAAAAACCAAAAGAAAAAATTGCTTTTGTTGCTTCTGTCTTGAATTGCACTTATGGTTACATTGGGTAAGTTTACATTATCCATGGTAAGGGGAGAAGGAAGGGTAACTTGAAACATAGGGAGTTAATAACTTACAGTCACTTTAAGCATATTACATTGTTTATATATTAATTTGATATATGTTTTAAGTATAACTAAACTGTAGCATACAAACAAATTGAATGAGGGGTACATCATTGTTGGTCATATTTGCAGTTACTTGTCCTTAGATAATACTTTTCATATCTTATATGTGAACACCGAAATGGTTAAACCAGGGGGTCCAGACTTTACCAATTTTTTTTATGACAAACTCTATTGACATAGATTAACCTCAAATAAGGTAGCATATTCATAATCATTTTCTTCCAAACACCGAATTTGGGGGTGGTAGGGGCCATCAGGTTTATCGTCCTTCTGGCATAAAATAGGGATTCTTTGAGGAATAGTAATTGTGGTCTGTTCCAGATATCCACCTCAGGTATTGCTAGGATGCAGAGTTTGTGTTCAAGGGGTACATTTCTGTCTAATATTTCAGTTAATAGCATTGTGACTTTGCCCCAGAACCTGTGGACAAGCAGGCAGTTCCATAAGAGATGCCAGAAGTTTGCAGGGTTGGTCTGGCATTTTGGGCATGAGGAGGAGTAGGTGGGGGATATGCGAGACATTCGTACAGGAGAGAGATACGACTGGTGGATAATATAAAATTGCATTAATTTATTGGGTTCAGAGGATGATAACGTGGTGTGGGATTCTGCTATGTCTTCCCATTCTAAAGGTGTCAGGGATGGAATAAATGATTGTCATTTATTTATTAGTTTATCTGCCTTTTTCTTCCTGTTGGCTCTGAGTAGGCAGTTGTATATTCTGGAAATTAGTTGCTTTTCTCCTCTCATTTTCAGAAATTAGATAACAGGATGCGTCTGTATGGGGAATGATTATTATTAAAATGCCTTTCTTACATTCCCCTTGACTCTGTATTTAAATTTTAGTAGTTTTCTCCATTTTATTGGTTGAATGACACAGCTTAAAATCATGAGATACTTGAGCTAGCCATCTCCAGTGTCGGACTGGCCCAGAGTGGAATCCCCTGGTGGGCCAGTCAAACACTGGAGATTGCAATTTAAAGAGCTTCCATTGCATGCCAGAAAAAATCATGCTCAGTAGGCATAAGACCTTACAGTTTTTAGTTTTTACACTTTGCATATAGGTGAAATTGTTGATGTTTCATTAGTGACATCACATTTTACAATTATGTTCTGGCCTTGCCAGTTAATATTTTTATTTTATTTTTCTGCACAGACTTAAAGGAGATCTAAAGACTTCAGAAAACATTGTGCTAAAAGACAGAGCACATTCATGGACATACAAAGAGCTGTGGCTCATCTTTCTCTGCAGCTGCGGCTGCTGGGTGATTTATGAAATTAAACTGTGGGTACTAGGGGTCAGATCCCATAACCCACCTTGATAAAAGACCACGTTCTCCAAAGCATATTGTGTGTATCCCATAAATAAGCAATAAGCAATTTTACGCATTTGAGTTGCATGAAGTCCTTATTTGGTACCTCACCATAACCCACCTTAGTAAAGTCTGGGGAATTGAACCTGTATCTTTTCTATCTTGCTAAAAGCAGAGCTCTTTCTCCTAACCTAACTAGAGATTCTATGTGGAACATAGCTTTTGCTAGGAATGTAATTGGAGAAAAAAATTAAGTCTGGGGATTTGAACTTGTGACCCTTTGGACTGTGTGTCTTTAAATCAGGTGCTTTACTAGGTGCTCCACCACTGCATAAGTAGAGAATCCAGGAATATATAGAAGCTTAACCTTTTGCTAGGAACAGAACAATGAAAAAAAAAGAAAGTCATAAAAATGTCCCCACACCAAAATGGAAGTTCCTTATAATGCTTTAAAAGCTGCTTCTTACCCTGCAGTTTATTTTCCAGCAACTCAGACTGGTAAATAAAGTGCAAGGTAACAAGCACTTTTAAAGTCTTATCGGGGACTTACATATTGATATATAGATATCTGTATAGAAAATACTCAGTGCCACGAACAGGAGTGCAATGTAAACTCAGATAGACACTATCTGGAATTGCACTCTTAATTTTCAAATTACCTCACTTGGTAAAGCAGTATGACAGCTCCCACATTGCTTAACTGGCAGGCAATCACAGGGTTAAATTCCTGCCTAACCTTTTGTAAAGTCTAAGCTTTCTTTCCCATAGCTATCTCCATTAGCAATCAGTGGTAAATATCACACCAGTATCCAGTGTGGATCTAGATATCCTGGCAGGAGATGTGGCAGCATGTGGTCTTCTAGTTAGAACTGAGACAAAAACCAAATGGCAGTTCAAAGGCCATTCATATCTGTTAATAATTTAGGGTAGAGAATTAGTTCATATTTTCAGAAATACATGTATTTTCAGTTTATACTAGAATTTAATCTGTATTTATAGACACCTTGTAGGCAATGATATTCCGTAGGAATCCGGAGATATTTTACTTCTTGTTCATACCAACTCCAATATGCGTCATGTTTGGTATCATTCTATTGTGTAAAATTAGTTAATGACAACCATAGCAATATTGTAAATGTGACATGTACGGTACTCGGATTATTGACTAACGGAAATTGAAGTTTTACAGTTCCTTTCAGAAATAGGGAACGCCTTTCAGGGCAGAAGCAAACCCATCCCTCCAGATTCCAGACCGCTCCCATTTTCAGGAGAAAGGATAAATTAGGAGTATGGACTCAGCCCAGGAGTTCGTCATAACATCTTAAGGAACATCAAGCCAATCGGACGGACCATTAAATGGCTTCCATCAGGGACTATCAATTTGGACTCTGATATTTGATTCACAAGTTTCTTGGACTGTTCATGGACTTTTCAGATGCCATTTATCTCTAAGTATTCTTTCTTTTATCCCATTCTACTCTCACCTGTGTGTTACTTTTATGTTCAGTAAGTTAACATAGTTTTCTGTATTTTTTTCATGCACTCTTTTGTTATCTTTTAATAAATGATATAAAATCATTTAAAGGCTAATTGTCCTATTCTGAGTATATACCAAAACAAAACAGTGTCTTGGAAGTATGCTAGTATAGAAGAGTATTATTTAGAAATATATATAACTCTGTATAGAAAATAGGTGTGGATAACCTTTTCTTACAGGTTTAATATAATTTAGGGGGTGTGGATAACCCCAAATATAGATTTAGCAAGTCATTCCACTGATCTCGGAATGTGGTGGCAGTTATCGTTTAGATACTGAGAAATATTAATTGTGTATTATATACGATTTGTTCACTTACCCCCTCCTTGTCAGTTATTTGGAGTGCGTTTTCCGATAACTGATAGGTGGGTAAGCGGACCGGACAGGGGGGGTTTGTGACACTCAGTGCTTAGAGAAAGTGAATACTGGTGTTAGGGGAGTGGTTCTTTGATGACTAGATGGGCTGTGGGTTGTATTGGCAATAACATGAAAGCCTTCTTAGTTACAGAATCTATTTCTTACATTTACTAAATACAACTTACTAGAGACAATCGTACAATGTATAGGTATTCTGGGGTAGTTTAGCTCTCCTTTAACTAAAATGTATCCTAGGAATTTTAGGACATGACATTTATTTGTTCAGGCTCAACAATGTTATGATATAATCCTCAGAAGTAATTGGCAAGAAATGTTGACTTCTAAAGCTTGTACTAGAATATGCATTTTAAGTATACCCATTGAAATTTTTCCAAGAAAATAAGCTATTTTATCTTCTTAAAGGGCATACTAATACCATGATTGCAATGAATGGCATAAAGCATAATTCATTAAAAAAACAAAAAGCAAAGGATGTTTCAGTGTAGTTTTAAAAAAACTTATTTAGAGCTGTTTACATATCTTGGACAGATTAGTTGCACTTAAAATTTGATTTCAATTGCAAAGCTTTATCATTTTAGACACGTAGACCACTAATGCAATGCTTTATTCTTCTTGGGAATAGCTATTTATTTTCTAGCCTCTAATGGAATGTTTGCCTAAAATACATATTCATTGTACACTAATAGCTTGGTATGTTAAGTACACCAGTCATAGAAAATATGACTTTATAAAAAAAAAAACAGATTCCCCCCCCCCTAAAGCAAGCAGGTATGGAAAGCGAGCATAAACATAACTGTATGGGTATAACTAATCTAAATCTCAGTATTGCAAAATTTGATACAAATATTTTAAACAATCAGTATGCAATTAAAGAACAACAAAATGATCAGAACACTGACTCAGAAGGCAGAGCACCTTGATATAAAAGCATTAATTAGTGTCTCACCTCTCATTTTGTCTGTCATTTCAGCTCAACATAATGTTTGGGCCAAGGTTATGGTAGGTATAGTAAAGCAGTCATATTAAGCCCTTACTGCATGTAAATTTAAACCCTGCTTGTTCCAGGGGCATATTACTTTAAAATTCTTCAGCAAATGGAATGCGTGCTCAATTGGATTTAAATAAGGTGACAGAATTAAAGTCTCCAGACAACATTGCTCCAATAGACAGCGCACATTTACAAACATACAACAAGCTGTGTCTCAAGTCTCCTTTTGCTGTGGCTGCGGTGTGATTTATGAAATCCTGTGGATACTAGGGGTCAGCAGAAGCACTAGTACCATGCAGCACATTACCAAAAGTTGGTGGAGGTGGATGAGAGGGAGGGGTGCAGGGCCAATTTTGAAGCAAGAATGTACCTAAAACATGGAAGTTGCATGTGTGCAAATGGAATAAATGTGAATTTTTGGACACAACTACATGCATGCCTTTTTTGTTTCAGACTAAAAACAGTTACCTTGGAAAAAACACCCCTTCAGCTAATTAAGGGGCGTTTGACACACTTCGACATCCACTATTTGTTCTAACCTTTACAGATTGCAAAGACTTGAACGGTTCAAGGTGCTCTACCTTCTGTGTTTTCCCATCCACAAAAAAACTGCACCCTCCAATCAAATGAGGATCTGATGTGGCTGGTAAATCAAGGTTAAGTTTTGCATACATACACACACTTTTACACCCACTATTTGATTAACTTTGTCATTTTTCTACCCACTACTTAACTGAACTTTTTTTCCCCAGGATATCTAGATTTTAAAGAGCTGGGTAGTGCAAAATCTCTATCTGCTGTATTCTTAATGTCCACAAAAACCAAAATCTTAACTGAAAAGATGATTCAAGTGGCAAACACTAGATCCCCATCACTGGTCTCTAAAATACACACACACTTATACACCCACTACATGGCTGAGCCTTATGATTTTCCTTTCCAGGGCATACACATTTCAAGGAACTGAGCAGAACAAAGTCTCAGACTGACGTGTCTTCACATCAATGAGAAAAGCTGCAATCTCCAATCAACTCAGCTCAGGATGCAGATGGCAAATACTAGATAATGGTAAGATAGTTCTATATTCTCAAATACATAAAAACAATATATATATATATATATATACATACATACTCGCCATCTATATTTGATTAAGCAGTTTCTCTTCTCTTCACTTCAAGGAGCTGAGTGGCAAAGGTAGTAGCTCAGATCTACTGTATCTTAAAGCACAGTATAACTCAATGCCCTCTTGCTGAAGAGAAGGGAAGACGGCACCAGATAAGAATGAATTTTAACTTAAAGGGCATGTCCACCCCCAAAACTATAATCCCCCCAACTACTGGCCCACCATGTAGTGTAGTCTAATCCTACCTCACATCCCAGCTCCATAAGGTTTCCTGTAGTCCCCCCCCCAAAGTCCCAAAAACTGCCCACCAGGAGGCTAGCAGAGTCCATATAGGACTCTGCCTCCTACCTGGCCTCCGGGGAAGTTTGGCATGCGTATGCAGCCATTCTCCCCTCCCTCCCCCTCCCTCTCCCGATTCCCTCCCCTAGCGTAATGTCTTTAATATATAAGATTCCCCAAGGGCTCCCAGCCCCAACCGCAATATTTGTACTTCAGAAAGCTCCCCAAACTTTACTTACCTCTCCTCTTTCCTCCGGCGAAGTGAGCTGCCGGCAGCCGCGTCCGTGATTGGCTGCCGCTCAGCCAATCACAGACGCGGCTGCCAGTCCCGCCCCTCTGCTTGCATTTTCTCGCAAGCAGAGGGCCGGGAGCGCGGCGGAGGAAAGAGGGGAGGTAAGTAGAGTTTGGGGGGCTTTCTGAAGATACAAGTATAGCGGTTGGGGCTGGGAGCTCTTGGGGAAACTTATGTAAAAAAATCTTTTTTGGGTGGACATAGCCTTTAATACTTTAATAAGTTGTGTTAAAAAATGATGATATTGTAAGATTGTTTTTTTATTGTATAGAACATATCAAGTGTGATCTCTGTTTCTACTTTAGTTTTGTTTTATGGTATTGAAAGTTTTTGACCACAAGATTTAACTAAATAACTTATTGAATTTGCCTAAATAACAGATATGATGGGGACTATAGATTTTTCTAGATTACTCTACCATAATTTTACTGCATATGTTTTTTTAAATATTTTTCTTTCACTTAAGATGTGTTGGAGATCGTTAAAAAGGTATTTCATATGGTTAGGTTAGCTTAGACTAGGTTACACCAGTTAGGTTAGGCCCTGCAGCAAAAGTCTACCACGATGTGGTGGCAGCCTTACAAATCTTTTGGCCAGGATCTTTAATTCTACAGAAAGTATGGTAGGTATTTTTAATGCAATGTACCAGTTGCACCAACATGTGTTTAACAATGTACACAATGAATTTCAATAACCCTGAGATAGATTGGAGTAAGGATATAGTGTCATATAACATAGGTTGAAAAAACAAAAGTGCACTGGGTTAACAAAAAAATGTTACTTTAGGAAAGCTAATTTTATGTTGTTAAAGGAATCACTCCTGCTCATAGACTGGGTGAATTTGTTCCTAGATAAAGATATTGAGCATAAGTGGACCACTTTAAAAGTGATAAAACTATTACATTTCTAAATGTATACCTTTAGTGAACAAGTGTAAACAATTATGCCCACTCCTGCATGGCTTAATGCTCAGGTAAATAGGGAAAGGGGGGGGGTGCTTTTTGGAATCAGAGGGACCGACAGGCTTACATTGAGTATAAAAGCTATAATAAGGAGTGCAAGAAAGCAATTCAATTAGCTAAAATAAAAAATAAAATACGAATAGCAGAACAAAGCAAGTCTGACCCCAAAATGTTTTTAAGCATATCAATAGTAAAAAGATAAGGACTGAGAATGTGGGACCATTAAATAATGGGGCTGAGATGCGTTGCCTTGTGGATAATCCTGCTCTGCTGAGATGGTTGTAGAGGATGCTAAAAAGGCTAATGTTACCTCAACAGCCCCACCAAAAGATATTTAGCCATAAAACAATACGAGAAGGCAAATCACCATATCTTGGGTCTTCAAGAGACTCACTTTATTCAGGGGAAAGAACCAAAATACTGGGGCAAGCAATTCACCTCCCACTACTTTGTCTCCAGCTCCACCAAAAGAGGGGGCATGGCTATCCTATTACACAAATCATTGCCTTTCACCATGGAAAACTGCTATATAGACTCTGAAGGCTCATACCTTATACTCCCAGGCAGCATACAACAAGCTAGAATAACAATTGTCAATGTTTACCCACACAGGGTTAAAATACCTTTCTCAGATCTCTAAAGACACACCTTATGTCACTACACTTAGGAAAACTTATCATCCTGGGGGACTTAACTTAATACTGGCGGCGGGTCTGGACCTCTCCAAACCCTAACATGGTCAGACACTCTAATCCAACTGAACAATATTTTAACGGCCAAACCAAACTACCATTGGAGATTAAATGACTCACTTTTATCAGAAATAGACATAAAAGATAAATTAACAACTAATCTTACCGAAAATTTTAACGTCAACTTGAATGGTGAAGTATCAACTCCAATGGTATGTGCAGCCCACAAGGCAGTAATACGCGGTTACATCATTAAATTAGCCTCAACAAAATGAAAAAATGAAAAGAATCCACTAAACACCTACAGCATTTGCTCTCCTTTATGTCCGCAAAGGAAACACTATACAGCAAAACGCATTCTGAAAGGACTCTAAGAGAGGGAACTTCTCTCCGAGGGGAAATAAACCGGCTGCTATCCAATAGAGCTGAAAAAGCGCTTAAACTAACTCAACAAACATTTTACAACAAAAGAAATAAAGCAGACAATTGTATGAAACAGAAATCGTAGCTGATTACATAACACCCACTGAAAGGTTAGGTTTAAACGTAATGAGAGAGAAACAGCGCTCTCAAAAAAAAGTCTCACTTTTTGCTGTTGGGCTCAGGTGCTTTAGCCCTGAGCCTTTCGCATAGTCAAATTAGCTTCCATCCCATGTAATATTACGTATGTACGTGTTAGACTCACCGCTCCCGAAGAATTGTCCGGGTGCCCCCAGCTCTGAACCCCTCGCTTGGTTGCAAACACGTAAGTGTAGACAAGGTTACGTAATGCACTCCAAAAATCTCGGGAAACATCAACTCCGTAAAATTGAAAAACTTTTATTCGGAACTGCTATTCATATGTTCCACTGACAAACAACTTACAAAAAGCCTTATGTGTTTCGTACCGTTGCTGATCCTATTATTCAGAACCAGCAACGGTACAAAACACATGCGTAAGGCGTTTCGGAACGTTTTAACTAGACTCATCTTTTCAGATTCACTTTTGTTTGGTGTTGAGCCGCTGGATTGGAAAAAAGCCAATGTAATACTAATATTCAAAAAAGCTAGTCGTTACCAGCCTGGTAACTATAGACCTGTAAGCCTAACATCAGTGGTGGGGAAGGTGCTGAAAACTTTGTTACGGCACCATATCCTTGACTTTGTCTCCAGGACTGATCTTATTAGTAGAAATCAGCAGCATGGATTTATGAGAAATAGATTGTGCCAGACAAATTTGCTTGGTTTTTATGAAGAGTAAGAATTTAGGTTCAGGCATAGCAGTGGATGTAGTATCCTTGGATTTTGCTTAAGCTTTTGATGCTGTGCCACATAGGCGACTAATGTATAAACTTAGGACTGTTGGCCTAGAAAAAAACATTTGTACAAGGATAGAGAATTGGCTATTGGATTGCAAACAGAGAGTGGTGGTCAATGATGTTACATCTATGTGGCCTAAAGTTCTAAGTGGAGTGCCTCAGGGTTGTGTATTAGGGCCACTTCTTTTTAATCTGTTTATAAATGACTTTGAGAGCAAGGTCTCTGTGTTTGCTGATGACACTAAACTATGCAGAGCTTTGGATAGATTATCAAAATGGGCAGCAGAATGGCAGATAAGATTCAATCTTGATAAATGTAAGGTGATGCATTTGGGGTTTAACAATCCTTGTGCCACCTACACCATAAATAACTGTGTTAAGTGAATCTCTAATGGAAAAAGATTTGGGTGTTCTAATAGATAACAGACTTAGCTTTAGCAAACAATGCCAGACAGTAACGGCTAGAGATAGCAAGATACTGTCTTTTATAAAGAAGGGAACAAATTCAAGAAAGAAAAATATTATTCTCTTTACAAGGCACTGGTAAGGCCTCATTTGGAATATGCGGTGCAGTTTTGGAATCCTTTATACAAAAGGGACATCTTGGAAATGGAAGCAGTTCAGAGAGGGGCAACTAAAATTATTAAGGGAATGGTGGGGCTTGACTATGCAGGTAGATAAGACCAGTTAGGGTTGTTTACATTGGAAAAGCAACTTTTGCGTGGGGAAATTATCACTTTATATAAATATATTAATGGGCCATACAATAAACTCTCTGGTGCATTGTTCACTAAAAGGTCATATCAGAGCACTCGTGAACATCCTTTAAGATTGGAAGAAAAGAAGTTTCATTTTCAGGTTAGGAAAGGTTTCTTTATATTGAGAACGGTGAAACAGTGGAACTGTCTTCCAGCAGATGTGGTAATGGCAAGTTCATTGAATAGCTTTAAAAGTTTCCTAGATAAGTTAAGTAAAAATAAAAAAATATTGAGAATTAATGGTATTAATACATATACTGTAGTTCTGGTTGATCCAGCGATCCTTTCCAATTGCCGTTTGGAGTCAGGAATGAATTCCCCCCCCCCTCCTTTTAAGCTAGGTTTTTTTTGCCTTCCTCTGGATGAACTGTTAGGTAGGGTTAAAAAGGAGGGTGAAAAGGTTGGACTTCATGGATGTATATCTTTATTCAACCTCAATTACTATGTTAATATGCTATGTAATGGAGAAATGTATAAATAACTGTTTTCAAATACAAAATTATCAAAAGTTTTGCCACAAAAAGTAAAGAAGCCATGCACACGCATAAAGCCACGTCTACTTTGTTGAGGCTGCATTGTGCCTAGAGGTGGCATTCAAAAGTTGTTCCAGGTGCCAAAAACCGTAGGGACACCCCAGTTCCTGTAAAGGGGATTATGGGAGCTGACCCCTAGTTCACACAGTTTAATTTCATAAATCACTCAGCACTGAGACACAGTTTTTTGTATCTTTGTGAATGTCCTCTGTCTACTGTCTAAACATTTTCAGTAAAAATTAAAAGTCTGGGGAATTGAACCTGCAACCTTATGTACTTGCTAAAAGCAGAGTGTTTACCCCCTAACTCAAGTAAGTCTGGGGATTTGAACATGTGACCTTGTGGGCTGCGTGCTTCTAAAACAAGTGCTTTAACAGGTGAGGCACCACAGCACACGCAAGGTAGACAGGTTTATTTAGAAGCGTTATTTTTCGAATAGAATTCAAAACAATCAGCTGACTATTTTGTATTTCCCCAGTGGCAGTAAAATCAGCTGACTATTTTGTATTTCTACTTGTAGTGTATCTGGTTGGAATATAAACTGCAGGAAAAAAACATCTTTTAAGGTCTTATCAGGGACTTTCATAATGCTATGGAGACATCTGTATCAAAGTATATGTGCATAGAGTCAGTAAATACTGGGATCTGGGGGAATAGGCTATTGGTGCACATACTTTTTGATCTGTTGAGACATCAGCATTGGTGGTCTACTAGTCCCTTTTGCGATTACTGAGATCCCTAGTACATTTATTCTACTTAGTAATATTTCATTAAGGTGATTTTAATAATCATCAGGGTCAAATGATGTATCTAATGGTTTTATTCTTGTTTTTTAACCTTGTAGGAGCTTCCTAGACTTTCAATGTCACCATTAGGGATGGATCAAAACCGAACTTCAAACCGAAGTTCAGGCCTGAACTTTAACAGTTCAGATGGATCCGAACTAGTTTGTATTCAAACTAGTTTGGTTTTCCGAACTCATGGACTTACTTTTCACCGGAAAAAAAAATCATCGAACGTTCGAGGAATCTCGTTTGGTAAGCCTAAAATGGCCGGGGATTCTCGAAATCAGCCGTTCAAGGATTGCCGAATGTCCGTCAATCCTGCAGACAGATGTTCGGAGGTCCTGCGGCTCAACATGGGTCCCCCTCCTGGGTCTTGTGAGGGCCCTTTGGGAATTAAGGGGTCCCGCAGCTCGAACCAGGACCCCCTTCCCCGGCACTTATTAGTGCCCTTGTGGCCCTTGGAAGGGCCCTTTGGGGTTTAAGGGGTCCCGCAACTCGAAATGGGACCCCCCTCTGCGGCACCTTGGAAGGGCCCTTGTGGCACTGACAAGTGCCCTTTGGGGCTTAAGGGGTCCTGCAGCTCGAAACCAGGACCACCATTGGCTCTTTAGAAAGCCTTTGGGGGCGTCTTCTTTCTTCCCAGTGAACTACACCAGCGCCGCTGATGTCGCCGACACCGGACAATGTCACTGCGGCTGCCAGTGACACCGCCAGCACTCCGTCATCAGTGTTGCTGACATCTTGATCCGAAGTCTTATCTCCTATCAGCCAGCGACATGAACTCTGCTGATGTCGCCAAAAGCGGGTGATGTCACTGTGGTCACCAGTGACACCGCCGGCGTCTTCTTTCTGTCATCACTGTGATGACTTATGAACTCTGTGGGGTTTGCACCTCTTATATAGTTTTGCTGAAGGACCAAATCTAATTGTGATTGGTTAATATTTCAATGCTTGTAATCATATGATCACACATTAACCAATCATATTTGAATAATAAAATTTGATGTTGGAGACATCAACAGAGTTGATGTAGCTGGCTGAGAAGAAAGAAGACTTCAGATCAAGATGCCAATGGGGTCCTGGTTTCGAGCTGCAGGGCCGCCAACAAAGGCATTTGTCAGTGCCACAAGGGCACTTCTAAGTCCCAGGGAGGGAGTGCCAGTTTGAGCTGCGGGACCAATTAAGCCCCAAAGGGCCCTTCCAAGGGCCACAAGGGCACTTATAAGTGCCAGGAATGGAGTCCCGGTTCAAGCTGTAGGACCCCTTAAGCCCCGATTTGGAGAATCCTCGGCCGTTTGGGTTTTTTCTAAATCGGCCGTTTCAGGCTTACTGAACATTCAGAAATCTTTGTATGTTTGATCGAACGTTCAACAATTGCCAAAAATAGCCAGTGGAAACGGAAGTAGCGCGTGTGTGCACTACATACTTTTTTTGCAGTACTCCCTGCAGGGACATGTTCCCCAGACCATCTCCCAGGTTCCAGAGGCATTGACAGTAAGCTATCATCACTATATTTCGGAAAGTTCATCCGAAGTTTTAGAACTATTTCCCCCCCATTGACTTCAATATGTCCGTTTCCGAACTTCAGGATTTTTGAACTTTTACTGAAGTTCAGAAACTAAACGAACTTCAGTTCGCCCATTTCTAGTCACCATTAAAGCAAGGAAACACACCTGAGTAATCAAAAACGCATGTGAAACCAACTGTCCCAATACTGTATTTAAAGTGCCCTGAAATAAAGGGAATATGTATGGTGAAATTGAAGGCAAACTAAGGAACAGAATGGTAAATTTAAAAAAAAGTGTCTTTACATTATGGAAGGCACAATACATAAATAAAATAGTGTAGAATTATATGTATAAAGAAAAATGCATACTATTTTAAGAATAAAAGTGTTGATGTTTGGTGCGACTCCGTGTACTATTTTCTATGTTCATCGTTGTTCCCTTGGAAGTGAGAAACTTTGGATGTCTGCACCCATGTAGGTAGTGTGCACTTGGACAATCACTTACTGCAGTATACTATTTTAATAATAACATTTTTGTTAGTGGGAATTGAATCAAATTGTCTCTTTAGAGACATAAAAAAAAAAACAGTAAAAATATGGCATAACCCTGACCCCATTACAGAGAGAAAGAGGGCCCATACCTGTACTGTATAACACTATCAGGGAGATGCAATCATTTTTGATATCCCAATTTATGTGCATTGTTCTCGTGATGTATTGAAGGGCATGTCCACCCCCAAAACTAAAATTTAACCACATAGTGGCACTCTTACCTTACATTCCTGCTCCTTATGGTTCTCCTGCAGTGCTAGTCCAAAGTCCAGGAAATTGAAGAGTAGTGGCTGTCTTCCTGTCCAAATGTCTCCGCCTCGTGTATTGCTTCCAGGAGGGCTGGTGACATGCGCAGAGGAGCCCTTTCCCCCCTCCCTCCCACCATCCGAATACATCCTCTGCAGCCATTGCACCTAACGTGAAATCCTTTGGCCATATGGTAGGTGCCCCCTGCCCACCCCTAACCGGAGCCTGATCAATGCTCTGGAGGATCGAGGGGCTGTGAGTAACATTCTAAAACTATTTTTAACATTTGGACAAGGCAGTTGGGGGTGGGCAGGGGGTCCCTACAACATAGCAAAATTTCATTTTTAGGGTGGACATGCCCTTTAACCACTTTGCAACCATTTGAACATCATGAGAATGCAAGTAGTAAGATGACCTTTTGCGCAAACTTAAAGCCCCAATTGGAAAGTATTACATTTTCGAGCAAAAACTGCCTTTAAAAACAATGTAGAATTAATTGTATTGTAAAACATTGCAGGAAAAAAAACATGCAAAGCGCATGACACAAACACTTTAATACATCACCATTAAAGGGTTTTGCAGGGGGGAAATGACATTGTAAACATTATTGCATCTCCCTTTATATCTGTTAAAAGAAAGTTGCGATTTTTTAAAAAAAATTCTTAGTAAAAAATATCTATGAGGGTTCATAATAAATATATAAATAAAAATCTTCAACTGGCTACAAGTATATATGTCAAAATACAGGTTAAAATGTAAAGCACCGGAGCATAGACACCCCAGACCTAACACCAGTCCAGCCACAAATAGGTGTAAGTGGGGCGTCTCCCTACCAGCACTTCAAAGTCATCTGAAAAATCTTTTTCTAGGAGTGATAAATTTGTATCCATAAATCGGCTACTCCAGTATATCAAATGTATCCAGTAGCAGCTACAGTGTTCACACACTCTTACTGAGAAACCGACACTATGTTTCCAACGATGTTACTCTCTACTCTGTACTGTGTGGCAGCAACAGAGCTATACTTCCACGTTACAGATAGATATCAATATTATAGTAACGTGTATTAAAGACAACAGTTATACTAGGACAGGACTTACAAGAGTCGGACACACCTCAAAAGCTTGCACGCTGCTTCCTCTCCGGACCAAATGAGGTAGCTGCAAGAGAAAAGGTCTCTACTTCACCTGTCCTTAAGTGCTTTGTACCATGGTGCAAATGCGAGCTTCCGCTGCACCGGATCCGTTTAGGTGACGGACTAGTGTCGCTCCTCCACACACATAACCGACCGAGTCCAAGACGCTCCAATTCAAATAACTTTGCTGTGGTCTGGATACTGAACGGACCTACGCGTTTCATCTCTCACGAGACTTCGTCAGGGTCTCGCGAGGGATCTTACGGAGATCCTTAAATAACCCTTAATCGTACTGCCTCCATTAGAGTTCCCCCGCCCAGTTTTAAAGGCAAGGTGATGCAGAGAAACAAAGTAAGTGGCAATTTCAGATCATTAATTAATTTTCAACCCAAATAACAATAATTCATATACCATTCTAACCTAAGAAGTTCCCGGGGACACATATATGGTATTGAACAAACTAGTTCACATCATGGCTTTCTATAAATTCACAGTCTTCACACAGCACCCAAGTAGTAAAATCATTACTACACCCAGATCGAGACCCTGCAAATGCAGGTCACCAATACCGACCTTATCATTTTACACAGTGAGTAGTACTTGTACCTATTGAAATCCCATTTTAATAAATACCACACGAGAGACTCTACCCCCAAACTAAAGGACTTCAAAACTCAAAGATTAAATATTATAGAGTAGTCAGAAGTTAAAGGGTATGTCCACCCAAAAATAAACTTTTTATATGTTCTTTATATAATAGCACCAACCTCAAACGCCATGTTCATTTTTCTCAAAATCATTTGCTTTGCCTGATATTTAATGAGATATATATCAGGCTGCATGCACTTCCTCTCCACTTCCACTTTAGATGACCCCGAGCAGCAGCTTAGAAAAAAAAAAGAAATTCTTGCCTGTGTTTGTGTGTGTCTCTCTCTCTATCTCTCTCTCTGGGCTGGCTGGCTGCAGCTGTTGATCCTGGATTTCTTCAGTACACATAACTTTACAGCTGTGATTGGTTGAGAGGGAAAATCCAGGGATCCAGGGGTCAGACCATTACTGATGCAACTTCCTCTGTTCTCACTGCTGGATGCTAACAGACATGCTCAAGAACATGAAAAGAACAGAGGCAAGGTAATGTAACCTGTCTCTGTTCATCGCTGTATTGGTCCATGTTGCAGGATTAAGCCAGCTACAAAGGTCTGTAACTTTTGAACCACTGGACCGATTTACATGCTGTAAAGTTTGTTTTGGAGCACTTATTTGGGCCAAATAAATATAAAAAGTTAGTTTTGGGGGTGGACTTGCCCTTTAACTATACAGGCATAAATTTATCCGTCCAGAAAACATGAAAAACATATTTCATCATTAAGACCCCTTGGGCTTTTTGTCTGTAGGTTAAAAATCCACCTACATTCTGACCTCATAGTCTTTGGGTGACGTTACCTCCTCTAATTCCCAGATTAATTTTTTTCAGGCCTATAAAAGAGAACCTTAACCGTCTACCCTCATGTTTTTCACAAATATTTTTTGCCATTGCGCTCACTTCCGACTTACCATTTTTAACAGCTCTCGCATGTTCTTGTATCCTGTGTGTGAGCTTCCGTTTAGTTTGGCCTACATACAGATCCCCACATTCACATTTAAGTAAATATATGACTTGAGTCGTCAGACATGTAATGTGGTCTTTTATCCACCATCTGCTCCCATCTGGACCTCTCAACACCCCTAACTCGTTCATTAATTCACAAATGCAGCATTTTCCACATTTTTGATTCCCTTTTCTGGGATCTCTTCCCAGCCAGGATGTAAGGTCACTTTTTTGGTCTTTCATAGTGACTTCTGCTTAATCTGTCTCTTAGACTTCTAGCTCTCCTTGCCGTTAGGAGGGGTACAGGTCCAACCTTTTTCTTAACAAAATCATCCCCTTCCAGGACGAACCAATATTTCATAAGGATATCTCTGATATCCTGCCAGTTGGAATTATAAGTTGTTATTATCCTAAGTTTATCATTTTCTTTTTTGTTCTTCCCTTTTGGCACTTTCCCTTCATATTTATAGAACATATCCTCTCTACTACCTTTCTTGGCCCTAGCATACCCTTCGTCTATCCAAAGAAAAAAGAAAGAAAAAAGAAGTCAGATAAGCTACAAGAAAAATAAAGGCTGAGTGAGTCCACCTTGGCAGTTACGAAACAAGGAGAGGAAGTGACAGAGGTAGCCAGGGTAGGCGTGGGTGGGAGTGATGGAGATTTATTGGTAATTAACTATTCGAATGTGGATTTGGATGGTGATACCTTAAGTCTTTTATCAAAGGGTCTATCGTTTGTCCCCACCAACCACCTGGATAGGTTTACGGCAGTAAAAGATTTGCACCTTTTTGGTAGGAAAATTGTACTGTCTAAACTTCTTGAAAAGCAGAGCATAGAGGAGGGACTTGATGAGAGAGATAAAAAAAAAAAGCACTGGAAGCTCTTATAACGAACAAGAACTCAAATATTATAATGTGCGGAGACTATAATGCAACTATAGATCCAGACTTAGATTCTACGAACACACTACGAACAAACAAAAGCAGGATCGCTCAAACCAAACATAATCTCAACTTACATGACATATGGAGATGTAAATACCCGCTGGATAAAACATATACCTTCTTCTCTTCAGTCCATGATTCATACTCCCATATTGATATGTGCTGGACAGATATTAACACTCTAGCCAAGATTGAAAACATGCAGACAGGCCCAATCCTCTGGTCAGACCACGCCCATATAACTATAAAAATCAGAGAAAACAACAACTATGTTCCAAAATACTCATGGAGACTGAATTACTATCTTTTAACAAACCCTGAACTCAAAACCAAACTACAGACAACTATCGATGAATACTTCAAGCTAAATGACAACCAAGAAACAACAGACATTACACTCTGGCAATCCTTTAAAGCCTACATCAGAGGCATACTAATTCAGGAAGCCTCCAGACTTAAAAAAGCAAACCTAGCAAAACAGACCTCACTGATGACAGAGATATCCCAACATGAGAAAGAATATATAACCTCTCAAAACACAGAAGCAAAACAAAAAGCAGAAGTACTACGTCTGGAACTACATCAGTTAAACGTCCAAAAATTGACATGGAAGAGAAATACTGGGCAGAGGACGAGCAGCTTCTAATGGGAAACAACTCTCTTAGAGAAGTACTTGGAGCAGCCCTGATCACAACAGAGAAAAACCTCACTTCCCATATTAAAATCCCGAAATATCTCGCCCTAAACACAACTATCCACACATGGAGACAGATATGCAAAACTCACGAGAACTATCAATGCATACGGGGAGAAATCCCAATAACTTCAATAGACCATCTAGTCCCAGATCTCGACCTATCATCTTGGCAAACACTAGGCCTAACACAATTAAAACAATTATACGACTTCCGGGGGCGGGACGCCGAGAGCGGCCGCATTTTACAGGAGCTCCGTACATTTGAGAGCCATTGGAGCAAAATAACACCAAACCCCGTAAAATAAAGGGGCTGAAAAGCACCCACATCGGGAGGAATAGCCACTACGTCACCCGGCTACACCTAGCTCCAACATCCCCGAAGTCAGGCTGGACTGGCGGGTATCAACACTCCACACCCGCTCAACGGCCGGAGCTCACAGACAAATGAGCCCCACCACCCATGTAGCTACCAAGCTCCTACAGATCCCGAGAGGCACAGAGGCTAATACCCCCTCCGGGCGGAGACCCGACACAGGAAATCCTAACCGGAAAACAAGGCTGCGGGGGAAATCTGGAGTCGGCCCCACGCTAACGGGGCGCAGGTACGTGGAAACACCACAGACCCCAAGTGCAGCACCGAAGCCCCTGACGAAGCCCGACCCTAACCCCACTCCAACCAAGTCCACGCGGACCCTCGGCCTAGCACTAGAGACCCACAGACGGTCCCGTTGGGAAACGAGGGAAATAACCCATACTGCAAGAGACCACTCAAACCGACGGGGAAGATACACACCCCCGAACCCCGAGACCGTCACAGGCTCGGAGGAGACCCCAAATTAAACCAAATACCTACCTCAGCGCCAATCCATCATTAGAGCAGGTCGCTCCCCCCCTGCCACGTGTTGTCCTGAGGCCTACTTGGATTCGCGCGGGTTGGATCCTAAGACAGCCACTAGGCCTCAACTAATTCCGACCCCATCGGCACACACGCAAGGCTGAATGCCACTCACACCGAATGGGAGGGACACACGGAACCTGATGCTGCATATCGAGAGACCCGAACCTTAAATACCCGCAAATCCTGTAACAGGTCCCACTGAACCGACTTTCTGACCACCGACCATTTGAGGATCGGCCTACGTAGGGCCGAGGTGCCACTGACCTGCTGCCCCCCTTTGCGACCACCTCTGCTGCACCCTGATCATCATACCACCTACATCTAACCACCCATCCCCCCAATACGGACCCCTGCTGAACCCCACCCACCACTACATATATATCCAAACCCGAATTACCCACCCCACTGTATATGCCTCAGCTGAACTTCAACCATCACTCCATATATATCTATATACACCATACTACTGTAAAGCCGGCTACACCTGGGACCTTGATCTCCCCTGCAAAGACCCACTTAGACTCGACTCACCGAACTTTGGGAACCGTGACCCCTTACCACAAAGCCATAATCAACAATCGCCAAACGCTTTAAATATGTAAACTGAGAACATTTAAGAGCCCTCAACATCTTTCCTACAGACTTTGCCTACCAACAAACATATTTACTTTACAGTTCAACCCTGTCAAATTATAGCATGGACAAATACATAGAAAAATCTAACTCAGACATGGGTAAAAGAAACAAAAGAGCTGACCAACAAGCTTCTCCGCGAACCAACCACCCACAACGTCCCAAACAGCAACAAAGACAAACCACAGAACCCGAAACCACAAAGATATAAAGACATACCAAAAACCTTCAACAAAACCTCCATTTCACCTATGGAAGAGGAAGACATGTCCTCTGAAGAAGAAACCCACACCCCTAATACCCTAAACCCACAATCAATAACCTCAGACCAAGCAGCCAAAATAGCAACAGAGGTATCCAATCTTATAATGCCACTACTCGACAAAAGACTCAAAGTACTACACTCCTCCATTTCCTCAGCACTATCCCAAGTCACCGAAAACACCCAAAGGATCTCAACCTTAGAGACCAGAATAAGTGACATAGAGGATTCCCTAACCCCCATGGAAAATGCGTCTAGATCACAACAGAACACACTTCAACAACTACAAGATAAACTAGACGATCTAGAAAATCGCACAAGGAGAAATAACCTCAGAATTATTGGCATACCTGAATCATACAAAGGCCAAGACCTAATCGAATTCATTACCCATGACCTAATAAATACCCTTGGAATTACACCCCACCACAATGGATTACAAATTGAAAGAATCCATAGGATTGGCCCCGAAAGCAGACAAACCAACGAAAAACCCCGGCCAGTAATCATGAAATTACTGGATTTCAGAGACAAGGAACTAATCCTACAAACCTACCGGAAAATGAAAAACTTGGAAGTCAACAAACATAAACTCTTATTATTCCAGGACTTTTCAGCGGCAGTAAGCGCCAAAAGAAAAGCCTTCAACCCAATCTGCCAATACCTACATGACCACAACATAAGATTCCAAATGCTATACCCAGCCAAACTGAGGGTAACTGACAACGACAAATCTCAACTTTACATCACACCGGAGGAAGCCTCATCCCATTACCTGGGAAATAACTAAATCAAACTCACCAGCCAACCTCCATAATACCTGATATGGATCTACAAATGTTTAGGGCTCAAACCAATCGGATCCACATCCAACTTTATTATAACTGTTCTCTTTAATGCTTACTAAGTTTAACACAATGTGTGCCTTAATGTTAATGTTATGTTTAATTGATATATATAGTTATATGTTTTGCCTAACCTATTCTTTACCTTTCAGCCACCACCAAATCGCCGGGGAAGGGACCCCAGGGAGGGGGAGCCGCACGGGAGACACCCCATGCACAGAGACAAGCCCTGAATCTCCCCGCTCGCTGGGACGGGGAATGCAGGCAAGTTCACACAAAACCACACACCCACTCAACCCAAAACCAACATTTTAACTCAACCAAGATAAACTAAACCATGTTAAAATGGTCTCCTGGAATGTAGACGGACTAAACACACCAGTCAAACGCAACAGAGTCCTCACACATCTAAAGAGACTACATGCACATATAATCTACTCCAGGAGACACATTGGAAACAATCTGAGGAGGGATTCCTAAAAGCACCATGGATATCACACTGCATATCAGCCTCACATACATCCAAAACCAAGGGGGTGGCCATACTAATACACAAAGAAATCCCAGCCACAGTGCTAGACACAATAAGGGATCCCGGGGGCAGATTCTGATCATAGACCTGAAATTAAAAATACAATTTACCAATAGCAAACATTTACGCACCAAACGGAGCGAACACAGAGTTTTACTCCAATCTTTTGAGACAGCTGCTGGCTAAACCAAAACGCCAAATCTTCATGGTGAGATTTTAAAACAATCCTGGATACCACCACTGATAGAGTGCGACCCAGGCAAACACCAATACCCACACCCTCCTCTCCTGGAAATAATCTCACAGAGGACTCTGACCCTGGGCTGCAACACCACCACCAACAATTAGTACTCCCATCACACCACTCACACTCATGCATCGACTAATTCTGATTCAATGAACTATTTCCACTCACATCAAACACCCCATAAATAATATAATTATCAGACCATGCCCCAGTCGAATTGTCGATAAACCTAAATACACAAGCTACAAAAACAGATCACTGGAGATTTCCAGCTTACCTATATAGATCTGAAGACTTTAAGGTATTCATAACAACTCAATGGCAGAACTATGTGGACGATAATTTGATCCACATGGAGGACCGGCTCTTTTCTGGCAAGCCTCAAGGCAGTAATGAGGGGACACGTAATAGCATACGTCTCCCATAAGAAAAAACCTACAGGGAAAAATTCTCTCTGCTGGACGGCGGTCTCGGGAGGCGTGCGAGCGATACATCAATAACCCCACAGAAACAAACAAGGAACAATATACAACAGCAAAAAACTTACTAGACACATACCTACTAGGACAGGCACGATGGTCAGTAGATGCCAGAAGAAACAAATTTCACAGATGGGGCAACAGAACAGGCACATTACTAGCAAGACTAACCAAACCCCAAGCTCACGCTGCCCCATACTACAAATACTTAACTCCAACACAAACCAAAACATAACCACACAACCAGAAAACAACAACACTTCCTACAATACTTCGAATCTCTATACACACCACACACGACCACAAACACAGACATGGACGCTTACTGGAAACATGCTCGCTCCCTAACTCACAGTAGAACAACAGGAATCACTCAACCGCCCGATAACCCAACAGGAAATCTCCAAAGTCTCAAACACTACACAACACCAAGGCCCCAGGCCCAGACGGCTTCCCTGCAGAATACTATAAACTATTAAACCCCCACATACTCCCCATCCTCATGGATTTATACAATAACATTCTTACTCAAGAAGTCCATATCCAAAATTTCAACGACTCCCAAACCATCTTACTGCTCAAACCAAACAAAGACCCACTATTAGTCCAATCCTATAGGCCGATATCACTATTAAACCAAGACTACAAAATCCTAACAAAAATAATAGCAAACAGACTCAGCCACATCATGCCAAACCTAATCACAGACTCACAACTGGGTTTCACCAAAGGCAGAAACACCACCAAAGCCATACGTATAGCCACAACCGCCATAGCGGCCCACTCCACCAGACCCCAGTCCCAGGAGATCCTGTTAAGCCTGGACACTGATAAGGCCTTCGACAGAGTCTCCTGGGAATTCCTACATAAAATTCTCTCCATACGCAACTTCGAGCATAATTTCATCAGATTAATAACATTTCTCCACAATAACACCAACACCTCCCTGCTAATAAACAACACCAAATCACACACATTTCAAACCCACAGGGGGACAAGACAGGGATGCCCACTTTCTCCACTACTATTTAACCTTAGTTTAGACCCATTACTCAGAACCTTAGCCAACAATAATCAATTCACAGGCATCAAAATAGGCAAAGAAGATCTAAAACTCTCAGCATATGCAGACGATATTCTCCTATTTATATCCAAACCCCTAAAATCCATACCAGCTATAATGAATGATCTAACACAATTCGGGAGACTATCAGGACTGCAAATAAACTATAACAAATCCGAGGCACTCCCTCTGGGAACCGCTGACCCCCCAAACTGGTCAAACAACTTCCCATTCAAATGGGCCGCTACTACCATAACATACCTGGTAGTTGTCCTCCCCAGACAAATAGACTTACTATACTCAAAAAACATCCCCCCACTCATAACCCGATTAACACAGGCACTGACAACATGGATTAAATTCCCTCTATCCTTCACAGGAAGAGCTAACCTTAAAAAAATGATTTTATTTCCCAAACTGCTTTACCTACACAAACCCTGCCGATATTCCTATCCCACAAGACACAAAACAAATAAATACCATTTTCCGCAAATACATATGGCATAACAACCCCTCACGATTATTTTCAACACTCTTACCCTCCCAAAAAACAAAGGAGCATCGGCTTCCCAAACATCGAACTATACAATATAGCCTCCCACCTCAGAATAGTCAGGGACTGGCTACACGCCTCCTCAGTTACACACGTACAGACCTAGACCAACACTCGTGGCCCCCAGTCCCTGCTTTCATTGCTCCATACCCGTTTTTTGGACTTGCCAGGGGAGAGCAGGGACAACCCTCTACTAATGTCAGGCTGGAAAGCATGGAACAAAGCCCGCTCTGTAATGGGCCTGAAACATTCAAATTCATTGTGGCTACCATTCACTGACCACCCCAATTTCCAGGAGGGGAGGGCCCATACAATATTCCACAGATGGAAAACAAAGGGGATAAAGACAATCCGAGAACTTGTGGACACACCCACCAAACACCCTCTATCCTTTTCACAGGCAAAAATAAATTCCCTTAATTGGATCGGTTTCTTCCACTATTTACAGGCCAGCAGCTTTGTCTCAAAATCAATCTCATACTTGGGAGAGACAGACTGGAACAACCCATTAGATACCTCCTACAATCCCCAGAACAAAGTCTGACCTCCCTGTCTAACTACCACAAACTTCTACAACACACCACTCGAACCATCAAACCACCTGTCAAAAAATTAACCAATGGAAACAAGACATACCCACAATGACCGAAAACGTCAGGCACGATATCGTCAATCTACACAATAAATCATCTCCAGCAAATTCATACCATGAATGACCCTAAAACTTTACACAGGGGCTACATCTCACCATATAGACTGGGGAGGATCAGGGATCTGCCCCAAACTTGTGGCCCAAAATGCAAAAACCCCAAACCAGATCTTTTCCACTGCATGTGGTCCTGCCCAGTTATCCAAGACTTCTGGAAACAAGTGGCACATTCTCCACACAACACTTATTTACTACGTCCCCCTAACATCACTCGGGGCAATATTTGGATACTCGACAACACAAACCTCCCACATTACACTGGAGCAAAGAAACTGCTCCTCAATATATCCGCTGCAGCTAGAAAAACCATATTGCAACAATGGATAACACCCACCCCACCATCCATGAAACTATTCATAACCAAACTATCTTATCTCTTCAATGGATTGGGTGGAAGCAACACTGGACAAGAAAACAAAGTTAGTCAATTCTTTAAACTGTGGGAAAGTTTCATTGATATCTTGCCAACACATATTAAACAAGTGTTCATGACTGTTTCCATACAACGGGATGGTATGCGGAACAACTCTGAGCAATAATCCTCCATTCTCCCTACCATAATATCTACACAAGTAAACCCTGTGATACTCCCCCCTCCCCCCCACCTCCCAACCAACCGAACCGCAACTTCACCCGACCCGGCGATTGGACAACAACGACTTTATATGAAACACTGTAAAAGTCAACCTAGCAACAATTTAGTTAAGTTAAACATGTTAGTAATCCACAACTTAATTGTGGCAAGTTAAGTAAATAATATTAAAAAAAAAATAACCGCAAGATTAGAGATGTGGACTGGCGAACATTAATAGGAACTAGTTGATATACCAAATAGCTAATGTTGTTTATATGTATAATCTCCCTATCAACTGGTTATATAACCTACCTATTATTTACTATCTGGGAATATACAATGACGAAATTAATGCAAAAGTGTTATTATGCAGCCCTCTTTTTATTTAAATTATCACAGTTTTTGCTAATGAATACCGGTATATGATTGCTAATGTATACTCTTTCCCCTCTCTTTATGTTCTGTAAACCCTCATCTCTGATCTCAAAAAAAAAAAAAACAATTATACAACAAACAGGAATCAGAACATTTGAAGATCTAAGAGGTGAATACCAGATCCATAACAAAGATTTCTATAAATATCTCCAAGTGAGACCCGCAATGCAAAAAACCCCCGCTAAACATAAACAAACCACCTCACCCTTAGAAAGATGGCTAGTTTGGAACACAACAAAAAAAAAGAATACAATCACTAATAAGCGATCACACCAGAATCAGAACTCGAAGTCATACCTCCCCACAAAAAGTGGGAAGAAGACCTACAAATAATATCACAGAGGAGCAACGGCACAAGGCATCAAATAACATACAAATTATCTAAATGTTCAAACACTGGGAAGCTAATGCTAAAATACGAACCGGTGGTATAAACACCGGAACTACTAAATAAATATAACCCAGAAAAAAACCAAAGTGTTGGGACAATGGCGACACAAGGGCTCTCTAATACACATGTTTTGGCATGCCCAAAGCTGCTGATCTCTGGAAGACTGCTTTCAAAATACTATCAACAATCTTAGTCTGGCACTTGCCACCTAACCAGCACAAAGCACTATTGAATGTAGATATCCTTGACTACCCAAAACATATGTCAACTATCATGCTACTGTATTTACAGCTAAAGGATAAAGATAGCCAAATACTGGAACCTCTGAAATCCTGACTTGGACGAAATAATTAACACCATCAATCTCAATATGCACTATGAACTAGCCTTTGCCTCCTCAATTGATCGATATAAAAATGTAGCATCCACCATGATGCTATGGCAAGATAACAAATCTACAATTAACAACTAACCAATACTACTGAATGTATATAAGGACCCATTAACAACCAACATAACCAATAAACCACTCGCCTATCGGATCAAACCGAGCGAATGAACTTAGATAAATCAAACTAATAAGTACAATGCAATCACTAACCACTGAAGGTCATAGAGATATCAAAGATCTGTTCACCCAAGCTTAACCTTTACCAACCCTCTTCTTTTTTTTTCACTACTCTTTCCAGTTCTCCCTCTCTTCCGTCCCTACCTTAACCTTCCACCCTATCCTCCCTCTTCTTCCCACTATTTAAAGTTAAATTAAAAACTTATTGAGCTACAGACAGGTATTCACTATCATGATACGAAACAACAAAAGCCGGACAAACTACTGTATTACTATAATTATAAAATGCTGTTGATTACTTATTAGTGAAGATATGCTAAAATACTATGTAACAAATGTTTTTTCTCATCCCTATATGCTCAATAAAATAAAATGAATATTAAAAAAAAAAAAAAAAAGCACTGGAAATTTACTTAGCCTTATGGAAGAAGTTAAGAATGTGATGGTGAGACAGAGGTGGTTATCAAACAAGAATACAGGACTGGGCATAAATCCCAATGGTTTCAATCCTTGTCGGGAGTTCCCTTGGTACACACTTTTGTCTCAAAGGTGACCAAAGAGATTGAAAATCTTAAAGTAAATGATAAGTGGAAGTCGAATTTGACTAAGGGTGAAAAGAAGCCCTTAAGCGTTTGTCCAGGAGGACGATTTTGGTATTAAGGGCTGCCGACAAGGGTGGAATGTGGTTATAATTTGTTGAAAGAACAGTACCGTAAGAAGCGGTCCCAATTGAAGGACAAAAGTCAATATGATTGCTTGAGCTCGAATCTTCTCTAGAAGTGAATTTATCACTTAAGAAACTGATTTATTTTGGCTGGGAAAAGGGTTTGCTGAATAAAAAAGGAAAGGGATTTCATATGTAACGATCATGTTAGGCTACACACATTTTACACCATCTCCAGGTGCATAAAAAAAGTTTTCCACCGGGCAGGCCCAAATATCGGGCATTGGGGGCCCGACTGAAAGAGCAGGCAGGTATGTGGATTAAATCCTACGTCCTTATCTTCAGACGTTGACTCCTTTGTCCTGTCACTGGGGAGGTCCTGAAAAAATTAAATGGTTTAGGAGTGGATGACAATGCACTTATGGTGGCCCTTGACATTGAGGGTCTATACTCCTTCATCACCCATGAGTGGGGGCTGGGGGCAGTTAGAGCATTTTTGAGTTCCAGAGGAACCGAGTTCCAGCAACACACACACAATTTTGTTGTAGAGGTTATGTCTTTTATACTCAATAACAACGTATTTACCTTTAACCGAAGTACTACAGACAGATACGTGGGATGACGAGGGGGCGGTTTGCGCCCCCACTGTACGCGTGTCTTTATCAAATGATAAACTTAGGATAATAACAACTTATAATTCCAACTGGCAGGATATCAGAGATATCCTTATGAAATATTGGTTCATCCTGAAGGGGATGATTTTATTAAGAAAAGGTTGGACCTGTACCCCTCCTAGCGGCAAGGAGAGCTAGCAGTCTAAGACACAGATTAAGCAGAAGTCATATGAAGGACCAAAAAGTGACCTTACATCCTGGCTGGGAAGAGATCCCAGAAAGGGAATCAAAAATGTGGAAAATGCTGCATTTCTGAATTAATGAACGAGTTAAGGGTGTTGAGAGGTCCAGATGGGAGCAGATGGGGGATAAAAGACATTACATGTCAGACGACTCAAGTCATATATTTACTTAAATGTGAATTGTGGGATCTGTATGCAGGCCAAATTAAACGGAAGCTCACACACAGGATACAAGAACATGCGAGAGCTGTTAAAAGGTAAGTCGGAAGTGAGCGCAATGGCAATACATATGTATGAAAACACATGAGGGTAGACGATTAAGGTTCTCTTTTATGGGCCTGTAAAATTAATCTGGGGTTTAGAGGACGTAACGTCACCCAAAAGACTATTGAGGGCAGAATGTAGGTGGATTTTTACCTACAGACAAAAAGCCCAAGGGGTCTTAATGATGGAATATGTTTTTCATGTTTTCTGGATAATAATTTATGCCTGTGTAGTTAACTTCTGACTACTCTATAATATTTGAGTTTGAGTTTTGAAGTCCTTTAGTTTGGGGGTAAGTCTCTCGTGTGGTATTTATTAAAATGGGATTGCAATAGGTACAAGTACTACCCACTGTGTAAATAATAAGGTCGGTATTGGGCGACCTGCTTTGCAGGGTCTCGATCTGGGTGTAGTATGATTTTACTACTTGGGTGCTGTGTGAAGACTGTGAGTTTAAAAGCCATATGTGAACTAGTTTGTTCAATATCATATATGTGTCCCCAGGAATTTCTTAGGTTAGAATGGTATATGAATTATTGTTTTTGGGCATTAGGGTTGAAAATTAATTAATGATGTCTGAAATTGCCACTTACTTTGTTCTTTGTATCACCTTGCCTTTAAAACTGGACAGGGGAACTCTAATGGAGGCAGTACGTTAAGGGTTATTTAAGGATCTCCGTAGAGCCCTCGCGAGACCCTGACGAAGTCTAGTGAGAGACGAAACGCATAGGTCCGTTCAGTATCCAACCACAGCGGGGTCATTTGAATTGGGCGTCTTGGACTCGGTCGGTTATGTGTGCGGAGGAGTGACACTAAAGTCCGTCACCTAAACGCATCCGGTGCAGCGGAAGCTCGCATTTGCACCATGGTACAAAGCACTTAAGGACAGGTGAAGTGAGGCCTTTTCTCTTGCAGCTACCTCATTTGGCCCGGTGAGTCCGGAGAGGAAGCAGTGTGCAAGCTTTTGAGGTGTGTGTCCGACTCTTGTAAGTCCTGTCCTAGTGTAACTTGTTGTTTTAATACACGTTACTGCAATATTGATATCTATCTGTAACGTGGAAGTATAGCTCCGTTGCTGCCAAACATACACCGGAGAGTAACATCGGTGGAAACATAGGTGCCGTTTCTCAGTAAGAGTGTGTGAACACTGTAGCTGCACCGGATCCATTTGATATACTGGAGTAGCCGATTTATGGATACAATTTATCGCTCCTAGAAAAGATTTTTCAGATGACTTTGAAGTGCTGGTAGGGGGATGCCCCACTAACACCTATTTGTGTCTGGACTGGGTTAGGTTTTTAGTGTTTTTATAATTATTTGTGGGGATATATTGGGGGGAGGTAATGTGGGTTTATATGGTTTTTTTTAATTATGTCAGTGTGATTTATACTGCTTTGAATAAAGGTTGTCAATTTTATTACTCTATTGTGTGTATAGCTTGTTGAAGCTTATATGGGATGCTTTTCGTCCTGGGGTGTCTATGCTCCGGTGCTTTACACTTTATTATGTTAATTTAGGCCCCTGCATGCACCGCACTACTGTGCGTAGCTACACCCTTATATCAAGGTGCACGCTTCACGTTATTGCATTGATGTCAAATACAGGTCTTTTAAACATTAAAGTACTGTAGACTAAACATCTGAATTTACTAATATAGCTAAAAGATTAAAGAAACACTTTCAGGCTCTGCTTACAGTATTATGGCACTGGTGTGAAGTGTCCTTTGGCCAGATGCCACTCTTTCTTTGGAAAGCATAATCCTTTCTCTGGGTCAGTTTTGGTGCCCAGTTTGTCCATTCAACTTAAGAATACAGATACATTAAATAACCGTCATTCTTCTTTGTAGTGATATATGAATTACTTTGCCAAAAATCCCTACCTTATCAAAGAAAGCATTGAGGTAAAGAACATGGTAAATGCAGGAAAGATACAGGGAAAAATAAATATATAATAAGCTACCAAAATGTTTTAATCAATGAAATCTACACAAAAGTTCCTTTTAAATTACTTACTTTTCTGGGATGCCTTCACTCTATTTTCTCTTGAAGGAACTTCCATTGTTTGGGCACAGCATTAAGCAACCTTTCAGGAATTCTGTACTTATACATACATGATTCAGGATCTACATACGTTCCCATGATAGAATAAAGTAAAGACTTGTTTCAGTAACCTTGAACAGTTTTCTTTAAGAATTCTTTCAAATATCTGATGATATAGGGGACTTTATCTCTGAATGTGTAATCTGAAAGGATAAATAATAAATTTTGAATTTGAATGGTCAAAGCAGATGGAAAAATCATTCAAATGCTCTAACAATTAATTGTTAAGAAAAAAAGGTTTAAAGTCTTATATATGGTATAGAACGCCTGTCCGTCTACAAAAATATCAAAACAAAGTTCCCGGACATGTCTTAAACAATGGGGGAAAATGCAGATAGTCTCCACTGCGGTGGATTTGACCTCAAATACAACAGCTATGGCAACAATGCCAATCCTGGCTGTCCAAATTACTACATATAAAAATAACCCTGAACCTATGGAAAAACTTTATTCAATTTACAAAGGAGAGCCTTCCCCAGAACACCCAAACGTTTATCAGATATAATGTACAGCTGTAAGACTTACAATGGAAGGGCCCAGGTCTAAATTTTAATTATGATGCAAAATGTATGGTACACATATACAAAAATGAATATCTTAATGCGAGATGAGCTTTTGAAATTTTATATATCTGTCTCCTGAATAACAGAAATGAATATTGTTTGTATTTTTTTATTTCTTATATAGTGCTACATATTCTGCAGCGCTTTACAATTATTTACTCAATTCACATCAGGCCCTGCCTCAAAGAGCTTACAATCTAATCACTTTATGCACACATCAACCTATCAGTATGTCTTTATGATGTGGGGGAGGCCAGAGTGCCCGGAGGAAACCCACCAAGCACAGGGACAACATACAAACTCCTTGCAGATGTGTCCAAGGGTGGAATCGAACTCAGGACCTCAGCGCTGCAAGGCATCAGGCGAACCACTGAGCCACCATGCTGCCCTAACTATCTACCTCATTTCTTTTCTCTACCCCCCCTTTCCTCCCAACTGTATTCCACTAATAAAAATAAAAACTGTGAAGAACTATCATAATATGACTAGAAATACAAACAATATAAACTGTTTTAAAAAATGTTTAGAAATTGTTGAAAAAAATATGTACTTTTTATTGAATGCTTTTTTATTGAATAGCTTTACTATAACAAAAATATCAATAAAAAACATTGAAAAACAAGAAGAAAGGGGTGTTTCAAATTTTATGTCAAAGGACATTAACAGTCATCTTTTCGCAAACACAACTACTCCATATGCAGCTTTGTAAAATCAATTAGATGGCATATCTTTAACGTACAGTGTTATGTCTAGTCTTCCTGAAGTTGCCACCTCTGCCCATGCTTTCTGAATTTAAGCATGCAGTTGAGAAGACTAGCCAATCATTTGTTCTCTACTTTGGAATCACAGCCATTATTGAAAGTGGGCCAAAACTTCCAGAAGAATGACAAAATACTGCATTAAAGACATGCCTTATGATTGATCTTAAAATGCTGTGAACGGAGCAGTTAAACTTTGGAGCAGATAATTGGCAAGTGGATGGTTTATTTTTAGGGTGGAAATACACTTTATATTGAATTAATCTTTATATTCCCATTTTAATCCCTTTGATAGCAAGGATTTTGTAAGAAGAATACAGTGGGCCAACATATCTATTCAGGTAAAAAAATATATAGTTATGCACAGGTAAACTAATGAAGAACACATTTTACCATTACAGGAGTAAAAAGGTGGTTAAATCCACCTTTTCCTGGCACTAATTGACTAGCACCATGCAGTATGATTTCTTATTTTCTTTTTATTGCAGAAGTTGATCATGATTTTTAGTGACATTCTTTGATTTTAAAAGGAAACAATTATGAAAAAAAGAAACACATTAAACAATATATATTATGACAAAGTGTTTAAATACCCACTCAAAGAATAACAGTATAAACAAACAACGAGGGGAGTAAACTTACTTTCCCTCTATGGAGGGCCGGGTGGACACCCCCCCGACCCTATTTGCTCGAGTAATCACAAGTTTTTTACTACAGGCAGCAATCAAAGACCTGAAATCAGCTGAAATCAGCTGAAATTTATAGCATAAAGGGTATGCTTACCGAAAATGATGAGTGGTCTGGGTGCACGTAAGCCCCAGACCTCTCTGGGTCTCTATATCTGGGAAACCGAACCCTGCTTGTTGCCGTATTGCCAATGAAAAAAAGAAATTGGAGGCAAAGTGTAAAATACAATTTAGGCCTACAAAGAGTTTAGAAACATACATGGTGCTAAATAAAACACACAAAAAGTAAATTCAATAAAGTGGATAGCATATGAGAAACAGTCAAATTCATTGTGGCTACCATTCACTGACCACCCGAATTTCCAGGAGGGGAGGGCCCATACAATATTCCACAGATGGAAAACAAAGGGGATAAAGACAATCCGAGAACTTGTGGACACACACACCAAACACCCTCTATCCTTTTCACAGGCAAAAAATAAATTCCCTATAATTGGATCGAGTTTCTTCCACTATTTACAGGCCAGCAGCTTTGTCTCAAAATCAATCTCATACTTGGGAGAGACAGACTGGAACAACCCATTAGATACACTCCTACAATCCCCAGAACAAAGTCTGAACTCCCTGTCTAACTACCACAAACTTCTACAACACCACTCGAACACTCAAACCACCTGTCAAAAAATTAACCAATGGAAACAAGACATACCCACAATGACCGAAAACGTCATGCACGATATCGTCAATCTACACATAAATCATCTCCCAGCAAATTCATACCATGAGATGACCCTAAAACTTATACACAGGGGCTACATCTCACCATATAGACTGGGGAGGATCAGGGATCTGCCCCAAACTTTGTGCCCAAAATGCAAAAACCCCAAACCAGATCTTTTCCACTGCATGTGGTCCTGCCCAGTTATCCAAGACTTCTGGAAACAAGTGGCAACATTCTCCACACAACACTTAGTTAACTACGTCCCCCTAACATCACTCTGGGCAATATTTGGATACTCGACAACACAAACCTCCCACATTACACTAGGAGCAAAGAAACTGCTCCTCAATATATCCGCTGCAGCTAGAAAAACCATATTGCAACAATGGATAACACCCACCCCACCATCCATGAAACTATTCATAACCAAACTATCTTATCTCTTCAGAATGGATTGGGTGGAAGCAACACTGGACAGAGAAAACAAAGTTAGTCAATTCTTTAAACTGTGGGAAAGTTTCATTGATATTCTGCCAACACATATTAAACAGAGTGTTCATGACTGTTTCCATACAACGGGATGGTATGCGGAACAAACTCTGAGCAATAATCCTCCAGTCTCCCTACCATAAATATCTACACAAGTCAACCCGTGTGATACTCCCCCCTCCCCCCCACCTCCCAACCAACCGAACCGCAACTTCACCCGACCCCCGGCGATTGGACAACAACGACATTTATATGAAACACTGTAAAAGTCAACCTAGGCAACAATTTAGTTAAGTTAAACAATGTTAGTAATCCACAACTTAATTGTGGCAAGTTAAGTAAATAATATTAAAAAAAAAAATAACCGCAAGATTAGAGATGTGGACTGGCGAACATTAATAGGAACTAGTTGATATACCAAATAGCTAATGTTGTTTATATGTATAATCTACCTATCAACTGGTTATATAACCTACCTATTATTTACTATCTGGGAATATACAATGACGAAATTAATGCAAAAGTGTTATTATGCAGCCCTCTTTTTATTTAAATTATCACAGTTTTTGCTAATGAATACCGGTATATGATATGCTAATGTATACTCTTTCCCCTCTCTTTATGTTCTGTAAACCCTCATCTCTGATCTCAAAAAAAAAAAAAACAATTATACAACAAACAAGGAATCAGAACATTTGAAGATCTAAGAGGTGAATACCAGATCCATAACAAAGATTTCTATAAATATCTCCAAGTGAGACACGCAATGCAAAAAAACCCGCTAAACATAAAACAAACCACCTCACCCTTAGAAAGATGGCTAGTTTGGAACACAACAAAAAAGGAATAACAATCAACTATAAAGCGATCACACCAGATACAGAACTCGAAGTCATACCTCCCCACAAAAAGTGGGAAGAAGACCTACAAATAAATATCACAGAGGAGCAACGGCACAAGGCAATCAAAATAACATACAAATTATCTAAATGTTCAAACACTGGGAAGCTAATGCTAAAATACGAACACGGTGGTATAAAACACCGGAACTACTAAATAAATATAACCCAGAAAAAAACCAAAAGTGTTGGAGACAATGCGGACACAAGGGCTCTCTAATACACATGTTTTGGCAATGCCCAAAGCTAGCTGATCTCTGGAAGACTGCTTTCAAAATACTATCAACAATCTTAGTCTGGCACTTGCCACCTAACCCAGCACAAGCACTATTGAATGTAGATATCCTTGACTACCCAAAACATATGTCAACTATCATGCTACATGTATTTACAGCTATAAGGATAAAGATAGCCAAATACTGGAGAACCTCTGAAATCCTGACTTGGACAGAAATAATTAACACCATCAATCTCAATATGCACTATGAACTAGCCTTTGCCTCCTCAATTGATCGATATAAAAATGTAGCATCCACCATGATGCTATGGCAAGATAACAAATCTACAATTAACAAACTAACCAATACTACTGAATGTATATAAGGACCCATATAAACAACCAACATGAACCAATAAACCACTCGCCTATCGGATCAAAACCGAGCGAATGAATCTTAGATAAATCAGAAACTAAATAAGTACAATGCAATACTAACCACTGAAGGTCAATAGAGATATCAAAGATCTGTTCACCCAAGCTTAACCTTTACCAACCCTCTTCTTTTTTTTTCACTACTCTTTCCAGTTCTCCCTCTCTTCCGTCCCTACCTTAACCTTCCACCCTATCCTCCCTCTTCTTCCCACTATTTAAAGTTAAAATTAAAAACTTTTATTGAGCTACAGACAGGTATTCACTATCATAGATACGAAGCAAACAAAAGCCGGACAAACTACTGTATTACTATAATTATAAAATGCTGTTGATTACTTATTAGTGAAGATATGCTAAAATACTATGTAACAAATGTTTTTTCTCATCCCTATATGCTCAATAAATAAAAAATGAATATTAAAAAAAAAAAAAAAAAAAAAGCACTGGAAAATTTACTTAGCCTTATGGAAGAAGTTGAAGAATGTGATGGTGAGACAGAGGTGGTTATCAAAACAGAGAATACAGGACTGAGCAATAAATCCCAATGGTTTCAATCCTTGTCGGGAGTTCCCTTGGTACACACTTTTGTCTCAAAGGTGACCAAAGAGATTGAAAATCTTAAAGTAAATGATAAGTGGAAGTCGAATTTGACTAAGGGTGAAAAAGAAGCCCTTAAGCGTTTGTCCAGGAGGGACGATTTGGTATTAAGGGCTGCCGACAAGGGTGGGAATGTGGTTATAATGTTGAAAGAACAGTACCGTAAGGAAGCGGTCCGGCAATTGAAGGACAAAAGTCAATATGAGTGCTTGAGCTCGAATCTTCTCTAGGAAGTGAATTTATCACTTAAGAAACTGATTTATTTTGGCTGGGAAAAGGGTTTGCTGAATAAAAAAGGAAAGGGATTTCATATGTAACGATCATGTTAGGCTACACACATTTTACACCATCTCCAAGGTGCATAAAAAGAAAAGTTTTCCACCGGGCAGGCCCATAATATCGGGCATTGGGGGCCCGACTGAAAGAGCAGGCAGGTATGTGGATTAAATCCTACGTCCTTATCTTCAGACGTTGGACTCCTTTGTCCTGGTCACTGGGGATGTCCTGAAAAAATTAAATGGTTTAGGAGTGGATGACAATGCACTTATGGTGGCCCTTGACATTGAGGGTCTATACTCCTCCATCACCCATGAGTGGGGGCTGGGGGCAGTTAGAGCATTTTTGAGTTCCAGAGGAACCGAGTTCCAGCAACACACCAATTTTGTTGTAGAGGTTATGTCTTTTATACTCAATAACAACGTATTTACCTTTAACCGAAAGTACTACAGACAGATACGTGGGATGACGAAGGGGGCGGTTTGCGCCCCCACGTACGCGTGTCTTTATCAAATGATAAACTTAGGATAATAACAACTTATAATTCCAACTGGCAGGATATCAGAGATATCCTTATGAAATATTGGTTCATCCTGGAAGGGGATGATTTTATTAAGAAAAAGGTTGGACCTGTACCCCTCCTAGCGGCAAGGAGAGCTAGCAGTCTAAGACACAGATTAAGCAGAAGTCACTATGAAGGACCAAAAAGTGACCTTACATCCTGGCTGGGAAGAGATCCCAGAAAAGGGAATCAAAAATGTGGAAAATGCTGCATTTCTGAATTAATGAACGAGTTAAGGGTGTTGAGAGGTCCAGATGGGAGCAGATGGTGGATAAAAGACATTACATGTCAGACGACTCAAGTCATATATTTACTTAAATGTGAATGTGGGGATCTGTATGCAGGCCAAATTAAACGGAAGCTCACACACAGGATACAAGAACATGCGAGAGCTGTTAAAAATGGTAAGTCGGAAGTGAGCGCAATGGCAATACATATGTATGAAAAACATGAGGGTAGACGATTAAGGTTCTCTTTTATGGGCCTGTAAAAAATTAATCTGGGGTTTAGAGGACGTAACGTCACCCAAAGACTATTGAGGGCAGAATGTAGGTGGATTTTTAACCTACAGACAAAAAGCCCAAGGGGTCTTAATGATGGAATATGTTTTTCATGTTTTCTGGATAGATAAATTTATGCCTGTGTAGTTAACTTCTGACTACTCTATAATATTTGAGTTTGAGTTTTGAAGTCCTTTAGTTTGGGGGTAGAGTCTCTCGTGTGGTATTTATTAAAATGGGATTGCAATAGGTACAAGTACTACCCACTGTGTAAAATGATAAGGTCGGTATTGGTGACCTGCATTTGCAGGGTCTCGATCTGGGTGTAGTAATGATTTTACTACTTGGGTGCTGTGTGAAGACTGTGAGTTTATAAAAAGCCATGATGTGAACTAGTTTGTTCAATATCATATATGTGTCCCCAGGAATTTCTTAGGTTAGAATGGTATATGAATTATTGTAATTTGGGCATTAGGGTTGAAAATTAATTAATGATGTCTGAAATTGCCACTTACTTTGTTTCTTTGTATCACCTTGCCTTTAAAACTGGACAGGGGAACTCTAATGGAGGCAGTACGATTAAGGGTTATTTAAGGATCTCCGTAAGAGCCCTCGCGAGACCCTGACGAAGTCTAGTGAGAGACGAAACGCATAGGTCCGTTCAGTATCCAGACCACAGCGGGGTCATTTGAATTGGAGCGTCTTGGACTCGGTCGGTTATGTGTGCGGAGGAGTGACACTAAAGTCCGTCACCTAAACGCATCCGGTGCAGCGGAAGCTCGCATTTGCACCATGGTACAAAGCACTTAAGGACAGGTGAAGTAGAGGCCTTTTCTCTTGCAGCTACCTCATTTGGCCCGGTGAGTCCGGAGAGGAAGCAGTGTGCAAGCCTTTGAGGTGTGTCCGACTCTTGTAAGTCCTGTCCTAGTGTAACTGTTGTTTTTAATACACGTTACTGCAATATTGATATCTATCTGTAACGTGGAAGTATAGCTCCGTTGCTGCCAAACAGTACACCGGAGAGTAACATCGGTGGAAACATAGTGTCCGTTTCTCAGTAAGAGTGTGTGAACACTGTAGCTGCTACCGGATACATTTGATATACTGGAGTAGCCGATTTATGGATACAAATTTATCGCTCCTAGAAAAAGATTTTTCAGATGACTTTGAAGTGCTGGTAGGGGGATGCCCCACTAACACCTATTTGTGTCTGGACTGGTGTTAGGTTTTTAGTGTTTTTATAATTATTTGTGGGGATATATTGGGGGGAGGTAAGTGTGGGTTTATATGGTATTTTTTAATTATGTCAGTGTGATTTATACTGCTTTGAATAAAGGTTGTCAATTTTAGTACTCTATTGGTGTGTATAGCTTGTTGAAGCTTATATGGGATGCTTTTTCGTCCTGGGGTGTCTATGCTCCGGTGCTTTACACTTTATTATGTTAATTTAGGCCCCTGCATGCACCGCACTACTGTGCGTAGCTACACCTTATATCAAGTGGTGCACGCTTCACGTTATTGCATTGATGTCAAAATACAGGTCTTTTAAACATTAAAAGTACTGTAGACTAAACATCTGAATTTACTAATATAGCTAAAAGATTAAAGAAACACTTTTCAGGCTCTGCTTACAGTATTATATGCACTGGTGTGAAGTGTCCTTTGGCCAGATGCCACTCTTTCTTTGGAAAGCATAATCCTTTCTCTGGGTCAGTTTTGGTGCCCAGTTTGTCCATTCAACTTAAGAATACAGATACATTAAAATAACCGTCATTCTTCTTTGTAGTGATATATGAATTACATTTGCCAAAAATCCTACTACCTTATCAAAGAAAGCAGTGAGGTAAAAGGAACATGGTGGAAATGCAGGAAAGATACAGGGAAAAATAAATATATAATAAGCTACCAAAATGTTTTAATCAATGAAATCTACACAAAAGTTCCTTTTAAATTACTTACTTTTCTGGGATGCCTTCACTCTATTTTCTCTTGAAAGGAACTTCCATTGTTTGGGCACAGCATTAAGCAACCTTTCAGGAATTCTGTACTTATACATACATGATTCAGGATCTACAATACGTTCCCATGATAGAATGAAAGTAAAGACTTGTTTCAGTAGACCTTGAACAGTTTTCTTTAAGAATTCTTTCAAATATCTGATGATATAGGGGACTTTATCTCTGAATGTGTAATCTGAAAGGATAAATAAATAAATTTTGAATTTGAATGGTCAAAAGCTATGGAAAAATCATTCAAATGCTCTAACAATATAATTGTTAAGAAAAAAAGGTTTAAAGTCTTATATGAATGGTATAGAACGCCTGTCCGTCTACAAAAATATCAAAACAAAGTTCCCGGACATGTCTTAGACAATGTGGGGAAAATGCAGATAGTCTCCACTGCTGGTGGATTTGACCTCAAATACAACAGCTATGGCAACAATGCCAATCCTGGCTGTCCAAATTACTACATATAAAAATAACCCTGAACCTATGGAAAAACTTTATTCAATTTACCAAAGGAGAGCCTTCCCCAGAACACCCAAACGTTTATCAGATATATATGTACAGCTGTAAGACTTACAATGGAAGGGCCCAGGTCTAAATTTTAATATGATGATGCAAAATGTATGGTACACATATACAAAAATGAATATCTTAATGCGAGATGAGCTTTTGAAATTTTATATAATCTGGTCTCCCTGAATAACAGAAATGAATATTGTTTGTATTTTATTTCTTATATAGTGCTACATATTCTGCAGCGCTTTACAATTATTTACTCAATTCACATCAGGCCCTGCCTCAAAGAGCTTACAATCTAATCACTTTATGCACACATACAACCTATCAGTATGTCTTTATGATTGTGGGGGAGGCCAGAGTGCCCGGAGGAAACCCACACAAGCACAGGGACAACATACAAACTCCTTGCAGATGTGTCCAAGGGTGGAATCGAACTCAGGACCTCAGCGCTGCAAGGCATCAGTGCGAACCACTGAGCCACCATGCTGCCCTAACTATCTACCTCATTTCTTTTCTCTACCCCCCCTTTCCTCCCCAACTGTATTCCACTAATAAAAATAAAAACTGTGAAGAACTATCATAGATATATGACTAGAAATACAAACAATATAAACTGTTTTAAAAAATGTTTAGAAAATTGTTGAAAAAAATATGTACTTTTTATTGAATGCTTTTTTATTGAATAGCTTTACTATAACAAAAATATCAATAAAAAACATTGAAAAACAAGAAGAAAAGGGTGTTTCAAATTTTATGTCAAAGGACATTAAACAGTCATCTTTTCGCAAACACAACTACTCCATATGCAGCTTTGTAAAATCAATTAGATGGCATATCTTTAACGTACAGTGTTATGTCTAGTCTTCCTGAAGTTGCCACCTCTGCCCATGCTTTCTGAATTTAAGCATGCAGTTGGAGAAGACTAGCCAATCATTTGTCTCTACTTTGGCAATCACAGGCATTATTGAAAGTGGGCCAAAACTTCCAGAAGAATGACAATAATACTGCATTAAAGACATGCCTTATGATTGATCTTAAAATGCTGTGAACGGAGCAGTTAAACTTTGGAGCAGATAATTGGCAAGTGGATGGTTTATTTTTAGGGTGGAAATACACTTTATATTGAATTTAAATCATTTATATTCCCATTTTAATCCCTTTGATAGCAAGGATTTTGTAAGAAGAATACAGTGGGCCAACATATCTATTCAGGTAAAAAAATATATAGTTATGCACAGGTAAGAACTAATGAAGAACACATTTTACCATTACAGGAGTAGAAAAGGTGGTTAAATCCACCTTTTCCTGGCACTAATTGACTAGCACCATGCAGTATGATTTCTTATTCTTTTTATTGCAGGAAGTTGATCATGATTTTTAGTGACATCTTTGATTTTAAAAGGAAACAATTATGAAAAAAAGAAACACATTAAACAATATATATTATGACAAAGTGTTTAAATACCCACTCAAAGAATAAACAGTATAACAAAACAACGAGGGGAGTAAACTTACTTTCCCTCTATGGAGGGCCGGGTGGACACCCCCCCGACCCTATTTGCTCGAGTAATCACAAGTTTTTTTACTACAGGCAGCAATCAAAGACGCTGAAATCAGCTGAAATCAGCTGAAATGTATAAGCATAAAGGGTATGCTTACCGAAAATGATGAGTGGTCTGGGTGCACGTAAGCCCCAGACCCTTCTGGGGTCTCTATATCTGGGAAACCGAACCCTGCTTGTTGCCGTATTGCCAATGAAAAAAAGAAATTGGAGGCAAAGTGTAAAATACAATTTAGGCCTACAAAGAGTTTAGAAACATACAATGGTGCTAAATAAAACACACAAAAAAGTAAATTCAATAAAGTGGATAGCATATGAGGTAAACATGTGACATCATAAATTTTTTTAACAGTTTGGAAGCTCTAAAAAGTTTGGGGTTTAAAACCTTGTTTAATACTTTATCCATTTCATTGAACAAAGCCATAATGCACAGTACATGAGTGTTCATCCTTTTAGCATTTTACGTCTCAATGACAGCTGCTGCTTTTCAAATTGAACATCTTTGATGGACTTATTTCTGGCTTGTGCACTGCATGCAGATGGAAATGCTGGTCACTTTCTAAGTGATTTATGACCAAGGCCTTTCTGAAGGGTCCGAGAATTTATCAAAGTTTACCAAAAAAAAAAACCCACACGCACAATCATGAACCTAGCACTGTAAGCAACAACAGATCAAAAGGATTCCTTTGGTTTTATTTAATGGGAAGGGGGGGGGGGGGGGCGACAATAAATAAAAACAGAAAATTTAACTACTGTATAATGACAGATTTTAGGTATGTAGTTACTATATAAGATAAGCACATTTTAACAGAACATGTTTCACTAATCCAATGCAAGGTCAGGAAGGCAACTTTTCCCAAGAAAATGCAACCAAGTGGGGGTAAGATGTGGTGTCATTTCAATAAATTACCCAAGGTATTTAGTTAGAACTTTCTATGTTGGGGTTACATTGATGTAGTTTAAGGGAGTTTGATGATCATTAACATGTTAGTAAAACCCCTATGTTTTTACAATACATTTGCAAAAACATTTGCACTAAATATGAAATTATGGGCACAATATCCTATGTATTATATTGTTTTTCTTACCTTTATGCCATGTAGTAATTACTTTGCAAGATTTACTGAACTCGCAGGAACCTGATATGATTCCCCAGCAAAATGACTCCCTTTAGGCATCATTAGTTTTTGCACTAAAAAGTAGTACAAAGGCTTTTTTTTTTGTTAAAGGAGAACTAAACTTCAGTTTTTCAGATCCTCATGTGAATGTTTTTCTCCCCAGAACACCTACACGTTGAAAGATTCTTCTCTAGTTATTTGCATTTAGTAGATATGAGTAATAGATTCTGTAACAAAGGAGGCTTCCATCTTGTTGCCAGTACAACTCATAGCCCATGTTGGCTTCAAAGAGCCACGCCCCCTGACCCCAGCATTCACTGTCTCTATGTGCAGAGTTTCTAGCATCTCTTTCTAGTGAAAGATAAAGCCTCTAAATGTACCTGGAATCACAGCGGATTTGCTGGTGGCGCACCATGTAAATGCTGTGTGTTTAGAAGCAATCAGACCAAGAAGTCGCAAGTTCAAATCCCCTAGCTTACTTATGAAACAATATAACATGGTCTACTGCCTGAGTTTAGTGCTTTTTTTGTTTGTTTGTTTCCATGTTTCTAGAAAAATATGAAGTTTCTACATATGTACAATCTTTATATATAGCAGCTCTGTTATTTATGTACCAACCAGTGTGAATTGCTGACAGTCTTCCAGTAGCAATACAAAACAGTGTACTGATTTTACTGACATTTACTTCTATCGATTGAGAGTTCACCTGTGGTGTGTTCTGCTAAAGTGCTGGGTTAGGAAAGAAATCAGACTACTGGGACACGGGTTCGATTCCCCATGTTCCCTTTTTTTGTTTTTATTATGTGTCTAGCAAAAGATAAAGACTCTACATGTACTAGTCCATTACTTATTAGCCCTTGTGGCCTAGTGGTAGAAAGCTTTCTTCTTAGAAAGACACAGAATAGAAGGTTGCTGGTTCGATTCCCCATACTTACTTTTATTTTTTGCTGAAATGTTAAATGTTCTGTTTCTTTCATTCATGCTAGCAAAGACATACACTGCGAAGATTACTTTTCTTTTTTGTATGTAAAGCATAGGAATTTATCATTGTTAGGGACAGGAGCATTTCTAATGTGTTTACACAAAAACTTCACTGGTATCTGTGTTCTGTGTCAGAGGGAGGGAACTCTGAGCTGTAACATGATTGGCTGTCAGCTTCCAGGAAGCAAGACTGCAGTTTCCTGTGAAGTGTCCGGCGGACACTTAGATGGGTGTTCCCAGATAAGGTGAATTATTGACCCTTAGTACACACAGGTTATTTTCATAAATCACCCAGCATCCACAGCAAAGGGAGACATGAGACACAGCTTGTTGTTCGTTTGTGAATGTGCTCTCTCTATTGGGACAATGTTGTCTTGGGACTTTAGTTCTCCTTTAAATCAGATGCTCGGCACTATTAATGGTAACGGCAAAGGCCCCACTACTTAAATGTGAAGCCCACACTAAACCAAGGTGGGGGGGCTTACACTTAATTGATCAATATTGGCTGTAATTGCATCTCCCCCTATACACGGGAATATGCCTTGATCATCTTTTAATTCAATCCTTGGCCCGGTTGCACCACCACAAGCTATATACGAACCACATACAGAGCACTCACAGGACTTATTAACAAATCATTTTATTTTTCATCAGCACCAATCAACATTTATCAACCCAGTTCAAAAGATCCTGAAATGGGTTGATCGGTGCTGGTAAAAAATAGTAATTAGTTAATAAGTCCTGTGAGTGCTATGGTTCGATATAGATGGGTATTTTTATAATATATATTTATTACGATTACTTCCTCATAATAGAGTCATACAGTATAACATGCAATGTTTCGAGAGCCACCATTCTATTCATTAAACATACATTTGAGGGGAGCTCCGTCCGTCTCACCTAACTCTCCAGAGAACCCTGAACAGTCTGCTCTCCCCACTGATCCCCAAATCTTGGCGGAACTACCCTCCACCTGAATGACACGGCATAGGGGGAAAAAACACCGCCGTGGCCGCCAAACTAGAAAAGTTTGCGCACAAGGCCAGCGAACAGACCATAGAGCCGCCATTGCAGGAACCGGCTCCCGCCCACATGGAAGAACCGCACCGTGACCCAGTCCCTCCACTTCCAGCCAATCGAGCTACCACCCTTACCCCTGAACTGCAAACCCTCCAGACACATCTCCTGGCAGCTATACAGCAGTCCAGGACCTCACTAACAGTAATCATGGAGGAAGTAAAGGTGGACGTCAGTATCCTGAGGCACGACCTGCAAAACCTAAGACACAAGATATCAGATGCTGAGGAACGCATATCCACACTAGAAGATAATACTAACCCACTTATACAAGAAGTCGCCCACCTGCAACAACAACTTCAAGTACACCAACGGAAATCGGACGACCTCGAAAACAGAATGAGGTGCAACAACCTCCGTATAGTGGGCATCCCAGAGAGGGCAGAAGGAACAAACCCGGAAACCTTCATAAAGAACTGGCTTGCCCAAACCTTCTCCGAAGCCGGACTGTCCCCCGCTTTTTCGGTGGAACGCGCCCACAGAGTTCCAACACAAGCACCTCCACCTGTTTCTCGCCCAGGACCCCTAATAGCCAGAATACTGAGCGCCAGAGACCGAGATCGCATCTTAAGAGCAAACAGACAGAGAAACCAACCTACTTTTCTATTCCCAGACTTCTCAGCAGACCTTCAGAAGAAACGCTCCACGTTCCGGGAAATCAAGACACGGTTAAGACAAGCAGGTCTGAAATACTCTATGATGTTACCGGCAAAACTGAGAGTCGAGGCCGAAAACCGCACCTACTTTTTCGAATCTCCAGAAGACTGCGACTCGTGGCTGGAAAGACATCCAAAAGAGGCTAGACCACGCTCCAGGCAAGGATCCCCAAGACCTTAACCAGGAATAATACCTCACACCCCTCCCCCCCTCTTATGGCCAACTTTACTTGTCTTCCCCTTCACCCACCCCACAGCAAACATATACCATATGGATATATATACCCGCATCTGGAACCAACCCGACACCAAAACATCTATGGACGGTTAAGACATCCGGATAAGGTATGAACACAAAATGGAAGAGGTACGTAAACCAAGATACACACCCCAGCTACCTCACTGGTAACACCTCGTAGTCTCCAACAGACACTAATGGGAACTTCATCAAGACTACCCCCAAAACACGAATGCTGCAAAATATAAGAGACAATCTTGTACTACTATATCATTATAAGATATTAAAAAAAGTATACTAACAAAATCCATCTGAATCATAACCTATGCCTTACATCTACTAATCTCCCTCCTAGCTCACACCAGAAGTAAAAAATATATAAGAGGAAAATAGGATGGAAAGGCACAGCAACTAAATAAAGCAATAGCACAACCCCAGCCCCCCTCCCCCACTAGCAGACGATTACCTAATACTAAAAAAGTGACAAGATGGATTAACTCTCAAATAAGTTAAAAAGTGCACTAAGCAGTGCTGCTCTGTAATAAATGAAAAGTGGTTTTTTTTACGTTTACTTTGTATTCAGTTAATGCCAAACATAAAAAATGTTATATACTTGTTAATGGTTATTAAAAAGTTTTTTTGTATTTTAAAGAAATGTATGCCATATGCCCACCACCAAATTATCTATGTGTACACCTTGCATCTTTCCTCTCCCCTCCCTCCCGGTGTCCCAACCTGGTCCCCCGAACAACAGAAACGGAGTTGTAACAACCCCACCCTAAAGCAAGATGCATCCTTCCCAACTTAAGATACTCACTTGGAACCTCCGTGGTCTCAACAACCCACTTAAAAGTATTCAAGTATTCGATACCATACGAAATATTAAATCTGACATCACCTGTCTTCAGGAAACTCACTTAATAAAATCCACCCAAAGATGGCTACACAAACCCTGGATAGCTTGGACTGCCCACAGTACCCACTCAGCCTACTCTAGAGGTGTCTCCATCTTAATTAGGCGCACCTGTGTCCTACGAGTCTGTCCATTTGTTTGTATCCAGTGCCATGTGGTTCTAAGGATTTATGTGAAATAAAGGATTTATTTTAGCTACTACGAGCGTGCAGCCTGCTTCATATACACTCGCTCCATCTTAATTAGACCATCCCTACAAATCAATGTATTGAAGGTACAAAAAGATGATGAAGGCAGATATATATGTGTGGCATTAGAGATAGAAGGAACACTTTATGTCCTGCTGTGCCTCTACAACCCACCTCCAGCCTCACTTCAGCTACTTCAGAAACTAATATAATTTACACTATATTACCCACTCGCCTCAGTAATATGCATGGGTGACTTTAACATGCTAATGTGCCCCAGCAAAGACAAACTCCCAGCCCCCCATCCAATCACAAGCAACAACGGACCTACAGCTCTAGCCAAACTAATGTCAGAACTAAACTGGATCGATATATGGAGACTTCGTAATCCAACAGCCGCAATTTTCTCATGCTACTCTCCAACACACAAGGTTCTCTCACGCCTAGACTATTTCTTTATAAACGCAAACCTAGCTCCACAAGTAAATCAAGTGAAATACCTTCCAAGAAGCACTTCAGACCACTCACCAATGATCCTTACCCTATCCACACAACAAAACTCACCCTCTCCCAGATCCCTAAAAATACACCCCTTCTGGATCACTCAAATAGAAGAAGATGACCTAATAGAGAACCAATTACAATTCTACTTTACTTTAAACCATGATCAAATGCCTCAAGACATAATCTGGGATGCTTTTAAAGCAAATGCAAGAGGTCTACTAAACAGCTCAATTAAATTCCAAAAAAAACAATCCAGGCTAGAAATTGAAACCCTCACCAACAAGCTACAAGAAGCAGAACAAATATACTGTAATGACCCCTCTGAAGAAACTCATGGCTCCTGGCAACAAATCCAAAGACAATACAATATACTTAAAAAAGAAAAAGCCAATCAAAAATTATTTTTCCAAAAACAAAGGCTCTACGAACAAGGCAAGCAATCTGCCAAACTTCTAGCCCACTTTATCAAAACCAATTAATCGCAACAAACTATCCTTGAAATTCGGGACCCTCAAAAAGGCTCCACCACCAACACAACAGAAATCCTTCAGTCATTTACAAATTACTTTCAAACCCAATACCAAATACAGTCCCCCCACACCATTCAAACCAACTTAAACTACTTACAAGATATCACATTCCCACAACTAGATACAACCCAAAAACACCTCCTGGAAAAAGACCTTTCTCTGGACGAAATATCAGCGGCCCTCGCAAGCATGAAATCAGGAAAAGCTTCAGGCCTGACGGCCTACCAATTGAATTTTATAAAAAATTTAACAAAACATTATCAGAGCAACTTCTCCAAACATACACAGCTGCCTTCACCAACCAAAGACTCCCCCCCTCAATGCTATACGCAACTATAATACTATTACTGAAACCCGACAAAAACCCTTTGAACCACAGTGCATACAGGCCAATATCACTCCTCAATAACGACTACAAAATACTTGCAAAGACCCTTTCCAATCGCCTCCAGAAAGTAATAACTACAATTATCCACCCGGATCAAACGGGCTTCATGCTGGGAAAAAGCACATCATCAAATATCAGAAAGGCCCAAATCCACACACAGATCAGCAGAAATCTTGTATGTATGTATGTATGTATGTATGTATGTATGTGCAAACCTCACAGCCACCCTCCTGAATGACTCAACATAATGGCAATGCCTTCTGAAAGGGCCGACGCCCATGAAGTCCAGTTTGAACAACAAAAAGCCTGCATGTCACTTGCAGTGTGATTCCCCAATTCAGTAACTCAGACACAGAGTCTACTTCAGTGACACAACAACAGTGTAATGTACGGCTACACGGAAGAGCTTCTATAACAGAGAGAACCAGACATTTCCCTTAAGGTCTGTAACACATTACAATTTGCTCCTGGAAGGTTTTAAAATATTAGCCCTGGAAAGACTATGTTACTATTGGTGATATGAATGACATGTATATAAAAATATAAACCCTGGAAAGACTATGTTACTATTGGTGATATGAATGACATTTATATACAAATATAAACCCTGAAAAGACTATGTTACTATTGGTGATATTATCCACATTTATATAAAAATATAAACCCTGGAAAGACTATGTTACTATTGGTGATATGAATGGCATTTATATAAAAATATAAACCCTGGTAATACTATGTTACTATTGGTGATATGAATGACATTTATATACAAATATAAACCCTGGAAAGACTATGTTACTATTGGTGATATGATCCACATTTATATAAAAATATAAACCCTGGAAAGACTATGTTACTATTGGTGATATGAATGACATTTATATACAGATATAAACCCTGGTAAGACTATGTTACTATTGGTGATATGATCCACATTTATATAAAAATATAAACCCTGGAAAAGACTATGTTACTATTGGTGATATGAATGACATTTATATACAAATATAAACCCTGGAAAGACTATGTTACTATTGGTGATATGATCCACATTTATATACAAATATAAACCCAGAAAAACTATATTACTATTGGTGATATGAATGACATTTATATACAAATATAAACCCTGGAAAGACTATGTTACTATTGGTGATATGAATCACATTTGCGGTTATTGCCATGCTAAGAAATTTAAAGCAGAGCCTCCTGGAATGTGACTACGCCCCCAGATATTGCTTTCACGCCCACACTGCCAAACATCATGGTCACACTCATACCCTAACCATCAAATCCACTCCCCTAAGATAACTACCATGCATTGCAACCATGCCCCCAAATGTTGTGACCACACTACCAGATATTGTGGTCAACCCCCAAAAAAATCCCAAAATATTATGGTCCATCCCCATACATCATGGCCACACCCCTAAACATCCCAGGTCTGTTCCCGAATCATACCCACATACACAAACATCCTGTCCATGCCCCCAAACATCACAGGCACATCCCCAAATACCACCCCACCCCCTAAATGGCACGGCCACGCCCACGCTTTAAAACAGTATGGTCATGCCCCCAAATGTCGCGACCACCAAATGTCACGTCCAAGCCTCCTGAACACCACATCACAGACACGCCCCCAGACCATCAACACCCTAGAATGCCGTGCCCCCACCCACCGCAACATCACAGACATGCCACATCCACCTATTCAAACCAGGACGGTTGGGGGTATGGACTACATGGGAATTACCTGCATTACCTGGACTTAAGAAACAGACACAAACTGCCCACGTCACACACTTCACAGACAGTTACAACAAAAAGGACAAAGACATCATGGCACTTTCAATTCGAACCAGAAACTAACTTTATTCATTGGGATCTAATAGTCAATATAAAGTGGTCCCTAAGCAAAGATAAGGTGTTAAAGTGCAAACAAGGTGACATTCCGCTAACAAATGTGCAAAAAATTGAGCACTCTTAATAAAAACACACAACTCTCAGACAGTGCAACAGAATAAAGCCCTACTTTAACAACACAGACAAAGAGCCGCACATCACATGCTTCAGAGACACTGACGCCTGTCAGTCACTCAAGTGCTGAGATAATCAGTTGCAATCAACACATTTTCCCAATGGCAAATTCCATGTAGCACGAGTAGGTTCACCACAACATTTGTATATTTACGCTCCAAGTGGAGAAACTAATAACGTTGTATATAAAGTTTTGCAATAAATATGTGCTATATGTCCTTCAAGCAATGTCACCTCCTCAACTCATTACTATTAAATACATGACGTACATTACCAACTGTGCACTTCTTTTTCCGCCTGTCTCTCCCATCTAAGCCAAACACACACCTGCACATAAAAAATACTTTACCCACAAGTGCTAGTTCCATTTAAAATAGGGCTACCTGCTCTGTAAGTACTTTTATAACTTTATAAATTTTGTCTGTACCTAATACAAGTTAGTACTACACTTTATATACATTTATTTATGACCATTAAAATGGTTACAGTGTGAAATTACACATACGCCATATCTATATGTAATTTTATTATATTATAACTTAAACTGCAATGGTGTACAATCACTTGCAACCCTGGAGATAATGTAAAAAAAATCAAAACTTCTTCTAAATGCACTGCATGCAGCCATGCAGTAATCATCATTAGTGATAATTTCAAAGAAGGCATGGTCATAGTCACCTCACCTTGCTTGGCTAATCCAACAAAAAAATTATCAAAAAAGCTTGTTACTGTACATGGGGAAAATGTAGGGAATTACACGTCAACTTATTACACTGAGCATCTGAGAGACAAAAATGTATATATTTAAATGTATATAATTTCTTTATACCTGCTTGAGAGTACAGGTATTCCCAAAGACTTTGTTGATCCATGTAAGTTACAACAATGCTGGTGAACGATTTAGGTGATAAAGTGCAGTAAGAAAACACAGTGAGTATCATCTCAGCCAAACACGGATCACTTTCTGGAACATTATCATTACATTTTGAAATCTCGGAAACTGAAACAAAAAACAGCAAAAAATTCTTACTCATATTATAACATTGTCAGCAAAAAGAATTCAAGTAAAAATTGCATGATATACAGTATAGGCCATAGAAGACTTTAGAAGTTATTGTTCACATGTTAAACACACATATGACCTAGAACAAAAAACATTAATTAAAAGTATCATTATATACATGTCTGTGAATTTCTTAAGCTAATGTACATATTTAATTTATATATTAAATATTATATTTATGAAATATCAATTTTTAATTATTAATGTCATTTTTTTCTGTCTAACTGCTTGCTTAAATTGCTAAAATGAAAAGTACCTGTGGCAGGGTTGGTACTTTATACCTCCCAATCATCTCTATGAGGAGTGGCAGCACAAAGCTTGAGCACTATCTTTAATACAGGAAGGGCACTATCCTGGCAGATGAAAACTGTATGTGTTGTAGCTCCTCAACGAAACAATATTGGGAGGTAGGAATAATCAATCTTACCTCCCGGTCCCAGGTACTTTTATTAAAAAAATAAATAAATTGCAGCATAGTTGTCCTAAATCATCACAGTAAAACTACTAGACTAGCTGTCTATCTATTGTATCTCTGCCACATATTATGGTTGGAGTAATGTGCTGTTTCTTTCTTCAAAAGTACCGGTAAGAAAGAAACGAAAATATGTAACTATATATTACTAAATGTTTTATTGCTGATCTAAACTGTAGGGTGTTTCATCACTTTTAGCAAAATACTAGTTACAACATAAATATCAATGGCTAACAAAAAAAATGTTGAATCGATTATTACTAAACGTTTTGTAACTACTTTTGCAATGCCTATTTGTTAAAAAGGTTGTTTTAATGGTGTCTCAATCGTACACATCTAAGTAAAAATTTGTTTACTGGTCAAGTAATTGAGCTACTCTGTCATTTTATCCCTTTGATAATTAAAGCATTGAGCAAAATCCAATACAGAGAACACAAGGGCAGTAATGTGATCTTAATCAAACATTTGTCAGTCTTTGTAGGTGATGACAGGTATTTGAATAGGTTAGTGAATTGTGAGTATCTCTGAATATGAGGTAAGACAGAATTTGAAGCACTGTTGTACTTGTGACAAATGTTAGGCCACTTTATAATGACAGAAGAAAATTGCTTTATGCATAACAGGCAAAGGTGCCAATATGTTGTGTTTAACCTTTAAAAACAGAAATTAAATATATCCCAAACTAAAGATTTCTTTTTATAAGCATTCATAGAAGTCAGTACATACTTTGTGAAAATACACTGATTTGGCAGAGCCAATCACAATATATTACATGAACAATAGCTTTATTAGGGGGCCCATTAATTGGTGTATTTGCTATTGTTGTAACGATAACCATTGCAAAATGCTGACTTTATTATCGTAAGAAAAAATATGCAGAGAAAAATGCAAAAGAAATTTTATGAACGGATGATCAGGTATGCCCCAATTCCAATATACTACAGTATGAATACTAAGGCTTTTGATACAGCCCCCCATAGGTGGCTAATGCATAAGCTAAGGTCTGTTGGGTTGGGGTGGCATTATTGTCCATGGACAATTGTTAATGGGGCTTCATCAATATGGACGTAAGTGCTAAGTGGGGTGCCACAGGGTTCTGTGTTGGGGCCAAAACTTTGTAACATCTTGTCTGCTAGGGCTTTTGATTATACACTATCCAGCCACACTGATGGTTTTCTCTTATTCTTGATTAGATGATTATGATATGAGGGGTATATTATGTTTGTACTTTGACACTGTATTGTTTTTATATTGACCCTTTTTTAAAGTTTTAATGTTTAATTGGTTTTTAGTAGTTACTTACGCTGGGTTGCCTATCATGGAGGCTATATAAACATACCTTTTTTTGCTGTGATGTCATGTCCTGAAGACGGCTGAGACAAAGCTGAAATATAGCATTTTAACATACCCAATAAAAGTTTATTTTTATCTTGAATCCTGAGAGTGCCTTCATATACCTATATTTAATATACACTTTTGAATGGCACCCAGGCGGTTGCATGGATAGAATGGAGTGCCCTTGAGAAAGGGAATACGTGTTTCCAAAACGTTGTCACTGAATCTGATTTTTGACAAATAAAGAGATTTTCAAGATTTTGAACAAGATACAGCGTGTGCCGGAGTATACATACAGCCATTGTTTATTTGGGGTCATACAGTACACCCTATGGCTCCTGGGCACTATGAAATACTGTTGGAGGTGTGCGACTACGTTTGTCTACATATATATATATATATATATATATATATATATATATATATATATATAAAAAGGAATAGTCCTGAGCACACCTCACTAATCAATTTCAAAATTTATTAACGTTTCGGAGCTACATTGAGTCCCTTCATCAGAATAGTGGTAAAACACAATGCAAACACAATATATTCAAGTGACCACACCTACTGTGACTCCCCTTCAATTAGCACATTCTATCTATTAACCCCATAGTAACATTTCTCTTGAAGATACATCTCATCATATCCATAGTGAAAAAAGTGCATAGTGCATAATAAAGTGCAATATACATATAAAGTGACCATAGTATATATAAAAAAATATATTACTAAAATGTCTAAAAAAAATTGTACATTCTTTTTATATGTCTCATTAAAATCCATATCCAATCTTCTGTGAGAATCCTGTATCATAAATATCTACTGCTGTGCATAAAAACATGTGTAGCAAATACTGTGTGTAAATAAACCAAGAGAGTAAAAACCAATTTCTCATACAAAAATCAGGAGAAGCAATGTCTCTTATACATAAATAACATATATATCTTAAAATTCCCAACCGGGACAGTTACATAGTTCTTCCACTTATCCTATGATTACATGTCACTTATTATCCGTGCCACTTTTAAACTCAATAAAAACCCAGTAGCAGTACATTTCGCGCAAGCAAATCATCCGATTAGCTCCCTAAAAGTGATGATAATCGATCAAGTAAAAGAACTCAAACGTGGGGGAGATAGAAATAAGGAATTGTTATGTAGGGAGTCGAGGTGGATATATCGCCTTGACACCATACACCCTAAAGGTCTTAATACACAGCTATCTTTTAAATGCTTCTTATAACAACTTTCTAATTGAGTTTAAAAGTGGCACGGATAATAAGTGACGTGTAATCATATGATAAGTGGATGAACTATGTAACTGTCCCATTTGGGAATTTTAAGATATATATGTTATTTATATATATAAAAAATATATTATATATATATTAGTTTTGAATTTCTCATTGTTTCCTTTTTAAATATATAAATATATACACAGCAGAATGATTTGGTCAGTATATTATAGTATTTTGAAGTTGAATAAGATATACGCCATCAATTCAACATAAGAAATAAAATGAAAAATATGTGGACTTGGACACCGGTTTGCTGTGTCGATACACTCTCGTCCTAAATGTGTGTGAGCAGTAGAGCGGAACAGATTGTTAACAGTGAACCCAGTAAGGAACCTCATGGAGGATGGATGGCTATCGGAAGCACTGGGTGAAGAAACAAGCAACCAGAAAGCCCGAAGAGTCTGGAAGGTGGTGGTAATTATATATTTTAACAAGGTATGTCCTGGGTGTCTGATATATGTTCCATAGTTTCTAAAACCGCATTCATAACATTTGGTCACACTAGCCATTGGAATATTGTGGATCTGTATTGACTGTGTGTGACTGACACTACAATACTGCTCTATGGATATAGGATACATTTGAATTGCCAAGAGGGGGATGCCCTATATGTGGCATTGACTATACAGCAAGGGGGGGGGGGTTATTTGCATTGGTATAAGATGGATAATTATTTATCCCATAGCGGACCAACACATAGCTCTCTACAAACGCTATATTGATTGTATGATTTTTTATAGAAAGGCACTATGGAGGAGGCTGAGACATTTATGCAGTTTCTTAATAATTTGGACTCTCTCCAGTCAATCTTAACTTACAGTACACCAGGAACAATTGGATTTCTTGGACATAAGAATCTTTAAAAAAGATAATGGTTTGGGTTCTACCCTATATAGGAAATTGTCACCCCAAAGTACAACACATGGGATTGTCTTTAGCAATTTCCTTAGGGTAATACATAACAATACAGAAAGAAATAGGACAGAAATGCAACTGGAGGGTATGTTTAATAGACTGATATCTAGGGGCTATCACTCTGACCTTCTTATTGAACAACTTTAGCGGGCCAGGGAACATGTAAATATACAAAATGTTAAAGGGCATGTCCACCCCAAAAACAAAAGTTTTTATAAGAGGTGGACATGCCCTTTAAAGAGCAAAATGGTAAAAAGCCCAAAATGGGCACTGGAGAGATTTCACAAATTGATTCTTTTCTTTACCTAACAAATAAAGGAGGTTACCCAAAAATATTGGGAATTGGTTAAGTATGATAAGCACCTTACATTTACCAACACCAGGGTCCGACACACATATAGGAAGTGGCACAATTTAGAACACTATTTGGTCTGTTTTGACCTATTAAAGTTCCATGGGATGGATGATGCTCAAAATGGGTTGTTTTCATAGCACCAATTGCATTACTGTGTAATGCTGGTACAAGCACATGGGCACTGTGCCACTGAGAATCTGTGTGCAGAATCTAAGAACCTGCCAGTATTCTCCAGAGCCCGATGGTGGATATGTGGTGCGGAAAAGCAAGTGCCAAGTCACGATCTCAAGGGAAATATCTGTCCCAGCTCAGATGGAAGGTCCAAAACTGTAGCGAGATGGTCAGGGTAGGCAGTAGAGGAGCAAACCGAGAGGACGGGCTGGAGGTCAGAAGGCTGGCGGACAAGGTTCAGCATCAATAACAGAGCAAACAGGTCAAAAGGCAGGCAGAACAGGATTGGTGGTCAAACAGGCAGAGGTCAGCAACGGAAGAAATTAAATCAGGCAATAGGCAGGGAAACGGACAAAAGTCAGGAGCTGGTATTAATTAGGCCAGACCCATATTTGCCCAACTGGCTATCGTCGAGGAGCATTCAAGACCCACCGAATCAGAGTCGCTACGCTAGTATGCCACCCACGAAAGGGTGAACAACTGCTGGACAATAACGTGTTGTCCATGATGTGCGTAAGGAATTTGTTCATCCACATACCAGGAAAAAATTGTCTATTACTAAAAAAATTTCCTGTGAGAGCAAATATGTTATTTACTTACTACTTATGACAATACAGCTGTAACCTCTAAATATTATTATTATTGTGGATTTATAAAGCAACAACCGTCCATAGCGCTTTACAGTTATCACCGTGCTTCCCTAAATATGGGGATTTATTGGTTGCCTGGCAATCGGAATATCCTTTGTCCAGTTTCCGATGTATGATCATAGATGGTCTTAAGCCTTTGGAACTTAAATCGAATGTTAATAAAGATTCCTGCTACAAAAGGTGGCGAGGTAGTTACACCACTTTGAAACACAAGTACCCAAGGAGTTAAATGAACAGCTCCTGTTAAATTGTTTCTAGTAGGATAACATATATGTTTCTTTATATCAAAACCTAGCCACCTAGTGGGCTGTTGAAATGATACTTATATACAGTACCTAGTAGTGGTTAGTGTCACGAATGTAAGTGCAATGTAAACTTCCATAGACAAATGTAATTGCAGTAGAAATTTCCAAATTTATTCCACTTATTAGCAGTGTAAAGCAGTATGGCTACTCCCACTTAACCCATTGTCAGGCAGTCAAAGAGTTAACAAAATCTCTGCCTGGCCATTTGGAAAAGACTGTTTTCTTTTATTTGTTTAACCTAGCATGGGGTCTTTCATCAAGGGGGCAAGGTGTAAAGTCACTGTAATAATGCATACACTTCTACAGGCTGGTATGCACCAGAACAGCATGTGGTCTTCTAGTTTAGAACTGAGCCAAAACCAAATGGCAGTTCAAAGGCCATTCATATCTCTCAATAATTCAGGGTATAGAATTATTTCATATTTCGTAAATATTCTCAGTATATACTAGAATCAAATCTGCATTTATAGATACCTTAATATATGATACTCAGACCCAAACTTGGGATATTATGTTTCTTAGGGCTATGACCTCCAAGATATGTCAAGTTTGGTATCTGTTTATTGTGTAAAAAGAGTTAATGACAATCATGTTAATATATTGAATGTGGCGTGTACAGAACTCACAGTTTATCCTAGAGGGAAAATAGAAATTAAAAGTTCCCTCCAAAAATAGGAAACAACTTTCAGGGGCAGAACCAAGCCCTCTCGAGTCCAGACCGCTCCCGTTTTCAGGAGAAAGGATAAATTGGGAGTATGGTTTCAGCCCAGGAGTTTGTCATAACATCTTAAGGAACATCTAGCCAATCGGACAGACCATATATTGGCTTCCATCAGGGAATATCAATTTGGACTCTGGCATCCATTCCGATATTGGATTAAAGAGTATGTCGACACCTTTTTTGATAATTTGCTGTAGTGTAGGGCTCTCTCCCCCAACCCCAACAGCCATAGTAGTTTGTCCCAAAACTCCCCCAATCTATTTATTTACATTTCCTCTTTCCACCGGTGATCTGTCCCGGCCCTCTGCTTGCATGAAACTGGATTGGCAGCCGCGTCCGTGATTGGCTGGGAGGCAGCCAATCACGGACGCGGCTTCCGGCTGCAAAGAATGCCGGGGGGAAAGAGGTAATGTAAGTACAGTTCGGGGTTTTTGAACACACTACTATAGAGGTTGTAGCTGGTGGAAGGAGCCCTACACTACAGAAATTGTGATATTACTCTAGGGGCAGAGGGAAAATGACTGTGATCGGGAGGGAGGGAAGGGGAGGAGAGCTGCTGTAAGGATCTTACGTGCCGTGCTCCCTCACCATTCCAGGACTGGTGACGTCACCGGCGCCGGCGTCGTGACGTCACCACGTCTGGATGCCAATTGGCGCGAAGATTCAAATAGGCACTCGCAGAGGGAGCGAGTGCCTATTCGTAGTCCTCGCTACCGGACTGACTGGTTGTCAGCCTAGAAGCGCTTCCTTCCCTCTTGCTCCAGCCTATGCCGTTGTTCTGCCTCCCTGAATCCAGCCATTATTCCTGTTAACCTCTACCCAGCCATTGTATCCAGCCATTGTTCCTGCTCAAGTCCAGCTATTGTCTCCAGCCATTGTTCCTGTTACCATCTACCCAGCCATTGTATCCAGCCATTGTTCCTGTTCAAGTCCAGCTATTGTCTCCAGCCATTGTTCCTGTTACCATCTACCCGCCATTGTATCCAGCCATTGTTCCTGTTCAAGTCCAGCTATTGTCTCCAGCCATTGTTCCTGTTACCATCTACCCAGCCATTGTATCCAGCCATTGTTCCTGTTCAAGTCCAGCTATTGTCTCCAGCCATTGTTCCTGTTACCATCTACCCAGCCATTGTATCCATCCATTGTTCCTGTTCAAGTCCAGCTATTGTCTCCAGCCATTGTTCTTGTAACCATCTACCCAGCCATTGTTCCTGTTCAAGTCCAGCTATTGTCTCCAGCCATTGTTCTGTTACCCTCACCCAGCCATTGTTCCTGTTCAAGTCCAGCTATTGTCTCCAGCCATTATTCCTGTTACCATCTACCCAGCTATTGTATCCAGCCATTGTTCCTGCTACCATCAATTCAGCTATTGTATCCAGCCATTGTTTCGGTTTCATCTGTCCAGCTATTGTATCCAGCCATTGTTCCTGCTTCATCTATTCATCTATTGTATCCAGTCATTGTTCCCGCTTCATCTGTTATATCCTGCCATTGTATCCAACTTCATTGTAATGGCTCCATTGGGAAGTACTCATAGTCTCCAGTGACCTGTCTGCTCCCACTAGTTACTCTACCCAGCCTACTGTCAGACCTCCTCCTAAGGTACAGTGAACTTCGTCCCTTCAGGACTCGATTCTTTACGTACGAATAGGCCATGGAAGTACCTGAGGAAGCAGCGGCAAGTTTGGGCAAGACTCTTCAGACTATTTCCCTCCGCAGGGACGCCCTTGTCCGATTCTCTCACTCCCCACATTATAATTCATCACCAATGGGATTCTGTCCCTTTTCCGTCTCCCATCCCTCTCACAACCTCCCTCTCTTTTCCTCTTTGCATGTTCTAATACCTCTTCTGAGTACCCTCTGCATCTGAATTTCTCGTGCATCTCACAATCCTATGTATCCTAGCAAATTGGCTTATCGGTATTGCCTTCCTAGTGTGTGCTGGACGGAAACTTTGATTAGACAACAATTGGTTTCTGTCTCCTTGGTGTACAATTCTGTCTTAATTCCCTCACTTCCTTTTCTTACTAACACATTCAAATCCCAGCATTCCCCCTAACCTCCCAGTGCTTGTTTCAACCTAGTTAGAAGTAAGAGAAACTGGGATTTGTAGTGCTTGGCTTCACACCATTGAGACTAATTACATGTGCTACCAATCCAACACTAATCTTTAAGATTAGTGTTAGATCGATAACTTAAATCAAGGTACATCTTTATGACTGCAGGCATGGGGAAGAATCTCTAGGAGAACAACCGGTAGTTAGTTCACAGCCTGATCCTACCTGCGAACAGGAATGCAGAGAGAGTTAGTGGATTCTCACGGCATACCTAAAGGACGCAATCCGGAAATACACTCAATTGACCTGCACAGCAGGATCCTGGTGCCCCTCGCATTCCACATAATAAAGGTGCATATTTAATTAGTTATGCACCTCGCTATCTGCTGCCCTAGGCCTGCTTAGTGGGGGGAGGTACACAAGCGTCCGAGATTTGCCCAGCCCTCCCTTACAATTTGCGGCCTCATGTAAGTAATCACTGTGACCAGAGTATAAGCCAAGGCTAGCTTTTTTGGGTCATTTTAAAAAATAAAAACCTCGGCTTATATTCAAGTATATACGGTACTTCAAAAAGAAAGTTGTTGGATATGTAGATTAAACACAATTAATCCTAAGGGGTTATATGAAAATTCTCCTACCGCTGCTTCTTGAAAGAGAGATGAACATCTTAATAATATATAAATATAGTTATATATAAACATAGTGAAAGAATTACCTTATAAGCTATTCTACACTATTAGTGTATATACTGGAGTATAAGTCGATCCGAGTATAAGCAGAGTTACCTATTTTTACCAGAAAAATTTGCAAAACCTGATTGACCCGAGTATAAGCCGAGGGAAGAAATTATCACCACTACTGCCTTCTGATTCATTATTGTTTTGTGGCTTAAGTTGCCCTTTGCTGGACAGCAAAATTCCCATACATTAATCCCATACAGTAATAGCCAAATCTAGTACCAGTACCCACCAATTCCTTGGCACTCAGATGTTTGCAAACTACAACTCCCAGCATGCTTTGGTTGCTGGGAGTTCGCTGGAATATTGCTGGGGCCCCATGTAAACCAAATGGGAGAACAGTGTTGTGGAATAGACCGAATAGAGAAAGAGAGAGACTGTCTGGGGATAAAACTCCCTCTTCTACACAGCTGAATCTAATCTGGTCTAAGGATTGGGAATCCACCCCACCCTTCACTTTTGGATTCCCAGTAAAACCAGCCCCAGTACACATCTTACATGTGCCAGTTCTCAAGAGAATGGCCGAATTCGCGGCCGAAATGCATTGACCTGTTTGTCATGGATTAAAAGTTTTGTTATAAGACCCAGGAGTGCTCCATTTATCGAGTTGCTTTTATATATATATATCATATTAGTGCATGTATATAACAGTATAACATATCACCAGGGTACATTTTGATAATTAAGGATCGTGCCCACCGTATTTATAATAAAACGTAAAAAAAAACTCAACAAGAGCAACAAAACCCCATAGAAACAGCAACTACAAGGTCTTTACCCCTTGGGTTACATTACATAAATAAATCATGAAACCACCGCTCAGATGGTTAATCTAAGAAAGTCTTTATTAATCAACTTATAGGTGGAAGACCCACATTCATCAGGACAATATTAAATAACACACTGTTTAAATCCTTTACAACAAACCAAAGCATACCAATTATCCAGGTTTTTTTTTTTAAACTGTTTTATTAATATGTACACAGGCATGAACATTATTATTCAATTGAGTCTAGCGCGGCCAATGGAAACACACAGTCCCGAGCGTTCTCCTTATGAAGTTCATAGGGAGAACGCTCGGGACTGTGTGTATGCAGATCTTTGAAAGATGGCAGACAGGATCTTGCAGATCCTGTCTGTCATCTTTCAGAAATCTGTGCTGTGTGTACCTAGCTTTAATCCAAAGCGTGTTTATTGCAGGTCTGTACTACCTACACGTTTCGGCCCTCTACAAACAGGCCGTCATTAGGTTTTAACAACCCTACGTGTAGGTAACGCGTATATATATATATATATATCCCTTATATTATATAAATATATAGCATTATTACACATAGGAAAGGTCCATATGTATGTGTGTAATTAGCATAAGAAATAACACCATACAAAGTACAGTACTACTACCTACTACTGAATTACAAAAAAATGTATACACAATTAATAAACTAAACTTACTTTACTGGACACCCCTAAGCTTGAATGGAAAACTCAAAATGATAGGTTAAGACACACCTCCAGGATTTCAACAGGGTCTCCATAGTTGTCAGAGGCACAAGCTCTCTGGGCAAATCTCCCGTACAGGATTTACCAGAGGCTGTGCGATTTTGGGTGAATCTCACCCGCACATAAGTATTTATCGCCAGCTATTAGTTGGTGTTTAATACTTACGTATAAAGAGGCACGCAACCTCTGGTAAATTAATTTGAAACGGACGCACGAGTGCCTCTTCTGGTACACGTGCTGCTGCTGCAAAGCAGGCATTAACGTTGCGCCAACCAATCGACCCATATAATGCTTCCCTAATCCATTAGTCTAATAGCTATGGATGTAAGGGAAGGGCAGATGAATCACTTGCCTGTTCAAATCCTTGGGTAGGAAGCGCTAAAGCATGACCGTGGGATTTTAATGTCTGTAAGTCAGGAAAATGTCTTTATTCCAGGATGTATGAAAACTAATTTTTCCAGAATTCTGTGCAGTTAGGAAATGCTGGGAGTTGTAGTTTTAAACATGTGAAACGTTCATTAAGAGGACACTAACTGCAAAACAGAGAATGCTGGGATTTGTAGTTTTCAAACATGTGAAAGGTCACAAGCTTAGGCTGTATTAGATCTAGATAGATGCCTTAGCTACAGGATATTAAGAAAAAACTTTCTGCAAACAGAGAATGCTGGGAATTGTGGTTTTCAAACACGTAAAAGGTCACAAGTTAAACACGCCTGCTCTATACCATTAGGCTGTATTATATCTAGACACATGCCTTTGCCACAGGCAATAAATAAGATACTTTGCCTGTCCCCAACCTTTTCTTTAAGTGAGAAATATGTGTTTATATGTTAAGATTATTAAGGCAATGCTATTATAATAACATGATTCTATGAGGTACCTTCTGTTATAAGGCTCTATTTCATACTCTGTGTGGAGCTTCCACACCTCTCCCTAACATGTATATTCAATCAGTATCCTGTGCTCCCAAGTCCTAACCCCATAGGTTAGTTAAACTTGTTGTGGTAAATACTAATAAATATGAACCTTGCATGTTAATCAGGATACTGTATAGGATTTAAGGTGGCTATACATATATCCGATTTTACTTATCCAACCAAGCGCTCATGCAACATTAGTTTGATCTTGCCAGAACCACCTTTCCCATACTTCTATGCCACAGACAGAAGGTTCTTGCATGATTGGTCTAATGTCGCGGGAGCACTTGGTCGGTAAAGTAAAATCGGATATATGTATGGGCTGCTTTTGATTGCCCAAAGGTGCTGTTTAGATTGCCTGGGTCACTTCTGCAGGTTTATTCCACATAGACCCTCTATATTCTAACTGGCAGGTAGTATAGTTAAGGGAGGATAGAAGTGTGTGTTTGTTCATTAAATATGATGTGATTATTTGGGTTTTTTTTTTAGGACCTTCAGACTAATTTTATTATTGCCCCCCTGGATGTTTCCTGATGGTTCCTGTGAGCACTAAAACATACACACATAATTTCCACTGTGTATAAGATTATAGGATTAAAGGACGCACTCATGGGTCTTATAGAAGACCCATGAAATCTTCTATAAGACCCGTGAGTGCATCCTTTAATCCTATCTCATATACTCACTTGGCGGACTGCATCCGGGCATTTGATTGTGAGAGGAGTGCCGACCACATTATCTCTTAAGCTGAACAATATAATACACCGCACTCCAGTCTTCATGCAAGTAACTTTTATTATGTGGCTCCCTGCAACTCAGGGCTACGTTTCGGGAACTACATGTCCCCTTTATCAAGCCCGCAGCGTGACGGCCATAACATAATACAAACATAGAATAATTTACATCAGTGGTATACCCCATATATAACCCTCCCAGTTAGCCCACCCCATCAATTAACCAATTACATAATCAAATCATTTTGTTCATTCTTAAAGGCAGGTACCAGCAGTCAGTCAAAACGACATTCCGGTATGGAGAAAGGCAAGAAGAGAAACCAAGGCACCACATAGTGACCCCTGAAAGATAATAAAATATCAAATATTACATCTTACAAGAAAATATATTACGAAAATATAATCACGATTAAGAGCAAAAGGATGAAGAGTCTTTAAACAATGTACCCACCAAACTTCTCTTTTTTTGAGTAATAGTTCTTTATCCCCCCCACGCTTGGGTCTAGGAACACACTCCAAAACCAAAAATCGTAGCTCAGACTCACTTTGGTGGGCCTCATTAAAGTGAATAGGGACTGGTAATTTGGCATTCTTAAGTTTAATGCTAGATTTATACTGCAAAATTCTGTTTTTAACGGGCTGGGTGGTCTCCCCTACGTAGATCTTATTACATGAGCAGAGGAGGGCACACACCACATATTTATAAACTCCTTCATTTTAATCACATATTTACATTGCTTGCAGGATCTAGTCATAAACATTTCCTTGTGACTTGTCCGAAGATCGGAACCCACAAATTGATTAGCTAATGTTTTACCATTTTTGTATGAAATTAAAGGGGGGGGGAGCAAATTCTTGAACTGTTGGAAACCCATCCTTTAATAGGTTGTTATACAAACAATTATTAATAAGTGTACTTTGTAACAAATATTGTGTTACAAAGGGTATTCAAGCACAACCATCATTCCTATGTCTGGTTCTACCTCTATTGGATCTTGCAAGGGCCTGATCAAGAACTCGTGGGGGATACCCCCGGTCTTGAAACTTATGATACATGTCAATGATTTGTTGTGATTTCCGAATAGGGTTAGATACAATTCTGGACACTCTGGCTAATTGGTAAAGATTTTAGTTTAAACTGGGTGGAAACTACTGTATATTAAAAGCTGGTTGCGAGCTGTAAGTTTCGAATATAACCATTGTCCTGGGTCACCATAACATCTAAAAAATGGATCCTTTCCATGTGATATTCCAAAGTGTAAAAAACAGAATTTTGCAGCATAAATTTAGCATTAAACTTAAGAATGCCAAATTACCAGTCCCTTTTCACTTCAATAAGGCCCACCATAGTGAGTCTGAGCTACGGTTTTTGGTTTTGGTGTGTGTTTCTAGACCCAAGCGTGGAGGGGATAGGGAATTATTTCTCAAAATAAGAGAAGTTTGGTGGGTACATTGTTTAAAGACTCTTCATCCTTTCGGTCTTAATTGTGATTATGATTTGCATATTTTCTTGTAAGATGTAATATTTGATATACTGGTACCTGCCTTTAAGAATGACCAAAATGATTTGATTATGTAATTGGTTAATTGATGGGGTGGGCTACCTAGGAGGGGTATATATGGGGTATACCACTAATGTAAATTATTCTATGTTTCTATTATGTTATGGCCGTCACACTGCGGGCTTGATAAAGGGGACGTGCAGTTCCCAAAACATAGCCCTGTGATGCAGCAAGCCACATAATAAATGTTACTTGCATGAAGATTGGAGTGCGGTGTATTATATTGTTCATGGATATTAGGACGTTTGGCTGAAGTCCCGCTGAACACCGGCACCCGACTACCTATTTGAGGGGGAGTGTGGCATATATATATATATATATATATGCAACTTCCTATGAAATAGCAAAGCACTCCATGGACTTCAATATATAAGGTTTTTATTGATACCTCAGTAGGTCCGTATTACCAACGCGTTTCGGCCCAATGGCGGCCGTCGTCAGTAAAAACCTTATATATTGAAGTCCATGGAGTGCTTCGCTATTTCATAGGAAGTTGCATGTATTGAAACCCGCGATAGCACCCGGGCATTGGAGTGGAACAGAGTGCGAAGGATCTCGAACAATTGTTGTATATATATAGCCTTCCTTTATATAAAATTATTTTCCATTTATATATATATATATATATTTTAGCAAAAGTGTGCCCGTTGGTGCACAGTGGGTTTTTTATGTGTTAATTTTATATAGTTTAATTTGCTGGAGTGTTAGTTTCATATATTTATTAAAATATATTAATATATAATAAGTGTAAGCTACCCGCCACTTACAAGGCCCTCCATATTAGGGTGGTCCTATCTAAGAATTACATATTTTAAGTAATAATGCTGTTATTTTTGTAGTGTAATTATTATGTTTAAGATACATTTTTACCTAATGATAACTTCCCGCAGCACTTGGAGCCTTTCCCAGTAGTTCCGTCTTCCAGGGGTAGTTTGCGGTTGTCCGCGGCCGAAAACCAGGCTCCCAGGCCCTGGTGCTTGTTTAATATGGGGTATTCCTATTGGCTGCTAGAATACAGTCGACCACTATTACAGTATTGTACTAACCTGGAAGCTGATCATTGTGAGCAGTGCTGCTAACAGAATAGGAGAAAGAGACAGAGAAATTGACAGAGAGAGACAGACAGAAAGAGACAGACAGAAAGAGAGAGACAGACAGACAGAGAGAGAGACAGAGAGAGACAGACAGACCAACAGAGAGAGAGACAGAGAGAGAGAGACAAACAGAGACAGAGAGAGAGACAGACAGTGTCATTTGGCCACGCCCACCCGCTTCCACTACACATTGCATCAGGATGTGAAGCACTCTCCCACAATGCAATACAGCTGGATATCATCTACACTTACTGGGAAAGCAAACTTTGTTTTGATTGGCCATTAACTCGCACATGCTCAGTAAGTCTCTCCCACAATGCAATACAGCTGGATATCATCTACACTTACTGGGAAAGCAAACTTTCTTTTGATTGGCCATTAACTCCACATACTCAGTAAGTCTCTCCACAATGCAAAGCAAACTGAACCTTTTTTTGTGTTTATTTAGTTACATTTTGTTCTAAATTGACATAAACAAACAATGTTAGACTGCATCCATGTATTATAGTGTGTAACCTTTTAAAGTATTTGTAAGGAAATAGGTATGTTTTTACATATCACCCTTTTCACATTTATACTCTCTTTCCTTTTGTCAAGTTTGAATGTATAAGGAAGATACCAATTATTTTATTCCATAGATAATATTAGGAGAAAGGGTTTTTCATTTTTTGTATGTATGTATGTATAGTTTATTTATAAAGCGCCACTTGAGGACGCAGTGCTGTACAGTAATAAAATACAATAAAGTCATACAAGGGGGATAAATACATAGATAGTTAAGTACATATCTAACCATAAAGTAAATGGTAAAAGGTAAATGGTAAAAAGAGGTAGTTCAGTTGCTGGATTGAGACGAATGCAGTGCAAATAAAACAATCATATAATGTGCTGGTTTTGGCTCATTAGTAGAGATGACCAGTTTGTGGATTTTCTGGAATTCCGCTTTCCAAATTTTTTCTGAACTGCGTTCGAAAATCTTTGAAAATTCGAGAAATTTAGAAAATTCTATTTTTCAAGGAATTTTCGAAAATTTGGTATAAATGATTCTTTCAAAATGATTCAATTAGTATTTCTGAAAAATATTAATTGTAACCAATTCTGATTAGTTACAATCAGAATTTTCAGAAAGAACCTGATTGGTATACTAACCAAGCACATTCTTTTTTTCAGTCAGAATTGGTTACAATCAGATTCTTCCAGAAAGCATACCAATAAGATTCTTTCTGAAAGAATCTGATTGCAACCAATTCTGATTGGATACAATCTGATTCTTTCAGAAATAATCTGATTGGCATACTAACTAGAGATGGATCGGATCGTGGATCCGAACCCGGTTTGATGGTGGATCTCCGAAATCTGCAAATCTACGGAATTCGCAGATTTTCTGGAATTCGTTTTTCGGATTTTCTGAACCCACTTTTGAAAATTTTCTAAGATTTTCACATATCAAATTCACCAACTTCAGCGATTTTTATTAGTTCATATCCCCTGGGTATAAAAGGCAGTTAGACAGGCACCATTTTGTCAGTGTGTTAAAGAGAGTTTTTTTTCTGCTTTTTGAGCTTTCTGTGTGTGAATTTTAGTGTGGTGGACTAGCACTTGTTGCACTTGTGGTGGACTAGCACTATAAGTTTTTTTGGACAAATTTAGTGTTATGCCCTTTAGAGGTCTAAAGGCCCTATTTAAAAACATGATCGATATCGATAATGTACAACCGCGGCCGTACATTTATGTTCATTAATTACGTTAATTAATTAACAAACCAATTCTGGAGGGCCAAAACAGTGGGCAAAAATGATGCGCCAGACAGTACTATGTAGCCCCTCCATTATAGTGCACTTCTGGCACTGTACGTGCCTGGTGCCCATTTGAATGCTTCAAATCCAAGGGCAAATGCAGGATTTTTAAGGGAGGGGGGGATTTCTGAACAAGCACAGTAGTAAGTTCATGACTAAAGATTGATTAGAACCGAACTTGAACCAGAGCATTAACAGTTCGAATGGACCAAAACCATTCCGGACTTTTAACCACACAGGAGTGTGTTGCAGTAGTCTACCCGGGATATGATTGAGTTGGAGCAGACAGAAGTTGGTAAGTGTGTTGACATGGGGTTTGAAGGAAATATCTGAATCTAGCATTATTCCTAGGCAACGGATATGAGATATAGGAATGTTGTTAGTGCTTCCCAAGTCCTACCCCATAGAGCCAGGAATCTGTATCTTGCACTGACGAGATCTAACAAGATCGAAACATGTCATGTCTGCAGGTCAGATGATTGGCTCTATACATAGGCATAGGCTGTATTGCATGTTAATAAACCAGCAGTTCTGGACACATGCATTAGCCATAGGACATAAGGGAGAGATTTTGTATATTTCCACCTGGGAAAAAGAAGGTCTCCTTAAGCTTTTTAGCTGCCTTGTCTACTTGCTTTGCAAGTCCAACCCCATATCTTTCACTGGTGAGATGTAACAAGATTGAAACATGTCATGTCTGCAGGTCAGATGATTGGCTCTATGGCTCTATACAGTAGGCTGCATTGCATGTTAATAAGCCAGTGGTTCTTGACACATGCATTAGCCTTAAGGCATAAAGGAAATTTTGCATATCTCTGCCCCTTATTCTGGGGAACCTAAGAATAAGAAATTACTTCTTGTTTCTTAGATTTCGTGGGCAATGCTATTCATATAGCATGAGACTGCAAGATACCTTCTGTTATAAGAAGGCTCTGCTCCATTTTTATGCTCTGTGGAGGGGTTTTCGCTTCTTTTGGCCCACCTCTTCTTAACTTTTTAGCTGCCTTGTCTATTAATATTAATAGTGAGACTATAAGATTGTGAGGGTCGAAAAAGGACAAGTTCAGTCTTGTCCATGTTTAGTTTGAGGAAGCAGAAGGACAGGACGGCATAGATGGCACTAAGGCAGTAGGGGGTCTGGGATGTATGTGTAACGTAGGGAGATCTGGGTCAGAGATGTAAATTTGGTTATCATCCGCATACAGGTGATACTGAAATCCAAATGAACCAATGAGTTGTACAAGGCCATAGGTGTTCATGGAGAAAAGGGAGGGAGGGGGCGAGGGGTAGAGCTAATTTCAGAGTGGAAAACACTAAGGGCCAGGCCCCACTTATGTGTTTTTTGTGATTTTGCGCGTGTTTTTTGTGATTTTGCGCACACGTTTTGCGCTCGCGATTGCGCATGATATGGTTATAATCAAAATTGCGGGAATGCGAAAATCCCAGTGATTTCCTATGCGCATGCGTGTCGGTTCGCGGTTTGGTAATGCATGCGTTCACCATTTCTCGTGCGTTAACGCATGCATTTCAATAATGGAAAATGGCAAAATCGCATGCGCAAGACAAATGCACAAACGAAAAACGTACAAGAATCGTGCACGCAGTCTGGTGCGATAACTCTCGCGATTGCATGTACGATTTAGTACGTTGTACTCTTAGTACCCTAAAAGTTCTACCAGAGAGATAGGAAGTTAGCCAAGAAAGTGCAGTATCCTTGATACCTAAGGTGGCCGGGTTCTGAAGAAGTAGAGGTTAATGAACAGTATCAAAAGCAGAGGGTAGAAGAATGAGCAAAGAATAGTGATCTTTAGATTTAGCACTAAGTAGATCATTGGTCACTTTAGTGAGGGCAGTTTCTGTGGAGTAGTTAGGGTGGAAGCCTGACAGGAGGTGGTCAAAGAGAGAGTTAGCAGACAGGTTAAGAACCAGGTCAGTATAGACATGTCTTTCCAGCAATTTGGATGCAAAAGGGAGAAGAGAGACAAGGCGGTGGCTGAAAAGAGCACATTGGTCCAGGGAGGTTTTTTTTTAAGTATAGGGGATACCACGGCATGTTTAAATGAGGAGGGGAAAATACCAGTAGATAGGGACAAGTTAAAGAGGGAGGTTAGGGCTGGGTATGAAGGGAGGAAAGGTGGGGAATAAGAAAAGGTCGAGGGGGAAGGTGGTGAGATGTGTCATGTATAATGGATAGGAGAGATAAAATAGTGGTGAAGCTTGTTAGTGGGCAAATAGAATGAGGAAACAATGAAGGGAGGCTAGACAGTGCAGTGGTAGGGGTATAGATGGAGGGAAATATAGCTAATAGAATGCTGAAATATATATAAAGGTTTAGATAGGAGGATAATCTTTATCAAATCTATTCTTTGCAATAGACTTATCGAGAGTGTTTTCACTTTATGTTCGGCTAATTCTAGTAGAGGTTGTATGTTTAGGTTCAAAAATTTGGATGAGGAAGTAGTTATTTGGATGCCTAGGTATTTAAAATGTTGTACCACCAGGCCCAGAGATGCAATTATTGGAGTTAAGTTCACAGGGGGGTCTATGGGGAGAATAATAGATTTGTTCCAGTTTGTGTAAAGCCCTGAATATGGTCCAAATTGGTTAATTAATTTTTGGGTAGTGAGAAGGGACTCGACATTGTCAGCTAGGTATAAGATGAGATTGTCTGCATACAAGCTTAACAGACTAGTGCAGGTGTTTATGGTTAAACCTTGTATGTTGGAGTTGTGCCTAAGTTGAATGGCTAACATCTCAATTGTGAGTGCAGTTATAAGAAAATAATGTACAATATAAAAATACAAATAGATGAAGTTGATAAAATATACTTACTTGAGCAAGTAAGCAAAGTTTTTGCCACCAGACAATCAGAATGCAGCAGCGTCTCTAGAAGCAAGTTCCAATTACAATATGGTTGGGATAAGAGCAGTTTCAATTGACCCCGGGCTGCCATTTCCACTGCTGATGGAGTTCTTTCAAAATGTAAGATAAAGACAGAATAATGTCGTTAATTTATCTAAGAAATGAATAGCCTTAAAGTGCAGATGTAATGCTAACTCATTTAAATGTCAATTCCTCCCAGATTACTCAGAAAATGCTTTCATGCTTGCTTACTTTAAAACTGCTCAGGGAAAGAATTACATTTAATCTCAAGTAGCTAAAAGCAAATTAACATTTGGTAAGATGCCAGATATGTTACCAGCACAAAGTTACTTCACTTATCCTCCATATAATAAGATGCGTGCTGTGTTATATGAAGAATGGTAATTCACACAAAACTGTTTATTAAATTCAAAGAAAACTAAAGTTTTTGATACAAATATCACTATGAAAGATAGCTTTCTCTTGGACGGGCTCTGACCTTTTCAGTCTTTCTTCTCAGTAATGTGTGTTAATACATTACAGACGTTTACCTGCAAGAACCGTGTCTTCCTATTAAACAGGTCCTAGACTGAGGTGGGGGTGACCTGGCAATCACAACTTTCATGCATAAGGGTACTCACCCTGGGTAGTATCAATTGGAAGGGGCGGGTTGGAGGTTTAATGTTTTTTTATATTGTTATCCTTGAAATACATTTTAGTTTTTCTTCAATTCAATAAACACAATTTCATGTAAATGATTTTTATTCATATAACAGAACATATATCTTCTAACAAGCATCTATTGGAATGGATTACTGAGAAGCATGACCAAAGAGAGAGGTGGTAGTATGTTTAGGAAGACTTGTTTTCATTAAATTAATTTTACTAATTAATGTAAACATGTAAATCCACATTACATTGTCCTTGTGATTGTACATAGTCCTTGTAATGTTCAATAAAGAGTTATAAGAAATAACTTCTTTATGGATCTGTAAGCAACCTAGCTGTAGATGGGAAAGGGGAAGACATCTCTGCCAGCAACACCTGCCAATATACTGCCCAGGCTGTAAACACCTTGCCTGGCTATAACCATAATTAGTTTTGAATAAGGCAGTTGGTCTTTAAATATCTGCAGTGCACATTCAGCTTTTATTTGCCTGTTCCTTTTCAAATATACAAGTATGTGCAACTTAGTTGGACTACTGATGTGCCTACTTTCTTACCTTGTGATGTTACCAGCCAGATAATGCTTTGCAACCAACGTTATGGACCAAGTCGTTATTGGTTACCCAGTGTGATTATGCCAGCAATGTTACATGCAGATACTGCATCGGTGAATCACATTGTGAACCACTGTTAACCATTGCAGAACTTTTAATACCAGCCATTTGGAATTAAAAAGTTGATATCACATCGCTTGCGGTGACTAGATGGTTAAGTTCCGTATTACCCATACATCTGTCACAAAGCAGCAGTTTAAAACATGCTAACTGATATTACATAGATCCTGTTAATGTTTAAAGATCATGACTTGTGTTAACCAAAAATAAAGTATTCTTCACTACCAGAGCAGCCAAGGAATCTTAAAGGGTATCTCCACCCTCTATATAATTTTTTTTTTTTAAAATGTAGCCATCCCTGCCCATCCCCAACCGCTATATTTGATTTCTAAAAAAAGAACCAGAACTGTACTTACAGCCCCTCGCTCTAGCAGTGCACTGATCTGTCTCCCTGCTTGCCGGAACTAGCAAACGGGCCAGACCGGGAGCAAAGGGCTGTAAGTACAGTTCAGATTTTTTTTTAGAAATCTAATATAGTGAAGGGGGTGGGAAGGGATGTCCTACCTTTTAATTTAAAACTTTTTATGCTAGGTAAAGGACAGCCAGGGAGGGATCGGAAGGGAGGGAAAGGGTTCCCCTGCGCTTGCGACTGTCCTCTCAGAGGACAAGGAGGGGGCAGAAACCTTTCATACAGGAAGACGCCTCTATGGGAGATCCAAATGAAGCAGAGATGTAAAGTAAGGATTTACTTTACCTTTACTACACAGTGGGAACAGCAGTGGTTTAAGTTTTAGTTTTGGAGGTGGAGCTGCCCTTTAAGTACCCTTGCAGTTCTAAGACATAGATAGATAGATATGATAGATAGATAGATAGATAGATAGAGATATATAGTTTAAGTGTTTTTTTCTAGGTTTTGGGCATGCCAGTGTGTTTATACACTTAGAGCCACATTCTAAATGAATGCATAGGAATTTTATTAAAGGTTGTTTAGGGCAAAGAGAATAGTGCAATGCGTCTTTCGTATGATGTATAAATGTGTGTTTCTAGTCTTCCAGTTAGTCAGCACTAGAGATGTCCGAACTTCGCAAAATCCGGTCCGCTCGAGGATCTGAGAGAAAATTCGAAAAATCCGCGAGCGAACCTGGTAAAATGAAAAATATTCTCGAAAATTACGAGATTTCTCGTATTTTCGAAAATTTTCAAAATTACGAGTTTTGCGTATTTCTGAAAATTTTCGAAAACGTATTTTTCAAAAATACAAGTAATCCTCGGAATTTCGAAAATTTTCAAAATACGTAATTAGGAAAATAAGGACATCCTCATATTTTCGGAAATTTTCGAAAGTATGTATTTTCGAAAATTTTCGGAAATATGAGAAATCTCGTAATTTCGAAAATTTTTCGAAAATAGGAGAAATCCGCAGTTCGGAAGTTCAGAAGGTGGAAAATCCAGAAAAATCCGCCGTCTGCGAACGGGATATATCCGCGGCGGATCCGGGTTCGGATCCGCGAACCGGCCATCCCTAGTCAGCACCTGTTTTTGTAAAGATAAGAATTACTAGTACTGCACAACTGAGTACGGCAACAAAAAAAAATGATTAAACTGAGCATTTGGAATAATAAAATCTCTAATTACAGATCTTTTTAATTAAACACATATAGGGCTGCATGAAAAACTGCACATAAGAATTGCAATGAGTTTGCATTTGTGTTCTCTTTTAGTCTATTTTGATTGTGCTTGCATTGCATTCACATTTGCGTGTGCTTGTCTGCAATTAGTAGATCTTTGTATCTACTTGTTTTTGCTTGTATGTGCTTTTTTTGCATTCCAATAGAAAGGGTATTTGCAGCCAGCAGAAATTGTGTGTGTCTATCTTCTTGATCCTCCACCTGCCTGCCAACACATCTCCTCAGGCACACTAAGTACTCACTGTGGGCAAACATGTATGTACCAGTTACTGTGGGCAATGTTATGTACCAGCCACTGTGGGCAAATTTGTATGAAGCAGCCACTGTGAGCAAATGTGTATGTACCAGTCACTGTGGGCACACTGTATGTAACAGTCACTGTGGGCGCAAACTCGTATGTACCAGTCACTGTGGGCAAACTTGTAAATACCAGTCACTGTGGGCAAACTTGTAAATACCAGTCACTGTGGGCAAACTTGTATGTACCAGTTACTGTGGGAAAACTTAATGTAACAGTCCCTGTGGGCAAACATGTATGAACTAGTCACTGGGGGCTTTTTTTGCCCACTGTATGTGTGTTGGCATTTGGTTTTCACATTCTCTGTGTGGAAGGCTGTTAATTTTACTATTTTTTGTTTATCTCATACATTACCAGTCTCTGTTTTACTCATGCAATAACAGTCTCTGTTTTGCTTATACATTAACAGTCTCTGTTTTGCTCATAGATTACCAGTCTCTGTTTGACTCATTCATTACCAGTCTCTGTTTGACTTATACATTATCAGTCTCTGTTTGACTTATACATTACCAGTCTCTGTGTGGCATATATGTCAGCCTTTCAGTTCAACAGGCAGTGTTAGTGAGACCTCCAGTTTATCAAATAGTGTAACAGTCAGCCCACCATTTCATATATAAATAAATCAGCTCCTACTTGAACATACTGTATATAGTACAATAAGAAATTCACCAGTTCGCCATTTCTAATCAATGGTCCAGGTGCAGCCTCCCCTACACCAATCACTCCACACGGTAAAATACACAAACTTCCCACCTAGCAAGAAACTGGCGCACACAGGAAAGAAAACACACACCAACTGGGTTATTCAATAAAAGTTCTTCAGGGTTATTCAATAAAAGCTCTTATTGTTAAAAATGGTGCTAATTTTGCCCCAACCAATCAGATCTTATTTAACATTTGAAAGCTAATATCTGATTGGTTGCTTATTGTTAAAAATGCTTATTGTTAAAAATGGTGCTAATTTTTCCCCAACAAATTAGATGTTAGCTTTCATATGTTAAATAAGATCTGAATGGTTGGGGCAAAATTAGCACCATTTTAAACGATAAGAACTTGAATCTCCCTGAATGTCTTCAAATCAAACAGGTAGACACAACTTTACTTAAATAACTTGAACACATCCAGGACTCCCTGCTGCGTTTCGAGCTTGCTGCTCTTAGTCATAGGGGTGCTCCAGTGTCTCGCTTTGTGGGAAGTTTGTGCTCCACATATTCTCAGTGTTATTTTTTGTTTTTTTTTAAACTTTTATTCGTTTTTTACCTTTGCTTTTACAATACTTAAAGGTTTAGTTGCTACCACCTGCCTGTGAAAGGTTCTTGGAAACTCAAAAAACATCAGCAGGGGAAAACAGTGCATGAGATTCCTACCGTCCAAACATACTGTAAGGGTTTGGCTTCTTGTTTAATGGAACAAGTCAGTATGCTCTGGTTTAGTCTTGACTGGTGAGGAGGATTCTGGGAAAAACTATAGGAGTTTTTAGAGAAGGCCTTTTCCCTGGAAACAGAGCTAATAGTAATAGTATTCTTTTAAATATTTGAGTTTTGGAAACTCGAAAGACATTCAGCGGGGAAAAACAATGCATGAGATTCCTTCCATTCAAACATACTGTAAGGGTTTTGCTTCTTGTTTAATGGGACAAGTGAGTATGTTCTGGTTTGGTGTTGACTGGTGAGGAGGATTCTGGGAAAAACTATAGGAGCTTTTAGAGAAGGCCTGTCCCTGGGAACAGAGCTAATAATAACAGTATTATTTTAAACATTTGATAGGTATGATGTATAACACCTTATGATATATTTAAAATTATAGAATCTAGGAAGAGGGTCTACTTTTCAAGTATTTTTACCCTTAAAATAAGCATTAGTTAACATTATTTTAAAAATTGCAACGTCTATACTACAGCCACAGTTAAAATAAAAACCGGTTTGCATAGGAAAGATACTTACCGTCACTGTTTAAATACCAAGTAAAAATCCTGTTTTTATAGAACAGATGGAGGTTGTTACAGCAGACACATTACAAAATATATACAGATTTCTTGGCATTAAAAAGATACAGATTGAGATGCTCTGCAGAGTAAAGTGATTTACTCTGATGGGAAAATGTCTAGCTATAGACAAAGTCTGGCCACCAATAGACCATCGGCTGCCTTATGGAGTAGTTGTGAGTAAGACATATGGGTAAGCATATGCTATCCCATTTTTATTGCTAACATAAAACTATGGACAAGCTAAATCTGTAAATGTATTGACAATGTCTGTACAGTTAAGCAAGCCCATAGTTTTATGTTTTGTAAACTGACCACTGTTATGTATATAATGAATTAAAATCAATGATAAAACATTTTACAAGTAAGAAGCCCAGAATGGCAAAAATGAGATGCACAGAAAACAAACCATTAAAAAAAAGGCATTCAAGGTTAAATAAATATTAACAATAATGTGTATGGCACACATGCAGATTACAAATGCAGAATGCCTGAAATCACTTTAATGCACACTTCATAATCACTTCATCGTGGTATGCACTTCAGAATCACTACCGTATTATGCACTTCATAATCACTACCATGGTATGCACTTCATTATCAGTTCATCATGGTATGCACTTCAGAATCACTACCATAGTATGCACTGAAAAATCACTACCATGGTATGCACTTCAGAATCCCTACCACAGTATGCACTTCAGAATCACTACCATATTATGCACTTCAGAATCACTACCATTGTATGCACTTCATAATCACTTCATCATGATATGCACTTCAGAATCACTACCATAGTATGCACTTCCGAATCACTACCATTGTATGCACTTCAGAATCACTACCATGGTATGCACTTCAGAATCACTTCATCATCGTATGTACTTCATAATAACCCATCAACAGTAAATCTCGATTTAATCTACCAAATGCTCTTTAGAGTCACTTCATGTTGATATGCACTTCAAAATGCACTTCAGAGTCACTTCATCATGATATGCACTTCAGAATCACTAGCATAGTATGCACTTCCGAATCACTACCATTGTATGCACTTTAGAATCACTACCATGGTATGCAGTACAGAATTATTACCATAGTTTACACTTCAGAATCACTACCATAGTATGCACTTCAGAATCACTACCATAGTATGCACTTCAGAATCACTACCATAGTATGCACTTCAGAATCACTTCATCATGGTATGCACTTCATAATAACCCATCAACAGTAAATCTTGATTTAATCTACCAAATGCTCTTTAGTCACTTCATCTTGATATGCACTTCAAAATCACTACCATAGTATGCAATAAAAAATGCACCTCAGAGTCACTTCATCATGATATGCACTTCAAATCACTACCATAGTATGCAATACAAAATCACTTCAACATGGTATGCACTTTATAATCACTACCATAGTATGTACTTCATAATCACTTCATCATGGTATGCACTTCAGAATCACTACCATATTATGCACTTTAGAATTACTACCATTTCATAATCACTTCAACATGGTATGCACTTCAGAATCACTACCATATTATGCACTTCAGAATTACTACCATTTCATAATCACTTCAACATGGTATGCACTTCAGAATCACTACCATGGTATGCACTTCCTAATCACTACCAGGGTATGCACTTCCTAATCACTACCAGGGTATGCACTTCATTATCACTACCATGGTATGCACTTCATTATCACTACCAGGGTATGCACTACATTATCACTACCATGGTATGCACTTCATAATCACTACCAGGGTATGCACTTCATTATCACTTCATCATGCTATGCACTTCAGAATCACTACCATAGTATGCACTTCAAAATGCCTACCATGATATGCACTTCAGAATCACTACCATAGTATGCAATTCAAAATCCCTACCATGATATACACTTCATAATCGCTTCATCATGATATGCACTTCAGAATAACTACCATAGTATGCACTTCCAAATCACTACCATGGTATGCAGTACAGAATTATTACAATAGTTTGCACTTCAGAATCACTACCATAGTATGCACTTCAGAATCACTACCATAGTATGCACTTCAGAATCACTACCATAGTATGCACATCAGAATCACTTTATCATGGTATGCACTTCATAATAAACCATCAACTATAAATCTTGATTTAATCTACCAAATGCTCTTTAGAGTCACTTCATCTTTATATGCGCTTCAAAATCACTACCATAGTATGCAACTCAAAATGCACTTCAGAGTCACTTTATCATGATATGCACTTCAAAATCACTACCATAGTATGCAATTCAAAATCACTTCAACATGGTATGCACTTTATAATAACTACCACAGTATGCACTTCAGAATTACTATCATAGTATGAACTTTAGTATCACTACCATAGTATGTACTTCATAATCACTTCATCATGGTATGCCCTTCAGAATCACTACCATAGTATGCAATTCAAAATGCACTTCAGAGTCACTTCATCATGATATGCACTTCAAAATCACTATCATAGTATGCAATACAAAATCACTTCATCATGGTATGCACTTCATAATATAGATATATTAGGGATAGGAGCATGCCTGCCAGAAACAGTTTTCTTTGTACTGGCACTCCTCACCAAAATGATATTGGGAGGTAGAAATTACCAATTCTGCCTCCCTTTCCCAGGTACTTTTGCTTTTAAGTGTTTTTTAAAAACTTATAACAATATGCATTATAGATTCCCTTTAAATTAGAGAAATAATTTAAACTAACCACTTTAAAGGGCATATACATCCCCCCCATAAAAGTTCATACTTCCCCACCCCTAAAAACCTCGCAAGAGTTACTTACCTGTCTGGCATTCTTGAAGAGAGATATTTTTCACTGTCCTATTTGTTGGTTGTTGAAAACACCTCCGTTTACAGTTGTATGGACTTCTTTTGAGCTTGAACATGTGCACATAAGGCAGTCCGGTCAGCAGCAATCAGTCATTTGCCATGACATCACCCATCATAGGTGTCAGGAAAGTGTGTAGTGACTTGGTAAGAATGGGTTAACTATTGGTATTAGTTCTTGCAAAGGGCCAATAAAAATACCATTCCACCCTGGAACAGTCCTATTGTTTATATTACGATTAGTGAAGCATAGAACCAGATCTCCTTTTCCAGACAATGTGGGGCCGAACCGTGTATCTGGAATTCTCTTCAGCTAGGGGTCTGGTGGGTACTAAGAGGTCATTTTAAGGACAGTTGTACATGTAAAATAAATATATTTCAGTATTGGAATGTGTAAGACAGAAACCAATATTACATCTGTGAATGGAAAGTAAGGCCCATTAATATGATACCCAACATGGAGCCCTTATTCCCTTGCCAAGGCGAGTTATTAATATCTTGGGAAATATGGATAACACACAGGTCATGTTTGGTATTGGAGGAATTGATAATTAATACAGGAGAGGAATATGTTGTCAATATCCCAGTACAATGTACATATCTAAATTTATATGGAATCTGCCTAACTGAGGGGGAATGAATGCTTTTGGCTAGTCGTAAATCTAGACATTCTTAGACACTCCCACCTCATGCATACCAGGAGATGGGAGTGGTTAATCAAATGGTTTAAAAAACATTGTAGCCCCTATAAACTTTGTTCATACTTAGGGGACATGCTAAGAACGTGTGTATGGACCCAATGTTTCTTCCTGCCCCGGGATACAGGACTTCTTCTAGTGAGTAGGGTCTGTGAATATTTTTATTCTTTTTATTTTCTATAACTGTTGTACTTATTGTATGTCATTTTTATTATAACACCATTCTATTTTATTTTTGTATTATATGCACTGTCCACCTTTTGGAATATTAAATTGCGTCCAAGGGAAATTTTCAGGCATTTCCGAAAGATCTGGAGGCCGGTGGCAAACGTTTGCCAGCCCTGGAAGCACTCGGAAATGCGCTACACATGGCAAACGTTTGCCAGCCCTGGAAGCACTCGGAAATGCGCTACACAAGCTAACGCCCCCTTTATCGTACCCACCTTTAGACTGCACCACATGACCAATATAACTGAGTCATTTTACATGAGTTCTAAAAAAAAAGAAACAAACAAAAAAATACTTACTTGAAAGACAAAGAAAATATATCTGTTTCCATGTAGATAAGCCATTCCAGACCTACAGGTCTTGAATTAGAAGCACTTGATGTAGAATCACTGGCGTGTTTGGTTAGGAGCCTTAAAGTAAATACAATTAATATAGGTTTTGTATTCAAATAAAATAAAATTATATTTCTAAAATGTTACTTTGTTTTACTATAGGAATGGATTTTTTGTGTAAAATGTGTCAATCTTCACTTAACCATTTGAGTGTAAAATCCTAATAGTATAAAAAATGTAAGGCTGTGTACACAAGAGTTGATATTTCAGGCCAATAGACAGAATTTCGGCCATACTAGCCGATCAGGCAAAAATACTGTATATGCAAAAGTATTGGCAAAATTCCCTCTCTGTCCTGTGGTTTATTTATATTGATTTTTTCAGAAAATTCACAAATTCTTGCTCTGTATGAATATAGGGGCCACTTAGTTAATTTATTAATACTAAAGCACAATGGCCTGTGTGCAAACATACATTCATGCATATTTTTCCCTTTATTTTAAAAACAAAAAACAAACTTACCCATGTAAAGTTTCAAGAGGGGCTGATAAAACAACCATTACAGGGATTAAGCTGTTACAGTGGTTGTGTATTTTGAAGGCTGTGTCCCTGGTACACTGTGTTTGACTGATAAAATCTTGAGCTGAGTTACAGATTGACCAAAGCATGTTTTTAACACATGAAAAAATAGCCAGTATATCATGCCTAATAGGACAAAAGGAACATAATTAGAAATCTACGGTTCAAACATCTTGAAGCAGCCATACAGTATGCCAATAAACAGGAGTTAAAAGACATGATAACCAATGTTATATTGGTTAACCAAAAGTTAACCACAGAGGCGCCGCAAGCGATGCTATATTAGAATAGCGCCTTAGATAGATGCAAATGCAGCATCGCTGGATCGATTGCATGGGAGAGCTGATAGTGCCTCTCTGTGCATCGTCGTGATACAGTTTAAATAATTTATAAACTTCTGCACGTTTATATTATCTACTACAGGATATTTGACTAAATGGGGATGAGACTGGGCTTTGCTTCCTGTCTACCTCCTTAAATGTTTGGTCACCTGTGGGTTGAGTACACTTAAGAAAGGGTTATTCAACCTGAAACATAGATAACATTTTTTAATAGCTTATATAGTATCTTAGTAGCTTATATTAGGCTTCCTTAGGTTCACTTAGATATACTAATTAGAGACTTTAGTCTTGGGATGGCAGGGTAATGAGTGTTTTAAATGTTTTCAAAGGGCATGTCCACCCCCAAAACTATAATCCCCCCAACTACTGGCCCCACCATGTAGTGTAGTTTAATTCTTACCTCACATCCCAGCTCCATAGGGTTCTCCTGTAGTCCCCCCCCCCAAAGTCCCAAAAACTGCCCACCAGGAGGCTACCGTAAGTGCTTTTTCTTTCGTGCAAAATACCGGTAAGAAAGAACAAAATATGTACACTATATATACTAAATGTTTATTCTGATCTAACTGTAGGGGTGTTTCATCACTTTTAAGCAACATACAGTTATACAACAACTATATTCAAGGTAACAAAAAAAATGGTTGAAACGATTATACTACGTTTTGATAATACTTTGCAATGCCTATTATTAAAAGGTGTTGTTTTAATGGTGTCTTCATCGTTACACAATCTAAGTAAAATTTGTTTACTGGTCAGTAATTGAAGCTACTCTGTCCTTCTATCCACTTTGATAATTAAAGCATTGGCATAAAATCCACTACCAGAGAACACACAGGGCAGTACTGTGATCTTACTCAAACATTTGTCTCGTATTTGTAGGTGTGACAGGTAGTTTGAATAGTTTAGTGAATTGTGGAAGGTATCTATGATATGAGGTAAGACGAGAATTTGAAGCAAACACAATTATATGTACTTGTGACGCCAATATGGCCTAGGGATTATAGAGATGGACAGAAGAAACAATGCTTTATGCATAACCAGGCAAGGGCCAATATGTGGTTTTTTTTTTAACCTTAAAAACGAAATTAATATATCCCACACTAAATATTTCTTTTTATAAGCCATTAGATGAAGTCAGTACAATACTTGTGAAATACACTGATTGCGAGCCATCACAATATTACATGAACAATAGCTTTATGAGGTGGCCCATTAATTGGTGTTTGCTATTGCTTTGTTAAACGATAAAACCATGGCAAGATGCTGACTTCTTATGTAAGAAAAAAATATGACAGAGAAAAAATGCAAAAGAAATTTTATTGAAACGGATGTCAGGTTATTCCCCAAAATTCCAATATACTACGTATGGATACTAAGGCTTTTGATACAGGCCCCAACCCTAGTGGCTATCATACGCTAAGGGTCTGTTGGGTTGGGGGAGTGGCATTATTGTCCATATGCGACAATTGTTAATGGGGCTGTCATCATAGACGTAAGTGCTAAGTGGGTGTGGCCACAGTTCTGTGTTTGGGCCAAACTTTGTAACATCTTGTCTGCTAGGGCTTTGATGTATACACATCCCAGCCACACTGATGGTTTCTACTTATTCTTGATTAGTGATTATGATATGAGGGGTTTATTTGTTGTACTTTGACACTGTATTTTTTTTATATTGGGACCCTGTTTTTAAAGTTTTAATGTTTTAATGTGTTTTTAGTAGTTTACTTACACTGGGTTGTTCCTTCATGGAGGCTATATAAACATACCTTTTTTGCTGTGGAGTCATGTCCTGACAGACGGCTGGACAAAGCCTGAAATATAGCATTTAAAATCCCAAATAAAAGTTTATTTTTATCCTTGATCCTGAGAGTGCCTTCATAGACCTATATTAATTATACACTTTGAATGGCCCCAGGCTGTTGCATGGATAGATAGAATGGATGCCTTGAGAAAGGAATACGTGTTTCCAAAACGTTGTCACTGAATCTGATTTTTGACCAAATAATGAGATTTTCCGATTTTGACAAGAGACAGCGTGTGGCCGAGTATACATACAGCCATTGTTTATTGGGGTCTACATCACCTATGGCTTCCTGGGCAACTAGAAATGACTGTTGGAGTGCTCGACTTCCGTTTGTCCACATTTATACTATATAATATTATTAATATATATATACTATATTATATTTATATATAATATATAAAAAGGAATAGTCTGAGCACCACCTCACTAATCAATTTCAAAATTTATTAAACCGTTTCGGACTACATTGAGGTCCCTTCATCAGAATAGTGGTAAAACACAATGCAAACAAAATATATTCAATGACCACCCCTACGTGTGCTCCCCTCCAATTAGCACATTCTATCATTAACCCCATAGTACATTTCTCTGAAGATTACATCTCATCATATCCATATGATAAAAGAAGTGCATAGTGCATATAACGTGCAATATAGCATATAAAGTGACCATAGTAATATATAAAAAAATATATTACTAAATGTCTAAGAAAAAAATTGTACATTCTTTTTATGTCTCATTTAAAATCCATATCCACTCTTCTGTGAGATCTGTATCATAAACTAGCTACTGCTGGTCATAAAAACAGGTGTAGCAAAATACTGTGTTGGTAAATAAACCAGAGAAAGGAGTAAAAAACCAATTTCTCATACAAAAAATCAGGAGAAGCATTTCTCTATAACATAAAATAACATATATATTTTAAAATTCCCAAACCGGGACAGTTACTAGATTCTTCCACTTATCCTATGAACATGTCACTATTATCCGTGCACCTTTTAAACTCATAAAAACCCAGTAGCATAAATTTTTCGCGCAAGCAAATCATCGATTAGCTCCCTAAAAGAAATATGATAATCGGGATAAGTAAAAAAAACCAAAACGTGGGGAGAGGAAATAAGGAATTGTTATGTAGAGGAGTCGAGGTGGAATATATGCCTGACACCATACACCCTAAAGGTCTTAATACCACGCTATCTTTGAAATGCTTCTTATAAACTTTCTAATTGAGTTTAAAAGTGGCACGGAGATAAGGTGACGTGTAAAGCATATGATAAAGTGGATGTAACTTGTAACTGTCCATTGGGAATTTAAGATATATATGTTTATTTATTATATAAAAAATATATTTATACTCTATATTAGTTTTGAATTTTCTCATGTTTCTTTTACAATATGTTAAATATATACCAGTCAGAATGATTTGGTGCAGATATTATAGTATTTGAAGTGTGAATAAGATTACGCCATCAATCAAACATAAGAAAATAAATGAAAATATGTGGCCTTGGGACGACCGGTTTGCGGTGTCGATTACACTCTCGTCCTAAATGTGTGTGAGCATAGAGCGGACAGATTGTTTAACAGGAACCCAGTAGGACCTCATGGAGGATGGATGGCTATCGGAAGCACTGGTGAAGAACAACAACCAGAAAGCCCGAAGAGTCTGGAAGGGTGTGGTAATTATATATTTTAAACAAGGTTGTCCTGGGTGTCTGATATAGTTCAATTTTCTTAAAACCCATTCATAACTTTGGTCACACTAGCCATGTGGAATATTGTGGTCGTTGTATTGTGGTTGACTGACACTCACATACTGAGCTCTATGGATATAGGATACATTGAAATTGCCAAGAGGGGATTGCCTATATGTTGGCATTGAACTATACGGCCAGAGGGGGGGGGGTTATTTGCATTGGTATAAGATGGATAATTATTTATCCCATACGGACAACACATAGCTCTCTACAACGCATATTGATTGTATGATTTTTTTATAGAAAGCACTATGGAGGAGGCTTGAGACATTTAATGCGTTTTCTTAATAATTGGACTCTCTCCATCAATCTTACATTAACAGTAACAGGAACAATTGGAATTTTGGACATAAATATCTTTAAAAAGATAATGGTTTGGTCTACCCTATATAGGAAATTTCACCACAAAGTACAACACATGGGATTGTCTGTTACATGTCCATTAGGGTAATACATAACATAACAGAAAAGACAATAGACGACATCTGCAAAAGGTGAGGGTATGTTTAACTAGACTGATACTCTAGGGGCTATCCACTTCTGACCTTCTTATTGAACACTTTAAGCGGCAGGAACATGAAATATACACAAATGTTTAAAGGCGATGTCCACCCCAAAACAAGTTTTATAAGAGGTGGGGACATGCCCTTAAAAGAGCAAAATGGTAAAAAAGCCCAATGGGCACTGGAGAGTTTCACAATTTTTCTTCTTACCTACAACATACAGTGAGGGTTACCCCAAATATTGGGAAATTGTTAAGTATGATACGCCCCTTACATTTACCAAACCAGGGTCCGACACACATAGGAAGGGCACAATTAGACAAACTATTGGGTCTGTTTTGACCTATAAGTTTCCATGGGATGGATGATGCTCAAAATGGGTTGTTTTCAATAGCACCAATTGCATTACTAGTGTAATGCTGGTACAAGCACAACTGGCACTGTCCACTGAGAATCTGGTGTCAGAATCTAGAACTGCCATATTCCTCAGAGACCGATGTTGGATATGTGGTGCGGACAAGCAAGTGCAAGTCACGACTCTCAAGGAAATATCTGTCCCCGCTCACATGAGGTCCAAAACTTTAGCGGATGTCAGGTAGGCAGAGAGGACAAACCGAGAGGAGGGACTGGAGGTCCAGAAGGGCTGGCGGCAAGGTTCAGCAATCAATAACAGAGCAAAAGGTCAAAAGGCAGAGAGAACATGGATTTGTGTGTCACAAACAGGCAGAGGCACGCACGAAGAAATTAAATCAGGCAATAGCAGGAAACGGACCAAAAGTCAGGCAGTGGTATAAATTAGGCCAGGCCCTATTGCCCAACTGGTATCGTCCGCGGAGCATTCAAGACCCACCGAATCAGAGGCGCTACGCTCGTATGCCACCACGAAAGGGTGAACAATATGCTGGACAATACGTGTTGTCCATGATGTCGTAGGAATTTGTTCATCACATACCAGGAAAAAAGAAAAATTCTATTACTAAAAAAATGTTCCTGTGCGAGCAATAATGTTATGTTACTTACTACTTATACAATACAGCTGTGTACACTCTAAATATTATTATTATTGTGGATTATATAAAGCAACAACCGTCCATAGCGCTTTACGTTATCAACCGTGTTCCTAAATATGGGGATTTATTGGTTGCTTGGGCAATCGGAATATCCCTTGTCCAGTTTCCGATGTATATCATAGATGGTCTTAAGCCTTGGGAACTTAAATTGTCAACTTGTTAATAAAGATTCCTGCTAACAAAGTGCGAGGTAGTTTACACCACTTTGAACACAAGTACCAGGAGTTAAATGAACAGCTCTGTTAAATTGTTTCTAGTAGGACTAACATATATGTTCTTATATCAAACCTAGCCACCTAGTGGGCTGTTGAACATGTACTTATATACAGTACTAGTTAGTGTTTAGTGTCACACGAATGTAAGTGGCAATGTAAACTCATAGAGCAAAGTGTAATTGCAGTTAGAATTTCCAAATTTATTCCACGTTATTACAGTGTAAAGCAGTATGCTACTCCCACTTAAACCCTTGTCAGGCGTCAAAAGAGTTAACAAAATTCTGCCTGGCCATTTGGAAAAGAAGTTTTCTTTATTTGTTTTAACAGCATGGGGGTCTTCAATCAAGGGGGCAGGTGTTAAAGTCATGTAATATGCATACACTTCTACAGCTGCGTATGCACCAGAACAGCATGTGGTCTTCTAAGTTTAACTGCGCCAAACCCAAATGGTCAGTTCAAAGGCCATTCATATCTCTCACATTCACCGGGTATAAATTTTATCATATTCGTAATTTCAACGCAGTATATAACTGAATAAATCTGCACTTATAAGATACCTAATATTGATACAACCCAAAACTGGGATTTAGTTTTCTTAGGGCTATGACTCCAAAGACTATGTAACAGTTTGGTTCTGTTTATTGGTAAAAAGGGTTAACCTGACATCATGTTAATATAGTCGAATGTGGGCTTTACAAACCTAGTTTATCCTAGAGCGGGAAAAAGAAATTAAAAAGTTCCCTCCAAAAATAGGAAACACACGTTCAGGGCAGAACCAAGCCCTCTCGAGTCAGACGCTACCCGTTTTCGAGGAGAAAGATAAATTGGGAGTATGGTTTCAGCCCAGGAGTTTGTCATAAACATCTTAAAGAACATCTAGCCATGCGACAGACCTATATTGGCTTCATCAGGGCATATCAATTTGACTGCTGGCATCCATTCCCGATATTGGATTAAAGAATGTCGACACCTTTTTGATAATTTGCGTAGTGTAGGGCTCTCCTCTCCCCCAACCCCAACACCTAGTTAGTTTGTCCCAAACTCCCCCCAATCTATTTATTTTACCATTTCCTCTTTCCCCGGTGATCTGTCCGCCCTCTGCTTGAGAAACTGGATGGCAGCCGCGCGTCCGTGATTGGCTGGGAGGCAGCCAATCCCGGACGCGCTTCCCGGCTGCAAAGAATGCGGGGGGGAAAGAGGAATGTGTAAGTACAGTCGGGGTTTTGAACACACTACTATCGAGGTTGTAGCTGTTGGAGGAGCCTACACTAACCAGAAAACAATTGTGATATTACTTAGGGGCAAGAGTGGAAAATGACTGTGATCGTGAGGGAGGGAAGGGGAGGAGAGCTGCTGTACGGATCTTACAGTGCCGTGGCTCCCTCACATCCAGTGACTGGTGACGTCACCGGCGCACGGCGTCGTCGTGACGTCACCACGTCTGTTGATGCCAATTGGCCGAAGATTCAAATAGGCACTCGAGAGGAGCGAGTGCCTATTCGTATCCTCGTCTAACGGACCTGACTGGTTTGTCAGCCTAGAAGCGCTTCCTTCCTCTTTGCTCCAGCACTAGCCTTGTTCTGTTCGCCTCCCGAATCCAGCCATATTCGTTAACCTCTACCCCCAGCATTGAATCCAGCCATGTGTTCTGATCAAGGTCCAGCTATTGTCTCCAGCCATGGTTCCTGTTACACCATTCTACCCAGCAGTGTATCCAGCCATGTTTCCTGTTCAAGTCCAGGCTATTGTCTCCAGCCATGTTCCTGTTACCATCTACCCAGCCATTGGTATCTCGCCATTGTTACTGTTCAAGTCCAGCTATTGTCTCCAGCCATTGTCCTGTTAGCCATATCGACCAGCCATTGTATCAGCATTGTTCTGTCAAGTTCCCTATTGTCTCCAGCCATTGTTCCTGTTACCATCTACCAGTCATTGTATCATCCGGTTCCATTGTTCCCAGCAAAGTCCAGCTATGTCTCCACATGTGTTCTTGTAACCATCTACCCCAGCCATGTTCCTGTTCAGAGTCCACGCTATGTCTCCAGCCATTTTCCTGTTACCATTCTACCAGCCATTGTATCCAGCCATTGTTCCTGTTCAAGTCCAGCATTGGTCTCCAGTCCATTATGCCTGTTACCATCTACCCCAGCTATTGTTCCACCTTGGTTCCTGCTACCATCATTCAGCTTTGGATGCCACCATTGTTTCGGTTCATCCTGTCCACATTGTACAGCCATTGTCCTGCATTCATTATTCATCTATTGTATCCAGTCATGTTCCCCCCGCTTCATGTTTAAGATCCTGCCATTGTATCCAACTTCATTCATTGTAATGCTCCATTGGAAGAGTCTCATAGTCTCCAGTGACCTGTCTGCTTCCCATAGTATTTCCACAGCCTAAGTCCGACCTCCTCTAAGGTACAGTGAACTTCGTCCCTTCAGGACTCGATCTTTTACGTAACGAATAGGCCAGAAGTACCTAGGAAGCAGCGGCAAGTTGGGCAGACTCTTTCAGACTATTTCCCCCTCCGCAGGGACGCCCTTGTCCGAGTCTCTCACTCCCCACCATTATAATTTCATCACCAATGGGATTCTGTCCCTTTTCCGTCTCCCATCCTCTCACAACCTCCCTCTCTCCTCTTTCATGTTTCTAATTACTCTTGCTGAGTACCCCTCTGCATCTGAATTTCTCGTGCATCTCACAATCCTATGTAATCCTAGCAATTGGCTTATCGGTATTTCCTTCCTAGTGTGTGCTGGACCAACTTTATTAGACAACAATTGGTTGTTCGTCTCTTTGGTGTACAATTCTGTCCTTAATTCCCTCACTTCCTTTTCTACTAAACATTCAAATCCCAGCATCTCCCCCTACCTCCCATGCTTGTTCACCTAGTTAGAAGTAGAGAAACTGGGAGTTGTAGTGGCTTGGCCTTCACACCATTGAGACAGTACATGTGGCTACAATCCAAACCTATGCTTAAGATTAGTGTTTAGCTCGATAACTTAAATCAAGGTACAATCTTTATGGGGAACGCAGGCATGGGGAAGAATCTCTACGGAGAAAAACCGTTAGTTAGTTCAAGCCTGATCCTACTGCGAACCAGGAATGTCAGAGAGAGGTTATGGGATTTCTCACGGCATAACCTAAAGGACGCAACCGGGAAATACAACTCAATTACCTGCACAGCCGGATCCTGGGACCCTGTCGCATTCCACATTATAAAGGTGCATATTTAATTAGTTATGCACCTCGCTATCTGCTGCCCTAGCTGGCTTAGTGGGGGGTAGGTAGCACAGCGTCCGAGATTTGCCCAGCCCTCCCTTACATTTGCGGCCTCATGTAGTAACACTGTGACCAGAGTATAAGCCAAGGCTTAGCTTTTTGGGTATATTTAAAAAATAAAAACCTCGGGTCTTATATTCAAGTATATCGTACTTCAAAAGAAAGTTGTTGGATTCGTAGATTAAACACAATTAATCCTAAGGGTTTATGAAATTCTCCTAGCACCGTGCTTCTTGAAAGAGAGATGAACACTTAATAATATATTAAATATAAGTTATATTGCAACATAGTGAAAATTATTATAAGCTATTCTCACTATTAGTGTATATAGACTGGAGTATAAGCGATCCGATATAAGCAGAGTACCATATTAGTTTAAAGAAAGTTTGCAAAACCTGATGACCCCGGAGTATAATCCGAGGGGAAGGAATAGAGAATTAATCACCACTACTGCTTCTTGATTCATTATTGTTTGTGGCTTAAGTTGCCTTTGCTGACAGCAAAAATTCCCATACATTAATCCCATACAGTAATAGCAATCTAGTACCAGTACCATCACCAATTCCTTGGCATCAGATGTTTGCAAACTACAAACTCCCAGCTGCTTGGTTGCGGGAGTTCGCTGCGGAATATTGTGGGGCCCCATGTACAAATGGGAGACCAGTGTGTGGAATAGACCGAATAGAGAAAGAGAGAGACTGTCTGGATAAACTCCTCTCTGACTACACTAGCTGAATCTAATTGTCTAAAGGTATTGGGAATCCACCCCCACCCTATCACTTTTGGATTCCCAGTAAACCAGCACCAGTACACATCTTTACATGTGCCAGTTCTCAAGAGAATGGCCGAATTCGCGGCGCGAAATGCATTGACCGGTTTGTCATGGATTAAAAGTTTGCTTATAAGACCCAGGAGTGCTCCAATTGATCGATTGCTTTTTAATATATATACAGTATCGGCATGTATATACAGTATAACATATCACCAGGGTCATTTTGATAATTAAGGATCGTGCCCACCGTATTTAATAATAAACGTAAAAAAAAAACTCAACAAGACAACAAAAAACACCCATAGAAACAGCCAACTACAAGTCTTACACCCCTTGTGGGTACATAACATAAATAAATCATGAAACCACCCGCCTCAGATGTAATCTTAAGAAAGTCGTTATAATCAAACCTATAGTGTGAGACACCACATTCATCAGGACAATAGTAATAACACACACTGTTTAAATCCTTTACAACAAACCAAAGCATACCAATTATCAGGTTTTTTTTTTAAACGTTTATAATAGCTGTACACAGGCATGAACTTATTATTCAAATGAGTCTAGCGCGGCCAAAGGGAAAACAACAGTCCCGCGGTTCTCCTTATGAGTTCATAGGGAGAAACGCTCGGACGTGTTGTATGCAGATCTTTGAAAGATGGCAGTACAGGATCTTGCAGATCCTGTCTGTTCTTTCAGAATCGTGCCTGTGTGTTACCTAAGCTTTTATCCAAAGCGTTGTTTATTGCAGGTCTAGGTACTACCTACACGTTGCGCCCTCTAACAGGCCGTCATTAGGTTTTAACAACCCTACGTGTAGGAACGCGTATATAATTATTATATATCCCTTATATTAATAAATATATAGCATTATTACACATAGGAAAGGTCCATATTTATGTGTGTCAATTAGCAGAAGAAATAAACACCATACAAGTTACAGTACTCTACCTATACTGATTACAAAAAAATGTATACACAATTTAAAAACTAAACTTACTTTACTGGGACACCCTAAGCGTGAATGAAAACTCAAATGATAGGTTAAGACACACTCCAGATTTCACAGGGTCTCCATAGTTGTCAGAGGCACAAGCTCCTGGGCAAATCTCCCTACCAGATTTACCAGAGGCTGTGCGATTTTGGGGAATCTCACCGCCACTAAGTAATTTATCGCCATCTATTAGTTGGTGTTTTAATACTTACTATAAGAGGCGACAACCTCTGGTAATTAATTTGCAAACGGACGCACGAGTGTCCTCTTTGGTACACGTGCTGCTGCTGCAAAGCAGCATTAAACGTTGGCGGCCAACCAATCGATCCCCCATATAAGCTTCCCTATCCAGTTGTCTAAATAGCTATGGAGAAGGGAAGGGAAATGAATCACGATTGCTGTTCAAAGTCTGGGTAGGAAGCGTTAAAGTCATGACCGTGGATTTAATGTCTGTAAGTCAGAAAAATGTCTTATATTCCAGGATTTGAAAACTAATTTTTCCCAGAATTCTGTCGTTAGGAATGTGGAGTTGTAGTTTTAAAAACATTGAAACGTTCATTATAGGAGACCACTAACTGCAAAACAAGAATGCTGGGATTCTGGTAGTTGTTCAACATTGAAAGGTCACAACTTAAGGCTGTATTAGATCTAGATAGATGCTTAGCTACGGATTATTAAGAAAAAACCTTCTGCAAAACAGAGAATGCTGGGTGATTATTGTGTTTTCAACAAACACGTAAAAGGGTCAAAGTTAAACACGCCTGCTCTCTATACAAACATTAGATGTATTATTATACTAGCCACAGGCCTTTGCCAAAGCAATAAAGTAAATACTTTGCAGTCCCCACCCTTTTCTTTAGTGAGAAATAGTGTTATATGTTAGATTATTAAGGCAAATTGCGTATATATAATAACATGGATTCTATGAGGTTACCTTCTTTATAAAGGCTCTATTTCATACTTCTTGTGGAGCTTCACACCTCTCCCATACATGATTGATATTCAATCAGATCCTTGCTCCCAAGTCCTAACCCCTAGTGGTTTGTTAAACTTGTTGTGGGTAAATACAATGAATAAATATGAACGTGCATTTAATAGGTACATGTATAGGATTTAAGAGGTGGCTAGTACATAATATCCGATTTTACTTATCAACCAACGCTCATGCAACATAGTTTGATCTTGCCAGAACCACTTCCATACGTCTATGCCACAGACTAGAAGGTTCTTGCATGATTGGTCTAATGTCGCGGGGAGCACTGGTCGGTTAAAGTAAATCGGATATATGTATGGGCTGCTTTTGATTGCGCCAAGGTGCTGTTTAGATTGCCTGGTCACTGTCTGTCAGGTTATTTCCACTAGATACCCTCCCCTATATTCTAAACTGTGCAGGGGTAGTATAGTTAAGGGAGGATAAGGTGTTGTTGTTCATTAAATATGATGTGATTATTTGGGTTTTTTTTTTTAGGACCTTCAAGACTAATTTTATTATGGGCCCCTGGGATGTTTCCGATGTTCCTGTGAGCATAAAAAATACACACAAATTTACCACTGTGTATAAGATTATAGGATTAAAAGACCGCACTCATGGGGTCGTATAGAAGACCATGAAATCTTCTATAAGACCCGTGAGTGCATCCTTTAATCCCTATCCATATATACCCTTGCGGACGTGCATCCGGGCATTTGACTTTGTGAGAGAGTGCCCGACCACATTATCTCTTAAGCTGAACAATATAATACACCGCACTCCAGTCTTCCATGCAAGTACTTTATTAGTGGCTCCCTGCAACTCAGGCTACAGTTCGGGAAAACTACACTGTCCCCTTTATCAGCCCGCAGCGTGCTGCCATAACATAATACAAACATAGAATAATTACTCAGTGGTATCCCCATATATAACCCCCAGTTAGCCCACCCCATCAATTAACCAATATAGATCAAATCATTGTTCATTCTTAAAGGCAGGTACGAGCAGGTGGGGCAGTGCAGAATAGAAAGCGGGACAAGGACGCAGGAGTGGTTTGCCCGTAAGCGTATGGAGAAAGTGCACGAAGAGAACCAAGGCACCACCATAGTGCCCCTCAAGATAATAAAAATATCAAAGTAGTACATCTTACAGAAAATATATATTACGAAAATATAATCACGATTAGAGCAAAGGATTGAAGAGTCTTTAAAAAAACATGTACCACACAAACTTCTTCTTTTTGAGTAGTAATATTCTTTAGCCACCCACGCTTGGGTCTAGAACACACTCCAAAACCAAAAATCGTTAGCTCAGACTCACTTTGTGGGCCTATTAAGTTGATAGGGAATGGTAATTTGGGCTATTCCTTAAGTTTAAGCTGATGTATCTGCAAATTCCTGTTTTTTAACGGGCTGGGTGGTCTCCCCTACGTAGATCTTATACTGAGCAGAGGAGTGGCCCACACCACATATTTATAAACTCCTTCATTTAATCACATATACATTGCTTGCAGGAATCTTAGTCATTAAACCATTTCCTTGTGACTTGTCCTAAGTATCGGAACCCACAATGATTAGCTAATGTTTTACCATTTTTGTATGAATTAAAGGGGGGGGAGCAAATTCTTGAACGTTGGAAACCCATCTCTTTAATAGGTTGTTATACAAACAATTATTATAGTGTACTTTTAACAAATATTGTGTTACAGGGTATTCAAACAAACCATCATTCCTATGTCTGGTTCTACCTCTATTGATCTTGCAAGGGCCTGACAAGAACTCGTGGGGGATACCCCGTCTTGAAACTTATGACATGTCAATGTTTGTGTGATTTCCGAATAGGGTTAATACAATTCTACACTCTGGCTAATTGGTAAAGATTTTAGTTTAACTGGGTGGAAACTACTGTATTATTAAAAGCTGTTTGCGAGCTGTAAGTTTCGAATATAACCATTGTCCTGGGTCACCATAACATCTAAAAAATGGATCCTTTCCATGTGATATTCCAAAGTGTAAAAACAGAATTTTGCAGCATAAATTTAGCATAAACTAAGAATGCCAAATTACCAGTCCCTTTTCACTTCAATAGGGCCCCCATATTGAGTCTGAGCTACGTTTTGGTTTGGTGTGGTTTTTCTAGACCAAGCGTGGAGGGGATAGGGAATTATTTCTCAATAAGAGAAGTTTGGTGGTCCTGTGTTTAAAGACTCTCATCCTTTCGGTCTAATTGTGATTATGATTTGCATATTTTCTTGTAGATGTAATATTTGATATACTGGTACCTGCCTTTAAGAATGACCCAAATATTTGATTATGTAATTGGTTAATTGATGGGTGGCTACCTAGGAGGGTAATATGGGTATACCACTAATGTAAATTATTCTATGTTTCTATTATGTTATGGCCGTCACACTGCGGGCTTGATAAGGGACGTTTGCAGTTTCCCAAACATGCCCTGTATGCAGCAGCCACATAATAATGTTACTTCATGAAGATTGGAGTGCGGTGTATATATATTGTTCATGGATATTAGGACGTTTGGGCTGAAGTCCCGCTAGAACACCGGCACCCGACTACCTATTTGAGGGGGAGTGTGGCATATATATATTATATTAATATCTATATATATATATATATTAAATATAATGCAACTTCCTATGAAATATCAGAACACTCCTGGACTTCATATATAAGGTTTTTATTGATACCCTCAGTAGGTCCGTATTCCAACGCGTTTCGGCCCAATGGCGCCGTCGTCCTAAAAAACCTTATTTTGAAGTCTCATGGAGTGCTTCGCTATTTCATAGGAAGTTGCATGTATGTGAACCCCGATAGCACCCGGGCATTGGAGTGGAACAGAGTGCGAAGGATCCGAACAATTTTTGTATATATATAGCCTTCCTTTATAAAATTATTTTCCATTTATATATATATATATATAATATATATATATATTATATATATTATTTTAGCAAAGTGTGCCCGTTGGTGCACAGTGGGTTTTTTATGTGTATTTTATATAGTTTAATTTGCTGGAGTGTTAGTTTCATATATTTATTAAAATTATATTATATATAATAAGTTAAGCTACCCGCCACTTACAAGGCCCTCCATATTAGGGTGGTCCTATCTAGAATTACATATTTTAAGTAATAATGCTGTTTATTTTTGTAGTGTAATTATTATGTTTAAGATACATTTTTACCTAATGATAACTTCCCCCGCACTGGGAGCCTTTCTCCAGTAGTTCCTTCTCCAGGGTGTTTTGCGGTTGTTCCGCGGCCGAAAACCAGGCTCCCAGGCCCTGGTGCTTGTTTAATATGGGGTATTCTATTGGCTGCTAGAATACAGTCGACCACTATTACATATTGTACTAACCTGGAAGCTGATCATTGTGAGCATGTGCTGCTAACAGAATAGGAGAGAAGAACAGAGAATTGACAGAGAGAGACAGAAAGAAAAGACAGACAGAGAGAGACAGACGACAGAGAGTAGAGACAGAGAGAGACAGACAGACCAACAGAGAGAGGACAGAGAGAGAGAACAAACAGAGACAGAGAGAGAGACAGACAGTGTCTTTGGCCACGCCCACCCGCTTCACTACACATTGCATCAGGATGTGAAGCACTCTCCCACATGCAATCACAGCTGGATATCATCTACACTTACTGGGAAAGCAAACTTTGTTTTGATTGGCCATTAACTCGCAATGCTCAGTAAGTCTCTCCCACACATGCAATACAGCTGGTATCATCTCACTACTGGGAAAGCAACACTTTCTTTTGATTGGCCATTAACTCGCACATACCTCAGTAAGTCTCTCCCACAATGCAAAGCTAAGATGTTTCGAAAGCATGCATTGCTTCAGGATGTGATTTAGTGCTACAGCAGCTACCAGAAGCCCACTATTGGATATAAGGACAATAAGAAATGGCAGCAAACTTCCATGCGAATTTAAAATTGAGAGGTGTGTCTATAGCTCCCATTTGACCATCATCAAACGTGGGAGATTCTGTAGTTGTACTTTTTATTTTTTATTTCATATGCCATTTACCACTGTTACCACTTATTATTTATTTGTACATATTAAAAACGATCATGTTATACCTTTTACTTACAATACCCTTTTACTATGTATATATTTTATCCTACCCCCACCTACTGTACAGTCTAAAAACTCAATGCATCCTCACAAAATGGAAATAATTGATATAAGGAAGGATATTATATATAATATTATATTTATATATCAAGCAAACTGATCCTTTTTTGTGTTTATTTAGTTACATTTTGTCAAATGACATAAACAAACAATTAGCTGCATCCAGTTATTAGTGTGTACCTTTAAGTATTTGTAGGAATAGGTATGTTTTACATATCACACCTTTTCACATTTAATCTCTTTCCTTTTGTCAAGTTTGAATGTATAAGGAAGATACCAATTATTTTATTTCCATAGATAATTTAGGAGAAAGGGTTTTTCATTTTTTTGTATGTATGTATGTATAGTTTATTTATAAAGCGCCACTTGAGGACGCATGCTGTACAGTATAAAAAACAATAAAGTCATACAAGGGGGATAAACATAGATAGTTAAGTACATATCTAACATATAAATGGTAAAAGTAAATGGTAAAAGAGGTAGTTTCAGTTGCTGGATTGAGACGAATCAGTGCAAACATAAACAATCATATAATGTGCTGGTTTTGGCTCATAGTAGAGATGACCATTTTTGATTTCTGGAATTCCGCTTTCCAAATTTTTCTGAACTGCGTTCGAAAATCTTTGAAATTCGAGAATTATAGAAAATTCTATTTTTCAAGGAATTTTCGAAAATTTGGTATAATGATTCTTTCAAAATGATTCAATTAGTATTTCTGAAATATTAATTTAACCATTCTGATTAGTTACAATCAGAATTTTCAGAAAGAACCTGATTGGTAATCTAACCAAGCCACATTCTTTTTTTCAGTCAGAATTGGTTACATCAGATTCTTCCAGAAAGCAAACCAATAAGATTCTTTCTGAAAGAATCTGATTGCAACCAATTCTGATTTGATACAATCTGATTCTTTCAGAATAATCTGATGGCATACTAACTAGAGATGGATCGGATCGTGGATCCGACCCGGTTTTGATGGTGATCTCCGAAATCTGCAAATCTACGGAATTCGCAGATTTTTGGAATTCGTTTTTCGGATTTCTCTGAACCCACTTTTGAAAATTTTCTAAGATTTTCACATATCAATTCACCAAACTTCAGCGATTTTTTATTATTCCATATCCCCTGGGTATAAAAGGCAGTTAGACAGCACCATTTTGTCAGTGTGTTAAAGAGAGTTTTTTTCGCTTTTTGAGCTTTCTGTGTGTGAATTTTAGTGTGGTGGACTAGCACTTGTTGCACTTGTGGTGGACTCAGCACTATAAGTTTTTTTGGACAAATTTAGTGTTAGGCCCTTGAGGTCTAAAGGCCCTATTTAAAAACATGATCGATCGATAAGTAACAAACCCGGGCCGTACATTTATGTTCATTATTACGTTAATTAACTTAACAAACCATTCTGGGCCAAAACGTGGGCAAAAATGATGCGCCAGCAGTACTATGTAGCCCCCTCCATTATAGTGCACTTCTGGCAACTGTACGTGCCTGGTGCCCATTTGAATGCTTCAAACCAAGGGGCAAATGCAGGATTTTTTAGGAGGGGGGGATTCTGAACAAGCACAGTAGTAGTTTCATGACTAAAGATTGATTAGAAACCGAACTTGAACCATAGCATTACCAGTTCGAATGGACCAAAACCATTCCGGACTTTTAAATCACACAGGAGTGTGTTTGCACTAGTCTACCCGCGGGATATGATTGAGTTGGAGCAGACAGAGTTGGTAAGTGTGTTGACATGGGTTTGAAGGAAATCTGAATCTACATTATTCCTAGGCAACGGATATGAGATATAGGAATGTTGTTAGTGCTTCCCAAGTCCTACCCATAGAGCCAGGAATCTTTATCTTGCATGACGAGATCTAACAGATCGAAACATGTCATGTCTGCAGGTCAGATGATTGGCTCTATACATAGCATAGGCTGTATTGCATGTTAATAACCAGCAGTTCTGACACTGCATAGCCATAGGACATAAGGGAGAGATTTTGTATATTTCCACCTGGGAAAAGAAGGTCTTCCTTAGCTTTTTAGCTGCCTTGTCTACTTGCTTTGCAAGTCCAACCCCTTATCTTTCACTGGTGAGATGTAACAAGATTGAAACAGTGTCATGTCTGCAGGTCAGATGATTGGCTCTATGGCTCTATACAGTAGGCTTGCATTGCATGTTAATAAGCCAGTGTTTTCTTGACACATGCATTAGCCTTACGCATAAGGAAATTTTGCATATCTCTGCCCCTTATTCGGGGAAACCTAAGAATAGAAATTACTTCTTGTTTCTTAGATTTCGTGGGCGAATGCTATTCATATAGCATGAAGACTGCAAGATACCTTCCTGTTATAAGAAGGCTCTGCTCCATTTTTATGCTCTGTGGAGGGGTTTTCGCTTCTTTTGGCCCACCTCTTCTTAACTTTTTAGCGTCCTTGTCTATTAATATTAATAGTGAGACTATAAGATTTAGGGGTCGAAAAAGGACAAGTTCAGTCTTGTCCTGTTTAGTTTGAGGAAGCAGAAGGACAGGACGGCATAGATGGCAGCTAGGCAGTAGGGGGTCTGGGATTTGTGTACCGTAGGGAGATCTGGGTCAGAGATGTAATTTGGTTTCATCCGCATACAGGTGATACTGAAATCCAAATGAACCAATGAGTTTTCACCAGGCCATAGGTGTTCATGGAGAAAAGGGAGGGAGGGGGCGAGGGGTAGAGCTAATTTCAGAGTGGAAAACACTAAGGGCCAGGCCCCACTTTAGTGTTTTTTTGTGATTTTGCGCGTTGTTTTTTGTGATTTTGCGCACCACGTTTTGCGCGTCGCGACGATTGCGGCATGATATGGTTATAATCAAAATTGCGGGAATGCGAAAATCCCAGTGATTTCCTATGCCACGCGTGTCGTTCGCGTTTGGTAATGCATGCGTTCACATTTTCTCGTGCGTTAACGCATGCTTTCAATAATGGAAAATGCAAAATCGCATGCGCAAGACAAATGCACAAACGAAAAACGTACAAGAATCGTGCCGCAGTCTGGTGTCGATAACTCTCGCATTGCATGTACGATTTAGTACGTTGTACTTCTTAGTACCCTAAAATGTTCTACCAGAGAGATAGGAAGTTAGCCAAGAAAGTGCAGTATCCTTGATACCTAAGGTGGCCGTTCTGAAGAAGTAGAGGTTAATGAACGTATCAAAAGCAGAGGGTAGAAGAATGAGCAAAGCAATAGTGATCTTTAGATTTAGCACTAGTAGATCATTGGTCACTTCTAGTGAGGGCAGTTTTCTGTGGAGTAGTTAGGGTGGAAGCCTGACAGGAGGTGGTCAAAGATAGTTAGCAGAACAGGTATAGAACCAGGTCAGTATAGACATGTCTTTTCCAGCAATTTGATGCAAAGGGAGAAGAGAGACAAGGCGTGGCTGAAAGAGCACATTGGTCCAGGGAGTGTTTTTTAAGTATAGGTATACCCACGGCATGTTAAATGAGGAGGGGAAAATACCAGTAGATAGGGACAAGTTAAAGAGGGGTTTAGGGCTGGGTATGAGGGAGGAAAGGTGGGGAATAAGAAAAGTCGAGGGGGGAAGTTGGTGAGATGTGTCTGTATAATGATAGGAGAGTAAAATAGTGGTGAAGCTTGTTAGTGGGCAAATGAATGAGGAACAATGAAGGGAGCTAGAACAGTGCAGTGGTAGGGGTTAGATGGAGGGAAATATGCTATGAATGCTGAAATATATATATAAGTTTTAGATAGGGGATATATCTTTAATCAAATCTATCTTTGCAATAGACTTATCGAGAGTGTGTTTTCACTTTATGTTCGGCTAATTCTAGTGAGGTTTGTATGTTTTAGGTTCAAAAATTTGGGAGGAAGTAGTTATTGATGCCTAGGTTTTAAAATGTTGTACCACCCAGGCCCAGAGATGCAATTAATTGGAGTTTAAGTTACACGGGGGTCTATGGGGAGAATAATATATTTGTTCCAGTTTGTGTAACGCCCTGAATATGGTCCAAATTGGTTAATTAATTTTGGTAGTGAGAGGACTCCACATTGTCACGTAGGTATAAGATGAGATTGTCTGCATACAAGCATTAACAGACTAGTGCGGTGTTTATAGGTTTAAACCTTGTATGTTGGAGTTGTGCCTAAGTGAATGGCTAACACTCATTGTGAGTGCAGTTATAAGAAAATAATGTAACAGATATAAAACATAAATAGATGAAGTTGATAAAATAACTTACTTGAGCACGTAAGCAAGTTTTTGCCACCAGACAATCAGAATGCAGCAGCGTCTCTAGAAGCAAGTTCCAATTACAATATGGTTGGGATAAGAGCAGTTTCAATTGACCCCGGGCTGCCATTTCAACTGCTGATGTAGTCTTTCAAAATGTAGATAAAGACAGAATAATGTCGTTAATTTATCTAAAAAATGAATAGCCTTAAAGTGCAATGTAATGCTAACTCATTTAAATGTCAATTCCTCCCAATACTCAGAAAATGCTTTCATGCTGCTTACTTACAACTGCTCAGGGAAAGAATTACATTTATCTCAAGTCGCTAAAACAAATTAACATTTGGTAAGATGCCAGATATGTTTACCAGCACAAGTTACTACTCACTTATCCTCCAATATATAAGATGCGTGCTGTGTTTATGAAGAATGGTAATTCACACAAAACTGTTTATTAAATTCAAAGAAACTAAAGTTTTGATACAAATATCACTATGAAAGATAGCTTTCTCTTGGACGGGCTCTGACCTTTTCAGTCTTTCTTCTCAGTAATGTGTGTTTACATTACAAGAGACGTTTACCTGCAAGAACCGTGTCTTCCTATTAAACAGGTCCTAGACTGAGTGTGGGGGGACCTGGCAATCACAACTTTCATGCATAAGGGTACTCACCCCTGGGTAGTATCAATTGGAAGGGCGGGTTGGAGGTTTAATGTTTTTTATATTGTTATCCTTGAAATACATTTTAGTTTTTCTTCAATTCAATAAACACAATTTCATATAATGATTTTTTTCATTAACAGAACATATATCTTCTAACAACAAGCATCTATTGGAATGGATTACTGAGAACATGACCAAGAGAGAGGTGGTAGTAATGTTTAGGAAGACTTGTTTTCATTAAATTATTTTATAATAATTAAAACTGTAAATCCACATTACATTGTCCTTGTGATTGTACATAGTCCTTGTAATGTTCAATAAAGAGTTATAAGAAATAACTTCTTTATGGATCTGTAAGCAACCTGCTGTAGATGGGAAAGGGGAAGACATCTCTGCCCAACCAAACTGCAATATACTGCCAGGCTGTAAACACCTTGCCTGGCTATAACCATAATTAGTTTTTGAATAGGCAGTTGGTCTTTAAATATCTGTGCAGTGCACATTCAGCTTTTATTTGCCTGTTCCTTTTCACATATATACAAGTATGTGCAACTTAGTTTGGACTACTGATGTGCCTACTTTCTTACCTTGTGATGTTACCAGCCAGATTAATGCTTTGCAACAACGTTATGGACCAGTCGTTATTGGTTACCCAGTGGATTATGCCAGCAATGTTAACAAATGCAGATACTCGCATCGGTGAATCACTTGTAACCACTGTTAACCATGCAGAACTTTTAATACCAGCCTTTGGAATTAAAAAGTTGATATCACATCGCTTGCGGTGACTAGATGGTTAGTTCCGTATTACCCATACATCTGTCACACAAGCAGCAGTTTATTAAACTGCTAACTGGATATTACATGATCCTGTTAATGTTTAAAGATCATGACTTGTGTTAACCAAAAATAAAGTATTTCTTTCACTACCTAAGAGCAGCCAAGGAATCTTAAAGGGTATCTCACCCTCTATATAATTTTTTTTTTTAAAGTAGCCATCCCTGCCCATCCCCAACCGCTATATTTGGATTCTACTAAAAAAGAACCAGAACTGTACTTACAGCCCCTCGCTCTAGCAGTGCACTGATCTGTCTCCCTGCTTGCCGGACACTAGCAACGGCCGACCGGGAGCAAAGGGCTGTAAGTACAGTTCAATTTTTTTTAGAAATCTAATATAGTTGAGGGGGTGGGAAGGGATGTCCTACCTTTTAATTTAAAACTTTTTTAATGCTAGGTAAAGGACAGCCAGGGAGGATCGGAAGGGAGGGAAAGGGTTCCCCTGCGCTTGCGACTGTCCTCTCAAGGACAAGGAGGGGGCAGAAAACCTTTCATACAGGAAGACGCCTCTATGGGAATCCAAATGAAGCAAGATGTAAATAAGGATTTACTTTACCTTTACTACACAGTGGGAACAGCAGTGGTTTAAGTTTTAGTTTTGGAGGTGAGCTGCCCTTTAGTACCCTTGCAGTTCTAAGACATAGATAGTATATATAGATAGATAGGATAGATAGATAGATAGAGATATATAGTTAAGTGTTTTTTTCTTAGGTTTTGGGCATGCCAGTGTGTTTATACACTTGAGCCACATTCTAAATGATCATAGGAATTTTATTAAAGGTTGTTTAGGCAAAGAGAATAGTGCAATGCGTCCTTTCGTAGATGTATAAATGTGTGTTTCTAGTCCTCCAGTTAGTCAGCACTAGAGATGTCCGAACTTCGCAAAATCCGGTCCGCTCGAGGATCTTGAGAGAAAATTCGAAAAATCGCGAGCGACCTGGTAAAATGAAAATATTCTCGAAAATTACGAGATTTCTCGTATTTTCGAAATTTTCAAAATTACGAGTTTTGCGTATTTCTGAAAATTTTCGAAACGTATTTTCAAAAATACAAGTAATCCTCGGAATTTCGAAATTTTCAAAATACGTAATTAGGAAAATAAGGACATCCTCATATTTTCGGAAATTTTCGAAAGTATGTATTTTCGAATTTTCGGAAATATGAAAATCTCGTAATTTCGAAATTTTTCGAAAATAGGAGAAATCCGCAGTTCGGAAGTTCAGAAGGTGGAAAATCCAAAAAATCCGCCTTCTGCGAACGGGATATATCCGCGGCGGATCCGGGTTCGGATCCGCGAACCGGCCATCCCTAGTCAGCAACCTGTTTTTGTAAAGATAAGAATTACTATTACTGCACAACTGAGTACGGCAAACAAAAAAAATGATTAAACTGAGCATTTGGAATAATAAAATCTCTAATTCACAGATCTTTTTAATAAACACTATAGGGTGCATGAAAAATCGGCACATAAGAATTGCAATGAGTTTTGCTTTGTGTTCTCTTTTGTCTATTTTGATTGTGCTTGCATTGCATTCACATTTGCGTGTGCTTGTCTGCAATTAGTAGATCTTTGTATCTACTTGTTTTTGCTTTGTATGTGCTTTTTTTGCATTCCAATGAAAGGGTATTTGCAGCCAGCAGAATTGTGTGTGTCTATCTTCTTGATCCTCCACCTGCCTGCCAACACATCTCCTCAGGCACACTAATTACTCCACTGTGGGGCAAACATGTATGTACCAGTTACGTGGGCAATGTTATGTACCAGCCACTGTGGGCAAATTTGTATGAAGCAAGCCACTGTGAGCAAATGTGTATGTACCAGTCACTGTGGGCACACTGTATGTAACAGTCACTGGGGCGCACACTCGTATGTACCGTCACTGTGGGCAAACTTGTAAAACCCAGTCACTGTGGCAAACTTGTAATACCATCACTGTGGGCAAACTTGTTATGTACCAGTTACTGTGGGAAAACTTAATGTAACATGTCCCTGTGGGCAAACATGTATGAACGTCACTGGGGCTTTTTTGGCCCACTGTATGTGTGTTGGCATTTGGTTTTCACATTCTCTGTGTGGATGCTGTTAATTTTTACTATTTTTTGTTTATCTCATACATTACCGTCTCTGTTTACTCATGCAATAACAGTCTCTCTGTTTGCTTATACATTAACAGTCTCGTTTTGCTCATAGATTACCAGTCTCTGTTTGACTCTTCATTACCAGTCTCGTTTGACTTATACATTATCAGTCTCTGTTTGACTTATACATTACCATCCTAGTGTGGCATATATGTCAGCCTTTCAGTTCAACAGGCAGTGTTTAGTGAGACCTCCAGTTTATCAATAGTGTAACAGTCAGCCCACCATTTCATATATAAATAATCAGCTCCTACTTGAACATACTGTATATAGTACATATAGAAATTCACCAGTTCGCCTCATTTCTTATCAATGGTCAGGTGCAGCCTCCCCTACACCAATCACTCCACACCGGTAAAATACACAAACTTCCCACCTAGCAAGAAACTGGCGCACACAGGAAAGAAACACCAACCAACTGGGTTATTCATAAAAGTTCTTCAGGGTTATTCAATAAAAGCTCTTATTGGTTAAAAATGGTGCTAATTTTGCCCCAACCAATCAGATCTTATTTAACATTTGAAAGCTATATCTGATTGGTTGCTTATTGTTAAAATGCTTTTGTTAAAAATGGTGCTAATTTTTCCCCAACAAATTAGATGTTAGCTTTCATATGTTAAATAGATCTGAATGGTTGGGGCAAAATTAGCACCATTTTAAAAACGATAAGAACTTGAATCTCCCTGACTTCAAATCAAACAGGTAGACACAACTTTACTTAAATAACTTGAACACATCCAGGACTCCCTGCTGCGTTTCGAGCTTGCTGCTCTTAGTCATAGGGGGTGCTCCAGTGTCTCGCTTTGTGGGAAGTTTGTGCTCCACATTCTCAGTGTTATTTTTTGTTTTTTTTTAAACTTTTATTCGTTTTTTTACCTTTGCTTTACAATACTTAAAGGTTTAGTTGCTACCACCTGCCTGTAAAGGTTCTTGGAAACTCAAAAAACATCAGCAGGGAAAACAGTGCATGAGATTCCTACCGTCCAAACATACTGTAAGGGTTTGGCTTCTTGTTTAATGGAACAAGTCAGTATGCTCTGGTTTAGTCTTGACTGGTGAGGAGGATTCTGGGAAAACTATAGAGTTTTTAGAGAAGGCCTTTTCCCTGGAAACAGAGCTAATAGTAATAGTATTTTTTTAAATATTTGAGTTTTGGAAACTCGAAAGACATTCAGCGGGGAAAAACAATGCATGAGATTCCTTCCATTCAAACATACTGTAAGGGTTTTGCTTCTTGTTTAATGGGACAAGTAGTATGTTCTGGTTTGGTGTTGACTGTGTGAGGTAGTTCTGGGAAAAACTATAGAGCTTTTAGAGAAGCCTTCCCTGGGAACAGAGCTAATATAACAGTATTATTTTTAAACATTTGATAGGTATGATGTATAAACACCTTATGATATATTTAAAATATAGAATCTAGGAAGAGGGTCTACTTTCAAGTATTTTTACCCTTAAAAAAGCATTAGTTAACATTATTTTAAAAATTGCAACGTCTATACTACAGCCCAGTTAAAATAAAAACGGTTTGCATAGGAAAGATACTTACCGTCACTGTTTAAATACCAAGTAAAATCCTGTTTTATAGAACAGATGGAGGTTGTTACAGCACACATTACAAAATATATACCATATTTCTTGGCATTAAAAAGATACAGATTGAGATGCTCTGCAGAGTAAATGATTACTCTGATGGGAAAATGTCTAGCTATAGACAAAGTCTGGCCACCATAGACCATCGGCTGCCTATGGAGTATTGTGAGTAAGACATATGGGTAAGCATATGCTATCCCATTTTTATTGCTAACATAAACTATGGACAAGCTAAATCTGTAAATGTATTGACAATGTCTGTACAGTTAAGCAGCCCCTAGTTTTATGTTTTGTAAACTGACCACTGTTATGTATATAATGAATTAAAATCAATGATAAAACATTTTACAAGTAAGAAGCCCAAATGGCAAAATGAGATGCACAGAAAAACCCTTAAAAAAAAGGCATCTCAGGTTAATAAATATAACATAATGTGTATGGCACCATGCGATTACAAATGCAAATGCCTGAAATCACTTTAATGCACACTTCATAATCACTTCATCGTGGTATGCCTTCAGAATCACTACCGTATTATGCACTTCATAATCACTACCATGGTATGCACTTCATTATCAGTTCATCATGGTATGCACTTCGAATCACTACCATAGTATGCACTGAAAAATCACTACCATGGTATGCACTTCAGAATCCCTACCACAGTATGCACTTCAGATCACTACCATATTATGCACTTCGAATCACTACCATTGTATGCCTTCATAATCACTTCATCATGATATGCACTTCAGAATCACTACCATAGTATGCACTCTCCGATCACTACCATTGTATGCACTTCAGAATCACTACCATGGTATGCACTTCAGAATCACTTCATCATCGTATGTACTTCATAATAACCCATCAACAGTAAATCTCGATTTAATCTACAAATGCTCTTTAGAGTCACTTCATGTTGATATGCACTTCAAAAAGCACTTCAGAGTCCACTTCATCATGATATCACTTCAGAATCACTAGCTAGTATGGACTTCCGAATCACTACCATTGTATGCACTTTAGAATCACTACCATGGTATGCAGTACAGAATTATTACCATAGTTTTACCTCATAATCACTACCATAGTATGCACTTCAGAATCACTACATATATGCACCTTCAGAATCACTACCATAGTATGCCCTTCAGAATCACTTCATCATGGTAGGCACTTCATAATACCCATCAAAGTAAACTTGATTTAATCTACCAAATGCTCTTTAGTCACTTCATCTTGTATGCACTTCAAAATCACTACCATAGTATGCAATAAAAATGCACCTCAAGTCACTTCATCATATATGCACTTCAAATCACTACCATAGTATGCAATACAAAATCACTTCAACATGGTATGCACTTTATATCACTACCATAGTATGTACTTCATAATCACTTCATCATGGTATGCACTTCAGAATCACTACCATATATGCACTTTAGAATTACTACACCATTTCATAATCACTTCAACATGGTATGCACTTCAGAATCACTACCATATTATGCACTTCAGAATTACTACCATTTCATAATCACTTCAACATGGTATGCACTTCAATCACTACCATGGTATGCACTTCTAACACTAACTCAGGTCTATGCACTCCTATCACTACCAGGGTATGCACTTCATTCACTACCATGGTATGCACTTCATTATCACTACCAGGGAATATGCACTACGTATCACTACCATGGTATGCACTTCATAATCACTACCAGGGTATGCACTTCATTATCACTTCATCAGCTTGCACTTCAGAATCACTACCATAGTATGCACTTCAAAGGCCTACCATGATATGCACTTCAGAATCACTACCATAGTATGCAATTCAAAATCCCTACCATGATATACACTTCATAATCGCTTCATCATATATGCACTTCAGAATAACTACCAATAGTATGCACTTCCACTCACTACCATGGTATGCAGTACAGAATTATTACAATAGTTTGCACTTCAGAATCAATCTCCATAGTATGTCACTTCAGAATCACTACCATAGTGCACTTCAGAATCACTACCATAGTATGCACATCAAATCATTATCATGTATTCACTTATAATACCATCAACTATAATCTTGATTTAATCTACCAAATGCTCTTTAGAGTCACTTCATCTTTATATGCGCTTCAAATCACTACCATAGTATGCATACACAAAATGCACTTCAGAGTCACTTTATCATGATATGCACTTCACAAATCACTACCATAGTATGCATTCAAAATCACTTCAACATGGTATGCACTTTTATAATAACTACCACAGTATGCACTTCAGAATTACTATCATAGTATGAACTTTATATCACTACACTATGTACTTCATAATCACTTCATCATGGTATGCCCTTCAAATCACTACCAATAGTATGCAATTCAAAGCACTTCAGAGCATTCATCAGATATGCACTTCAAAATCACTATCATAGTATGCATACAAAAATCACTTCATCATGGTATGCACTTCATAATATAGATATATTAGGGATAGGGCATGCCTGCCAGAAACATTTTCTTTGTACTGGCACTCTCTCCCCAAAATGATATTGGAGGTAGAAATTACCAATTCTTTCGCCTCCCTTTTCCCAGGTACTTTGCTTTTAAGTGTTTTTTAAAAACTTATAACAATTGCATTATAGATTCCCTTTAAATTAGAGAATAATTTAAACAACCACTTTAAAGGGCATATACATCCCCCCCATAAAATTTCATACTTCCCCACCCCTAAAAACCTCGCAAGAGTTACTTACCTGTCTGGCATTCTGAAGAGAGATATTTTTTCACTGTCCTATTTGTTGGTTGTTGAAAACACCTCCGTTTACAGTTGTATGGACTTCTTTTGAGCTTGAACATGTGCACATAAGGGCATCCGGTCAGCAGCAATCAGTCATTTGCCATGACATCACCCATCATAGTGTCAGGAAGTGTGTAGTGACTTGGTAAGAATGGGTTAACTATTGGTATTAGTTCTTGCAAAGGGCCAATAAAAATATCCATTCCACCCTGGAACAGTCCTATTGTTTATATTACGTTAGTGAAGCATAGAACCAGAATCTCCTTTTCCAGACAATGTGGGGCCGAACCGTGTATCTGGAATTCTCTTCAGCTAGGGGTCTGGTGGGTACTAAGAGGTCATTTTAAGGAACTTGTACATGTAAATAATATATTTCAGTATTGGAATGTGTAAGACAGAAACCAATATTACATCTGTGAATGGAAAGTAAGGCCCATTATATGATACCCACATGGCCCTTATTCCCTTGCCAAGGCGAGTTATTAATATCTTGGAAATATGGATAACACACAGGTCATGTTTGTATTGGAGGAATTGATAATTAATACAGGAGAGGAATATGTTGTCAATATCCCAGTACAATGTCATATCTCAATTTATTGAATCTGCCTAACTGAGGGGGAATGAATGCTTTTGGCTAGTCGTAAATCTAGACATTCTTAGACACTCCCCACCTCATGCATACCAGAGATGGGAGTGGTTAATCAAATGGTTTAAAAAACATTGTAGCCCCTATAAACTTTGTTCATACTTAGGGAATGCTAAGAACGTGTGTATGGACCCAATGTTTCTCCTCCGCCCCGGGATACAGGACTTCTTCTAGTGAGTAGGGTCTGTGATATATTTTTATTCTTTTTATTTTCTATAACTGTTGTACTATTGTATGTCATTTTATTATAACACAATTCTATTTTTATTTTTGTATTATATGCACTGTCCACCTTTTGGAATATTAAATCTAAAATTTAATAAGTTTTGTCTTTGATGCGCTAAAAGAACTCCGTTAGCCTCTGATAAGTTTATATGTGTTCGAATGGAGTGTGCAGTGTAAATGCTAATTAACTCTGTGACTGCTTGTGAAGGACTGATGCTAATTAACCAGTTAGTTGCTGGAGTGAATGGTGTAGTGTTAACCATTTAGCTGTCAGGACAGGGGTGTGCATAGTCAGTGAGTCAAGTGAGTCAAGAGTGTTTGTGGGGCGTCTTTAAGGCTGTAACTTAAAGTGGTGGCAGCGAATACTGATCAATTAGTCAGATCACGTGCCCAGCGAACTGGCGTTTGTGACAATAGGTGTGATTCTGTGCCAGAAGATGGAATTGCAGGAAGACTGGCCATGTAAGTAACTATTGCAATCTCAGGTATTTTAGGGGTTGGAAAAGGAAGTACATATGAATATTTATGAGACCTTTAAATCCCAAAATGTGAGGATATTTGGGACTTTTATAGTAGTATATTATTTGTAGTATACATTTATTTACTGCATAGTTTTACTGATTTTTGTTTCTTTACACCCCTTCCCACACAGACACAGATGTAGTAGTGGTCGTATTATTGCATACTCATTTTTTTATATTGTTATATAAAGTATACAGGGTCAAATCCCAATCACACCCCTCTCCCCAGCTCAAAAGTAGTCCCATTACTACAATTAGCTGATTGCACCTATGTAATAAAGGAGCATGTAGCTGGTTGGTTACAAGCCACTACTTTTATTTATAGGTTTTTATTTTTTGTTAAACAAGAGATTAGGAATTTTCATCAGCCACCTAGAAGTACAGCTTTTAGTTTTAAATAAACAAAATACACAGTACAAAAAAAAGGTGATCAAATATGCAATGCTTAAAACATAATCAATTTCATCATTAAGTTGTCCACAAACCAACTGACCTGGTACCTGTACTTTGGTTTTGAGCTTGGAAAAATTATTCAATGTGGAGGGCACATGTAGACTGTAAAGCTAGGTACACACACACGAGCTTTAAAAATGATCTTACAAAAATAAAAAAAATCTTGCAAATTCTGTCTGTCATTTTCTAATGATCATGCTACTCACAGTCCCGAGCGTTCTCCCTATGTAAAGCTTTAGTACGGGAGAGGACTGCGTCCAAGGGAAATTTTCAGGCATTTCCGAAAGATCTGGAGGCCGATGGCAAACGTTTGCCAGCCCTGGAAGCACTCGGAAATGCGCTACACAAGCTAACGCCCCCTTTATCGTACCCACCTTTAGACTGCACCACATGACCAATATAACTGAGTCATTTTACATGAGTTCTAAAAAAAAGAAACAAACAAAAATACTTACTTGAAAGACCAAAGAAATAATCTGTTTCCATGTGATAACATTCCAGACCTACAGGTCTTGAATTAGACACTTGATGTAGAATCACTGGCGTGTTTGGTTAGGAGCCTTAAGTAATACATATTATATAGGTTTTTGATTCAAATAAAATAAATTATATTTCTAAAATGTTACTTTGTTTTACTATAGGAATGGATTTTTTGTGTAAAATGTGTCAATCTTCACTTACCATTTGAGTGTAAATCCAATATTATAAAAAATGTAAGGCTGTGTACCAAGTTTGATATTTCAGGCCAATAACAGAATTTTCGCCCATACTAGCCGATCAGGCAAAATCTGTATATGCAAAAGTATTGGCAAAATTCCCTCTCTGTCCTGTGGTTTATTTATATTGATTTTTTCAGAAAATTCACAAATTCTTGCTCTGTATGATATAGGGGCCACTTAGTTAATTTATTAATACTAAGCACAATGGCCTGTGTGCAAACATACTTCATGCATATTTTTCCCCTTTATTTTAAAAACAAAAAACAAACTTACCCATGTAAAGTTTCAAGAGGGCTGATAAACAACCATTACAGGGATTAAGCTGTTACAGTGGTTGTGTTTTTGAAGGCTGTGTCCCTGGTACACTGTGTTGACTGATAAAATCTTGAGCTGAGTTACAGATGACCAAAGCATTTTTTAACACATGAAAAAAAGCCAGTATATCATGCCTAATAGGACAAAAGGAACATAATTAGAATCTAACGGTTCAAACATCTTGAAGCAGCCATACAGTATGCCAATAACCGGAGTTAAAAGACATGATAACCAATGTTATATGGTTTAACCAAAAGTTAACCACAGAGGCGCCGCAAAGCGATGCTATATTAGAATAGCGCCTTAGATAGATGCAAATGCAGCATCGCTGGATCGATTGCATGGGGAGCTGATAGTGCCTCTCTGTGCATCGTCGTGATACAGTTTAAATAATTTATAAACTTCTGCACGTTTATATTATCTACTACAGGATATTTGACTAAATGGGGATGAGACTGGGCTTTGCTTCCTGTCTACCTCCTTAAATGTTGGTCCCTGTGGGTTGAGTACACTTAAGAAAGGGTTATTCAACCTGAAACATAGATAACATTTTTTAATAGCTTATATAGTATCTAGTAGCTTATATTAGGCTTCCTTAGGTTCACTTAGATATACTAATTAGAGACTTTGTCTTGGATGGCAGGGTAATGAGTGTTTTAAATGTTTTCAAAGGGCATGTCCACCCCCAAACTATAATCTCAATCCCCCCCCAACTACTCTGGCCCCACCATGTAGTGTAGTTTAATTCTTACCTCACATCCCAGCTCCATAGGGTTCTCTTGTAGTCCCCCCCCCCAAAGTCCCAAAACTGCCCACCAGGAGGCTAGCAAGTCCATATAGGATCTGCTCCTACCTGGCCTCCGGGAGAAATTTGGCATGCGTACTGCAGCCCTTCTCCCCCTCCCTCTCCCGATTCCCTCCCCCTAGCATTAATTCCCTTAATACAATATTCCCCCTGGTCTCCCAGCCCCACCGCATCATTTTTATTTTTAGAAAGCTCCCCAAACTTTTACTTCCCTCCCCTCTTTCCACCGCTGCACTGAATGACCGGCCAGCGCGTCCGTGATTGGCTGCCAATCAGCCAATCACAACAGCCGACTGCCGGTCCCCGCCCCTCTGCTTGCATTTTCTCGCAAGCAGAGGGCCGGGAGCGCGGCTGAGGAAAGAGGAGGTAAGTAATTTTTAGGGAGCTTTCTAAAGATAAAATGATGCGGTTGGGCTGGGGGACCAGGGGAAGGCTATATAAAAAAATCGATTTAGGGTGGACATACCCTTTAATATTTTTGTCTGTTTTTGCATTCTATCACATTCATGAGTTTGAAGTTTAAAATAAAGAATAGTAATGAATTACACTGTATACTAACCTGTGTGAGTTTTTATGGGCGCTTTTGTTCTTATTAATTTCAATTATAGCTCTTTGCCCATACGCCCCTCCCCCTCTTTGTAGACTACTGATAGGGTATTACTAAAGAGGTAGTCCACAAAATAATAGAAAAAGTCCTCTGCACTCGTACTAAGTGTGGGTGCTCACTCCTCAAAAAAAAAATCCAACCCTTGATGGATTAAACATACGAGAATAATGAAGAAGCAAGGGTGGCACTCCAAACTGTAACTTTATTCAATATAGACCAAACACATCTCACAACGTTTCGGGGGATACGTGCCCCCTTCCTCGGGAAGGGGCCGTATCCCCCGAAACGTTGTGAGATGTTGTTTGGTCTATATTGAATAAAGTTACGTTTGGAGTGCCACCCTTGCTTCTTCATTATTCTCGTATTACTAAAGAGGTTGTGTTCTATTTGTTTGTTATGGGTGGTGCTCTGTTACTTTATATGTTTGGTTGTATACAGCTGAGTCCTGACTCGAATTGTCTATTGTGTGCTGCGCCATATGTAGGTGCAGCTGCTGTTTCATCTCCCCTACCTACAAATCAGAGCACTATTCACTCTACAGTTTCTGACAAAAGTCTTGTTGCCTGTGTATTTTGCAGTAACTATTGCTATTAACCTGATTATTTTTAATTGATCTATTGGTGTTAGAAATAGCTCATATGAAAAGCTAAAGCCCTCCAAAATAATATTAAATATACTGGTAAAAAATAGTTTCACTGAAAAAAGATTTATCATTTAATCGAGACAGAAAGGTCAAAATGTTGCAAGACAAAAGTGTAGTCACCTATACAGAAAATGATCTACTTTACAGCCAATCCAAAAATATGTCAGCAAATTAAGTAGTGGTGCTGTGAGATCCAAATTTAATATCTTGTATGACTTCCATGAGCTTGAAGGACAGCATCCATGCGGTTTGGCAAGGATTCATACAGTTTATTGATGAAATCATCAGGAATAGCCAAGAAAACAGTCTTGCATGCCTCCCAGAGATCATCAATATTCTTTGGTTTCATCTTCCCTGCTTCCTCTTTCATCCTACCCCACATATTTTCAATGATGTTCATGTCAGGTGACTGGGCTGACCAATCCTGGAGCATCTTGATCTTCTTCGCCTTAAGGAACTTTGATGTGGAGATGGAAGTATGCGATGTAGCACCATCCTGCTGCAGAATTTGGCCTTTTTTATGATTGGGAATATATGAGGTAGATAAGATTTCTTTGTATTTTACACTATTGATGTTGCCTGCAATATTTGCGGCGACTGTGGTGTAATTCAACAGAAGATTCATCTGAAAAATCCACCTTTTGCCACTTTTCCAGCGTCCATCCTTTAAGCAGGCTGTGGAACTTGGCAAATGCCACACGGTTTTTCAATTGTAACATAGTAACATAGTAACATAGTAATTAAGGTTGAATAAAGACATTCGTCCATCAAGTCCAACCTATTCACTTTTTTTTTTTTTTTTTTTTAACCCTACCTAACAGTTGATCCAGAGGAAGGCAAAAAACCCCAGCTAAAAAGGGGGAAAAAAATTCCTTCCTGACTCCAAACGGCAATCGGAAAGTATCCCTGGATCAACCAGATCTATATGCATTAATACCAGTAATTCTCAATATTTTTTAGTTTTAGAAACTTATCCAGGCCTTTTTTAAAGTTATTCAATGAACTTGCCATTACCACCTCTGCTGGAAGACAGTTCCACAGTTTCACCATTCTCACTGTAAAGAAACCTCTCCTAACTTGAAGCTGAAACTTCTTTTCTTCCAACCTTAAAGGATGTCCACGAGTCCTCTGATATGACCTATTAGTGAACAATGCACCAGAGAGTTCACTGTATGGGCCATTAATATATTTGTATAAGGTTATCATGTCCCCACGCAACCGCCGCTTCTCCAATGTAAACAGCCCTAACTTGTCTAATCTGCCTGCATATTCAAGCCCCTCCATTCCCCTTATTAATTTAGTTGCCCTTCTCTGAACTGCCTCAATTTCCAAGATGTCCCTTTTGTATATGGGATTCCAAAACTGCACCGCATATTCCAAATGAGGCCTTACCAGTGCCTTGTAAAGAGGGAGAATAATATTTGTCTCTCTTGATTCCATTCCCCTCTTTATACAAGACAATATCTTGCTACTCTACTGTTGCTACCGGGCATTGTTTGGCTACCGCTAAGACTGTTTATCTACCGAAACCCAAAGCTTTTTCTCATTAAGATGCACTTAACACAGAGTTATTTATGTTAATGTGGCACAGGGATATATAAATCCCAAATGCATCACCTTCATTTATCAACATTTGATCATCATCTGGCCTTTCCGCTCCCCATTTTGATAATTATCTAGGCGCTTGCAGCACTTGCACATCATTGAAGTTTCCAAAGTCTCGCATAATTTAGTGTCACATCAAACACAGAGACCTGCTCTCAATGCCCCTTCTAAGTCATTTATAAACAGATTAAACAGAAGCGGCCCAGTACAGACCCTGAGAACTCCGCTTAGAACTTTAGCCCACATAGATGTAGCTCCATTAACCACCATTCTCTGTTTGCGGGTCCCAATAACCGTTCTCTATCCATGACAAATGTTTTCTTCAGGCCTACAGTCCTCAGTTTTACATTTGTCGCCTATGTTGGCAACAGTACAAAGGCTTTTGTAAATCCAAATATACCACATCCACACTGTGCCTGAACTAACTTCTTACTCACTTCTTCATAAAAACCATTAAATTTGTCTGGCATGATCTATTTCTCAAAATCCATGCTGACTACTACTATAAGATGATCTCTGGAGACAAAGTCAAGGATATGATCCCTTAACAAAGTTTCCATCAACCTTCCCAACCACTGATGTTGGCTTACAGGTCTATAGTTACCAGGCTGTGAACGACTACCTTTTTTTGAATATTGGTATTACATTGGCTTTTTTTCCAATCCGCGGCACACCCCCCAGACAAAAGCGAATCTGAAAAGATGAGACACAGTGGTCTTGCTAGAACTGAACTAAGCTCTTTAAAATCCTAGGATGCAATCCATCTGGTCCTGGCGCTTATTGATATTAATCTTTGTCTAATTGATTCCGTACCATATCCTCTTTTCCAATGTGAAAACTCTTCATTTCCTTCCCTGCACATTGTTACAATCCCTACTGTAAGGATTCTCACAGTAAAAACCGATGTAAAAAAAACGGTTTAGCATTAGCCTTTTCGGCATCCTCTACAACCACCTCAGCTCCATTATTTAATGGTCCCACATTCTCAGTCCTCATTTTTTTACCATTTATAGACTTAAAAACATCTTGGGTTGCTTGCTTTGTTCGGCAATCCGTATTTTCATTTTCTATTTTAGCTAGTTTAATTGCTTTCTTGCACTCTTTATTACAACTTTTGAAGTCCCTGTAAGCCTGTTCTGTGCATTCTGCTTTCAAAATTTTAAAAGCCCTTTTCTTTTTTTCCATTTCCCTTTTTACCTGACATTAAGCCATGCAGGAGTGGCCTAATTTTTTTACACTTGTTTCCTAAAGGTACCGATTTGGAAATGTTATAGTTTATATCCCTTTAAAAGTGGTCCACATCTGCTCAGTATCTTTACCTAGAAACTGTTCCCTCAGTCTATGGCAGGAGCGATTCCTTTAAAGCATAAAATTAGCTTTCCTAAAGTTAAAAGTTTTTGTTAAGCCAGAGCACTTTAGTTTTTCTGCAACCTATATTAAATGACACTATATCATGGTCACTATTCCCTAAGCTTCCCATTACCTTCATCTCCAAAATGAGCTCTGGGTTATTAGATATCACCAGATCCAACAACGCATTCTTTCTAGTAGGAACTTCTACCATCTGTGAAAGAAAATGCTCATATAGGAAATTTAAGAACCTTATACCCTTTGAGGTGCTGGCAGTTCCATTACTCCAATCTATTTCAGGGTAGTTAAAATCCCCCATAACCAGAACATGCCCTACCAGCAGCCTTCGCCAACTGCATATGGAGATTCATTTCCACCTCTTCCCTCGCATTTGGCGGCTTATAACACACTCCAACAATTAATTTCCCTACCTTCTTGCTTCCTGTACACAGTTTCCACCCATAATGTTTCTGCCGCATCGTTTGCTCCCCTCTATTCCATCTTTAAATTTGGCTTCAATTCCTGTTTAACTATACCTACTCCTCCTCCTTTCTTATTAACTCGGTCATGTCTAATAAGAGTACCCTTCAATATTTACTGTCCAGTCGTGTGAATCATTAAGCCATGATTCTGCTATACCAATTACATCATACTTTTTCCTTTAACAGCTATTATTTCAAGTTCGCCGGTTTTTCCAGCCGACTCCTTGCATTTGTAAACATACATTTTAGATTATCAATTGTTTTACTTCCATACATGTCGTACATGCCTCCTTATCCTCTATGCTCCCCCCTCCTCCTTCTCCTCCCTCCGTTGTGTTACTAGCCCCCAGATCCCTAACTTCTCTATCTACCCCTGTTAGTTAAACGTTCCCTCCCCCCCATACCTAGTTTTAAAATCTCCTCCAACCCCTAGCCATCTTCTCCCCCAAAACAGTTGCACCATCACCATTGAGGTGCAATCCGTCACTACTAAAGAGCCTGTAGCCAACAGAAAAGTCAGCCCATTTCTCTAAAAACCCAACCCCATCTCCTTACACCACTCTCTTAGCCCACGCATTTATACTCCTGATCTCCCGTTGCCTCCCTAGCGTAGCACTGGCTGCGGTAGTATTTCTGAATCACTACCCTGGAGGTCCTTGCTTTTAACTTGGCCCCTAATTCTCGGAAATCATTTTTAAGGACCTCACCTCCACTTCTAACTTTGTCATTGGCACCAATGTGAACCAAGACCGCCGGGTCACTCCCAGCCCCACCCATAATCTGTCCTACACGATCCACCACATGTCGAACCCTAGCACCAGGCAGACAACACACTGTTCGGTCATGCAGGGTCCTGGCGACAGATTACCCTATCTACCCTTCTAATATAGAATCCCCTACCACTACCACCTGTCTATCCTTCCTAGCCTCCAGTTCTCCCTCCCTTGTATTGAGATGACCGTCCCCTGGGTGCTCAAGGGAAAGGCCCGCTCCATACATGCTGCTTCCGAGCCATCGTCCTCCACATCTTCAACTAAAATGGCAAATCTGTTGGGATCGACCAGCTGGGAAGAAGCCCCCCTATCCTTCCGTCCCCTACTTCCCCTGGTGACCCTTACAAATCATCTTCCTTCTCCACCTTATCTGCCCCCATCTCCACCCACCAGTTTTACTGCCCCTGCCAGTACCTGCATTTCCCCCAGGTTTGCCAGTCCCTGCAATGCTGCAAGTTTCCCCTTAGATTCTGTACCTCAGATTCCAAATGGGCAACCCACTCACATCTGACACTCACATAGGTCCCCTGGGGCGCGCTCCAAGATCCCCATACATGCGGCAGGATGCACATTGCGCGGCCCCAACAAACTGTCCATACTAAACAGCAATACACACCAGAGACACAGCAATCACACAGCAGAGACACAGCCTACACGCAAGAAATAGTGTTGTTCTTAAACGCTTTCTTGTTTTAAACGCTTTAGTTTTTTAAACGCTGTCAATTCTCTTAAAAACAAAAATCTCTTTAAAACAGAAAATCGCTCAGAGCTAATCGCTCATGGAAAGGCCTTAATGAGGTCAAAACAACCAGAGCCACACGGCCTCAGCCAATTTAAACCATTAGTTACCCCCCATCCAATCAAGAGAGAAAAAAAAACCTTTCCTTTGTCTCCTACCAGCCCCCGCTCCACAGGTAACAGTGTTTTTTTAAACACAATATTTGTTTTAGTAATCCAGTTCTTTGAGTTTACTCAAACATTCCTACCACCTTATTCAAGCAGTAAGTAGTAAAAAAAAATAAAATACACAAGTGATTAATTACTTACACAGCACCCTCCTAGAAATAATAGTGTTAGTTAGTACCAAGTTAGTACAAAAGTGACGTCTAATTGTCTTTTGTTTAGTGCTGGCTTATGGCACCGATTTGACCATGGAGGCCATTTCGAGACAGAATCCAACAACTGTTTTGACACAAGGATTTCAGGTGACCAGGTCTCCTGGAGCTCTGCTGCAGTTGAAAATGGGCTGCCTTGGATTTTTGAGGCCAACAAACGGTCCTCTCGAGCAGTTTTCTTGCGGGGTCTGCTGACCTGGCTTGTAAAAACTTCTCTCCAGTCTCTTCAAGTCTTTCTCTTTATCCGTCTGAACTTGACGCTGAGATACTTGAAGGTGTGCGCCACATCCAGCAGGTGGATTTGGTCTTCAGCCTCTTGATAATCACACTTTAGTCTCAGAGTGAATCTTAGGCATATTTGCAGAGTCTATTTGCAGTTGATGTGAAGGTCTAGTGTACTGGGGTTCTTTTTATACACACCTGACACCTAATTGATCCATTATAAGTCACAGGTGAAGTAAAGTGGGTATTTTGAATGAACCAGTTGCTGCCTCAGTGTGTTTACTGGGTTTAAAAGCACAAAGGGATATGGGGTCCTTGCATCTCAAGAAAAAATAACTTATGTTTGAAGATCGCAATGCATCACATATTTATGTGCCTAGCCTAAAATTAGGATAACTTTGACTCAATTATTTAGGATTCTGCTTCATTTGTTATTTGATCAGGCAATTACACCTTAATAAAAGGCTAGCATTTTTGTGACATTGGTAGAATATGTATTTCACATCCCCACTGCTTACCTTTACATGCTCCTATGATGTACAGTACTGTAGTAAAAGTCTCATTGCACACATAATGCGGTAACTCCACACATTGCAACAGTTAAACACAAGGCAAAAAAAACAGGACAAATTCACTTCGTATTCCAAGGCCCTATGTGTCATTGAGACAATTAAAGATATCAAACAAAACCATAAAAGACAAGCCTTCTGAACTTTGGAACCATGTAAAAAGCTTGTATAACACCAAATTCTTTATGGGTGCTATTTTACAAAAAGTCCATTCATTTTAGCTTTTCGCTTAGTCATTAGTAAAAGGAGACCCTATATTAGCTCCGTATTTATATAATTGATGTTCTATGTGTGTGCCAAGTTCCTGACAGCTGCTGTTTAACATTCCAAATTTTTCTCTTGTAATAGAGCCCCTGCCATGTTGCCTTTCATTTAATAATAGGCTTCCTTAATTTTAGTTGCTATAGATCGGTATATTGACGTCACCAAATTTAAAAAAATGGGCAAGTTGGAATATAAATTACCTCGCAAATTATGGTAACCCATACATGAGATATTATCAACACTAGACATATATTATCGAAAAGCCCCTCACATAAACCACACAAATCACTTTTTAACACTAGATTAGAACCACAGAGAGGCTCGATCTCCTTTCTATAAAATTAATATGGCACAACACACTGTCATTAAGGCCAACCAATCAAAAATCTAAACCAGACTCCAGATATCTCTGGAGACACAATGGTCTAAATATTCTCCCAATCAGCGAGATGCACCTCATGCCACACCGATCAAAGAAAAAACATATAAAATTATTACGACTGGTATAACCCACCCCAGCCTGCCTACATAGAGCAAACCACCTCCATATCAGAGATGTCAAATAATAGCAGACAATTTTGGCTTATCTGCGAACAAATCAACGGGGACGGTTTTTGATCAATCCTTCCAATAACCCCAACTACAGCACTGTTTAACCACCCCCCTGCAGCTATGATGCTCCCATCTGCAAACTAATAGCATTATCTGCGGAGTCTCAAGGACCATGAAAGCCCATCTTAGAAAGGGGAACATATCTAAGACCGAAATTATCAATAGATATGGTGGGTGATGACCAGCATGTACATGACAATACAATTATCAAACAACTTGAAAGGTTGGACTAAACGTGGGAGTTCTGTATCTTAAAGCTAAACAACCTAGATATACAGTCATTATTACCCATATATCCAGGGGGTCCTCGGGACCGCTGCCCAGCTGCCCTTCTTAATTCCCATATTTTAAAATGCACTTTGAACCAATACCTCACACCCTAATAATGGTGGAGTAGTCCCTAGCTCATGTATCTTCTGCATAGATTTTATCTTATTAACTCTTACAGAACAATTTTCAGATAACCAATATATCTATTTTTATAATATATATGTTTTCAATTTTTCTCTTTGTATTACGTCATTTTTCAGTTCCAAACGTTAAAAACAGCTCAGTTTTTTTTATACCTTATTGTGATACTCGTTTGTAGTTAGGTTGCACCTGGGAATATCTTAGAGCTAACAAAGCTAAGGTTTGCTCTAGTACCATCCTTCATTATGGCCTTGGCAAGTGATGGAGGCAAATAGTCCATAAATCATGGCGAAGTGAACAGCAAAAGTAATACACATCTCAATGGAAAAAGAACCACCGCTCTCCCTGCAAAGGGAAAAAACACTGAATTAGTACTTGTTTTTAAAAAACAAAATGTTTAAAAAATCCATTCAGTTCCAAATAAAAGATACAAGAAAAAATTCAATCTTTAGCTCTGGATGGTTAGTAGACTACTGCTCTACTTTTGAAAGACAGAATGCTACAGTAGTTACAAGAACTAAAAATGCAAAGCAAAGGATGTGTATTGTTTGAAAGTACTGTTAAAGAATGTTTGCAAACACACTGCACTGTAAAATCCTTGTTTTCTGTGCTGAGGGTCTCCTATGCTGTAACATGATTGGCTCTAGCATCTAGTGGGCCAAAACGGCATGTCAGAATGTACAGTGTACCACTTAGACTCCCAAGCAATACAAGATATAAATTATGGAAGTTTACCCCTAGTAACCTCAGGTTAAATACTCACCACAGCGCAAAAAGGAGAGGTAGAGTACAGCTGTTGTATATTGAGAATGTGGACTTTAGTTCCCCTTTAAATAAGATTACTGAAATCTAGTTTTCAGTAAATAGCTGAGCATTTATTTATTTCGTCGCACAAACATACATAGTGTTATACCATGTGTTTTCATTGGTACATGAATATATCATACCCTTCACTACATCTTGTACAGATGTAATACAAACCTTTTGTTGGTATTACATCTGTTCTCTAGCTGAAACCAAATAACCAACCTTTTCTTGCCGTTAAAAAAAAAACAAAAAAAAAAAAACCCTTTATTCCCATTTTTTCCCCCCCCCCCCCCCCCTTTCCCCCCCCCCCTCCCTCCCTACACTTCCCCCCCCCCCCACCCCCCCCCCCTTTTCCCCCGCCCCCCTCTCCCACCCCCCCACCCCCCCCCCCTCCCCCCCCCTTTTTTTGTCAGGATACTATCATATCATATACACATGTTATATGTACTGTGAGTGCTATATGGGGTTTACTTGTAGGTTTTCCTTATATGTTGTTGAACGTACTTTTTTTTAAGGTAACGTTTTTTGTTTTGCCAATAACTGCCATTTTTTTATAAAAACATCATTCAAGCCAAGCAATAAAATAAAACAATTATGTTTATAGTACAATGCAAAGGAAATATGGATAAGGCGACAAATGGAGATCGCTAACAAAATAGAACCTCAGACATGGCTGTATTAAAATCCACAAACCAAATGCTTTCCTAGGATCCACAATTGAAGATCACAGAGCCTGCTATTCCTTCGAAAAAGAAAAAAGTTGTATAGTATTAGTGCACCACCCTATAGATTTTACATCATTACAGGAGATTTAAGGTGTTAACAACACCCCACTCCCTCTTATATGTGCCCAGGTAGAACAAAATCACATTTACTGTATAACCACTAGAATTACACGAGATAGCAATTTAATATGCCCCCTTTTGGCGGTTTAGGTACTCCCCACACTACTGGTTTGTCAGCTCAACATAAAACAAAGGTACAACGTGGTTAAGACCGTGTTAGGAAGAAAACTGCATATTTGATAGCCCTCGATGTGTATTGATTGTTTTGAAGAGATAATATCCTTGCATAGGATGGTAATAATAAAATCATTTAGTTAACTGGTATGTAAAACGAAGCATTTTGAAGGTAACAACTAGCTACGCGATATTAAACCACTTATAATGTAGTTTTGTAAACACGGCACCAGTTTTACAGTTAGATATTCATGATCCTACATTTATTGAAGTAATCCCCAATTAAAAACTTGTGCTCATAAATAAAAGAGAATTACATACAAGCAGACTTGATGCACAACATCTAGTCTGACCTGATGCCTTTCAAAGAAATATTATTATTTGAGTTGTCACAGAGGCAACCACAAGTGTGTGTAGTTTCATTAGCATTACTAATGGACGTTTAGGAAACGGTTCATGAATTGCATGTATTATGAAAGGGCAAGGAATAAAATTATTCACACCACTCTACTCACTAAATATTATTTCCATGGGAGAGCATAGCCAGGGACGGGGAATTCGGAAGCATTAAGTGGTCCAACATTCCTCACGCTATACATGCCACTAAAAACTGATTTTGATGACTTCTGAAGATTAGCCATGTTTCTAAATAGATTATATGCCCTCTTTTTTTCCTGACCAGTTTCAGAAGTAGTCTAATTTCGGGACGATACATAAAATCTTCTGTGCTCTTATGCAGACAAATAGACATCTAATGTAAGCAGAGCTTAATTTATATTCACTTCTGTGTCCCTGGTACTCATCTTAGAACGCCATATACGCACTATAAGAGACTACTTATTTACTTATGTTAAACTCTAGAGTATCTCTTCCATGTTGGAATTTTACTCTCAGTAAAAATAGGTTGTTGACTACGTATAAACCTCGGGTTAGCCATGTCCTAAAAAAATAAAACTTTCTTTTTTTAAAGGTAACTACAGTCTCAGACAACATTGTCCTCATAGACCAGGACACAAAATACAGCTTGTTTTCTCTCACTTTTTCCCTTTTCGGTGGCTGTTGGTTCATTTATTAAATAACCTGCGGGTCACTACAGGGTCAGCTCCCAAAATCAACCGCTATTTTGTGGGTGAAGGCCAAGTCTCTGCTCAGTACATTTTAACACAGCTCTCAGATCAAAACAGAAACTAGCACCCATTAATTTCCAAGCACTAGAGACCTGACTTAACTGTCACAATTTGTTAGAGCAGACACTGCCTCCTAGAACCACAGAACACATATTTAACCCAATTGCGTATTCCTGGTAGTTGAATCATGCTGAAAAATGCAAATGGTCTGAAGCCACCGCCCGAGGTGAATGCACCTGAATGAGGGTCACATTCTCCCGCAACACATTGTTTCTTTGATGTGTGGTTTAAAATAGATTTCTTTAATTTTACCATCGGGTGCGCTTCAGATAGTGCCTATTTCTGATATTGTTGTTCCCTTGGAAGTGGGGACGCATTTTTTGGAAGTCAGCACCCCACAACATTTTGTGTGCATAGGATCCAGTGTATACTGTTTGCAATTCATGTTGTCCTGAAAATAATTTGCGAAAAAGTCAACCTTTCCAATCCTTACTGGGTCTTCTTCTCTAAATTGTTTGGAGAATCTTGATATAGAAAATACAACATTGGGGTCATGGGTTTAGCCATAGGTGCACACCTGCTTACAAGTCTGCTTTAATTCTTCATGGGATGTTAGTTACTGCAGAACCGGGAAGCTTTTTATTTACATCATCTACTTTTTACATGTAATTGATGTATCTTCTAATGTCTAGGATTCTGGTAGAAAAGCTTACACTTAGGATTTCAAAAATTAGAGTATATCTCACTTTATTTTTAGATTTGTTAATCAAAATCTATGCGTATCTAAAGAGCCTTTGGCAATTTAAAAACATGGGAGAGATTTACCCAGATCGGCAGCTGCTCTATGTTTATCTGGTTATTAGATTTCATAAGCGCCTGTGCATATCTTGGTACACTCACTCCCTGCGATTACCCACCTAGTGGATTATTAGGCCAGCTATGAGCTGCTACAAGCATTTAATATCGTTACTGCTTAGCTAGTTTTTGCGTGAATTATAATTACCATCCAAAATATGTTGGTTAAAATCCTGGAGCTCTAAAGAAGAGAAAATGATCTGCACATACTTGTATGTTTATACATGGTGAATGATGGATTATACCATTATATACAAACGCTCTGGCTTTAACATGGGGTAGCAACAGTGAAATATATTCTTATCAAAAACCTCTCAATACATACTAGAGTTTTTTATAAGATTATACCACTGTTGCTCCCCCACACACTTCATTCTGTCCCCCCTCCCCCTGCCTGTTAAAGATTTGCTATGTGTCTTACTAAATCTTTCATCGATGGCAGCTCCTTCACCTCTTGTTTTGTACCGAAACAGAACCCTGCGGTTCACTTTGGCACTTAATAATATTTCCTGCCCACACTTGGTGCAGGAAGCAAGTGCAGCTGCATTCCTGAAAGAATTTTAGGTAAGAATATATGTGGAATTTAATTAATAGGACAGAGAGATGTGACGTTTTTTCTTTTAAATAACAAAGGGTTAAGTTTATGTGTTGTTTTTTTTTGGGGGAGGAGGGGGGGTAACGCCATTACTCCTACTATAGTTTAAAGAGGCAAGTCCAGCCCCAAAAAGAAACTTACATACATCAACGCCCCCAAAACCTGTAAAAGTTTTACGTATGCCTTCGATGCGTTGGAATGGCTCATGGAAACTGAGGCACTTTAAAACCGTACTGACCTTGGGCTGCTCAGAAGAGGCAGATAGGGGATTAACATTCTTATTGGCTGTTATGTTTTTTTTTCCCAAGCTGTCCAATTCCTAACTGACAGTTGCTACCTGAAGAACCGGAAGCAGAAAATGGGAAACAGGACTTGTGCAGGATTTCAGTTAGAACTTGTAATTTAAGATTTCACAACTATTACATTTAGGGTTTTAGGGGTGATTTACCTGTAGTTAAGTTTCATTTTGGCTGGACTCGTCTTTAAAACGGACAGTCTAAAACAGGGTGGAACATGTTGGCGAACAAAGATTGCCCCCCAAAAAAGTCCCTCTTGTGTATTATACAGAATAATACACTACTTATGGTGTAATATCGGATATTACGCAAACTCTGATTTCATGACCTCCGGTGGCCTCAAGCTTTATTATGATTATGAACTTCTTGGTGGGGTAATCGTCCTTATATTCACTTGTAGTACATACTTACCCCTATTATAATGATTTACATCACCTAGAATTTCCATTCCCCTAAATGATCATAGAACTCTTTATGTGGCGTAATATCCCATATCACACTCTACATCGGTCATTATCTTTTTATTTATCTTTATTAGGGAGATGCTCGGATTAGAATGGTGAGGTACAGTGGAATAATATTCTTATAAAAGCACTAGCTGTGTCACTAAGTGACTAATTTCTTATATTCCTGACTAAGCGCAGATATCTGGTGTTCTCCTATGCGCTGCTGAAGCAGCGCACTAAAAGTTAGTTAAATGGTGAGGAAATATTGTTGCTAGTTCCTAAGATTACTGGTATTTTTTACAATCGGGTCTGTTTTACTACAAACTAAAAATACGGAAGTATTTACCATTGCGGGTTAGCTAGGTACACACAGTAACGATTTCTGAGATGGAGACAGAGATCTGCGATCCTGTCTCCATCTTTCAAAGATCTGCATGCACACAGTCCCGAGCGTTCCTCCCTAAGGAGAACCCGGGACTGTGTGTTTTTTCCATCGCCGCGCTAGACTCCCTATAGGGAGTTCGTAGTCGCGGGCGAGTGGAAATTTTCGGCCTTGTCCCGACGAGCGTAACGTGCCGACCCATCGTTCGCGGCCCGCGCGCTCGTTCGGGAAACGAACGTCACACAGTAACGATAAAGCCCCGATCACCGTCGGTTCCGACGGTATCGGCTTTATCGTTACTGGGTGTACCAGCTTTATACCTTATAATTGGCAAATCATTTACAAGCCAGAAGAAAGACAGGGCTGGCATTCATATTGTGCAGGCATAGAAGGCTGAAGAATGAATGAGCAGCAATGATCCATTGATCCCGCAGTACTGTAGAAAGGGGAGGGGCAAGTATGAAGAATGGAGCCCATTACCAGTACATAAGGGTGGTGTTAGTTTGCTGTAAAACTGTGGGTTTTTAAATGGCGGGTACAAATCTGGCATGATGTAGGGGGGTGGCCATGAAAGTGTGTTTATACCTTACCCCTCATAATGTACAGTAAATATTGGATATTCTAGTCACCATGACCTTTATAAAAGCCCTTTTATATGGTCCATGGAATATTTATTAACTGTAACTCCTTTAAAAATTACAGTAGACGGTAAATTCACACTATAATAAAACAACCTTGCCTGTGGCTCAGCTATGGGACGAAACCTGTAAGCATATCTTATAATCAGCACGCTATTGTACACAGTATGCACGACATTATACATTCTCAGGGAAGTGTAACCGCGGTCAGAAGCAAATTTGATATGTTGTCACGAGGAATCCACGAGTGAGCAAGGGGGTGCGACTTGATCTTAACGGACAACTGGAATGATCAGGTATAAGGTTCTGTAGTTGCTGATGGAATGATTGTGAAATGAATCAGGTGACCTTGTAATTTGCTGGCCGATCGGCACTCACAGTAAACACCATGGGAAGGAGAACTAGGGGGAGGTATCCAGTCCCTGGATAGGTACTGTCAGCTTGATTTTATTTTTTATATGTTAATGGTCTGGCCAGTAAAATGTGTTTTTGTGTGTGTATGATAATGTACCCCTCTTGTTAATGTCATAGGGATATTAGAAGTCCCCTTGGAGTTCCGTGCCCTTAAAAAAGCATGAGGCCTGCGTGCTCGTGCTTTTATATGTTTACGTACTCCCTCAGGGATAAATCTCCTTGTATTTTAATAACCTTATATTGTCAGTATGGGGTAATGTAATCCACTATTATTTACAATTCAAAGTTTAATTAAATAGGGAGAGCTTAAATATATCCTGGTACTCGTGTCTACTCCTAAAGTACGTGTAAACCACCTAGTAGGGTAACTATGTTGTGTACTAAGCAGGAGCTCAAATAATTGGTTCTGGTCCGATAGTGTGCATGTGAAAGCATCTTTCACAAAAAATCCCTTTTATTCATGGAACACAAACAGATGACCCCTAAATAATAAATTTAGGCGGATCTATTCAACATCATATGATTTTTCATCTTGTAATAAATGTTTCTTCTAAATGTTCATCATGCTACTAATACAGGACCTCTCAAACACAAATGTGTTATAAAAAGTTCATTATTTTTATACAAACGTAACTTATCTGATATGCCGTCTCCTCCCTAACGCGTAACTGTACTGTGCCCACACTTGTTCCCAGCATGGTTTATTATTGAGTTCGCACAAAACATTTCAATGATGCTTTTTTCGATTGTCTTAAAAGTTTTTAAAAGCTCCATAATATTTAGATAATCCATAATAAAGAAAAACAGCGATTACCACAGCATTTAAGGATCATAAGCAAATAATTTAATAATATTCCCACCTCAACAATGCTGTTATTTGTCATCCCGTGGTGGCTCTCAGCATCTTGGAAAATACACGTGGAATCAAACAAAAAAAACACCCTGATGCACTATCTATAATGATCTTAGATTGTTTTAGAATTCCCTGTATTGCTGGATTAGTGCTAAAACAATGCCCTGCTGGAATGATGAATATAGAATATTATACATATATTTCCTTATTAATGGGGGGGAAAATGCTAAAAAGGGTGTGCTAAAATACTCCTTTTCACTTTTCTACATTATTAAAGGGCATCTCCCCCCCTCAATATCATTGTTTTAATAAAATGTAGTGGCATTTATCCCTTCCACCTACAAGCACATTTTTAGATTGTTAAAAACAGAAGCAGTAACTGATACTTACAGCACCCCTCGCTCCCAGCAAGTGCTTTGATCTGGCCCACAGCTTGCAAACAGAAGGCGGAACAGCGCGGTCTGTGATTGCTGCACCTCAAGAGCGAAGGGCTGATACAGTCCCGATTTTTTTTTTTTAGGAATCTAATATAAGTGGTTTGCGTGTGTTGGCATGTCCTCATTAATGTATAAATGTTTTACACTAGGTGAGGGGCAGTCATGAGGGATAGGACTCCCCTGCGCATGCCCCTATCCTCTCAGAGGACAAGGAGGAGGCAGAACACCTTTTCATGAGGACGACAACCTCCTACACGTTCGGTTCCTGGACTTTGCAAGCACGACCGGATAACCATAAGGAGCAATGTAGGTACGGATTTTTTTAACTAAACATGTGGGCCGTAGTGGGTTAATTTTAGTTTTGGGGTGGACATGCCCTTTAAATAATATGATTTCAATAATTCAGCCTAATTAAAATGGCTTTATTTTTAACAATCCCAGTAAGTTTACATTCAAAAAAGTTATAACAACACACAATTTCATGGGGCCTTTGGACTCGTTGATGTTCATATATTTATATTTAAGTCGATCTCCACTCAAAAAGTAACTCCTCTTTTTTTTTAGCTTGATGAAGAATGGACGTAAAGGAGCTTCTTTCTTATCTCCAATAAGAATCAAAGAAGGACAGAAGATGCAACATTCCAAACTCTGGATTTTAAAGGATATGTACACTGGGAAATTTATTTTTTTAAATGCCCAGTAACTGAAACTATAAGTCTCCCTATTATCAATGTTACCATTTTTTTGGTTAAGTCTGTCCCTATATTTCTTTAGACATCCATCGTGAAACATCTCACATCAGCTGTCCAATTCAAGTGCCTTAGTATCATAATCTTTTTCTTTTATGGTAGTTTTGCTGAAGCTGGAATGGTGACAGTTTAAAATTGCCTAATGCTCGCTATAGCTGTACACTAAGAGTGAAGCGTCAAGATTCCAGCTGGGCTGTGTGGATCGCGTAAAGGGTAGGTCTTTGGTCATCTTCGTTTCCGTCCGACCCTGCAATATGATTGATCATTGAATAGTCTGGCAGGGGTGCCGGGGGACTGAGCCGTGGGACTGAGCTTGAGCAAACTAAGTACTGGATTAAAGCCATACAGCAACACACACACATCAAGATAAGTGCTGCTTGCATTTATTCATTTATAGATTGAAATGAGGCAGGGTAATTTTTTTCAGTGTAACAATTCCTTTAAGGTGTTAACCATTATTTCAACACACATAACACAGCAAGCAGCGGTGCTGTGTTATAATCAATTAAATAATGGTGTTGAACGCACCCTTAATCCAGTGTTTTGCAGTTGCATTGTGTGTCGCTGCTTTGATTCTATTTACAATGAATGACATCGGCCGCGGGTTTGGACTGTCACAGCAGTGAATTGTACACAATTAGGAGTGGGAGTGCGCTTATTTTTTCTATTTCTTATCTCTCTTTCCTCAATTAAACTCTGAGGAGACTAGAGCGAGATACAAACTTACCCCCGAGATCCTCGTTCCTCCTGCTGTTCTGTGACAGCTCTTTTACCTCCCTTTCTTCATTTAAACTGAAAAAGGGAAGTTACTTTTTTTTGAGTGGATATCACTTTTAGAGAAATGAAACCCTTTGGCTTAAAGGAAAATGTTAAGCGTAAAAAACATTTTCCCTTTCATATTAGTTACACTTATGCAATGCATATTTTCCAATGTATTTTTTTTTTAATGTCCCTGCTAAAGTCATTAGAGCTTTTAGGTCTTGCAGCAGTCCATTTTTTCTTTTCAGGATGCTCCAATTCCATTGAAAGTACTGTACCTAACAGTAATTTCTATTCCCTGGCTGCTGGAGAATCAAAACATGGCCCCTATTAACAGACAGCAATACCATGTTAAAAAGTACTCTTCAGCATGTCAACGTGTGATATATATAACACGGTAAAGTACTGAACAGAAGTGAACTTGTAGGGGGGTTTAAGCCACTTTCAACATCTTATATTTTCATCCTGGGAATAATATATAAAAATAAATCCGCACGCCATGTGTGCTTTATCTGATGTAAAGAGTGAATAGCAAGGAAGAAACGTAATTTGGAAAACTTTAAGCCTGAAGGAATGTAAAGGCCTTTATAATTAGAAAAACTGTAACAAGGAAAGCCATTTAAACTAACTAAAATTAATAAGAAAATTAGGATAGCTGAACAAAGTATAACTAACCCTAAACTATTTTTAATAGTACCGTATATACTCGAGTATAAGTCGATTTTTCAGGCTTTAATTAGCTGCAAAACCTAACCTCGACTTATACTCGGTTCAAGTCCTAATTTAGATCCAATTTCTGCAATTTGCGGATAGTAACCTAGGTGGCGTTTCATACTTCTACTTCCTGTAGTCTGGTCTGGCTGGAACTCACTCACACTGTCACTTCTCATCTGATGCTGTAAATCTGATGGGTCGCCTCAGTTTTGGGGCACAAAAACAGCTGCAGTACAGTGCAAATGACAGCTTTAAACTCAAGATCTCAGTGACATTTTTACTATTTGGGTCAGTAGTAGTCCTTTACTATATGGGTCAGAGGGCCCTTACAATATGGGCTTCAAGGAGAATTGTAAATGATGGTAGCTTAATTTAAACTTTACTGACCTTGCCACTCCACAATGTTTAGAAACAAACTCCCGTAACAAGCATGCTGGGGGTGTAGTTTCCAAACATCTGGCGGCCAAGGAATTGGAGGTCTGGTACTTGGAATTTTGACTATTATTCTGTATGGGATTCTGTATGGGAATTCTGCTGTTCATTTAAAGGGCACTAAAGCCTAAAAACACACAGATCAGAGCAAGCAGTGGGACATTTCTACGCCTCACTTATACTCGAAGTCAATCAGTTTTTTTACAAATTTTTCAGGTAAAAAAAGGTACCAGCTCCCGTCACTGTATACTACTCGGTCGACTTTAACTCGAGTTATACAGTATACTTTTAGTAAGAAGACGAGACTGAACATGTGGCCACCATTATTAATGGGATAAGTTAAAAACGGTAGAATGGATGATAAAGCAACATGTCTTGAATTTCCCCCCACCATCCGTATACACTATAAAAGATCCATACAGAAGCTAGAGTATGTAGCAATATGTGGTAAAGATGCAAGTGCACTTTTGTTAACCAATGATTGGGTGCACAACACCTCAAATACAGGATCTAAGTTCAGTTTATCTAGCCATTGGTTTTTCAATTTTTGAAGATTTCTCCTCATGGTCTGAAGTGTGACTCTGGATTGGAAAAAAGCTGAATGCAATTACAATATCAAAAGGGTAGATGTTTCACAGCAGGAATTCAGGCCTTAAGTTTAACTGGTTGGGAGATACTGGAACGTTTGATACGGTACATATTCTAAGCGTACTGTCTATAACTCGAGTATAAACCACTGTATTTTTTTACCTTTAAAATCATCTTAAAAGTCCCCTCTCCCCTCGGTTTATCCCGGTCTGGGCTGATCTGGATGCTGCTTTTGGCACAAATCACATACCCTGGTGAAAAAAAGCTGTACCCGTCAACACAGAGAATCCACTTTGATTTCAGTGGGTTAAGGCATTGGTTGTCCTGCTCACTCAACTTCATCCCAGACTGCAAGGTCAATGGAAAAAACACATCTTGTAAGTGTTTCAGGCTGTCACTGAAGATTCAGGGCACATCTGTGCAGGGACTGTGTATGTGCTGTGTATTGGACTTTTTATGGGGCTGTGTAGTGGACTTCTATGGGGCTGTGTATTGACTTTCTATGGACCGTCTTGACTACTATGGGCTGCCTATGGACTTCTATGGGGTTTTGTGTATGGGACGTCTATGGGGCTGTGGATTGGACTTTTTATAGTGACTGTCTGTGGAACCATCTCTGGGGTTGCTATGGGATAAAGTTAACCCTCTGTTTATACTCAAGTCAATCCTTTTTCCTAGTTATTATTAAAAGTAAGTATCTCGGTTTTATTCGGGTATTAACTCGAGTATATGCAGAGCCGGACCTTATAGAATAATCACTGGATTTAGGATAATAGATCGTTGTCAACTAACTTGCTTGGTTTTATAAAGAGTGAGTAGGAATTTAGAACTTTGAAGTTGCATTGATGTATTAACAGTACTTGGAAGTTGCAAAGCTTTTTGATACATCCCCCATATTGATTAATGTATAAGCTAAGTTCTGCTTGAGCTGGGGTGCCAACTTGTAATGATAGAAATGGTTGATGGCTAGGATCAGAGATAGTTGTTAATGGGGGCTTCATCAATATGGACTAAAGTTCTAAGGGTGGTGCCCACAGGTTATTTGTTAGGGCCTACTTCTATTTAAGTCTGTTTTATATTATTTAAGGTGGGTATTGTCGAATTTGGTGCATCACAAAACTTTGTCAACCATTAAAAACGTCAGAGGATGTGCACGAGTATCAGTGGATTAGGTAGTTGTCACATTGGGCCTGATGTTGATATATTTAAGGATGCTTTTGGACTTAAAAATCCTTGCGCTGCTTATAGTATAAAATGGCTCTGTGTTAAGGTGAATCCCTGTTGGAAAAGTCTGCGATTTTGGTGGATAACAACTAACAGTTAGCATAATTGGCCAGGTTAGCAACAGCTAAGTCAGCAAATTCGTACATAAAGGGAGGTATGGATCAAGGGAGAAAACGTTATTCTCCCTCGTTACAAAGCATTGGTAAGGCCTAATGTTGGAATATGCGTGCAACTTGGAAGTTCTTTGACACAAAAGGGACACGTTGAAATGGAAGGGCTCAGAGTGATAGCATCAAAATAATAAAAGGAATAGGTTTGCTTGAAATATAACGACAATTGGATAGACAGTATGTACACTAGAGCTTAAATTAGGGGCTAAACACACATAAGGTGCTCCAGCCATACAGCAGCCACTACTTTTGTTGCCAGGCTAATTTCTGGATGGGAATGATTAATAGAATAAGAAATCTCTCTTTCCTGAAAGCATATGAATTTGTGCGTTAACATTAAGTTTTGTTTTTTGTTTCCATGGTGTGTGTCCACCTTAATACCAGGTAAATGTTTCCTTTTATTTGCATTGGCTATTGACAACCTTTTTTTAATTGTTATTGTTATATTTTCTATTTATGGTTTAAAGTACAAGAAAGCATTCATAATTTTTCCCTCTTAGCAGCTCTAATTTGAAATGAAACTAGAAAAGGCATTATTTTAACCCAATTTTTTTCTCAATAAAAAGATGAAATCATTGATATTTCAGTAACAGATTTCCCTATATATTTTCTTCCAAGGCAAAACTTCTTATCTAGATTTTGACTAGTTGCACCTACTATATTAGGTGTATAATAATTCTGTCCAAGGTAAATCTTTTAAAAATGCACGTCACCACCTTGCCTATTTTCTCTCTTTAAAGACGTATTGAATATAATTTATCTCTGTCAAACTCCGAGAGTACAGAAAAGTAATAATTCCCCTTCTATCTTGCTTTTTCCCTAAATTTTCCCCAGGATAGATGTTAGTTTAGTTTAGTATGCAAAAAAAAGTTCATTTAGAGTTGCAAAGGAAACTTAAAATTACTTGCAGTCTCCTATAAATGATGTTTAATTGCATCATTGAGAAACGCAGTGAAGCCAAAGAGCATAATCTTAGGTACAAATGTTAAATAGTGACTTTATGCAACCAGACTTCTTACTTATTCTGAATCAACCATAACTATTGCAGAGAATATTATTCATAACAGCAACATAAGACTAATTAATTTAAAAAAAAAAAGTGGTGGGTGGGTACAGTAACCACAATAAAAGAAACTATACTGTCTCTTTGTAAGTGGATTTTATTGCATCAAAATTTGAATTAAGCATTGTTTTTCCAACACTTCTACATTGCAGATTGTTTTACAACATACATGTACACCAAGAACATATTAACAATATGGTGTCCACCCCCCCTAAATCAAAATTCCAATAGTATAACACTATAACGAAAAAATTACAATATTAACATTAAAAACATAAACTTACTTCTGATTTATTTCACTTTATAGTATTTAAATGATGCACTACCTAGACAGCAAGGAAAGAAAACCATGCAAAACTTTAATGGGACTCTGCATGGAAATTGCTTATTGCACTCTCCAGCTTTGTCGGATCAATACTGCTACTTTTTTGAAGGTCTCTACAAAGCAACGATCTTATGTCCTTCAGGAGAGATCACATAGCACCAGATGCCAGAGGAAAAATGAAATCAATTCTTCTATTTATTTAAACAAAACTGTGAAAAAGGGAAATATTTCACAAGTTAGAAAATGCCAATACAATAATAATAGAGTGATTATATACGGCATCTTGATCTTCAATGATGTGTAAATATTAAAAATAACTATGTTACATCATGTCCTGGACTCATAACATTTTACATCAAAATAAACATCTAATGCCAATTATTAATGTACATATATCCACATAGATAGTATTTTTGGCATCACATTAGTAAATGCACAAAAATTATACTGCATATGCTGGTCAGTGTAATCATATAATTTTAGGCAAATAGAATGTCTCAGAAAAGAGGGTCAAAGGAGGGGAAAGAGAGGCTTATAGGTGATTTGCTTTTGCCCGAGAGCCCCACGCACCCCCTTGCCCGCCAAGACCTTAAGGTCCCTCTTGTTTGCCACAGAGAGCTATGTTGTTTAAGGCAGTTCAGTCCAAACACTCAATTTGTTTCGATTTTTCCGCAGCACACGCCAGTTTTAGATTGGGGGGATCTGGTGCTCATATCCATTTAAGAGCCACATTTCCGGGCCATGACTATATTTTTCCACGGAGAAAGTGAACTTGTTAGGTTGTCCGAGAACAATGATATAGGCAAGGGTGGCACTCCAACTAAATTTTATTCCAATATAGAACCAACACACATTTGTGAGATGTTGTTTGGTCCTAATTGAATAAAAATTTCTGTTTGAAAAAAGTGCCACCCTTGCTATTATTCTTGTTCTCGTATTTTCTTAACTCCATCAAGGGTTGGATGTTGTTTTAGAGTAGCACCCACACTTTGTACGAGTGCGAGAGGACTTTCATCAGCTGTTAACTTGTAAGGGTTCCTCATTTCCAAGATTTTAATGCCTAGTTTACATAGTCATTGGGTCCATTCAGAACTAGATAAGGGAAGTAAGATGTAAGAAATTTAGAAACTTTCACAGTACACTCACCCTCATAAGTACCAATCTTTAGAAAGAATGGCCTTTAATATATGTTTTATATATGTTTTCCATGAATTCAATTACTGTATCCTGCTATGCATCTGGAATGCCTCATTGAAACTGAGCAAATTTAAAAACCTTTACTGAGCCTGTCCCTCAGCTGGGCATGGCCTCAGAAGAGGACCACAGCGGGATTAACATTCATTAATTGTGATGTGATGTGATGTAACTGTCAAATCCATAATGGACGTTGTGCTAACTTGAAGAACCAGGAGCAAAATGGGAAACAGGACATTGTGCAGGAATTTCAGGTTAGATATTATATATTTTCAGATTCTCAAACTATTACCGTTTAGGGTTTTGGGGGTGATTTACATGTATTTAAGTTTTTGTGGGGGGGGCTGGACTTGCCCTTTAACCCAAAATGTGTGATCAAAGTGGCAATTCCCAGACGAGGTGACAGAAAAATCCACAAGCTTCCCTGCACTTTGGCAGCTGTCGAGTGCACTGTAGAATCTGATGTAACTCTCATGTCGAGTTAGATAGCGGAACACAATAAATTGTATCATGACGGTGGTGGCCATTTGATAGACATTGACATGGCTATCCGATTTGAATCCCAGTCCTTCTTTTGTAGTTCACGGAGGTTGTGTTCCATTGTTGAACGCATGTCAGTGCCAGGTCAGTCTGGGGCAGACTAAGGTGAGTATAGAGTCCTAGAGACTAGTCCGTTGATATTCTGGGTTTTAAGATTCCTGTTTTGATTGGATTTGTTCAGAGGGCTGTTTCAGGGGGGGATAACTGAATAGCCAAGGGCAGTTCATTTGTCTCTTTCTACACTTTGCATGGATTCAGTTAAATGCAAGTTTGTGCCTTCGGGCTGTGGTAGGATGGAGCCAGTACTATGCGACGGCCAGCATTTGTTGCTGCTGGGATAGGGTACAGTTCGTTTCCCAGCCTCATTTCCATATATCCCTGCTGTCTGTGCTAGATCATACATGTAAAGAGTTAGGAAGTTGACAGGCCGGAACTATATTTTGGGTTGCTGCAGCTTTATTCGTTTAAGTCTAGCTCTGTTTGCCCATAAGAAAACTGTCAGTAATCCAGAAGTTTCTGAAAATAGCTTCTCAGCTAGAATATTGGAGGAGTGGTTCCAAGTATCAAGATTATTTAGGGAGACGGATTTTTTTTAGCAGGTATACCTTCTGTTAAATGAGGGGGAAGATAGCCCTGATTGTATTTTGCTGTGGATTGTGGCCAGTAGCACTGTATGTGAAGGTGCATGAATTGTCGTTGGGGTCTATTTTAGAGACTGGTATTTGCTATGTAAGTGAAGATGGAGCGTTTTTTTTTTTTTTGCCATTTATTATAGTCTCAGAGTATATACTAAATTATCATTATATCTCAGCGGTGCTATTGAGAGAGGTTCCAGTGTCTGAGAATATAGCATCATTTTTCCCACGTACAATTCAATCAGATTTGTATGGGTGCCCCTCCGTCGGTCATTTGATTAATGGATCAGTATGAGTTTATTGCTAAGGTCCTTTATAGCCACTGAAAAAAAGGTACACATCCCTGTCTCATTCCTGTGAAGTGGAAAAGCGCTAACTGTGTCCATTTACTACACTGTTGACATGGGAGCAGTGTACAGTACCTGGATTCAACATATATATAGGGGCCGAAGCCAAATCGTTCATACATGCCCCATAGAAGCTCGCATCCCACAATCATTCAAGCCCTGCAAAGCATGGCTCTTTCTAAAAATTTAGGTGATCCCACCAACCCAGGTACAAGGCTGGTAGGTTACCTCTTTTTATGCACTTGTCCAATTGCAAGGGTAATCCAAATATAATAGGTAATTAGAGAGAGAACACACAGGACACGGGAGGTTAAAAAACTACAACTGCAACTCGTGTTTCAACCAAAAAAGGGTCTTGCAGCTTGAAACATCTAGTATGAATAAAGTTAAACCTGCTGTTCCTCCATGTTACCTCTCTAAATTTATATGTATGGTTCTTTCTCCCATCTCCTCATAAGTAATCTAGGTATGTATCGATGCATTGATATTGATAGAAGTACTTTTTCAGGCATTAAGCTGGTCTGGTCCAGGTGGAATGCTTTTTATGACTTTCTATAGGCCGTTGCCAGAAAAAACTCCTTAGCTTATAATTTAATAATCACTGTAGGAGTGATATGGGTCTACAGATTGTGTTTAAGTGGAAAGTTTGTCTGGCATCTGAATGAGTACTACTGTTTTCATTGTCATTTAGGAGGCTTAGACTTATTCTATCAAAGGCTGCACTAATGTTGTCATAAGTGTTCTGTATGGTTTTCTCTTATTTTGTTTTATAGAAATCACTTCCATCTGGATCCGGTGCTTTCCGCGTAGGACATTCCGTAATGCTCAGATATTTTCTTCCAGGTTCAGATTTGCCTCTGCCTGTTGTAATCGGTGACGGCTGGAGTTGTGGAAAATTTTAACCACCTGTAGGTTAGGATATCTGTTTTTCCCGAAAAGATTCTTCACCAGGTCTTTTGATAGCTATATTGTTTGTGCGTATAGTTAGTTTTTGTCCATCTGGCTATGAGTTTGGACGAGATTTGCCATGGCTCATAATAGAGCAATTTTTTGGAAAATCTGCTACGGTTGCGGCTTTTTTTGATTAGAATATTGTATTGTCGCTGTAGTTGTTGCCAAATCTCTTTTTAAGATATCCATTGAATAGCACAGTATGCTTGTTCGTCTTCTTGTAGTTGTGGCAGTTAAGTGTCTTCTTCGTCTCCTGTTTTGCTTTTTAACTGATATGTAAGTTCCATTAATCCTCGGGCATAAGCTCTAAAGGCATCCCATATTATGTCCCCGGAAGACAGGTCTATGTGTCAGTTCAAGTAGAACTGAGGTGATTTCTAATGGGTCTATTTCACGAATGAGAAGAGAACCAGAAGGAATGTAATATCTCATCGATTGGACATATGATACTTATCTGATTTGAGGAGTTCTAGAAATGGTAAGTGGTCCGATATTCCTCTAGGTAATAGGATTCTGCTTAACCTTGGAGCCGTATATTCTTGATAAAAAATAATCTATCCTGAGAGAAAACTCATGCGTAGACGAATATTAGGATTATGTAGAGATCATGGGATTACGTATCCTACATATGTCCAACCATCCAAATCTGTTTTATTGCCTTGGCCAACAGTGGACCTCAATTTCACCCGGTGCATGGGTCGATGTGAGTCTGTCTTTTGTTGGGGACATAAGCATATTGAAATCTCCCTACACACCACCTAGGGCCGTGGGGAGCTTTTCCGCCTACTTGAAAATTGTTTTGAGAGGGCTATTCGGTCCCATGACATTCCAGATTAGTATTAAATTTGTTTTGTTTCTCCCATAGTCCCCTTTTTTGAGTTGGGGTGTATACCGCAACATTCCACATGTGCCAAAGGCACCAGACCAGTGCAGGTAAGGAGGAGAGAGGGAGGAGACCAGGGCATTATACAAAACCAAGTTCAACCCATAAGCATTAGACATTGATTGGATTTTCCAGACATATAGCAAAGATTTAGAATCTAACCATAGCTGCCTTTACCCTTACCTAACAATAATTTTAAACATATAAAGACTTTCTTAGTACAGAGCAGCACTTGGTCTAGTCCGTTTGTAAATCATTTGCGGAAGTTTCCATCTATTTGTGTTTTCAGGGGAATCGGGAGGTCAAGCTAAATTTAACATACTAGGAAGCCTAGAAATTGGGATTTAAGAGGCAGCGGAGTGTTTGGGGGGTTTAGAGGGGTTTCCGATTTACTTTTCCTACTTACTGTTGTTGAAAAAAGGGGGGAGGATTTGTCTCTGTGTGCCTCCTCCCCTGTCCTATATGATAGTATCAATGCAGCCCACGTATATCAAAAACATGGGGGGGGTGTGTTTTAGAGAGCAGGTATAGTGTCTCGGTCAGTATCTACGGTGGTAGAATAATGTTTTATAGGGTGAGGTGTTAGAGGCTTATGGCTTATTTGCGTTCCCATTTAACTCACTCGATACCTTGCCTGGGTCATTTAAATAGATTTCAGGTATATTCATAGAGTCCCCTAGATTGCTGTCTTTTAAGGCAGGCAGGTTGGCATTGTCAATAATATCCTTTACATGTCTTGAGTGCCCATGGTAATAATTGAGTCTCCAATCCCTAAAAATTCATACTGATCTTCTACTATAGGCACATACTACGTAGCGCCATATATATAGACAAAGGGTTAAGCCAATGCTCACTAGCATTGTTCCGCTAATTGGGTGGCACCTGTCCATAAAGTCTTCACAAAATTATAGGACCTCCGGAGGGCCACCGATATAATGCCTCTTGCACTCAGTTCTCAATTTAATTCGTTGAGTAAGCATTCGTCATTAAATGCACCTCCCACCTGTTTGTTATCATATTGCGATCTCAGATTGGGCAATGCTATTGGGTGTTACTTTATCATAGCATTTCCAAGCCCCATGGGGGACTGAGGTGAGGTACGGTGGGGCATTTCCTCACATTCAACACTGAATCCGCACTGAATGCTGAATACCACCGTAATGATTTAATTACCCCACGTATCACAATACCAAGTATAGTTGGTATCATCGTTTTTTGCACCAACATCCTATGTTATAGCAAAATTTCTTAAGGGCATGTCCACCCCTTTTTTCAACTTAGTTATATTGTATTGTATTGGTTCCACAATCCCCACCGCCAAAAATAGATTTCTTGAGAAAGTCCCCTGATAGTTCTTACCTTACTCTTTCCTCCGACGCACTGCACGGCCCTTCTGCTTGCACGAACTTCTCAAAATTCTATTATGGCGGTTGGGGGCTGGGGACACACTACAATATTACCAGATGTTTTGGAGCTAGGGGGGAGGTCAAACGGGAGGGAGAAGGATGGAGAGGAAGGGAGATGTAGGAACTCTCCTGCACATGCTCAACCTTGTCCCGAGGTTGAGTCAGACACGGCACAGATGACACTGACACTACTCCCTGCAGTTTTCCTGGATTGGAGGGCATCGCAAGGGCATCCATTTGGAGCAGAGAATGTAGGAATAATGATTTTTGTAGACAAAAGGAAAAAAAAGAAAAAAAAAAAAAAAGAAAAACAAAAAAAAAACACTACAGATTGGGTCCAGTATCGAGTTAAATTTCAGTTTTGGGGGTGTACATGCGCTTTAATTAATAAATGAAAGGGGGGCCCATGAAAATTGCTTATACTTAGTTTTGCCTAGTGGAGTTGCCCTGTTTCTCATGAAAAATGTCCTCTGTGCAACTAACTCCACCAATCCGCCCGTGTCCGTCATAGAATTCGGGGAAGTACTGGTGAATACCTCCATGGTGTTCAGCCGAGCACTGTGTCACTGTTAGTGCATTTGCGTAGCCTCACTTGCACCGACACTGAATACAGTCTATAAACATAAATAGTCAGCAAAGTCAAGCAATACTTAATAGATCATACATATGTGCCTCTTTGTCACTGACCTCCCATACCCGGTATGCCTGTTGCTATTTGTAACAAACAAAATCACTAACTCCTGTGCTATATCTCCCAAAAATTATCATTAATTAATGTAGTGAATTTATATATATGTTCCTATATCCATAAATATTTATACTAATTAATATTATCTATATAATAATATATATATATATATATAATACTACTGAATTTTATTACGGCAATAACAAGTGTACGTCATCACACGTTACACTTTCTTATTTTTTGTTCTATAAAATTCCTTTTTATTTGACATCTGCTTCCGCCCTCCCTATATATATATATATATATATATATAATAGATATTATTATATAATATATATATATCTATAGTCGGTGTTAGTTGCACACAGCGTTCCTATTAATTTTTACTATGCCTGGATCTGCTGTCGGGTCCCAATACACACAGAAAAACTATAATCGCCCACGCTCCACAGGGCTTTTTTAACAATTATTTCAATTCAATAAATGTACAGTGCATAGTTCAAAATAGCAAACGTTTCGGCCTGGTTCTATTGGCCTTTAGCAACTTTTATGAATAATTAGAATATATATATAATAGATAGAACACAATCTATGTTAAATAAGTGATAAATAAAATACTAATACCCAACAGAAATAATATATATCAAAAAATAAAGCAATTTATTAAGTGCACAATCAACCATAATCCACAATATATATACAGAATCTCTATCAAAGATATGTAATAAAAGAATTTTCAAAAAACATCGTATCCCTGTCTGCTTTAAACCGAACATCACACTGAGGCAGCAATTGGAAAGACCCAATACCAAAACACAAGAAAAGCGACACCATATATGCAGTGCAGTGCAGTGAAGAATGCTCTGATTTGTATGTGGGGGAGACCAAACAGCAACTGCATCAACGTATGGCCCAGCACAGAAGAGCCATTCCTCGGGTCAGGACTCAGCCGTGTACCTGCATCTTAAGGATAAAGGACATACCTTTGAAGATTGTAATGTTAACATATTGGCGAAGGAAAGTGACTGGTTCAAGAGAGGTGTAAGGAGGCCATTTATGTGAAAATAAAGAAACCAAGCCTAATAGAGGTGGGGGGGTTCGACACCAACTGTCTGCCATGTACAATGCTGTTTTAACACCTTACTTGGGCGTTCCTATAACACCTCTTAGCCACTATCCAATCACACCCTTAACACTGGCTGTGATATGCTAATTGGATTTTCCAGGGTACATAATTGCCACAGATTCTTGTACAAGTCATTCTTAATTGAGAAAGCCAGTCGGATGACTAGCTAAACGTCTTCAAGAACTACATTTCAAGTCCAGTTGACTAATTGAATACAACAGATATAAGTTTGGCTATAATTTATAATTAACATTTAATAATGATATCGGTTGATGGAAATTGCAATCTACTGGCTCTTTATTGGGTTTTAATAGAATCATAATGTTTGCCTCGTATAAGGCAATTTCCCTTTAACTGATGCTGTGTTACACTAGTAACTAATTGTGGAGCAATGTGTTTAGAGTAGCGTTTGTATAATTCTATGGGATGGTCGTTAGCTCCAGAGGCTTTACCTGACTGTAGTTGTGTTATGGCCTCTTGAATCACCTCAAATAATGGGACTATCAATTGATAAGTTGTGTGTCTGACAGTTGTGGGAAATTAACATCCTCTACGTATTAGAGATGTCCTCAGGAGAGGATCTCGTTTGTGATTGGTATAGAGGGTATAAAAAGAGCAAAAGGTTTGTAGAATACGGGAGTATCTCTTATAATTTCCCCCAAGTCTGTGTGTATAGCCAATATAGGTTGGGCTGGTTCATTAGCATTGACTAATGTAGCTAATAAATTGGGGGATTGGTTCCCACTTTCGAAATGTAGTTGCCAGTAAAGCGTGTGGCTTTTTCTTTCAGAAGAAGTGAGTAATGTTTCTGCAATGCAGACAAGTTGTAGAAGGGGATAGCCTCTGCCTGTTGCATGTGTATTTCCGTTGTTGTTTATTCTTGAGTAGCATGTGTATTCTCGTTTAGTCGAGTTTCTGAATCCCAGATGTCTATCTAATTAACCTCTTGCAGTAATTTAGCCTGTCTGTTATTAGTTGAGGTTGGGTGACCTGGGGAGAAAAGTGAGTGGGCAAGTTCATTAGTCGCACATACAAAATCTGGCCATTGGGTATAATATAGCAAATGATATAGCTTTAGTAAGGCGATATTAGCAGGGGGTGGGTTATAAACGAGAAGTATCACATATCGGATATTATAAATCCGAATATCCAAATTTTTTGTTCGGATATTTTTGCTGAAGGTGGGGAAGCTATAGAGGACTGCTCTGGCTGTTCACAATGTTGGGCGGCCGAATGGCTGGGTATCAGTGCGCACAATTGCTGGTCAACCTTCCTCCAAGGCTACACTCCCAAAAGAAAACAAAAAAAAACCTGTCCATCCTGGTTGGGAAGTGTTTGAGCCTGACACTGTTGTCTTCAGTGACGATGAGGACACGGGTCCTCTGCGTTCGGCACTTTGCGGCATATGGTATGCATATGCTCAATATACTATTACTGGGACAGGTCGGCACCTCTATATTACAAAACTGTGTCGATGTCTCACCTTACTTACAGGTGGTGCTATGAGAACACTAACAAATTGAAAACTATGTACTAGAGCCGGTGGCACAGACGTCACCTGCCCTAGACTAAATACTCAACTAAGCACTGCATCAATCAAGAGACACCAGTAAAAAATGGCAATTAAAGCCCATAAATAACCAAAGCCCACAGAATACCAAACTGAAGTTGTTTATAGACAAACACACAATAACAAACAATAACCAAAGTCCCATATAGAAACCCCCCCCACAGTCACCCACGATATCAGCAGCAGATGAGAGAATAAACTGGATATGTTTTAGTGGCAACACCGTCCAAACAGTTTACTTATATATAGGCACCTGTAGATAATCCTGTGAACCCCGGTCACCACATCTGCGTCCATTACCTCCGATTGACACTTCCTGTGAACCACGCTGGAGTCCACCATTGCTTCTCCTATCTGAAATTCTCTCTGTTGCTGCTATGGGTGCCGGTACGCCTACGCGCGTTTCGTCACTCACGTGACTTCTTCAGGCGGTGTTGCCACTTAACATATCCAGTTTATTTCTCTCATCTGCTGCTGAATCGTGGGTGACTGTGGGGGGGTGTTTCTATATGGGACTTTGGTTATTGTTTTGGTTATTGTGTGTTTGTCTATAATACAACTTCAGTTTGGCTATTCCTGTGGGCTTGGTTTATTTATGGGCTTTAATTGCCATTTTTTACTGGTGTCTCTTGATTGATGCAGGTGCTTATTTGAGTATCTTTAGTCTAGGGCAGGTGACGTCTCGTGCCACCGGCTCTAGTACATAGTTTTCAATGCATATGCTGCAATGCCTACGCAAGGACCCCAGGATTAAGGCCATCAAAGAGAAGGAGCAGTTACTGGGTGGCCACCCTTATAGATCCCCACTATAAGGGTAAAGTGTCGGAGTTCATTCCCGCATCTCAGAGGGAAAAAAGGATGCAGCAGTACGATGTGACACTGCTACGTTGCCTCTGTTCTGCTTTTCCAGGTGCTGGCAGGCCTACAGCACCTGATGGTGGGAATGAGCAGGGCTCACGTCCCCCTGTGCCTGAGAGGAGAGCAGCAGCTCTTGAGGCGGCCTTGCGGCTAACTTCAGGCTGTTCTTCCAACCACAGTTGCCAGCAATCTACAGGCAACTCTACCAGGCAATACCTGAGTCGCCAGGTCACCGACACATCGGATCCAGGGCCGATGCAGTTACCTCAGAGACTGAGGATCCACTGGACTACTGGGTGGCGAGGCTGGATATATGGCCTGAGTTGGCATAGTACACCATCAAGGTCCTTTCAGCCCGCATCCAGTGTCCTTTTGGAGAGGGCCTTCAGTGCCGCAGGGGGTGTTGTAACGGAGAGGAGGACCCGTCTCTCCCACTGAGAATGTGGACCGCCTCACTTCATCAAGATATGAGGCGTGGATCACATCTCAGTACATCACCCCTATTGCTGATGCCCGTGACTGAAGCCCTCTTGCCTCTGGCCACCCGTACTGCTCCTTCCGCCTCATTTTCCACCTCAAGGCTTAGCTGATGCCAGTTTAGCTGGCAAATGGCTAATTTTTTTCTATTGGTAGGGCCATTTATGGTCCTACCTTGCTCTACAGCATTAAAGTTGTAAAATTACAAATGCTCTACCGCAAAAGCTACTGTCGTGGCTAATTTTTCTATGTTTGGGTTGATCCAACTTGGCCCACTGCAAAAATCCATACTTGCTCTCCTGTTTCTGACTCCACAAGCACCTTTGTGTGTCACCTACTCTGACCATGTCATGCAGCCGCAACAGCTACTCAGTGGCTAATTTTTTCAGCTCTGGGTCAATCCTGCAGCCCGAGAGCAGTACTCCAATTTGTTCTTCCTTCTCTCTCCATGAGGCACCTTTGTGGTGTCACCTACTCGACCATGTCATCAGCCGCAACAGCTACTCTGTGGCTATTTCTATGTTTGGTTGATCCTACTTGGCCCAATGCAAAAATCCATACTTGCTCTCCTGTCTATTAATAATAATAATTATACAATAACAAAAAATATATAAACAATAATATAAGAAAAAAAGAAACAGCACCTATTTATTTTTTTATATAAAATATTGCACTTAATGCGCAAAATGTCTTTGTGCATGGGAGCATGCGCCTGTCCCTTTTCTCCATGCGCCTCAGACGCCAAATTATATTTCCAGCTGGCCTGGCGTGCTGGTCCCGCTGGCCTGGTGTGCTGGCACTGGCGGTGAAGGGGAAACTGGAGGCTGCACCTGTGGCCTTGGTGGGTGCTGGTGAGGTGACCCCTCCCTCCACGGCATCACTGGCAGAAATATATTCCTCATCTGCAAATTTTATATTAAAAAAGTAAATTTTTAATTATAAATATCTGTTGTATTCAATTAGATCAACTGGACTTGAAGTTTAGTTCTTGAAGACGTTTCGCTAGTCATCCGACTGGATTTCTCAATTCAGAATGACTTGTATAAGAATCTGTGGCAATTATGTACCCTGGAAAATCCCAATTAGCATATCACAGCCAAGTGTTAAGGGCGTAATTGGATAGTGGCTAAGAGGTGTTATAGGAACGCCCAGAATAAGGTGTCAAAACAGAAAAGGGGTTAAAAATAGAGGTGGGGGGGTTCGACACCAACTGTCTCCATGTACAATGCTGTTTTGACATCCCTACTACTCTGGGCGTTCCTATAACACCTCTTAGCCACTATCCAAGAATACATACAAGAATCTTTGGCAATTATGTACCCTGGAAAATCCCAGTTAGCATATCACAGCCAAGTGTTAAGGGCGTGATTGGATAGTGGCTAAGAGGTGTTATGGGAACGCCCAGAGTAAGGTGTCAAAACAGCATTGTACATGGCAGACAGTTGGCGTCGAACCCCCCCACCTCTATTTAGGCTTGGTTTCTTTATTTTCACATAAATGGCCTCCTTAACACCTCTCTTGAACCAGTCACGTTCCTTTGCCAATATGTTAACATTACAATCTTCAAAGGTATGTCCTTTATCCTTAAGATGCAGGTACACGGCTGAGTCCTGACCCGAGGAATTGGCTCTTCTGTGCTGGGCCATACGTTGATGCAGTTGCTGTTTGGTCTTCCCCACATACAAATCAGAGCATTCTTCACTGCACTGCACTGCATATATGATGTCGCTTTTCTTGTGTTTCGGTATTGGGTCTTTCGGATGTACCAATTGCTGCCTCAGTGTGTTGTTCGGTTTAAAGCAGACAGGGATACGGTGTTTTTTGAAAATTCTTCTTAATTTCTCGGAGACCCCTGCTACATATGGGATGACCATGTTCTTCCTCCTGTCTTGCTTTTCTCCTTCACTGTTGGTATTTGTGTTCTTTTCTTTCCTTCTACTTCTTTTGACAAAGGCCCAGTCTGGATATCCACAAGTTTTAAGGGCTCCTCTGAGATGTTTCATTTCTTTAGCCTTCGCCTCTGTGCTAGTGGGGATGTTCTCAGCTCTGTGTTGCAGGGTTCTGATGACACCCAGCTTGTGATCTAAAGGGTGGTGGGAATCAAACATCAAATACTGATCTGTGTGTGTTGGTTTTCTGTAAACCTCTACTTCCAGTTTACCATTTTCCTTAACTTCTACCAAGCAATCCAAGAAAGCCAGTTTGTTGTTTTGTACCTCTTCCCTTGTAAATTTGATGTTTTGGTCTACCGCATTGATGTGTTCTGTGAAAGCTTGTACTTCCTTCTGGTGGATTTTAACCCAGGTGTCATCCACATATCTGAACCAGTGGCTGGGTGCTATGCCCTTAAAGGTATTAAGCGCCTGTTTTTCTACCTCCTCCATGTAAAGGTTGGCCACAATAGGTGAAACTGGAGATCCCATAGCACATCCATGTTTTTGCTTATAGAACGTATCCCTGTATTTGAAAAAGGTGGTATTCAGGCACAAGTCCAGTAAGGAACACACCTGTTCTGGGTTGAGATCAGTTCTGCTGGTAAGAGTGCAGTCTTGGCCTAGCCGTTTTCTCACCATGTCAACAGCCTCCTTGGTGGGTATACATGTGAAGAGAGATGTCACATCATAGGACACCATAGTTTCTTCTGTACCAAGTACTATATCTTCAATCTTGTTGGTGAAATCCTGAGAGTTCTGGATGTGATGCTTAGAACTTCCCACCAATGGTCCTAAGATGTTGGCTAGGTATTTTGCTACCTTGTATGTTACAGAGTTGATGCTGCTGACTATAGGTCTTAGTGGTGCCCCTACTTATGTATCTTTGGGAGTCCATATATGCATGGATGTGCCTCACCAGGGTAGAGGCGATGATTCATTGCTCGATCAATGGCTTTATCCTTTTGAAGCTGTTGTAGTAAGTCTATGACCCTTTTCTTGTAACGGTTGGTGGGATCCCTCGTTAAAGCCTCATATGTGTCGTTATCGGCCAGGAGCATGGTCACCTTATCATGGTAGTCTGAGGTGTTGAGTACCACTGTGCATCTTCCCTTGTCTGCCGGTAGAATGGTGATACTGGAATCTTTCTTGAGGGATGTTTAGGCTCTTCTTTCCTGTGTGGTCAGGTTAGATGAAGGAGCTTTAGCACTGGCAAAGGCTGCAGATACCTTAAGGCGAAGTTGTACTGCCTCACTCTGTGGTACCTTATTATTGTGAATTGAGGCTTCTGTGGGTGCTATAATATCCACCACAGGGATGGCTTTAGGAGTGATGGCAAAATTCAAGCCCTTAGCAAGGACTTCCATTTCTGTCTGGGTTAGGGTCCTGTTAGACAAGTTTCTCACCCATTCCTCCTTGTTTGATGAAGTGACTCTTCCCTCCTTTTGTATCCAAGGTAGTTGTTCTCCTTTGGGAGTGTTCTGGGATGACAGAATAGAGAACTTGTTCTGTTGCCTTTGTTTGCCCTTACAGTGCTGAGAAAGCTATGCTTGTTTGGTGAACTCCATCACTCTTTCCCAGATGGCCACGGGTAGCTGTGAGGCCAGGTTCTGTTCTAGTTGACTAATGTTGTGCATTAAAGCATCGACTGTAAAATGTGTCTGTCGTACCCGTTCATTAAGGAGCTGTGTTTGAGCCTTTTGCAGTATCTGTTTGGCTCTGATGCCTTTAACTGTGCAATCCAGACATATGCTGCATGGTACTAGCCTTTGTTGTCTGCATCGGAAGTTAAATCGCAGGTGGTTTCTGTAGTCTGCCAATTTTCTTGCTGTCTTTTCATATTGCCGTACAAGTTTGAGGGTTTTCTCCCCAAAATGATTTGAAATATGCTTGTGAAGGTTCTCATTCATCCAGGTCATGGTATATCTGTTGTATTCAATTAGATCAACTGGACTTGAAGTTTAGTTCTTGAAGACATTTCGCTACTGTCTGCCATGTACAATGCTGTTTTGACACCTTACTCTGGGCGTTCCTATAACACCTCTTAGCCACTATCCAATCACGCCCTTAACACCTGGCTGTGATATGCTAATTGGGATTTTCCAGGGTACATAATTGCTAAAGATTCTTGTACAAGTCATTCTGAATTGAGAAAGCCAGTCGGATGACTAGCGAAACGTCTTCAAGAACTACATTTCAAGTCCAGTTGATCTAATTGAATACAACAGATATACCATGACCTGGATGAATGAGAACCTTCACAAGCATTTACTAACATTAACTAACAGTTACATTTACTAATACTAACATTAACTAACATTTAAAAAAATATTTATTTATTTTTATGAAAAAAGAGCTTTCAAAATCTGTATTATAATTAAATATTGTAAATATTTTTTGTGTGTACTTGTCCTTTAACTAATATCTACTAACATTAACTGTTGCATTAAAATTTGCTTACACTAATTAACACTAACATATGCACTTTGAGTCCTTTAGGAGAAAAGCACTAAAGGCCCCGCAATTGTTTGTGGCGGTTTACGAAATTGCAAAGCGCTATCGCCAATCACAAGTGCTATAAAAGTAACAAGAAAAGTGCAGTAACTTCATATAGTGGTTATACTTAGACAGAGCTTGTCAAAAAGATCTGCCGCAGAACTGCCTGATTAGTGGTGCAAAAGGTGGTGTTTTATACAACTCAATCACAGATAAAATTTAATATATAAATGTGATACATACCTTGGACATTCTGCTGGATGTCCTGGACGTAGTTCCTTCTCTGCCGTTTGAGGTCTGACCATCTCTTTTGGAGCTGAGAGATGGTCAGATCAATGCGAAACTGCGCCCGCAGTTTCGCCTGCAGGTGGCGCATTATGCGCCGTTTGCGCTCCTTAATGTTGGGGGTTTCGATTGGCATCCCGTCATAACCCAGCCGGGTGAGATATTCCACCATCAGACACTGCCATTGCATGGTAGCAATGCTTTCTGGTGGGGAAAGTAATGGTGGAATGACTACACCCACTTTCCAGGCTCGATTTTAGATTCTGGATTGCATATAGAAGTCAATGGGAAGAAGGGATTATAATCGAATGTCGAAATCGAATCCGCAAGTAAAATGTCCATGGCATCTAGGCGCGAGCATCGAATCTGCGAGTAAAGTGTCCATTAGAACCTATACGCGAGCATCGAATCTGCGAGTAAAGTGTCCATTAGAACCTATACGCGAGCATCGAATCCGCGAGTAAAATGTCCATGGTATCTAGGCGCGAACATCGAATCTACGAGTAAAGTGTCCATTAAAGCCTATCCGCAAGTAAAATGTCCATGGTATCTAGGCACGAACATCGAATCTACGAGTAAAGTGCCATTAGAACCTATATGCGAGTATCGAATCCGCAAGTAAAATGTCTATGTTACCTCGAACGTTCGAACGCGAGAGCGCGAAAGTAGCGCCCGTGAGAGTAAAATCGATTTTACGAAAGTCCTGGATATTGGAACATGCTCCCCAGACCATTTCCCAGGCCTGCAGCCACTTACATTAAGTTACCATTAATATTTTAGTTTTATTTGACTCGAACTTTTCAAACTATTTGCCTCCCATAGACTTTAATTGGTCCGTTTTCGAACTTTCCCAATAGTTCGAACGTTCGAAAACGGACCGGATTTTCGAAAGTTCGGCCATCTCTAGTCCCACATTCTCAGTCCTCCTCTTTTTACTATTGATATACTTAAAAAAACATTTTGGGATTAAACATGCTTTGTTCTGCTATCCATATTTTATTTTCTATTTTAGCTATTTTAATAGCTTGCACTCCTTATTACAGCTTTTATACTAAGCTCCCCAGGAATCACACAGTCCATAGATTACAATCTGTTAACTTTATTAAGACATACTGTATTACACACATTCACAATCGCATTACATAGCATCACTCATTAGCAACAGAAGAGAGGAGACCTCCCTGAAAAAAGATTAACCCTCAGTGAACCTATATAAAACATATTAAAATATATATACTTATTAAACACAAGAAAAGAGAAGAGGGGGGGAAGGAAAGGGAATAAATGAATAAATGAAATGTATAAACAAAACCATGAAATATATACTAAGTAAGTAACTTATTCAGTAAAACTGTACACTATAAGCTGTAAATAAGTATAAATGCATATAAAACTATCCTAGAGGTAACTAAAATATCTAAAAATATAGTAATAAAAATACATTGAATTATAAACCCCAAGGGGCGTGGCCTGGCATGAATGGAGGAAACAGCTCACTGACAGAGCTCCTCTAAATCAATTGCCATAATCGTGGATTAATCGTGAACCCATTCATATACAAACGAAAATACCCACTCTTGACTCTCACTGACTATGCACACCCCTGTCCTGGCAGCTAAATGGTTAACACTACACCATTAACTCCAGCAACTAACTGGTTAATTAGCATCAGTCCTTCACAAGCAGTCACAGAGTTAATTAGCATTTACACTGCACATTCCATTCAAACACATATAAACTTATCAGAGGCTAACTGGGTTCTTTTAGAGCATCAAAGACAAAACTTATTAAATTTTAGATTTAATATTCCAAAAGGTGGACAGTGCATATAATACAAAAACAAAATAAAACGGTGTTATAATAAAATGACATACAATCGGTACAACAGTTATATAAAATAAAAAGGATAAAAATATTCACAGACCCTACTCACTAGAAGAAGTCCTGTGTCCTGGGGCAGGATGAAACATTGGGTCCATACACACGTTTTTAGCATGTCCCCAAGTATGAACAACATTATTTGGGCTACCAGGCTTTTTAAACTATTTGATGAAACTACGCCCTCCTCATGAGGTGGGAGTGTCCAGGAATGTCCAGATTTACGACTAGCCAAAAGCACTCATTCCCCCTCATTTAGGCAGACTCCATATAAATGTAGATATGTACATTGTATTGGGATATTGATCACATATTCCTCTCCTGTATTAATTATCAATTCCTCCAATACCAAATATGACCAGTGTGTAATCCATATTTCCCCAGATATTAATAACTCGCCTTGGCAAGGGAATAAGGGCTCCATGTTGGGTATCATATTAATGGGCATACTTTTACATTCACAGATGTAATATTGGTTTCTGTCTTACACATTCCAATACCAAAATATATTTATTTTACATGTATGTCTGTCCTTAAAATGACCTCTTAGTCCCCACCAGACCCCTAGCTGGAGAGAATTACAGATATACAGTTCGGCTCCACATTGTCTAGAAAAGGAGACCTGGTTCCATGCTTCACTTATCGTAATATAAACAATAGGACTGTTCCAGGGTGGAATGGTATTTTTATTGGTCCTAAGAACTAATACCAATAGTTAACCCATTCTTGCCAAGTCACTACACATTTTCCTGACACCTCCCCCTTTAAAATTGGCGCACGGGATGTGACTTACAGGTCACGTCCACTGCGTCCATAATCAGGTGGTTCTGACAGACACGAATATCCACCTGCATTCCCTTTGTTCGGTGAATGTAAATTATATTGCTCCACGATGATGTGAAGCAACATGCACATCATCACAAAACCACCATCCTCTTTACTGTGGTTATGAGAACTGGGTTTGGGTTCACATTCACTCAGCCAAGTAGACTGGTTAACCTCTTGATGCCCAGTCTGTACACACTCTGATATAGACAGCAAACCACCCATACTACCATCTGTGTGACCGCTCTGTGCGCTGACAAGTACAGTTCTGTATTCACCACCTGGAGTACAGTGATATGTAGGGGACTGTACCCGGCCACTCCTAACCTCAGGAATCTGTCCTCCCTCTGACACACTCTCCTGCTGGACAGATCCTCCTTTATCCTCACTGCTACCTGTATCCTGTGGGTCTAAAGTTCCCCATTCCTTGGGTCTAAACTCAGACAGATACTGGTCACTCTTAACCCTTTCCTTGCCTTCCTGCTCACCATGTCCCTGCTCCCTCTTAGACTGGGACAAACCAGTGACTGTTACTGGTATGGTTTTGTCCTCAGGGATAGCTACCTTCTTTCCATCTACCTGGGACACTCCTAGCTCTGTTAGCTGTCCCTTTTTACCCCTTGCTCTTCCTTCTCCACCCACCACTGAGGTTGGTACTGGCGCTACCGCATGCCCACAGCTACCCTCTTCTCCCTCAGTCTGAGTGGAAACATCCATTAGGACCCTGCTCTGAGTCCTAACCACCTGCCCCACACACTCCTGCACTAATTCCTGACTGCTATCCAGGACCTCAGGCAGATTGGGCACAGGATCAGGGATCCTACTCTGGAAATCCCTCTCTACTACGGGTACTTTACCCAGAACATCACCCTGGGGATACCTTTCCTCCCCCTCTACATTCACACATGTAGACAGTACTGGTTCTGTCGCTGACTGACACCTGCTCTGGTCTCTCAGCCCTCCCTCCCAGCTACTGTGACAATCCCTACCTACAGGTACTATACCTGACTCTACCAGAGAGTGAACTGAGGGATCCCTCTCTCTCTCTCCATTCACACAGTTAGGCAATACTGGTTCTGGCACTGATGGACATCTGCTCTGGTCTCTCAGCCCTCCCTCCCAGTTACCTTGCCCCTTGTTACCTGTTCCCTTTACAGATTGCAGTGGGTGGTCACACTCCAGCGTGGCTGGACCTAGTGAGACCGGATCATTTGGCACAAAAGCAGAGACCATTCTCCCCAAATCATTCCCCAATAACACATTTACAGGGATTTCATTGGATATCCCCACTTCCCTCAGACCTCTCCCCACACCACAATCCAAGTAAACATTAGCCACAGGCACCCGTGGATGACTCCCACCCACTCCCTTTACCAATAAAGTCTTCCCAGGAATAATGTCCCCAAAGTTAATCATCTCTGGGCGCACCAGAGACAAGTTAGTTCCTGAGTCCTGTAACCCCTGGGTAACTTTATCCCCCACAGTCACAGTCTGCATATGATGACATAAATTCTCTGTCTTACCAGATACGAGCATTGCCACTGGATTGACAGGTGACACTGGTGCCTTTCTTTCTGGACAGGAAGCTCTTACATGTCCCGTCTGGTTACATATAAAACATCTGCGTATATCTCCATGGTTTACGCTCACACTGGGCCTTTCAGACAAATTCTCACCAGCCTTGACATTCTGCTGTGCTCCTTCCCTGTGGTGACGATCCTTCCAGCTTGGTGATCTTTGTAGAGTTGGACGATTCGGATATGCTGGCACCCTGTTGGCTGCATAGGTGTCTGCGACTTCTGCTGCTTTCTGCGATGTTTTTGGCTCCCGATCCAATACAAACTGTCGCACATCTCCAGGACAGATATTAAGGAACTGATCCATTACCATAAGATCCTCCAGCTCCTCAAATTTGGTAACCGACAGTCCTTTAATCCACTGCCGAAAACTGGTTCCCAGATTACTCACAACATCTGAGTTGCTGTCAGTGGGACCTCTCTGCAACGCTCGAAACTTTTTGCGATACACCTCTGGCGTGAGGTTAAACTTCTTAATCAGAGCCTGTTTCAAAGCCTCATAGTCCCCATCAAGCTCTGGTGGTAGTTCAACAAAGGCATCTAAGGCTTTGCCTTTTAATCCAGGTGTCAAGTATCTTGCCCACTCCTGTGGCAACTGATACTGTCTGCAGCACTTTTCAAAACTTAGCAAAAAAGTGTCCAAATTGCTATCATTGTCCATGACAGGAAACTTGGGTGAACCATGCAAAGCAAACGGACCCTCTCTGGACTCACTGGACTGTGGAGACTGGGTCTGGTGCTGGAGCTTTGCCAACTCCAGTTGAAATGCACGGTCTGCGGCTGCAGCTTCGAATTCTCTCTGCGCCTGCCGTTCAACTGCTTCCCGCTGGGCTTGCCGTTCAACTGCTGCTGCTTCCCTCTCCTGATGCTGCAAGATCAATTGAAGACGTAGCTGGGGGTCATCTGAACCCAACAATTGTAAATCCTTTTGCAGGGATGAAATACTTTCTTCCTGCACTGTACCATTCTCATGCTGAGAGAATCCAAGGTTAACAGTCCTCTCTGGGATAGCTAAATCCACATCGCTTCCCGACTCAGTTGTGTAGTTCTGCTGCTCCTGGTCACTCTCCAACAATGCCCTTATCAGCAGCTCCTTGGACTTGTCCAGGACATCAATACCTCTTTCCTCACAGAGATTGATCAGGACCTCCTTGGTTTGTCTCTTGTAAAAGGTTGCCATCCTCAGCTAACCTTGCCAAATAAAAGATAGGAAAGAAAAAAAAAGAGAAGGGGAGGGAACAACTGTTTGTACGTATGTCTTTTAAAAATAAATGCACTGAGTTTGTCTTTGAAGACTGATACCCTCACAAGGATACAGTTCTTTAGTACAAGGGTTAAATACTTAATCCAAGCACTAATGCTTTAATAAAAAATAATTTATCCCACCGCTGCCAGCCAATTTGTCACGAACGCCAGGTGATCTGACTAATTAATCGGTATTCGCTGCCACCACTTTAAGTTACGGCCTTAAAGACGCCCCAAAAACCCACTCTTGACTCTCACTGACTATGCACACCCCTGTCCTGGCAGCTAAATGGTTAACACTACACCATTCACTCCAGCAACTAACTGGTTAATTAGCATCAGTCCTTCACAAGCAGTCACAGAGTTAATTAGCATTTACACTGCACATTCCATTCAAACACATATAAACTTATCAGAGGCTAACTGGGTTCTTTTAGAGCATCAAAGACAAAACTTATTACATTTTAGATTTAATATTCCAAAAGGTGGACAGTGCATATAATACAAAAATAAAATAAAACGGTGTTACAATAAAATGACATACAATAGGTACAACAGTTATATAAAATAAAAAGGATAAAAATATTCACTAGAAGAAGTCCTCACTAGAAGAAGTCCTGTGTCCTGGGGCAGGATGAAACATTGGGTGCCATACACACGTTTTTAGCATGTCCCCATTATGAACAACACTTATTTGGGCTACCAGCTTTTTAAAAACATTTGTTGAACTACGCCCTCCACATGAGGTGGGAGTGCTAGGAATGTCCAGATTTACGACTAGCCAAACATTCATTCCCCCTCAGTTAGGCAGACTCCATATAAATGTAGATATGTACATTGTATTGGGATATTGATCACATATTCCTCTCCTGTATTAATTATCAATTCCTCCAATACCAAACATGACCTGTGTGTAATCCATTTTCCCAAGATATTAATAACTCGCCTTGGCAAGGGATAAGGGCTCCATGTTGGGTATCATATATGGGCATACTTTTACATTCACAGATGTAATATTGGTTTCTGTCTTACAATTCCAATACCAAAATATATTTATTACATGTATGTCTGTCCTTAAAATGACCTCTTAGTCCCCACCAGACCCCTAGCTGGAGAGAATTCCAGATACACGGTTCGGCCCACATTGTCTAGAAAAGGAACCTGGTTCCATGCTTCACTAATCATAATATAAACAATACTGTTCCAGGGTGGAAGGTATTTTTATTGGTCTATGAACTAATACCAATTGTTAACCCATTCTTGCCAAGTCACTACACATTTTAATAGATAATATTTAAACAATTTATCTACCCCGACATATACACAATGAACAACAACAAAAAATGGTGGTAAAACAGACAAAACCCAACAATTATATTACAGAGATAATAGAATATGACCAAGACTCTGAAACTACTATAGGAAACAAACAGATATTATACTAGCTACCCCAGACTGTCTTAACAGATTTCCAAACTCTTCAGACCAAGTTACCATAACTTATATGAAGGACATGTTAGTACCCAAAGCAAGGCTATGCTTACAAATATAACTATGCTTTCAGAGAATGAGGATAGACATAGACAGATTGGGAGAGAGAACCTCTCACGCAGAAAGAAAATGGAAGAATTTACTTCAGTATTCACACTCTAGTGGATTCCCATAACAAAATTAATAGACCTGGAAAACAGAAGTAGGAGAAATAACCTTAAAATTAGAGGGGTTTCAGAAAACACTAAAAATGCACAACAAGAGACTTTGCACGACAACTATTTCTATCCCAATACCAGACCTGTCGGAGCTAGACTTAATAATAGACAGAATTCACAGATTGCCAAAACCAAGGCTGCACCTATGCTGGCTCCCAGAGATATAATTCTCAGACTCCACTTCTACCACATAAAAGAAAAAACTACAAAAATCCCCCTGAAACTCTTCATAACATACGAGGAAGATCATTATAATACAGAAAATAGATGAAGGAATACAATTGCTGACCAAATGGGGGGTCTAGACCCAACCAGCCCAATACCATGCAAAACTCTAACCCTCCTCCGCTAAAGTCACATAAAGAATGGACAACGACAAACCAAAACAATAAACAATGCAACACAATGGAAAACACCTTAACCACAAAATGGATATATACCGACTATCAGACACAAACAACTATTGATCTAAAGACCTAAAAAACACCATAATTTCATCTCCGAACTTTACTTGGCCACTGAAACTATATACCGATTGTGAGTAAGGGGGGGGGAGAGGAAGAAGGGAGGGAAGAAGGAAAGAGAAAAGAAAAAGAGAAAAGATAGAGAGATAGGAAGTAATTTAAGAAAGTGTATATATAACATGACAAATAAATATAGATTGTATACAAACCAACCACAAAATATTCTGTATATAGTAAAATATGTTTTTACGGAGGTAATATATGTTGAGGCAACCATGTATGTACGTGGATATGAAAATCTAAGATAGTTTATATAACTTAGTGTCTGTGACCCTATCTTTATTTTATAAGAGACACCAAAAATACACGGGTCCTGGATGAGTTCAGAACACGGGATGTCCGGATTCTATGACATATACCATCTATGGAAATAAAAGACCCCCATAAACACTAAAGATATAGGGGGGAGGGGGGAGAGGGGAAGAGGAAGGGAAAATTTAAAAAAGGTTAATAAACAATGTAAGGATGTATACATACACGGGGATAAGTAAGCAAATAGCAGAATAGGTATACCAATGCTCCAACCGATAAAATTTGTTTCTCTGAATGTAATATGTGTCAAGACGAACATGTATGTATATGGATACCAAACTAAACTTTTTTTTTTTTTGAGACGCTACAAATACACGGTTCTGAAAAGGTTTAGAACACGAGTATATCAAATATCCATAATCTATATCATTTATGGAAAAATAGACCACTAAAACAACAAAAATTTAAATAAAGGTAAATAAATATATAAAATCATATATATACTACAATGGGAATAAGTACTCACAAATGGCAAAACAGGTATACAATGCTCCAACAAAAACAGATAATCCGAACACACATTGTTGCAAGGAATATCTATAGTAGGTACCATTTACCTATGTTCATAAAGTTTTTTTTATTGTTATGTTATAACTGTTATTGTTATTGTTCTGAATGCACCACAGGACCTTCAAATACTGAACTAAAAGAAAAGGAACTACACAAAATTCACTTGAATAAGGTAATATCGACCACCCAACAGAACATCACTACTAACCTAAACCATACAATGATCTCAATCACCCAATAAAACAATATACAATACAAATACAAACCTATAATATAAGGGGGTTAAATTCCCCATTCAAAAGACACACCATCTGGAAAGAAACACTCAACAACAACATAGATATCCTTTGCTTACAAGAAACACACCTCGCCCAACAAACAGAAAAATTAATGCAACATAAAAAATTCCCACACATATATTACGCATCATATACTAAGAAAAGTAGAGGTGTACTAATAGCAATAAAAAACAATATAGCCTTTCTTGTGAAGGATCTCATTCATCCAGGTCATGGATAATCTGTTGTATTCAATTAGATCAACCGGACTTGAAGTTTAGTTCTTGAAGACATTTCGCTAGTCATCCGACGGGCTTTCTCAATTCAGAATGACTTGTACAAGAATCTGTGGCAATTATGTACCCTGGAAATCCCAATTAGCATATCACAGCCAAGTGTTAGGGGCGTGATTGGATAGTGGCTAAGAGGTTTTATAGGACACCCAGAGTAAGGTGTTAAAAACAGCATTGTACATGGCAACATTGTGTGTCGAGCCCCCCCCACCTATGTTAACATATTGGCGAAGGAACGTGACTGGTTCAAGAGAGGTGTTAAGAGGCCATTTATGTGAAAATAAAGAAACCAAGCCTAAATAGAGGTGGGGGGTTCGACACCACTGTCTGCCATGTAACATGCTGTTTTAACACCTTACTCTGGCGTTCCTATAACACCTCTTAGCCACTATCCAATCACACCCCTTAACACCTGACTGTGATATGCTAATTGGGATTTTCCAGGGTATATTTCCACAGATTCTTGTACAGTCATTCTGAATTGAGAAAGCCAGTCGGATGACTAGCGAAACATCTTAAGAACTACATTTCAAGTCCAGTTGATCTAATTGAATACAACAGATAATATAGCCTTTCAACTAGAGAAATCATTATCGATAAAAATGGCAGATACATTATTTTATTCTGCCACCACACACCGGACACAAAAATTCATACAGAAAATTATCACAAATTAAACAAATACAATACACAAACATAATAATCTGTGGAGATTTTAACACAATAATAAACCCAGAAACAGATTCAACAGCAAAATCAAGATCCCAAATAATAAAGCACTAAGTAAAATATTAAAAATGAGGACTTATATGACACATGGCAAGCATTCCACCCATTAGATTAAGACTACACATATATTCCAAAACACATAGAACATACTCCAGATTAGATATCTTTATTGTAGACAAATAGCTACTACGAACATTACACAACATCATTAAAATATACCTATTCTGACCATGCACCTGTAACACTACAAATTAACAAAACAACTGAACACCACCACATATTTCTTGGAGACTGAACCCATATCTCATCTCCGACAAACATAACAAAGAACAAATTAAAAATCATTTAATTGAACATTTCGAATTTAACAATAATGACCAAACCTCGCCCTTTATATATGAAATGCTCACAAAGCATTATCAGAGGTATCCTAATCAAATTAGCAGCATACCAGAAAATAAAAGAAATGAGCAGAGAATCAATCTACTAAAAAAAAAAAACGGCACTGACAGTTCACGAGGCAGCCAATGGGAAGACATTCTCTGCAAAGTGACGTTTAAACGATAAAAGTTCTTATCGTTTAAAATGGTGCTAATTTTGCCCCAACCAATCAGATCCCAACCAATCAGATAATAGCTTTCAAATGTTACATAAGTTCTGATTAGTTGGGACAAAATTAGCACTATTTTAAACGATAAGAACCTTTATTGAATCTCCCTGTAAGTCCTAACCTCTGGGTACTTTACAGAAGTCCTGCAATACTGTACTTACAATAAGGTCATTATAAGGATAAATTATGGGTAACATTTCTTCAAATATAATTCCTTCAAATCCACTACCAGTTACAAAAAATAATATGCAATATTTGAAAACAGGTGCAATACTATCGATTCAGCAAAATAGTTATTAACTGTCATTTACTATGTAACCTTAAGTAGACTTTTTAATTAGTGTCTAATTATTTCACTTTCCATTATTAGTTCATCACTAGATATTTTTCCCATGAAAATTGTAAAGTAGGTTGACAAGATGGGCACTATCAATTCCTCTTTCTGTTAGTTGTGCCTCTTGTGTCTGAAATCAGCAGCGTTTTAGAGAAATGATCTTGGCTTTTGGAATCACTGTGGTCTGTTAAGTTGCAGCGCAATAAAACCAAAACATGCAGACTACTGATTGCTTCACAACGCTGTTGATTTTATATCCCAAAGAATCATTTAACATGGTTCCAAGATGGAATTATTCCATGGAAATAAGATTTTAAAAATTTCAACAAACACATTCTTTTTGCTATCCTAGCCATAAAAGGACTAGACCATCAATCCCGATACTATAAGCATGGAGATTATACAGTCAGATTAAATATGCAAATGATAAATGTCAAAAATAAAAACAAGCTGTCATTTTTCAGAATTGTGGTTTATATCTACTGGAACTTATTCTTTTGGTGTCAACACTGTTGGGTAGATGTGAATTACCAATTACTTTTAGTAAGCCATCACTGCTGCTTGATGTCACCATATCAAATAATTCTGAATGAAAGCTACATATTACAATGACGGGAGAATTTTCCCTAGAAATTAAATAAAATAGCATATAAAATAAAATTTGTTTTATTTCTCCTCTTTACTGCATGGCTCTAAACTTCTCATTTGGAAAGGTGGCACATTGCACATTGATAGGGATTAGATTATGTGCATGACAGTTCCAAATTCATGGTTTACTTATAGGTCTTTGCCTGTTTAACGTGCTTATGAATAATTAAGTAGGTGTCCTTTTCAGCCACTTTTGCTTAAGGTCTTCCAATGTATGGTTAACATGTGATGTGCATTTTCTTTAAGGCACAATCTGAAAAAAGCATTAACCAGTAAAGGAAACTTAGGTTTGGGGGCTTTTTTCAACTATAACAATAACCTGTGAAAGTTGCATTGAAGGATAACTTGGAATAAACACTAAAATGTCTTTATAACTACCATTACTTGTGAAGCAGGGCACTTTCACAGAAAACTACTAGAATATTATTATTAATAATAATATTACTTACATGTTATATACAATTCACATGAGAATATGTTAAATCAATGGTCAAAGCTGCAAAGTAAACACAGTAAAAAAAAAAAAAAAAACTGGAAAATTTCCTTCCTCTGTTATTGCTATCTGCTCCCTTCTATAGTAAAGCCCCAAGTATGGGCGCACTGCCACCGATCTGCCTGTACTCATATAATCATAATTTCATGTGTGGGCTCCTCAGGTTAATTTTAGTTTAGCAAAAACAAAGGGCACAAATAGTACAATAATTGGAATCCAATAAATCCACAGCACATTACATTATTTGTTTTGTAGTTATTGTCAATCATTTGTATGGGATAGGGATGTCATAGAGATGTTGATAATTTTGATTGTACCCCCTCCACAAAAAATAAAATCCACAATGGTGAAGAGAAAAATGGAGCAGGGAAGTAAATTATAATAGGATAATAAATAAGGATTGTTTATAAGCAAAGTATGGAGACTATAAAAGTTACATCATTTGAACAATTCTTTTACAAAAAAAGTTTAAATGGTAACTGTGGTCTCAAAACAAGTTATGGTTCAATGAAAGCCTGCAATTTTCATATAAAACGAGCCAACAATTACATCTCTGGCTGGGGCCTGTGAGAAATTATATTGGGTCAATGTTCAAATTTCCTGCTTCCAGTAGGTTCTGTGACATCACCAGACCTCTGCCCCACCCCTCCGCTCCGGGGAGAAGCATGCTCAGTTAAAACTAAAGGCTGGGGAAATCAGGGAGTACCTGGGTAAAAATTGGCGTTGAGAATGTGAGCCTATAATGATGGAAGAGGCTGGTCACATGAATACAAGCTTTTCACATGGCTGAACCAGGAAGTGTTCAATTAGGAAGTAATATTGCTAAACCTCTCCAGCAATAACTTCTCACACATTTATCTAGAGATGGATTTAGGTTTTATTTTGAAGGTACAATGAAAGGCTTTTTATATAATTCTACTAGTTTGGAAGAATGCGAGACCACAGTTACCCTTTAAGGGAGCTTTTATTTTGTATTTCACAGTAAAAAAAGTAAAAACATCAATTAGTAACATGTATGATTTAAATACCTATGCTCCAGCAATGCTGTAAGGAAGTGGATCCACATACAAACAACTGGCAATAATGAAGACCAATCAGTGCTGGGTACCGTTGATAAAATCAGAGTTTTCAAGTATTAATACTTGACCTTTATAAAAAGAAAACATACAGCAAGAAAACTTATTTACAAACATAAATCTTAGTAAGCATAATAAATATAACTTTTAAATAAATATTTTCTTCTTTAGTTGAAGCTGCTATCAATTCTCAAGTTTTGTATGGCTTTCAGATTTTTTTCCTTTCTAAACTTTAGATGATAATTTAAATGATTATGGCAGCATTCCCACTTTCCAGAAATTATGTGCCAGAAGAATTAATATTTTGTGCTCATGCAATTTAGTAAAATTTAAACATAATCGATGGAGCCTCTAATCCCTTCTATCAACGTTCAACAGGTAATGCTTACTGTGTGCAGGTACAGCTGGAAAAACGCTTTCTCCCACTAATCAGAGCTAACAGTAAAAGGAAAGCTGCAGGACCATGGATCATCCTTAAAAACATAAAGGACAATTATACTCACCTCCCACTAGCTCCTCTTCCCCACTGCTGCATAGTACCAGAGTGAGGACTAAAAACACTAAAGGGGGTTATTCATAAAAGTTCTTATCGTTTAAAATGGTGCTAATTTTGCCCCAACCAATCAGATAATAGCTTTCAAATGTCACATAAGTTCTGATTGGTTGGGACAAAATTAGCACTATTTTAAAAGATAAGAACATTTATTGAATCTCCCTGTAAGTACTAACCTCTGGGTACTTTACAGAAGTCCTGCAATACTGTACTTACAAAAAAGCTCTCACAGCACTCTGGTCAGATCCTCTCTACTGGCACTGACAGTTCACGAGGCAGCCAATGGGAAGACATTCTCTGCAAAGTGACGTTTAAACGATAAAAGTTCTTATCGTTTAAAATGGTGCTAATTTTGCCCCAACCAATCAGATAATAGCTTTCAAATGTTACATAAGTTCTGATTAGTTGGGACAAAATTAGCACTATTTTAAACGATAAGAACATTTATTGAATCTCCCTGTAAGTCCTAACCTCTGGGTACTTTACAGAAGTCCTGCAATACTGTACTTACAAAAAATCTCTCACAGCACTCTGGTCAGATCCTCTCTACTGGCACTGACAGTTCACGAGGCAGCCAATGGGAAGACATTCTCTGCAAGGTGACGTGCTTCCTACTGACTGTTTGGGACTTTCACTGACATTGCCAGTGGGGAGGATCCAACCGGAGCATCAAGGGATATTTCTAGTAAGTATTGTAGAACTTCTGTAAAGTACCCCAAGGTGAGGACTAACAGGGAGATTCAATAAAAGTTCTTATCGTTTAAAATGATGCTAATTTTGCCCCAACTAATCAGATCCCATTTAACATTTGAAATCTAACATCTGATCAAAATTAGCACCATTTTAAACTATAAGAACTTTAATTGAATCTCCCTGTTAGTGTTCTAAGTTTCTCACCCTGGGTACTATACAGCGTGAGGTGAGTATAAGGTGAGTATACTGTCCTTTAATTGTATTTGCATTTAAAAACTTGCAGATGGTATGTAGCAATATAACAAATATGCAAATATTCCTCTTTTTAAAAAACATATAACCAATAAAACAAAGAATAGTGACTCCTCATTTAACCCTTTTTTATCCTAAATCTCAGTTTAGATTTTGAAATCCTTTCTTATGGGAACCAGGGGCGTATCTAGAGCTGTGAAAGATCCGTGGCACTTCCGGGCACCATTCGCCGCGCGCAGTGCAACATTTTTTAGGCCATGCCCCTGCCACGCCCCCAATTACCCACACCCATAAAATACATAAAGGCTATTTTCGCCGCACGTAGCGTGAAATTTTTTAGGTCACACACACACACACACCGGCTATGCCCCTAATTAACCACACACCCATCAAATACTAATGGGCTTATTCACCAAGAGTTATACTTAAAACTGGTGGTGCTTAATTTAATTTTGCCCCAACCAATTTAATATTACTTACTATTTGAAAGTTACTTACTATAGTAAGTATACTAAGTAAGTAAGTATACTTTTATAGTTATTACTTACTATTTGATCTGATTGGTTTAAATAGCACCAATGTTATTGATAAAAACTATAAAAAAGTCTGATATAAAGCCATAGTTTCAAAGCTAGGTTTTCAAACAACTTCAGGCATTATAGTTTAACAAGTAATGTGTAACCTCATTCAATGTATTGTTCATATTGCATAACCAGTTATTAAAGCAGAACTGTATTGTCACTAAAACACTGTTTAGTGACCATACAGTTCTGCTTTTAATACGGTTTATGCATATAAATACACTGAATAGGTTAACTGTATATACTTTGTAGCAGATTTGGACACAAAGAATGAGAAATTGAAAATAAAATGTTCCAACATTGCCTTTTATTAATGTTCTCAAGTTACAACCATTCAGGAAATATCTTTAATATGTTAAGTTACCAAAACCTTTATCAGTATTACAAAGTCACATGCACTGGCAGTGTCTACATCCAATCAGTTATGTAACAAATCATCATAAATAAACTTTATAAGCGCTTAATTTTATTAACTGTTCTCAAGTCCATCTAATATAAGAAGCTTATAAATATCAGAAGTCATTCAGCAATACGTAACTATGCTCACAGATGCTTAAGTTACATATCACAAACCATTAATACCAAGGACATAATTCAGGAAAGGTGATATCATATATATACTAAATTCAATGTCTATCGATGATCCGTAACTTAGCATATCCAATCATATAACAAGCAAACATACATAATATATATACGTATATACTACATACATACTACATACAAAAGTTCCCAATAGGCGCAGCACTCCTTAAAACATATAGGGCCTCATTTACCAGAGCTACAAATTGCTCTGAGCAAATATGGCTTATAGTATTAATACTGGATTTGGTAAATCCCAAAAGGAATTTTACCCCTGCGCCACTTTAAGACCAACCATTAGCTGGTTTAAATTGTGGAGTTAAAAGTGGTGCAAATCCTTTTTAAATACATTGCGCCGGTTGCACGGGTGTCTTTTGTGCAACCTGTGAAATTATGGAGTTAAACTTGCGCTAACCTATTCAATATCCATTTTTAGCACAGCACACTGGGTAATCGGCACATAATGTGTGCAAAGCTGTATCCATGGTAATAAGTCAATAAGAAATTACAGCAGCATGATAGCAAGTAAAAAAGGCTTTAATACATACGCCTATATCATCATCAAACTGTGTCCATAAATAATGCAACGTTTTGGGCTGTGTGCCCGATGAAGCTGTTCCACCAGTAGTCCAGGGGATGGCAGTTTGTAACATTGATTAGTTTGTATTCCATTTGTTTCATTTCCTGTTTGTTGCTATTTAACGTGCTGATTTTTAACAGATGTAACAGATTCTTTGCTTGAGAAAGGGCACACAGCACGAAACGTTGCGTTATTATTATATATATATATATATATATATATACTATGCACAATGAATCAGGGCACTCCTTGGTCTTGCAAAAAAAAATTCACGTCACATCAATGCCATTGATGTGATGTGAATAAACCCACTTTATTGCATGACCAAGGAGTGCCCTGATTGATTGTGCATAGTGTATTATTGGTCCATCGGGAGCACCCTGGCATTTGCATTTAGGAGTGCCAGTCTTTTCCATTGATATATATACAATATATATAAATGGAAGGGGTATAAGGTGAAAACACAAATCAACAGATGCAAGACTATAGTATACTACAGTATATTTAGGAGGTTGCATTGATTTTTTAGGAGCCCCCAATCAGGTGGGGGTATATAATATTACATCTAAAAAATGTTGAAGGTTTGTGTGTAATTTCTCACTATTACCATCTAATGACCATAAATAAATGTATACACGGTCAGTTCTCTCCGTGCGTGCGCCACCACGCCGTGCGCGTGAGTGACATCGCGTGCGCCCTGACGTCACACGCATGGAGGGAACTGACCGTGGATTTTGGACACAAGTCTGCAACGAGCTCCAGAAAGTCTCGGGGCAGAGCTTAGCTACTGAATACATGATCCAAGATTTCCTGAACTTTACTGGGGCACAGGTAGGCTCTAAAGGGACCTAAAAAAAAGGGGGAGATGGTTAGTTAAAGACAGCTTCCATTTAAACTTAATTTGTTTTTTGAGTGTATTATCCTTTAAGGCAGTCCAAGGGGCCCTCATAACATATAACTAGCACATCATCCACATATCTATAATATGCTTTGATGTATTTTTCGCTCATGGATTAACAGTTTATATTCTAGATGTTTAACATACAGATGGCAACTTAGGGCTCTACCATTATCCTGTGAGTCCCTTGATGCTGCTAATAATACTTGAAATTTAAAGGGTATTTTCCACTCTCAATATACATTTTTTATTATATGTTGGCCATCCCTTCCCACCAAACACAACAAGTCCTTATGCTTACTTCCAAGGGAAATATAACATAATAGCAAAAGAAGGATGTAGTCGTACTCCAAATAGTGAAAGGTTTTTAGGATCTATTAAACCAACATCAATGATACAACGTTTTCAGGGGAATGTGCCCCCTTCTACTGAAAAAATTTGGGCTCCACAAAAACAGGACAACAGACAAGACGCCCCCAATGCAAGAAACTTCCTTCTGGTACATCAAATAGCGAAGAAGAAGATACTGGAGAGATTCAAAGAAATGTTCAAACAATAACAACACATTTACTGCCATGCAAGAGAGAAGTATTTTCAGGCAGACCAGGCAAAGCCACTATTGCCGTGACCATCGTGATTTGTCCCGGCTGAGTGCGCACTAGTAGCGAATGATCAGTCAGACAACACATCTGTTAGTGTGTACCCACCTTAAAATTTGTACCTTCATATCAAATGGATCCCATTAATTGGGAAATTGACTTCCTATTGTTTCTATGGACTATTAAGCTTGAGATGTACTGTATTTTATGAACCAACAGTGTCACTAAATCTGAATTTATACCGGATGTTAAAAGTGATTCTTTAGAAGTATTTGCTAACACTATGCAAAGAAGTGAATCAATTACTATCTAAGCAAAATGGTAGACACATCTAACAATAAAAACAAAAAGCCTTAAATATGCTACAAAGTTACCATGATCTTACTACCGTAGTGCAGATATTTCCCTCTTGGAAAGTAAAATAAGAATAGATGCAATAATTCAGGATGAACTATTAGAAGAGGTAATTACTATTCAAGAAGCAATTTTTTGACAAAACAACATCCGAGGGTCTGGTCCTCTATATGTTACCAAAAGTTCATAAGAGATTGGAAAATCCCAGGCCTGAGAGGTATTGGAACCTGTCACAATATGTAGACATCTCTAAATGCAGTAGATTCCTAACTGCATACGATATTCTAAAAATCTATTAAAGTGGTTGGAAAATGGGCTACACTGTCCCAATGCCACTTGTGTGGGATCAATATCCAATCCCTTTGTACTTCTATACCACAAAATGATTGTAAACACGTGGTTGAAAAATATTTGCTATCCACGGAGATATCAACTGCTAAATCTTTTTATTAGCGATTGTTTAAAACTAGTAGAAGAAAAAATACTTTAAATTTCTAGACATGTATTATGGCAACTCGAAGGGACGTCTATGGGTGCAACTGTAGCGCCGTCACTTGCTAATTTGTATGTTAACATCTATTAAACCCTTGGACTACCTTAATGATATGATGTGTAAAGCTAACGCCTTACAGGATACAATTAAATTCACAAATGAAGTACCCCAGGAGACACTACCTTTTCTAGATGTAATGGTAAAAATGGAAAACATACACTTACAACTGGCTTTTACCGTCGGACAGAAATAACTTGTTAAAGGGTATCTCCGTTGGTAAATTAATTTTTTGCCATTCAGTTTTATTGAAGAAGAGGAGGTAAGGAGCTGTGTCTTACCTCCCATTCTTCAATAAAATGCTCAGGAGCCAGGAACGAAGGTAATCTCTCACTCCTCTGCCAGGTCCTCTTCCAGGTCCCGATAGAGTCTATTTTCTGAATCTTATCTCCCAGCTCCTGCAGGTTTTATTGAAGAACGGGAGGTAAGACACAGCTCTTACCACCTGTTCTTTAATAAAACAATGGCAAAAAATTAATTTACTAGTGGAGATACCCTTTAAATGCAGAGAGTTTTTGCAACCCACAAAATCTAAAAGAAATACCTAAGGACCCATATATGCTGGATTACATCCAACTCTACAGAATATGAGAAGCAGCATAAATATATGCATAAAGCCAGACAAGAAGTTGGAAATATATCAGAAAACAGTTATTATCCCTGTAATACATGTAATGTATTTACATGCATGGAATACACAGATCAAGTCATCATTTTTAAGATATAAGCTGACACACGCTAAAATGGTGCATACCAGCCTGGGTCACAATACCCCAAAGGGGAGGTGATATTAAAGGGCAAATCCAGCCCCAAAATGAAAACTTAATACAGGTAAATCACCCCCCAAAACCCTAAATGATATAGTTTGAAATGTGAAATTATAAGTCTAAACTGAAATCCTGCACAATGTCCTGTTTCCCCTGTTTCTGCTTCCTGGTTCTTCCAGTTAGTAACAGTCAGTTATGGATTTGACAGTTGACATCACAGCCAATGACTGAATGTTAATCCCCTGTCTGCCTCTTCTGAGCATGCCCAGGCTCATACAGGCTCAGTACAGGCCTCTAAATTGCTCAGTTTCCATGAGGCCTCTAGAAGCTAGCAGGCATACAGTAATGAATTCATAGGACAAACTATGTTACATCAACATATTTTAAAGAGGCCATTCTTTCTAAAAGATGTTATTATGGGGGTGGAGTTGTCCTTTAAAGTATAAGTGCACTTGTAAAATCAAGTTATGTTAATTTGGAAGCTGCACTTTAAAATACCATTGCCCATTGCCATATTTTTTTTTCCCTATGCCCCTCCAGAGCCTAGCTTTGTGCCTTGGAAGTTGCTGACATCTTGTTACTGGTTTGCTGAATGTAAGCTCCGCCCCTCTGAGTATTTCCTCTGCTTTCACCTGCTTGAGCCTCAAACAGTAATGCCTGTGAGTTCCGTGCCCTCTCCTGCGGAGTCTCAAACAGTTAATGCCTATAGTTCTGTGCACATGCGTGTGCACGGAACTCACAAGCATTAATGTTTGAGGCTCAAGCAGGAGAAAGCAGAGGAAATCTCAGAGGGGCAGAGCTTAACATTCAGCAACCAGTAACAAGATTCAGCAAATTCCAAGGCACACTAGGCTCTGGAGGGACATAGGTAAAAAAAAAAATATGGCAACGGTATTTTTAAAGCTGCAGCTTCCAACTGAACATAACTTGATTTTACAGTGCACTTATCCTTAAAGATAATTACTTCAAGAAGACTGAATTAGATCAAAAATATGGGTTTTGCAACCAATTGGCTTGGTTACTTAAACTTGGTCGATTAAACCATTTCTGTAATATCTAGTAAAGGATAAAGTGTATAGTAATCCAATAAATATTCAACAGAATGCACATTATGTAGTCCCCATAAAAGAAACAATGTATACCTAAGGTAAAATATATTGCTACAAATTATGCAAGCCTGAAATGGATACAAATTCTTAAAATTTACCTAAACGATCACTTTTATAATTATCTAATATAGGGCACAGCATTACTAAACTATTATAAAAGCAAATGGGTCTATTATAGAGGCTAGTCAGTAATACATTAAGGGGGAGATTCAATATGGGCCTTTTCCTAAAACCCACGTTAACCCGAAGAAATTTCGGGTTAACGTGGGTTTTAGACGGATTTTAGAGCACAGCGCCATTTCCAAAAGTTTTTGGAAATAGCGCCGTGCTACAGATGCAAAACCCCTACCGTTAGATTTTGCGCTACATAGTAGCGCGACACTTAACGGCACTAGGTGGGAGGCGTTAAACCCATACGCTCTTACCTTAGCCCGATCCCGTGATGCAATAACTGACGTAATCTCGTTTACGTCAGTTATTGTATCGCGGGATCGTGCAAAGGTAAGTAACGGGCGCCCGGAATTGGATATCCCCCTAAGTTAACAGGCACATACTGATCTACAGTATGTCAACTATGTCTTAGAAATAAGGCAGGTTGTTTTTAATATTTACATTTTATAGTTTTTTAAGATATTATTGTGATAAAATAAAGGTGTAATTTTTAAAGTAGGATTTTTTTAAGATGCACAAGCACTTTATAATAGGCTTTAATCATATGTTTGTAATCTATATATGACAAACACCACATATGAATTGAAGGAGCTTGATCCTCTGGAGACTCCAACTGGTCACGTTTTGAACTCACCAATCAAGAGAAAGGGGATGAGCTAAATATGTCTACAATGAGAATTCACTTACCGTATATACTCAAGTATACTCAAGCTTTAAAAAAAGCCTGAAATCTTACCTCGGTTTATACTCGAGTCAATGTTTCCCTTACCTTGTCCGGCGCCCGCGCGCTCCGCATCCTCGCTCCACAGTCTCTGCGCATCCAGATGATGTCACAGCCTCTGACATCATCCGGATGCGCAGAGGCTGTGGAGCGAGGATGCGGATCGCGCGGCCTGTGACATCATCCGGATGCGCAGAGACTGTGGAGCGAGGATGGATCGCCGCCGCCGGACAAGGTAAGGGAAACATTACTTTATTTACACAGGGACCCACTTAAGTGGCAAATACATACAAATAGGATATAAAACCTTTATTTGTGCATACTGTATGCACAAATATAGGAGGTTTTTACCCCTATTTGCAAGTATTTGCCACTAAGAGTTTTGAAAACTACAACTCTCCAGCATGCTTATTGGTGGGAGTTGTAGTTTTCAAACACCTTAAGTGGCAAATACTTGCAATAGGGGTAAAAACTCCTATATTTGTGCATACAGTATGCACAAATAAAGAAGGTTTTACTCTTATTTGTAAGTATTTGCAACTTAAGAGTTTTGAAAACTACAACCTCCCAGCAATAAAGCATGCGGGGAGTTGTAGTTTCCAAACTACTTTAGTGGCAAATACTACCCCCTCGGTTTATACTCGAGTCAGTGTGGTTTTCCTCCTTTTTTACCTAAAACTAGGTACCTCGGTTTATACTCGGGGTGGTTTATCTCGAGTATATACGGTATTTCTTGGAAAAGGACCAACTAAGGTACAAAACATGTCACAATAAAAACATTTTTTGCAGTACAGTTCTGCTTGGCGCCCCCTTCCTTTATTTCATTTTCTTAGATATACTCAACAACAGCAGGGCACGGAGTAGTGGCAAGCATATCAAGAAAGGGTCTTAACAAGTGAAAGTAAAAGTATATCCAGCAGTATGTTTACATCTCCCCAGGAAAAATATATACAAAAGGGGATACAGGCCAAATACACTTGTGAAAGTGGGTGCAACCAGGATAATGGGGGTGGTTACACCACCTAAATACGATCCAAGACAAAACGTCGACCAAGTGGTCGATACAGAACCTGGTTAACTGAGAACACAAAATCCCCAGCACTCTACTTCCAAAAATTCCCTAAAATCAGTAAATGACTGTATGGTGGGCGCCTATATATGGCCGATAACTCCATACAGATATAAAGGTATAGACTAAAGGTGTATATGCATACGTTTATTAAAAAGTTCAAGATATATATATCATACAAAGTTACACTCCAATAAAAATAGCAGCCAGGGTAGTTGTCTCTCCAATCTCTGTATACTGTATAAGTAAAAAGTCTTACATGCCGTTACTATAGGCAAATAATCACCAAAAATTATTGCCAGGTCGATTAGGCTATAGCACAAAGTAGCGTTTTGGGAACCGAATTTCCCTTATTCCCGGTTTTGCTGGTTTCTTTGCCCATTCGAATTCCTATGTAACCATTAACCAAAAACTGCAAAACATATCAAGAAAGGGTCTTACAAGGAGAAGTAAAATTATACTTTCCTCCTTCAACTCTATCTCTTACCTAAAACCATCCCAATTAGGTATAACTAGAGTTTATTTTCTCAATTTAACCTTATTTACCAATCCCAATCCCAAGTATATTTAAAGCAGAAAAGCAGAAAATAAACTAAATACCTACACACACATTTTATTCATTATTAAGAATAGTTCTTCATTTATACTTTTAGCTGGGATTTGTGCAAGAGGTCTACTGTAAGCTTAAATCTTATTTTTCCACTATATGATGTGATCAGCAACTAGTGCCAAAGGAGCAATGTGTAAGGCATTGTAGCAAACACTTTGTATTTAACAAACACCATTGTAGTTAAACGTTTTTAGTTTTTCAAACTAATTTAAACACAAATCCTTGCAACCTAACATATTTGGCTAATAATGTTGTAATTCTTTTATAAATACACTCAAAACCCCAGATTTTCTCTAGGATAAAATGAAGCAAATAAAATGAAAAATTCAACAATATTAATCACCATCATCTACCATATGTCCGGAATGCCGAAATGGAATGCCACTTAAGAGAGTGGGCCACAACTAACCCTAAGAGAGTGGGCCAGCAACTAACCCTAAAAGGATACACACATAACTAAAGGCAAATATGCATTTATTCAGGTTTAAAGGGCATCTATGGTGAAATTTAACATTGCTCCATCCGACATAAAAAAAGATAGTGTATGCTGCCTTTTTCCCACCTTCCTCTGGGCTCAGTGTTTGCACACATCTATTTGCTGCAGAGCTCAACACTCCCCCTCCCCTCCCTTCGGCTTGTGAAACAAGCCGCTCATGCACATTAATCCTCCTACCGTCTTCTAACCTTTGTAAACAAAAAAAAATCTGTACGTAAGCCTGTAGAGAGAAAGTCTCTCTGTTGTTCTGGAGATCCTTGCAACATAAGTGGGAGAGAGTTAGAAAGACCCAAGTCCTGCCATACACTGCAGCCGATCTCCCGTTGACAGGCAATAAATTGGTAAAAGCTACTTCATTCTCCTTCCCTTTACTTCTGTTTTTAACCCAGTATTTGCCAAGCATTTTAGTGAGCTGGAAGGAGTTATTAGGAGACTTGCTGTAAAACGTGTGTAAGCCTACACACTACCCTGATATGCTGTTAGGGGATTTGATTGACAGCTCAAGCAGAAGTGGTGTATTGAAATCTTGGCTTTTTTAACTTCTTTATCTCGAGACAAAGAGGAAACTGAAGAAATAAATGTACTTTGGGGGTTGGAGGGAATTAAACACATAGAAAGAAAAAACCACTATAGATGCCCTTTGAACACTCCTTTACTTTGACGCAACTCCTATCATTGGGTGCTATTATTTAATAGATTCAAATTGAATTATCAACAATTTTTTTGCGCTTTTTAAATTTTCGAAATGCAAAAAGACTCTCACCTTACTTCCATAGAAGTTGAAAATGAACCTAAATATCAGTCTCCTACATTTCCTGAGTACCACGTAGACCACATTTATTGGTAGCAAATACAAACTACCAGCAACAATATATTAGAGCATTATATCGTTTTGGAAACAAATTTTGGATAGATGTACTTTACAGATACATTTAAACACACACACCTATCACAAACAAACTTACATACATACTTTTGCACACAGAATTATACATACACCTTAAGGAGAAGTACATTGTAAAAACAAATTAAGTGTAATTGAAAGTTGCAGCTTTAACTATTCATCTCCCCCCCGGCACTGACAGTTCACGAGGCAGCCAATGGGAAGACATTCTCTGCAAGGTGACGTGTCTTCCTACTGACTGATTTGGGGACTTTCACTGACAGTGCCAGTGGGGAGGATCCAACCGGAGCATCAAGGGATATTTCTAGTAAGTATTGTAGAACTTCTGTAAAGTACCCCAAGGTGAGGACTAACAGGGAGATTCAATAAAAGTTCTTATCGTTTAAAATAGTGCTAATTTAATTCTTAATAGTTTGGAAGAATGCGAGACCACAGTTACCCTTTAAGGGAGCTTTTATTTTGTATTTCACAGTAAAAAAAGTAAAAACAATCAATTAAGTAACATGTATGATTTAAATACCTATGCTCCAGCAATGCTGAAAGGAATGTGGATCCACATAAAAAAAACATGGCAATAATGAAGACCAATCAGTGCTGGGTACCTGTTGATAAAATCAGAGTTTTCAAGTATTAATACTTGACCTTTTAATAAAAAGAAAACATACAGCAAGAATACTTATTACAAACATAAATCTTAGTAAGCAATAATAAATATAACTTTTAAATAAATATTTTACTTCTTTAGTTGAAGCTGCTATCAATTCTCAAGTTTGTATGGCTTTCAGATTTTTTCCTTTCTAAACTTTAGATGAAATTTAAATGATTATGGCAGCATTCCCACTTTCCAGAAATTATGTGCCAGAAGAATTAATATTTTGTGCTCATGCAATTTAGTAAAATTTAAACATAAATCGATGGAGCCTCTAATCCCTTCTATCAACGTTCACAAGGTAATGCTTACTGTGTGCAGGTACAGCTGGAAAAACGCTTTCTCCACCATAATCAGAGCTAACAGTAAAAGGAAAGCTGCAGGACCATGGATGCATCCATTAAAAAACAATAAAGGACAATTATACTACCTCCCACTAGCTCCTCTTCCTCCACTGCTGCATAGTACCCAGAGTGAGGACATAAAACACTAAGGGGGTTATTCAATAAAAGTTCTTATCGTTTAAATGGTGCAATTTTGCCCCAACCAATCAGATAATAGCTTTCAAATGTCACATAAGTTCTGATTGGTTGGGACAAAATTAGCACTATTTTAAAAGATAAGAAACATTATTGAATCTCCCTGTAAGTAATAACCTCTGGGTACTTTACAGAAGTCCTGCAATACTACTACAAAAAAGCTCTCACAGCACTCTGGTCAGATCCTCTCTACTGGCACTGACAGTTACGAGGCAGCCAATGGGAAGACATTCTCTGCAAAGTGACGTTTAAACGATAAAAGTTCTTATCGTTTAAAATGGTGCTAATTTTGCCCCAACCAATCAGATAATAGCTTTCAAATGTTACATAAGTTCTGATTAGTTGGGACAAAATTAGCACTATTTTAAACGATAAGAACATTTATTGAATCTCCCTGTAAGTCCTAACCTCTGGGTACTTTACAGAAGTCCTGCAATACTGTACTTACAAAAAATCTCTCACAGCACTCTGGTCAGATCCTCTCTACTGGCACTGACAGTTCACGAGGCAGCCAATGGGAAGACATTCTCTGCAAGGTGACGTGTCTTCCTACTGACTGCTTTGGGGACTTTCACTGACAGTGCCAGTGGGGAGGATCCAACCGGAGCATCAAGGGATATTTCTAGTAAGATTGTAGAACTTCTGTAAAGTACCCCAAGGTGAGGACTAACAGGGAGATTCAATAAAAGTTCTTATCGTTTAAAATAGTGCTAATTTTGCCCCAACTAATCAGATCCCATTTAACATTTGAAATCTAACATCTGATCAAAATTAGCACCATTTTAAACTATAAGAACTTTAATTGAATCTCCCTGTTAGTGTTCTAAGTTCTCACCCTGGGTACTATACAGCAGGTGAGGTGAGTATAAGGGAGTAAACTGCCTTTAATTGTATTTGCATTAAAAACTTGCAGATGGTATGTAGCAATATAACAAATATGCAAATATTCCTCTTTTTAAAAAACATATAACCAATAAAACAAAGATAGGACTCCTCATTTAACCCTTTTTTATCCTAAATCTCAGTTTAGATTTTGAAATCCTTTCTTATGGGAACCGGGCGGTATCTAGAGCTGTGAAAGATCGTGGCACTTCCGGGCACCATCGCCGCGCGCAGTGCAACTTTTTAGGCCATGCCCCTGCCACGCCCCCAATTACCACACACCATAAAATACATAAGGCTTATTTTCGCCGCACGTAGCGTGAAATTTTTTAGGTCACACACACACACCACCGGCTATGCCCTAATTAACCACACACCCATCAAAACTAATGGGCTTATCACCAAGAGTTATACTTAAAACTGGTGGTGCTTAATTTAATTTTGCCCCAACCAATTTAATATTACTTACTATTTGAAAGTTACTTACTATAGTAAGTATACTAAGTAAGTAAGTATACTTTTATAGTTATTACTTACTATTTGATCTGATTGGTTTAAAATTAGCACCAATGTTTATGATAAAAACTATAAAAAAGTTGATATAAAGCCAAGGTTTCAAGGAGCTAGGTTTTCAAACACACTTCAGCATTATGAAGTTATGACAAAGTAATGTGTACATCATTCAATGTATTGTTCATATTGCATACCAGTTATTAAAAGCAGAACTGTATTGTCACTAAAACACTGTTTAGTGACCATACAGTGCTTTTAATAACGGTTATGCCATATAAATACACTGAATGAGGTTAACTGTATATACTTTGTAGCAGATTTGGACACAAAGAAATGAGAATTGAGAAATAAAATGTTTGCCAACATTGCCTTTATTAATGTTCTCAGTTACAACATTTCAGGAATATCTTTATATAGTTAAGTTACCAAAACCTTTATCAATATATAACAGGAAGTCACACGTGCACTGGCAGTGGTGCTCCACTCCAGAAAGTGAGAATAAAATATTTGCCAACATGGCCTTTTTATTAATGTTCTCAAGTTACAACATTTCAGGAATATCTTCATATATAGTTAAGTTACCAAAACCTTTATCAATAGGAACTAATTCAGGTAAAGGTATTATACAATATATATACCAAATTGTCAATGTTCCTTCGATGACCGTAAACTTAGCATATCCATCCATATAACAAGCAACACATACATATATATATAAGTATATCATACATACATACATACATACAAAGTTCCCAATAGGGCTGCAGCACTCCTAAAACATATAGGGCCTCATTTACCCAGAGCTACAAATTGCTCTGAGCAAATATGGCTTATAGTATTTAATACTGGATTTGGTAAATCCCAAAAGGAATTTTACCCCTGCGCCACTTTAAGACCAACCATTAGCTGGTCTTAAATTGTGGAGTTAAAAGTGGTGCAAATCCTTTTTTAAATACATTGCGCCGGTTGCACAGGTGTCTTTTGTGCAACCTGTGAAATTATGGAGTTAAACTTGCGCTAACCTATTCAATATCCAATTTTTAGCACAGCACACGTGGGTAAATCAGGCACATAATGTGTGCAAAGCTGTATCCAATGGTAATAGAGTCAATAAGAAATTACAGCAGCATGATAGCAAGTAAAAAAGGCTTTAATACATACGCCTATCATCATCAAACTGTGTCCAAAATAATGCAACGTTTTGGGCTGTGTGCCCGATGAAGCTGTTCCACCAGTAGTCCAGGGGATGGCAGTTTGTAACATGATTAGTTTGTATTCCATTTGTTTCCATTTCCTGTTGTTGCTATTAACGTGCTGATTTTTAACAGATGTAACAGATTCTTTGCTTGAGAAAGGGCACACAGCACGAAACGTTGCGTTTAATATATATATATATATATATATATAATATACATATGCACAATGAATCAGGGCACTCCTTGGTCTTGCAAAAAAAAATTCACGTCACATCAATGCCATTGATGTGATGTGAATAAACCCACTTTATTGCATGACCAAGGAGTGCCCTGATTGATTGTGCATAGTGTATTATTGGATCCCTCGGGAGCACCTGGCATTTGCATTTAGGAGTGCAGTCTTTTCCATTGATATTGTGTTGGATAGTGCTTTATAGGATAGAGTGAGATATATGGAGGGGCTGTGTTGGATAGTGCTTTATAGGATAGGGTGAGATATATGGAGGGCTGTGTTGGATAGTGCTGTATAGGATAGGGTGAGATATATGAAGGGGCTGTGTTGGATAGTGCTTTATAGGATAGGGTGAGATATATGGAGGGCTGTGTTGGATAGTAACACAGTAACATAGTAATTAAGGTTGAATAAAGACATTCGTCCATCAAGTCCAACCTATTCCCTTTTTTTTTTTTTTTTTTTTTTTAACCCTACCTAACAGTTGATCCAGAGGAAGGCAAAAAACCCCAGCTAAAAAAGGGGGGAAAAAATTCCTTCCTGACTCCAAACGGCAATCGGAAAGTATCCCTGGATCAACCAGATCTATATGCATTAATACCAGTAATTCTCAATATTTTTTATTTTTAGAAACTTATCCAGGCCTTTTTTAAAGTTATTCAATGAACTTGCCATTACCACCTCTGCTGGAAGACAGTTCCACAGTTTCACCATTCTCACTGTAAAGAAACCTCTCCTAACTTGAAGATGAAACTTCTTTTCTTCCAACCATAAAGGATGTCCACGAGTCCTCTGATATGACCTATTAGTGAACAATGCACCAGAGAGTTCACTGTATGGGCCATTAATATATTTGTATAAGGTTATCATGTCCCCACGCAACCGCCGCTTCTCCAATGTAAACAGCCCTAACTTGTCTAATCTGCCTGCATATTCAAGCCCCTCCATTCCCCTTATTAATTTAGTTGCCCTTCTCTGGACTGCTTCCATTTCCAAGATGTCCCCTTTGTATATGGGATTCCAAAACTGCACCGCATATTCCAAATGAGGCCTTACCAGTGCCTTGTAAAGAGGGAGAATAATATTTTTCTCTCTTGAATCTATTCCCCTCTTTATACAAGACAATATCTTGCTAGCTCTAGCTGTTGCTACCTGGCATTGTTTGCTACAGCTAAGTCTGTTATCTACCAGAACCCCCAAATCTTTTTCCATTTCAGATGCACCTAACACAGAGTTATTTATGGTGTAGGTGGCACAGGGATTATTAAATCCCAAATGCATCACCTTACATTTATCAACATTGAATCTCATCTGCCATTCTGCTGCCCATTTTGATAATCTATCTAGGTCTGCTTGCAGCACTTGCACATCATTGGAAGTTTCCAAAGCTCTGCATAATTTAGTGTCATCAGCAAACACAGAGACCTTGCTCTCAATGCCCCCTTCTAAGTCATTTATAAACAGATTAAACAGAAGCGGCCCCAGTACAGAACCCTGAGGAACTCCGCTTAGAACTTTAGCCCACATAGATGTAGCTCCATTAACCACCACTCTCTGTTTGCGGTCCAATAACCAGTTCTCTATCCATGAACAAATGTTTTCTTCAAGGCCAACAGTCCTCAGTTTATACATTAGTCGCCTATGTGGCACAGTATCAAAAGCTTTAGTAAAATCCAAATATACCACATCCACAGCTGTGCCTGAATCTAACTTCTTACTCACTTCTTCATAAAAACCAATTAAATTTGTCTGGCATGATCTATTTCTCATAAATCCATGCTTACTACTACGAATAAGATGATCTCTGGAGACAAAGTCAAGGATATGATCCCTTAACAAAGTTTCCATCACCTTCCCTACCACTGATGTTAGGCTTACAGGTCTATAGTTACCAGGCTGTGAACGACTACCTTTTTTGAATATTGGTATTACATTGGCTTTTTTCCAATCCAGCGGCACATCCCCAGACAAAAGCGAATCTGAAAAGATGAGACAACAGTGGTCTAGGCTAGAGAGAACTAAAGCTCTTTAAAATCTAGATGCAATCATCTGGTCCTGGCCGCTTATTGATATTAACTTGTTAATTGATTCCGTACCAATCCTCTGTTATCAAATGCTGAAACTCTTCATTTCCTCCCTGCACATTGTTACAATCCTACTGTAAGGATTCCAGTAAAACATGTAAAAAAACGGTTTTAGACAGATTAGCCTTTTTGGAATCCTCTACAACCACCTCAGCTCCATTTTTAATGGTCCCACATTCTCGCTCATTTTTTTACCATTTATACTTTAAAAACCATCTTGGTGGTTGAGACTGTGCTTGTTCGGCAATCCGTACTTTCATTTCATATTTTAGCTAGTTAATTGCGTCTTGCCACCTCTTTATACAGCTTTTGTCATCCCTGTAAGCTGTTCTGTGCTTCTGCTTCAAAATTAAAAGCCCTTTTCATTTTTTTTTTCCATTTCCCTTTTTACTGACATTAGCCATCAGGAGTGGACATAATTTTTTTAATTGTTTCCTAAAGGTACGATTTGGAAATGTTATAGTTAATATCCTTAAAAGTGGCCCAATCTGCCTCAGTATCTTACCTGAAACTGTTCCCCTCAGTTCTATGAGGCATGAGCGGATTCCTTAAAGCATAAAATTAGCTTTCCTAAATATCCCTGTTGTATTCAATTAGATCAACTGGATTGAGTTTAGTTCTTGAAGACGTTTCCTAGTCATAGACTGGCTTTTCTCAATTCAGAATGATTGTAATACTAAGAATCTGTGGCAATATGTACCATGGAAAATCCCAATTAGCATATCACAGCCAGGTGTTTTAAGGGTATGTGATTAGATAGTGGTAAGAGGTGTTATAGGAACGCCCAGAGGCAGGTGTTAAAACAGAATGTACATGGCAGGACAGTGGTGTCGAAGACCCCAACCTATTTAGGCTTGGTTCTTATTTTCACAATTAAAGGGCTTCTCTTAACACCTCTCTTGAACCAGTCACGTTCCTTCGCCCGTTTATGTTAAATCTAGCAATCTTCAAAGGTATGTCCTTATCCTTCAGAGAGATACACGGTGAGTCCTGACCCGAGGAATGGCTCTTCTGGGCTGCGGGCCAACGTTGATGCAGTGGTGTTTGGTTCCCCCACCATTACAAATCAGAGCCTTTTCACTGCATGACCTATAATGTGTCGATTTTCTTTGTGTTTTGGTATTGGGTCTTTAGGATGACAATTGCTGCCTCAGTGTGTTGTTCGGTTTATTAAGCAGACAGTGGATACGATTGTTTTTTGAAAAATTCTTCGTATTTCTCAGAGACCCCTGCTACATAGGCGGATGACAGTCGTCCTCCTGTCTGCTTTTCCCCTTCACTTGTTGGATTAGTGTTCTTTTCTTTCCTTCTATTTCTTTTGGACAACAGGCCCAGTCTGGATATCCACAAGTTTTAAGGGCTCTCTGAGATGTTTCATTTCTTTAGCATTAGCCTCTGTGCTAGTGGGATTGCGTTACGGCTTGTGTTGCAGGTTTCTGATGACCCCCAGCTGTGATCTAAGGGGTGGTGGGAGTCAACATTCAAATACTGATATGTGTTTGTTGGTTTTCTGTAAACCTCTACTTCCAGTTTACCATTTTCCTTAATTCTACAAGCAGTCAAGAATTTAGCAGTTGTGGTTTTGACCTCTTCCCTTGTGAATTTAATGTCTTTGTTTCCACCGCATTAATGTGTTCTGTGAAAGCTTGAATTCCTTTGGTTGGATTTGAACCCAGGTGTCATCAACATATCTGAACCAGTTGGCTGGGTGTGCGATGCCCTTAAAGGTATTAAGCGCCTGTGTTTCTACCCTCCTCCATGTAAAGGTTGGCAACAATAGGTGAAACTGGAGAATCCATAGCACATCCATGTGTTTGCTTATAGAACTTATCCCTGTATTTGAAATATGTGTATTCGGCACAAGTCTAAACAAGGAACACCACCTGTTTCTGGGCGTTGGAGATCAGTTCTGCTGGTTAAAAAGTGCTGTCTTGGACCAGCCATTTTCTCACCATTGTCAAACAGCCTCTGGTGGGTTATACAAGTGAAGGAGAGGTTCACATCATAGGACCCATAGTTTCTTCTAACCGAGTACTGAGTACTATATCTTCAATCTTGTTGGTGAAATCCTGAGAGTTTGGATTGTGATGCTTTAGAAACTTCCCCCAAAGGTCCTAAGATGTATAGATAGATATTTGGCCACCTGTATGGATACCGAGTTGATGCTGCTGACTATAGGTCTTAGTTGGGCCCCTTCCTTATGTTCTTTGGGATACAGTTTGGTGAACTCCATCACTCTTCCAGATGGACACAGGTAGCTGTGAGCCGGTTTCTGTTTCTAGTTGACTAATGTGGCATATAAAGCACGACTGTAAAAGGTGTCTGTCGTACCCATTCACTAGGAGCTGTGTTGAGCCTTTGCAGTATCTGTTTGGCTTGATGCCTGTAACCGTGGAAGCCAGACGTATACTCATGGTACTAGCCTTTGTTGTCTGCATTGGAGGTTAAATCCAGGTGTTTCTGTAGTCTGCCAATTTCCTGCTGTCTTTCTAAAGTTAAAAGTTTTTGTTAAGCCAGTGCACTTTAGTTTCTGCAACTATATTAAATGACACTATATCATGGTCACTATTCCTAAGCTCCCATTACCTTCATCTCCAAAATGAGCTCTGGGTTTAGTATATCACCAGATCCAACAACACATTCTTTCTAGTAGGAACTTCTACCATCTGTGAAAGAAAATGCTCATATAGGAAATTTAAGAACTTTATACCTTTGAGGTGCTGGCAGTTCCATTACTCCAATCTATTTCAGGGTAGTTAAAATCCCCCTAACCAGAACCATGCCCCATACCAGCAGCCTTCGCCAACTGCATATGGAGATTCATTTCCACCTCTCCCCGGCATTGGCGGCTTATAACACACCCAACAATTAATTACCACCTTCTGCTTCCTGTACACAGTTCACCCATAATGTTTCTGCCGCATCGTTTCTCCCCCATCTATTCCATCTTTTAAATTTGGCTTAATTCCTGTTTAACATACATACATACTCCTCCTCCTTTCTTATTAACTCGGTCATGTCTAAATAAGGAGTACCCTTCAATTTACTGTCCAGTCGTGTGAATCATTAAGCCATGATTCTGCTATACCAATTACATCATACCTTTCCTTAACGCTATTATTCAAGTTCGCCGGTTTTTCCAGCCAACTCCTTGCATTTGTAAAATACATTTTAGATTATCAATTAGTTTTACTTCCATACATGTGTCGTACCAGTAGCCCTCCTTATACCCCCGCCTATTGCTCCCCCCTCCTCATCTCCATCCTCCCTACTGTGTAGCTATACAATTCAGCCTTCCCAGATCCCTACATCTCTCTCCTTACACCACTCTTAGCGCACGCATTTATACTCCTGAGCTGCCGTTGCCCACTACCCTAGCTCCTAACTTTGATCATTGGGTAGCCAATGTGAACCAAGACCGCCCGGGTCACTCCCAGCCCCACCCAATAATCGTCTACACGATCCACCACATGTCGAACCCTAGCACCAGGCAGACAACACACTGTTCGGCATGCAGGGTCCTGGCGACAGATACCCTATCTACCCTTCTAATAATAGAATCCTACCACTACCACCTGTCTATCCTTCCTAGCCCCAGTTCTCCCTCCCTTGTATTGGAGAGTGCCGTCCCCTGGGTGCTCAGGGAAAGGCCCGCTCCATACATGCTGCTTCCGAGCCATCGTCCTCCACATCTTCAACTAAATGGCAATCTGTTGGGATGATGACCAGCTGGAAGAAGCCCCCCTATCCTTCCGTCCCCTACCTTCCCTGGTGACCCTTACAAATCTATCTTCCTTCTCCACCTTATCTGCCCCATCTCACCCACCAGTTTACTGGCCCCTGCCAGTACCTGCATTTCCCCCAGGTTTGCAAGTCCTGCAATGCTGCAAGTTTACCCCTTAGATTCTGTACCTCAGATTCCAAATGGGCAACACTCACATCAGTCCCATGGGCGGCTGCCTCCAAGATCCCATACATGCGGCAGGATGCAATTGCGCGGCCCCAACAAAACTGTCCATACTAAACAGCAATACACACAGAGACACAGCAATACACAGCAGAGCAATACACAAGAAATATGTTGTTCTTAAACGCTTTCTTGTTTTAAAACTTTAGTTTTTTAACGCTGTCAATTCTCTTAAAAACAAAAATCTCCAAACAAAAATCGCTCGAGACTAATCGCTCATGGAAAGGCCTTAATGAGGTCAAAACCAACCAGAGCAACAGGCCTCAGCCAATTAACCAATTAGTTACACCCCCATCCAATCAGAGAGAGAAAAAAAAACCTTTCCTTTGTCTCCTACCAGCCCCCGCTCACAGTAACAGTGTTTTTAAACACAAGTATTTGTTTTAGTAATCCAGTTCCTTGGTTTACTCAAACAATTTCCACCTTATTCAAGCAGAAGTAGTAAAAAAAAAAAATACACAAGTGATTAATTACTTACACAGGCACCCTCCTAGAAATAAATAGTTAGTTAGTAATTTACTAGCTGCAACCACAGTAAATAAACGCTTAAGTTTTTAACGCTGTTTTTTTAATTCTCTTAAAAAGAAAAATCTCTTAAAACAGAAAATCGCCTCAGCGCTAATCGCTCATTGGGAAGGAAAGGCCTAATGAGGTCAATGTTCTTTGACCAAAAAACAGTATGATTGGCCTGTTGGGACTCATAACCGGCTTAAAGAAAAAGGGCTTATAATGAGAGCCTGCAGAGAAAAATCTCCAGGGAAATATCGCGGCTGGAGATTTCTTAAAAAATCTCAGAGAAATGGAGCGACCTCCTTAAGAGGAGGCAAGATATTGGGCAAGAATATGGAGCCAGATGTTTCAAATACATTTAATCTGTGACAAATATTCCTCATGTAATTTGTCAGCAGCGTTTTAAAAGAGAAACTAGTAACCTTTTATTAATTGTCATTAAGCAAATATAATCCTCCAAATGTTTAAATCAGATGCCATTGTGAACACTTGCAATATAATGTGCCCTAGGCTGGTATTCACACCCAGGCAAGATTTGCATGGTGGTAACAGGCGATTCACAGCACTTTGGTGAAAAATCTCGGCGCTGTGTGGGCAGGCGGGCCGGCAACCCAAATCGATTGTTCATTTCCGCAGAGTATGGGCTAAACAAATTGATCGGATGTGCATTAAAAATTCCATTTAGATTTTCAGCACTTTCCCTATGGAACTGCACAATGCCCATTTTGACATAATTCAAACCCAAAAACTTGCTGCAAGGCCAAAGGATGCAGATTTTTTTGGTCCTGGCCCAAGACTGTAACTCAGTAAACAATACTCCCTTGGTGCACATAGAAGAGATTACAGTCTGACATTCAGCACTTTGGTGGTCTCCAAAAATAGATGCTGGTGGGGGGGCAGCCAGACGCGTCCAACATGATCATTTCTTTGTCCAGATCGGGCAGGAATAATTTTAAAACAATAATGGACATTGCAGCGGCTGAGCCACTCACTCATGCAAGTGCTTCAGTTGGAACAAAAAGTCCTTAGGTGTTTACCCAGCCTTAACCAACACATAACACAAAGGACAATCTAAAAAAGATTGGAATGTTCAGAATGCAGCTAACATAGAGTTTCAAAACAAATTGACATTTTGATGCATTTAAGATGATGTGGGAGCAGATGCTCCGCAGGAGGGAAGGAGTGCAGCAAGAGGAGCTACCAGCAGCAGGAAGAGGAAAGAGCAGCAGCAGTATCTCCAATACGCAGGGAACTCCAAATGTGAGATATCAGCAAACATGTTGTTTTGGAGGATGACATGGCCACATTAAAAAAGACTCACAGACTGGAGAGGAGGAGTTTTTTTTCGGCACACCACAACGTGGCCTGATTTATTGTTTTGTTATGTTATCATTTTAGTAATAGTTACTTAAATTTAGTTCTATATGGCACAAAAGGGAACTTTAAAAAATTTACATGCAAATTAAAGTTTGTCCATGTTTTTATTATTCACAAAAACATTGAATGCGATGTGATTGTGAAATCAAGGTGACCATTACTATAGATCAGACATTAATTCTGCCTCCTGATCCCGTTCAATGCTGCACCTGGTTGGCCAGGAGGAAGGATGTCAGTCACCTGCCAAAGCAGCCACGTCTGACGAGAGGCAGGACCGTGTTTGGGTCCATAGAGGGCGATGATTGACTCATGATTTTTGGACCTGACCAATTGTGCTTTATCCGATTGTGAGCAGAAAAGAAAACCTTTGGCGGTAAGTCAGAGCTGAAACTTACATAATTGTGGACAACCAACAAAAAACACTGAAATGTCGTTGTCATGCAAAAAAAATATTGGATAGTGTGTAATCTAGCTTGAGTAGATAAAATAGGTTGATGAATGTTCTGTCTAGGTATATCCACATTATAAACTTTACAGACATCAAGTTCCTAAGGAAGATATATTTTTCATTAAAATCAAAATTTTGGTTTTTTCGTTGGTAATATGTTTTCCCAATGACAAAAATCAAGCATTCCCGCCTGCCACACCTGCACAGGCTGGCACGGTATGCTTATATTTGTCATTGGAAAAAACAAAAAGTTATGCTGTAGAGGCATGTGGCCTTTACAAATTCAGGGATGTAAGGGAAAGAGTTAAGTGGGATAATTGTTAGTTGAGAAATGCACTACCATATGGGAGATTTTGAAAGGGTGCAGTAGTTTGCGATTGTCTCTACTGTGTCTTTTTAAATGGACATATGATTTTTTTTGTTATGTGGTAGGTTACATAAATTTCCAATTATGCAGGTTTATGTCTTGCGAAATGTATAAGTCTGTGACATGTTCACACCGTTCAAAAGGAGTTTACGAGTTATGAGGTGGGATTGAGATTGCACTTGTGCAGACAAATATTTTGCTGCCACAGAAAGTTAAACAACACCAAGTTCCAAATGGTAGCTCCTTCTTTGGCCACAATTACAGCATGTAGCGTATAGGGAGGGGACAAAAAGGGGAAGATTTCAATACTAAGAGGTATACATAGTATACTCATTAGGAATTACACCATTACCCATAAGGAATTTGCAGCCTGTTATATGCCCCAAACATACACATTTTACCTTGAGAGAGGAGGAAAAAAGATTCTGTCAGAAAGCAGCATTGGCCAACATGGGCATAATCTAGATGGACTCGCGTAGTCCAGAAAAGGTTTTTTTAGATCTCGACTCCAAAAAAACCAATCCCTGTGGCTAAATGGCCATCTCTATCAGTCATCTGATTAGTTTTTTGGCTTCTGCTAACAGGGGTTTGTTAGGATGTAAATAGTTACATTGAGAGAACGAAAGATCATCAGAATCTGCAGACAACAGTCTCAAAATGGATTGAATGGGCAGTGTGTTTCTGGCCAGGCTTTAAACAACACACAATTGCATGCACTAACACACACGGGGGGGGGAAATTGGGGCACAAGGTACTGGCATGTTGCGGGTTTTGGCCTCTCAATCAAACTTTAGTATTGGGGATTTAATGTGGTCACATTTGGAGGGCCAAGAAGTGCTAAAAATCCAGATCATTGTCACCAAGCTATTCTGCTGGCAATGTATTGTAGTAGCTGTGAAGTGAACAAAATTGTGAAAGAAATACACAAAAACAAACGTTTGACTCCCAAAATATAGAAACTTAAAGCTGCAATACACAATTAAGAAAAATCAAGAGCGTCTAAATCCGACGATGCGCCATTATAAAGCGAAGCGCATATATAAAAAACGACTCTGGCTGGGCGTTCAAAATCGAACGCACATTACAAAGGCGACGCATTACAAAAGCGACAGCATATTCCAAAACCATGCCTTTTAAAGCGGAACGCGCATATCTTAAAAGCCACCGGGCGGTTCGAAATAAGAACGCGAATACAAAGGCGACACACATTACAAAAGCAAATGCGACAGATAGGCAAGCCAAACGAGCGTATATCCAAAACCACGGCCTTTAAAAGCGAACGCGCATACAAAAGCGAACGCGCATTACAAAGCGAACGCATATTCCAAAACCATGCCTTAAAAGCGAACGCGCATTATCTAAAGCACCGGCGGCGAATACGAACGCTCATTACCAAAGCAAATGGCGTATACAAACTATGCCGTAAAACAACCCACGTTATAAAAGCAAAACAGGCCTAGAAATACAACACGCATAAGAAGACCAGCGCCACATTACAAAACGGTACACTCATTAGGATGGTGCATGTGCATTAGAAAAACAAACCCACATTAAGGGTTATGCTGTGCCACACAACCACTTTTAATACATTTGCACACACATTTGCACAAGCAATTGTCAATGTGCTTGTTTAAATATTGTTAGGCTGAGAGGTGGTTAACACTGCCAACACACCTAAAGAGCAAAGTTTTGTGCCTTGTGTGCATTATGCACATGCAAGTTTACAGTTGGGAAACTTGCACGGAAATGCATGCAATTGCAGATAAAACAATTGTTACATGCATGTTCTTCCAAAAATTTTTTTAGAATTGCATGCAATTATGGCATTAGCAATTCATAGAAACTTCTGTGTGCATCTATGAAGCCACTTAACACCCTGCTAGTGAGACACCTTGAATTCCTAACTGGACAGATCTTTGAATCTCCCAGGATTCGAACCTGGTTCCCAGGTCAAAGGCCAGTGACTTTTAAACCAGTACGCTATCCAGCCACATATTTCAATGCCAAAACAGACTGGATCATACATTAAAACAGCGCTAATGTGGCCTACCTTAGCCCTAAGGTTGAGAGAAGTGTCGCATTGTGCTGTCACAAAAAAAGTAGATATTTTTAAAAAGTATTTTATATTTAGGAAAATAAAAGTTATATCCTTCACACACTAATATTAGAAATGTAATTAAATTGTTTTAAGGTTCCTATCTCTTTATTATCTAACAAACTCTTCTTGTTTTTTTTATATTTTCAATATATTAAAGGCTGAAAACACTATTGCATGATAGTGCAAATACACACTATTGCATGATTATGCAATGATACACACTATTGCATGATATTGCAATGAGACACACTAGCATGATATTGCAAATGATACACACTATTGCCATGATATTGCCAATGATAACACTATTGAATGATATTGCAATGATACACCATATTGCATGATATTGCCGTGCTGATACACACTATTGCATGATATTGCGCTGATACACACTATTGCATGATGATTGCGTGATACACACTATTGCATGCACTATTCTGTCATCGAACAATAGTTCAGTGATCAGTGAATCAGAAATAAATTGTGCCATAAGTTTCGAAGTGTCCACCGAATTTCATCCAAATACACAAAAAAGGAAATAAAACCACGTCCAATTACGGTCCTCTAGGAAACCACATATTTGGTCATGGTAAAATGTGTCCGATGGCCACTATTGCCGTGAGAAACAGTCCTTCTCCTGGCCGAAACGGTTCTTCTTCAGAATAGCCAAATAGTCGCTCAGGAGAAAAGTTGCTGGTGTTGTACATGCTAGAGAATGAAGGGTTTTATGTTAAGTTACCCTTCCGTTATATTTTAGGGGTAAAGGACGATCTACATTTGCTTAAAGGCCAATCAGGGGCATTGCGGTGTGGCCTCAGCCTTAAGTAAATGCCTATTAAAAGGTTGGACAACCTGTCAAACAAAGTTTACGTTAAATTAAGGTTATTATGAAAATTAGACCTCATAATAATAGTAGTCATGTGATTTTCGTGTATTGATGCAGTTATTTGTGGCTTAAAATAATGAGATTTTCAAAAGACTCACATTGTAAAAAAAGCACTTTTCGCCATCTTCAAGTTCGCAAAAATTCGGACCAATTTAAGCGGGTTTTGAAACTCACTTTTGCCTTTTTTATAACTCCTATACGCTCCTGTTCATCTTTTTTGCAAAAATTTAAACTTTTTTAATGCGATTAAAGCGAAAAGTTTTAGCGATATGGTAGCCCAAAATGTTCGTGGTTCAATTAACGCGATTATATTAAATCGGGTTTCCCCGGGTAACGGTCTTTTTCGCGTGAAAACTTTTCGCTCCTTTATAATATGCCCCTAGGCTTCTTGGGGGGTGGTAATCGACAATATATGAATTTGATTTAAAGGGAATGGACCGACCCTTTAAAGGAAAACTATATTAAAAATTTACTTTTACACTATTTCACCACTTAAATGCAATATATATCGACAACTACAGACCTATTTTGGATTTTATAGAGCCTCATCAGTGTATTGTAACGAGAGTTTCCAAGCTTGAACTAGCTCTCTACCCTAATTAATGTATTAGGGAATAGGAGAACTAATGTGCTTACCACCATTTTCCTTCTGTCCAATTGGATTTCAGATAATGTAATTTTTGGAGTGAGTAAGTGACCCTTTTAACGGTACCAGAAAATATGGCATTCACTATGCTAATAAATGTGCATTAAGTATAATATAACCAAACTCAATACAGGACCACACATGCATATCAACTATGTAAAACATAAACGCGAGTTGTAAGCATTGCTAGAGATGGGACTAAAAATTTGTGGATTTTTCATGTAAAATGTGTGTTGGTAATCTGCGTTAAGCAGAGTAAGGGTTAACCATGTGTTTAGTATATGGCATATTGAAGGAACACTCAATGTATGATATAGTATGATAACCTGGACCCTGTAGTTAGGGATGGCCAGAGAAAGAAAAGAAATTAAGCAAATTTTAGTGTTACAAATAGTTTCAAAAAAAAGTAAAGTAATATTTTAAATACCTAAAGTCTACGGAGATCTAGGAATATTACTACAATGCAGTTATTTACATTTATTGTAGAAGAAATTAATTGGCCAGTTTCATTGTGGTCTATAGGGTTATGAACTGGGCTAGTCAGGATATTATCATGAAAGGTAAATTTAAAGATTGCATATGTAATATTGTGTGTTTAACTGATAGGTTTATTTGTATATGCCATCATTGTAGGGGGAAACTTTGGAAAAACTTTCCATGTTGTTAAAAATAACACTTTGCAGAAGCAATAAATAAACTTGTGATTGTGTTTGCCCTCATACATGGACTTCAGATGGATTCGATTTCCTATCCTATATGTCCTATGCCACATTAAGTATTGAGTGTGCATGCGGTATTCAACAAAGTCATATGTCAGGAATCTTGCACCATATAAGTGTCCTCAATCACACACTGTATAAAATAAAAAATTTCACTATTAGAATAATTGTTAAATGACCAAATCAATATGCAAAATGCTTTGTGTGCAATGGTCAAGGGTTTGGATGGCCGTATGATTTTATATTACTTTACATTTTTGTCTCTCTCCTAATGATTAACATTTAATGGCCCCAAAATGTTGCAACATGTAATATAAACTGTCCTCATTCAGATTCTGCGACCCTGGAAAGGCAAGGTAGGTATGATCAAAGGAAAAACACCCACACATTGTGAGTTCTCGTAATGGTTAAGAGGTAGTTCTTTTAAATAGTACACAAACTTTTGTACTTTTTGTATCAGCCCTAAATCTTTTATATGCTCCCACTATAGCCTAATCTCAGAGCAATAAATAGGATGGTTTTACTTACCTTTATGTAAGGTGAGGTTTTTTTTGAAGAGCTCCCCTAGCTATTTCATCATTATTGTTATTGAATTTTCATATTCTCTTCAGCCAATACCGAGATATCTTAGCATAACTAAGATTCTCACTGACCCACCCCCTTACACAGCCATTCATTCAAAAGCAAAACAAAAAGTAAATTTAACTAATATCCTATCTGTGTACTAAAGAAGAGAGAGATTAAATATTTCTATCCCTAAGAGATCAGCAGAGCAGAAGTTGCAGCTCCCACTTTATTATCCCTAAGCCTGGAACACACATTAGATCCTTTGCCCGACCAACCATGTAGGAATTTCCAATTGTTGGCCGGACAAAAGGACTATCGGGTAGCAGCAAAAGCAAGCTGCAGAAAGGAGAAAAACGTCTGGACCAAGCGTGCAGACATTGCGATTGTCCATAGTTTTAGGTTGCATATGATGGACTCTGCTTGTCTGCTTTGATTAATTGATTCTGAAGTCGTTGAGGCCGCCAAAAGCCACGATATATACGATTTTATTGGGTAGCTTGGGCAGAGAACGGCATGGTGTGAACACAGCCTTAGAGGGACCATCTCATTTTTAGATCCATATTCCCTTTCTATGGCCCTACTTGGGGGTTTGGTTAAAGGATGAAGCATTTCGCCAGCTCCTAATTAAAACAAAATAACAACAATAAAAATCTTTGTAACATTACGCTTCGGCATAGGACTTCACTACAAGAAAGGTCGTTATTTACTGTTAAAGATGGAAAAATGGTGTTTCTTTTTCTAGCTATCCTAATTAAAATGAGATTCTACCATGCAAGACAGCACTTTACCAGCAGAAAATGCTCTCAACCCAGAACAGGTTTTGTGTTCCTTGTTTGGACTTGTGCCTGAATACCAACCTATTTCAAATACAGGGAGAAGTTCTATAAGCAAAAACATGGAGGTTGCTATGGGATTCTCCAGTTTCACCTAATTGTGCCAACCTTTACATGGGAGGAGGTAGAGAAACAACAGGCGCTGCTTAATACCTTAAGGGCATAGCACCCAGCCAATGGTTCAGATATGTTGATGACCCTGGGTTAAAATCCACCCGAAGGAAGTACAGTACAAGATTCACAGAAACAACATTAATGCGGTGGACCAAAAACAATTAAATTCACCAAGGGAAGAGGTAAAAAACAACAAATGGCTCTTTCTTGGACTGCATTGGAGAAGTTAAAAGTTAAGGGGAAAATGGTAAAACTAGAGTAGAGGTTTACAGAGAAAACAACACACAACAAGTCAGTATTTGAATGTTTGACTCCACACCCTTTAAGATCACAATGGGGGTCATCAGAAACCTGCAAAACAGAGCCGAGGAAACATCCCCACATAGCACAGAGGCGATGGCTAAGAATGAAAAAATCTCAGAGGAGCCCTTAAAACTGTGGATATCCAGACTGGCCTTTGTCAAAAGAAGTAGAGGAAAAGAAAAGCACACGGAATACAACAGTGAAGGGGAAAAAGCAAGGACAGGAGGAAGAAACAGGGTATCCCATTGTCGCGGGAGTTCTCCGAGAATTAAGAAGAATTTTCAAAAAACATCGTTTTATCCCGGTTCTGCTTTAATCCCAACAAACACACTGAGGCAGCAATTCGGTACATCCGAAAGGAAAGACCCCAATACCAAAACAAGAGAAAGCGACATCATATATGCAGTGCAGGGAGTGAAGGAATGCATCTGATTGTATTGGGGGAGACCAACAGCAACGCATCAACGTATGCCCAGCACAGAAGAGAGCCAATTCCCGGGGTTCAGGAGACTCTAACCGTATGTATCTGCATCTTAAGGCTAAGGAAATACTTTGAAGATTGTAATGTTAACATAATTGGCGAAGGAACGTTGGGACTGGTTCAAGAGAGGTGTTTGTTGTAAGGAGGCCATTTATGTGAAAAAATAAAGGAGAAAAACCAAGCCAAAATAGAGGTGGGGGGGTTCGACACCAACTGTCGCCATTACAATGGCTGTTTTAACAACTTACTCTGGGCGGCGTTCCTATAACACCTCTAGCACTATCTAATACACACCCTTAACCCTGGGTGATATGCTAAATTGGGATTTTTCCAGGGGTACATCATTGCCACATGGGATTCTTGTCACAAGTCATTTGAATGAGGAACGCCAGTCGTAAATGACCTAGCGAAACGTCTTCAAGAACTGACATTCAAGTCCAGGTGATCTAAGTGAATACAACAGATTATACCATGGACCTGCGAATTAGAACCTTCACAAAGATACTAGCAATGAGATGCCTATTTTTACGAGTCCAGTTATGGAATCTCTGGCACCGCAATCCTTTGGTGACTACTTTAAAAAATTTGTGGTCCAAAAAGTTATCACCATTTGGCCCTTTCATGTAGAGTTCGTAAGGCACAACTCCAGGAAATCGCTAAATGAAAAACATTAAGCTTATACCAATACATCAAGTGGTGTTATGTTTTTGGCAACTGTAAATATAAAGTAGACGTTTGGCATGCGTCTCTTTCCCCATATGAAGACCAGATCGTCTGCTGTCCTTTGCAGAGAATGTTTGCACAAAGCTTATGTTATAAAAACAAAACACGAGAAAGACACTTTATTAATTAACTTTTATAAAGAAATCTACAGTGTTTAAAAACCACAGGAAGCGTTGTGATTTAAAAGTATGATTTTTTATTAGTAAGAGATACGAAGCATCTTATGTTGATGTGGAGGTAGCCAAAATGTTGTGTGCTCTGCAAAAATGGAAATGTTATTGTGTGACAGGGATTTGAAGACTCATGGGGCAGAGTTATAAAATAAAAAAACAGGATTATTACAGGAAGAGGATTGGATGACAGCAACTTTTCAGGCAGTAAAAAGATAGGGTTATGGAAAGGAGGCTAGAAACAATATAAAAACCTTTAGATTTAAAGCCACAGCTATCACAGTAAACATTAAGGAGTTGTATTTATAGTGCCACATTGGTTTATTTTTTGCAGTATGTCATTGTGTCAGTATGTGTCTTTTTGGGATATTATAACAGTTTAATTAAGTGGGCATCCTTAGCCATCTCTATTCAGTTTTATCGCATATGACCAGATTCTCACTAGAAAAGAGATTGAAAAAAACTTAGATATAGGAAAAGTAAATTTTTAAAAGGGACGGCATGCCTTCCAAATGTCAACAGCAGGGTCTGGGCATGGTTCTAGGGTATTTCCCCTGGGTAGGCCAGGCATCATTAGATAACGCTTTCCATGAATCCCAGAAGAGTCAGGTCAGGATCCCAAATCTATTTTGTTCCACAAGAAAGGTCCAACTATCCGATAGGAGAATATATTTATTCTCTATAAGGAAATTTAACCACATCGACTTAACTAAATTGCCCAGTACCAATAAAGAATAAGGGGACTGTTAGTTAGACTAGTGCAAACATTAAAATTAATTCAAATAATTATTCCGTAAAAATGGGATTTCTATCCAGTGATATATTTACCCCCCACTCTAAAATTAAGAAACAACGAGGGCAATATAGGATGGCAAATATAATATTAAATCTGTAACTTGACCATTAATTCTGGTGCCATCCAGTATTGGTGCCCACACAATCGTCGGCTATTATCTTCTGGACAATTAAAATTGTTATGGCCAAACCAAAATCAGCTGTGATTACCGACATTACATTATTTAAAAGGGATATTAGTAAATATACACGACCAATTCAGCTATTGTAACACATGTCATTTGGGAGCTATGGGGCAACAAAATGAAAGTTAGACCTATAAATTATATAAAATAGCCAATGTGAATATCTAATAAAAAATAAATAAATATTAATAAGTAGTACATGTCCACGCTTTTTAACATGGAAAAAAAGGTGTGACTTTGTTCAGTTATCGGAAGTAATTGGGTGACTGCTGATTAGGAAAATTAGAAGTAACGTTTAGCAACGTACAGGTCCGATTTAGTTTGCTAAATCATGAAGTCTCATTTAGAGACAGTTTTCTTACCTATTTGACTTCCACCATCCAATAATAAACAGGATGTTATGTTCCTTTTGTCTTCTGGGCATATTCATTTTGTGGAGGTAAAAACAATACCTATGAGATTGGGACAAATCAATAACATTTGTTTTAGTTTAGCAATAAATGTAGTAATAGGAAATCTTATTTACTGACAAAACATTATCCTTAATTGCTAGCCCAACAAATTTATAATTGCAATCAATTGTGAAAAACTCCATTCCATATTCTTGATTGGAAAAAAGTTAGATGCCTTACCTGCAGTATCTCCCTTGAAAAATCACTGTATCCAGTCATCTTGAAAGAGTTTTGGCAGACTGACTACTGGGTGTTAAGGGGATCTATTCGAGAGGCTCCTTGACAATACTCCATTATATCTGCAAGAATAAACAAAACTATTCAGTTAAAACTGTAAATGGATTTCCGTCACGATAAGATTCACGTGGTATCAATACGTCGCGAACCTCCGACAGTCTGTTCATTTTCATATTTTTCATATTATTTCGAGAACCGTTAATACGAAACGAAAATTAAAACATCTCTGGTCAGGATCCTCGGATCGATGAAATTCTATAAGAATTTCAAAACTAATATTGAATAAGCGATAATCGATTTTGATTTTTTAATTGCAAAAAATGTAGTAGTTTTTTTCAATAACAAAAAAAAGTTCAGTTTAGGGGAAAGTTAGCAGAACTCAAAGCGTGGTTTCAATCAAAGCGGGTTATTAATAATGAAAATAAAGAACCCCATTCCCTAGGTTACGTAAAGGTTATGGTACATTCATTATTACATTTTCTATCAGTAATGAAGGAGGAGAGAGACCTCTCATTTAATTAACCATTATATTGAGATGCTTCTTACCATGACGTCTCACGTGGTCTCAAGGTTCATCATAGTGGGTGAATGGGCTTCCAGTCCCCTAATTGAGATAATTGTGGTTTTGTGAAGCTTTTAAGATGAAACCTTCATCTAATCTTTTATATGGTTTTAAAAACCAATCAACACTTAAGTTTCCGAATTACCAGGACTTCCAAATATACATATCAGAAAGAAACACCAAATTGGTATATCAGTGAAAAACTCTTTCTAAAAACACCCAATAAATTTAAAATCAACCCCAGTAAATAGAATCAAAGTCAAATGAAAGCCCTAAACAATAGATTAAAAATAATGAAATGTGCAGTATCTAGCCACAAATCCTAGATTAGCTAAGGTTCCTGCAGTAGTCCGATGAATAAATTACATCAACCAATCGGATATTAGCTATTAATGGGGGTTTACTCAGTGGTGGCCGATACATTCGATTGGTTGCAGCACATTTAATGGACAGCAAACAGACCTTACCCATTCTAAAAGGGCAACTTTTACTATTCTTCTTCCTCTTCTCTATATCGCTTGTAAGAAGTTTTTTTTTTTTTTGTTTCAACCAAACATGTCCTAGTCCATAATCTGAAGCATCACCATTAATACAATACTTGATCTTAACACTTGGCCCAAGCTACTCTACTGAACTCTCATTTCATCTAACGCTCTTCATTATTCTGCAGATTACATTAGAAAACAATCGATGATATCCGCACTCTAATCACCTCAACCCAGGATAACCGCTGCCTCTGTTGCCTACCCCACAGGCTGCGTTCTGAGAATCTTCACCCCTGTCCCCTTCAGAAGTCTTTAAACCTCATGTGTCTCGCCGACTCACAATGTGTACCCGTGAGCCCCATTGCCTCTACTTACTCAGACACTGGGCTAAAATTCTTTCCCCTGCTCTTTCTCACATTTTAATTCCTCCCTGACCTCTGGGATTTTTCCTGCGGGTGTCCAACCTGCTCTGGGGCCCGACCTGTCTTCAAATACCGCCCCTCTTGTCTCCCTTTTACCGTTGGCCATCAAATTGAAGTATAGTTTACCCGCATTACTCAATTACCTCCATGCTAATAACTGATTGGAAGCCGTTTGCAGGCAGGATTCGACAGGGTCATTAAACTGAAATGGCTACTATGCCAAAGCATCTCAAGACATACAAGTTGACCCAAAGCCACAAAGGAAAGTTCTCGGCTCGTTATCGCTTGAACTATCGGCTGCCGTTTGATACTGGACCAATCTGTCTATGCAGATTCTATATTCTCTGGCAAAGGCGTTAGTTAAGCACTGGGAGAGTTCCGATTGCTGCTTTTATATGAAATGTTCGGGTGTTGTTCTGAGGCTGTCGTGGATCTGTAGTTAGTTCTATGGTCGGTAAAACCAAATTTTAATTAGATTTTTATAGAAACTTACTATATTAGACCTGCCAGTCCTCCAAATGCCGATTAGTTCAAAGGTTCTAACCTGTTTTAGCTACTAAAAAAAAAAAAGTAAACAGTAATTAAAAGTCTATAAATGAATACCGTTTAACTATAAGGAAAAAAGAAGTATCAAATGTTTTTTGTATGCAGGTTATCTAATATATATTATATATATCTTGATATATCATCACCTTACATTTATCAACATTGAATCTCATCTGCCATTCTGCTGCCCATTTTGATAATCTATCTAGGTCTGCTTGCAGCACTTGCACATCATTGGAAGTTTCCAAAGCTCTGCATAGTTTAGTGTCATCAGCAAATACTGAGACCTTGCTCTCAATGCCCTCTTCTAAGTCATTTATAAACAGATTAAACAGAAGCGGCCCCAGTACAGAACCCTGAGGAACTCCGCTTAGAACTTTAGCCCACATAGATGTAGCTCCATTAACCACCACTCTCTGTTTGCGGTCCAATAACCAGTTCTCTATCCATGAACAAATGTTTTCCTCAAGGCCAACAGTCCTCAGTTTATACATTAGTCGCCTATGTGGCACAGTATCAAAAGCTTTTAACTTACTCACTTCTTCATAAAAACCAATTAAATTTGTCTGGCATGATCTATTTCTCATAAATCCATGCTGACTACTACTAATAAGATGATCTCTGGAGACAAAGTCAAGGATATGATCCCTTAACAAAGTTTCCATCACCTTCCCTACCACTAATGTTAGGCTTACAGGTCTATAGTTACCAGGCTGTGAACGACTACCTTTTTTGAATATTGGTATTACATTGGCTTTTTTCCAATCCAGCGGCACATCCGCAGACAAAAGCGAATCTGAAAAGATGAGACACAGTGGTCTTGCTAGAACTGAACTAAGCTCTTTTAAAATCCTAGGATGCAATCCATCTGGTCCTGGCGCTTTATTGATATTAACTTTGTCTAATTGATTCCGTACCATATCCTCTGTTATCCAATGTGAAAACTCTTCATTTCCTCCCTGCACATTGTTACAATCCCTACTGTAAGGATTCTCGACAGTAAAAACCGATGTAAAAAAACGGTTTAGCAGATTAGCCTTTTCGGCATCCTCTACAACCACCTCAGCTCCATTATTTAATGGTCCCACATTCTCAGTCCTCATTTTTTTACCATTTATATACTTAAAAAACATCTTGGGGTTGGACTTGCTTTGTTCGGCAATCCGTATTTCATTTTCTATTTTAGCTAGTTTAATTGCTTTCTTGCACTCTTTATTACAACTTTTGAAGTCCCTGTAAGCCTGTTCTGTGCCTTCTGCTTTCAAAATTTTAAAAGCCCTTTTTTTCCATTTCCCTTTTTACCTGAGCATTAAGCCATGCAGGAGTGGACCTAATTTTTTTACACTTGTTTCCTAAAGGTACCGATTTGGAAATGTTATAGTTTAATATCCCTTTAAAAGTGGTCCACATCTGCTCAGTATCTTTACCTAGAAACAGTTCCCCCCAGTCTATGAGCAGGAGCGATTCCTTTAAAAGCATAAAATTAGCTTTCCTAAAGTTAAAAGTTTTTGTTAAGCCAGTGCACTTTAGTTTTCTGCAACCTATATTAAATGACACTATATCATGGTCACTATTCCCTAAGCTTCCCATTACCTTCATCTCCAAAATGAGCTCTGGGTTATTAGATATCACCAGATCCAACAACACATTCTTTCTAGTAGGAACTTCTACCATCTGTGAAAGAAAATGCTCATATAGGAAATTTAAGAACTTTATACCTTTTGAGGTGCTGGCAGTTCCATTACTCCAATCTATTTCAGGGTAGTTAAAATCCCCCATAACCAGAACATGCCCCATACCAGCAGCCTTCGCCAACTGCATATGGAGATTCATTTCCACCTCTTCCCCGGCATTTGGCGGCTTATAACACACTCCAACAATTAATTTACCTACCTTCTTGCTTCCTGTACACAGTTCCACCCATAATGTTTCTGCCGCATCGTTTGCTCCCCCATCTATTCCATCTTTTAAATTTGGCTTCAATTCCTGTTTAACATACATACATACTCCTCCTCCTTTCTTATTAACTCGGTCATGTCTAAATAAGGAGTACCCTTCAATATTTACTGTCCAGTCGTGTGAATCATTAAGCCATGATTCTGCTATACCAATTACATCATACCTTTCCTTTAACGCTATTATTTCAAGTTCGCCGGTTTTTCCAGCCAGACTCCTTGCATTTGTAAACATACATTTTAGATTATCAATTGTTTTACTTCCATACATGGTCGTACATGCCTCCTTATCCTCTATGCTCCCCCCTCCTCCTTCTCCTCCCTCCGTTGTGTTACTAGCCCCCAGATCCCTAACTTCTCTATCTACCCCTGTGTAGTTAAACGTTCCCTCCCCCCCCATACCTAGTTTAAAATCTCCTCCAACCCCCTAGCCATCTTCTCCCCCAAAACAGTTGCACCATCACCATTGAGGTGCAATCCGTCACTACTAAAGAGCCTGTAGCCAACAGAAAAGTCAGCCCAGTTCTCTAAAAACCCAAACCCCATCTCCTTACACCACTCTCTTAGCCACGCATTTATACTCCTGAGCTCCCGTTGCCTCCCTAGCGTAGCACGTGGCTGCGGTAGTATTTCTGAAATCACTACCCTGGAGGTCCTTGCTTTTAACTTGGCCCCTAATTCTCGGAAATCATTTTTAAGGACCTCACCTCCACCTCTAACTTTGTCATTGGCACCAATGTGAACCAAGACCGCCGGGTCACTCCCAGCCCCACCCAATAATCTGTCTACACGATCCACCACATGTCGAACCCTAGCACCAGGCAGACAACACACTGTTCGGCATGCAGGTCCTGGCGACAGATTACCCTATCTACCCTTCTAATAATAGAATCCCCTACCACTACCACCTGTCTATCCTTCCTAGCCCCCAGTTCTCCCTCCCTTGTATTGGAGATGGCCGTCCCCTGGGTGCTCAAGGGAAAGGCCCGCTCCATACATGCTGCTTCCGAGCCATCGTCCTCCATGACTCGGGATCAAATGTAACATTTGAATGAATGACCTTTTTGCACAAAGAACAAACAGAGTTATTCAATAAAAGTTCTTATCATTAAAAATGGTGCTCATTTTGTCCCAACCAATCAGATCTTATTTAACATTTGAAAGCTAACATCTGATTGGATGGGGCAAAATTAGCACCATTTTTAACAATAAGAACTTTTATTACATCTCCCTGAAAATGTTTACTTTTAGATTCAAGCTGATTCCAGTGCTGTACTATATTTTTTTTTTTTAAAATGTACACTTTAAAAAAACAGAAAAAAAAAACCTTTCTAAATGACCCTCAAAAAAAATTAGTTTTTTTATTCCATTAACATTTACAGTGGATACAAAAATCTGTAGCTAAATACTATATGCAAAATATTTTGTTAATTTAGAAGCACAGAATTCTAATAACAAAAGTTTTGTTATGAAATGTCAGACCTGCGAGTGAGCACAGTGCAGTTTTTAGTGTCTCTCTAGCTATTGCTAGACTACAACTCCAAGGATCACTTGCACCCAGGGCATGCTGGGAGTTGTAGTTTTAAACAACTTGATTGCTGCAGGTTGGACATCACCACATCACTGTGTTCAGTCCTATCTTGATTAATGCGAAAAAAGTAAAAATTTAAAACAATTTGCTTAACAAAACAGTTGATTAAAGGTCACATGTTGTGTGCATTCAATTAAAACAGCTTTTCCTTACCTATTAAACTAGACAGCAGATACTTAGCAAAACTGAAATTTTCAACCGAAGCCTTAGAAGGCATTGTTTCTGGCTCCCGTTTCATGTGGCATTTGCCATAACATTCCAACCATGTCATAAGAACAATGAAAGGTGGATGTTGTGTTCAATAGCCGGGACCACTAACTGATGATGTAATCCCAGCCAACATGTTTCATTATTGTGCAGCTTCAACCACTGAGAGGGGTGGAGCAGCCAATCCCCCAAACACACACACAAACCAGAATCTCTTCTTAGAAAGTTTTTTGAAACTGAACTCTCTGAGAGCTGCGCACAAACATTTTTAAAACTTCTCAAGCATAAACAAACAATTGAAAAAAAGGATAAAAATATTTTAAGGATCACATTAGTTTATATTTTTGAGTATTCCTTTTTCAACTAAATATTTCTTAATAATATTCCTATCAAACACATGATATTTGTACTAAAAACTATGGAGGGAAATAGTAACTGATAAAAGACTGCAGATGATCATTGATTTTCTTTTACGTGAGCTTTAACATCTGTGCATAATAGGTTTTAATAAAATGTTGGGAACATTTTCTGGCTGATCACAACAATGTTTCTTTCAACAAAGATGAAATAGGCATTTGCAATGCAAATCCTTGTTTGAGTCAAGTTGCCACTGAAAGGAAGGAGGGAGGGAGGAAGGGGACAAATAAAATTAAGTTTAAAAATTTAGCTATTGAGGGTGTTAGAATAGCAGCCAGTCAGTTAGTTAGCTATTAGGGGTGTTAAAATAGCAGCCAGTCAGTTAGTTAGGTATTAGGGGTCGTTCCCTCCCCCCCCCATACCTAGTTTAAAATCTCCTCCAACCCCCTAGCCATCTTCTCCCCCAAAACAGTTGCACCATCACCATTGAGGTGCAATCCGTCACTACTAAAGAGCCTGTAGCCAACAGAAAAGTCAGCCCAGTTCTCTAAAAACCCAAACCCCATCTCCTTACACCACTCTCTTAGCCACGCATTTATACTCCTGAGCTCCCGTTGCCTCCCTAGCGTAGCACGTGGCTGCGGTAGTATTTCTGAAATCACTACCCTGGAGGTCCTTGCTTTTAACTTGGCCCCTAATTCTCGGAAATCATTTTTAAGGACCTCACCTCCACTTCTAACTTTGTCATTGGCACCAATGTGAACCAAGACCGCCGGGTCACTCCCAGCCCCACCCAATAATCTGTCTACACGATCCACCACATGTCGAACCCTAGCACCAGGCAGACAACACACTGTTCGGCATGCAGGGTCCTGGCGACAGATTACCCTATCTACCCTTCTAATAATAGAATCCCCTACCACTACCACCTGTCTATCCTTCCTAGCCTCCAGTTCTCCCTCCCTTGTATTGGAGATGACCGTCCCCTGGGTGCTCAAGGGAAAGGCCCGCTCCATACATGCTGCTTCCGAGCCATCGTCCTCCACATCTTCAACTAAAATGGCAAATCTGTTGGGATCGACCAGCTGGGAAGAAGCCCCCCTATCCTTCCGTCCCCTACTTCCCCTGGTGACCCTTACAAATCTATCTTCCTTCTCCACCTTATCTGCCCCATCTCCACCCACCAGTTTACTGGCCCCTGCCAGTACCTGCATTTCCCCCAGGTTTGCCAAGTCCTGCAATGCTGCAAGTTTACCCCTTAGATTCTGTACCTCAGATTCCAAATGGGCAACCCACTCACATCTGACACATACATAGGTCCCCTGGGGCGGCTGCTCCAAGATCCCATACATGCGGCAGGATGCACATTGCGCGGCCCCAACAAAACTGTCCATACTAAACAGCAATACACACCAGAGACACAGCAATACACAGCAGAGACACAGCAATACACAGCAGAGAAATAGTGTTGTTCTTAAACGCTTTCTTGTTTTAAACGCTTTAGTTTTTTAACGCTGTCAATTCTCTTAAAAACAGAAAAATCTCTTTAAAACAGAAAATCGCTCAGAGCTAATCGCTCATGGGAAAGGCCTTAAATGAGGTTCAAAACCAACCAGAGCCAACAGGCCTCAGCCAATTTAAACCAATTAGTTACACCCCCATCCAATCAGAGAGAGAAAAAAAAAAACTTTCCTTTGTCTCCTACCAGCCCCCGCTCCACAGGTAACAGTGTTTTTTAAACACAAGTATTTGTTTTAGTAATCCAGTTCTTTGAGTTTACTCAAACAATTCCTACCACCTTATTCAAGCAGTAAGTAGTAAAAAAAAATAAAAATACACAAGTGATTAATTACTTACACAGGCACCCTCCTAGAATAATCGTGTTAGTTAGTACCACAGTTAAGTACAAAAGTTCGTACTAAATTGTCGTTTGTATATGCTGGCTTATGGGCACCGATTTGACCATGGAGGCCATTTCGAGACAGAATCCAACAAACTGTTTTGACACAAGGATTTCAGGTGACCAGGTCTCCTGGAGCTCTGCTGCAGTTGAAAATGGGCTTGCCTTGGATTTTTGAGCCAACAAACGGTCCTCTCGAGCAGTTGTCTTGCGGGGTCTGCCTGACCTGGGCTTGTCAAAAACTTCTCCAGTCTCTTCAAGTCTTCTCTTTATCCTCTGAACTTGACGCTGAGATACATTGAAGGTGTGCGCCACATCAGCAGTGGATTTGGTCTTCAGCCTCTTGATAATCAACACTTTAGTCTCAGAGTGAATCTTAGGCATATTTGCAGAGGTCTATTTGCAGTTGATGTGAAGGTCTAGTGTACTGGGGTTCTTTTTATACACACCTGACACCTAATTGATCCATTATAAGTCACAGGTGAAGTAAAGTGGGTATTTTGAATGAACCAGTTGCTGCCTCAGTGTGTTACTGGGTTTAAAAGCACAAAGGGATATGGGGTCTCTTGCATCTCAAGAAAAAATAACTTATGTTTGAAGATCGCAATGCATCACATATTTATGTGCCTAAATTACTTCTAATTATTTAGGATTCTGCTTCATTTTTATTTGATCAGGCATTACACCTTAATAAAAGGACTAGCATGTTTGTGACATTGGTAGAATATGTAATTTCACTCCCCACTGCTTACCTTTACATGCTCCTATGATGTACAGTACTGTAGTAAAAGTCATCATTGCAACAATAATGCGGTAACTCTCACACATTGCAACAGTTACAACAAGGCAAAAAAAACAGGACAAATTCACTTCGTATTCCAAGGGCCTATGTGATCATTGAGACAATTAAAGATATCAAAACAAAACCATAAAAGACAAGCCTTCTGAACTTTGGAACCATGTAAAAAGCTTGTATAACACCAAATTCTTTATGGGTGCTATTTTACAAAAAAGTCCATTTTAGCTTTTCGCTTAGTCATTAGTAAAAGGAGACCCTATATTAGCTCCGTATTTAATATAATTGATGTTCTATGTGTGTGCCAAGTTCCTGACAGCTGCTGTTTAACATTCCAAATTTTTCTTGTAATAGAGCCCCTGCCATGTTGCCTTTCATATTAATAATAGGCTTCCTTAATTTTAGTTGCTATAGATCAGGTATATTGAGCGTCACCAAATTTAAAAAAGAATGGGCAAGTTGGAATATAAATTACCTCGCAAATTATGGTACCCATACATGAGAATATTATCAGACACTAGACATATATTATCGAAAAGCCCCTCACATAAACCAAACACAAATCAACTTTTTAACACTAGATTAGAACCACAGAGAGGCTCGATCTCCTTTCTATACAAATTAATATGGCACAACACACTGTCAATTAAGGCACAACCAATCATAAAATGCTAAACCAGACTCCAGATATCTCTGGAAGAACCACAATGGTCTAAAATATTCTCCCAATCAGCGAGATGCACCTCATGCACACCGATCAAAGAAAAAACATATAAAATTATGTACGACTGGTATACCACCCCAGCCTGCCTACATAGAGCAACCACCTCCATATCAGAGGATGTCAAATAATAGCAGACAATTTGGCTTATCTGCGAACAAATCATCGGGGAGGTTTTTGATCAATCCTTCCAAATAACCCCAACTACAGCACTGTTTAACCACCCCCCTGCAGGCTATGATGCTCACATCTGCAAACTAATAGCAATTATCTGCGGAGTCTCAAGGACCATGAAAGCCCAATCTTAGAAAGGGGGAACAATATCTAAGACCGAAATTATCAATAGAATATGGTGGGTGCATGACAGCATGTACATGACAAATACAATTATCAAACAACTTGAAAGGTTGGACTAAAACGTGGGAGTTCTGTATCTTAAAGCTACAACAACCTAGATATACAGCATTATTACCCATATATCCAGGGGGTCCTCGGGACCGCTGCCAGCTGCCTTCTTAATTACCATATTTTAAAATGCACTTTGAACCAATACCTCACACCCTAATAATGTAGGAGTAGTCCCTAGCTCATTGTATCTTCTGCATAGATTTTATCTTATTAACTCTTACAGAACAATTTCAGATGAACCAATATATCTATTTTTATAATATATATGTTTTCAATTTTTCTCTTTGTATTACGTCATTTTTCAGTTCCAAACGTTACAAAAACAGCTCAGTTTTTTTATACCTTATTTGTGATACTCGTTTGTAGTTAGGTTGCACCTGGGAATATCTTAGAGCTAACAAAGCTAAGGTTTGCTCTAGTACATCCTTCAGTATGGCCTTGGCAAGTGATGGAGGCAAAATAGTCCATAAATCATGGCGAAGTGAACAGCAAAAGTAATACCACATCTCAATGGAAAAAGAACACCGCTCTCCCTGCCAAAGGGGAAAAAACACTGAATTAGTACTTGTTTCTAAAAAACAAAATGTTTAAAAAATCCATTCAGTTCCAAATAAAAGATACAAGAAAAAATTCAATGTATTAGCTCTGGATGGTTAGTAGACTACTGCTCTACTTTTGGAAAGACAGAATGCTACAGTAGTTACAAGAAACTAAAAATGCAAAGCAAAGGAATGTGTAATTGTTTGGAAAAGTACTGTTAAAGAATGTTTCCAAACACACTGCACTGTAAATCCTTGTTCTGTGCTGAGGGTCTCTATGCTGTAACATGATTGGCTATCAGCATCTAGTGGGCAAAACAGGCATGTTCAGAAGTGTACAGTGTACACTTAGACTCCCAGCAATACAGAGATATAAATTATGGAAGTTTACCCCTAGTAACCTCAGGTTAAATAACTCAACCAACAGCGACAAAAAGGAGAGGTGAGATACAGCTTGTTGTATGATTGAGAATGTGACTTTAGTTCCCCTTTAAATATAAGATTAATGAAATCTAAGTTTCAGTAAATAGCTGAAGCATTTATTTATTTCTGCACAAACATACATAGTGTTAACCAGTGTGTTTCATTGGTACATGTAATATATCATACCCTTCAACATCTTGTACAGATGTAATACAAACACTTTTGTTGGTATTACATCTGTTCATGCTGAAACCACAATACCAACCCTTTCTTGCCGTAACTATAGCATTGTGACTATCATATCATATACACATATTTATATGATACTGTGAGTGCTATATGGGGTTACTTGTAGGTTTCTTCCTTAATATGTTTGTTCTAAAGTACTTTTTGTTAAGGTACGTTTTTTTTTGCCAAAACTGCCATTTTTTATAAAAACATCATTCAGGCAAGCAATAAAATAAAAACAATTATGTTTATAGTACAATGCAAAGGAATATGGATAAGGCTACAAATGGAGAATCTACTAACAAAATAGAATCTCAGAACATGGCTGGTATTAAAATCACAAAAACAAATGCTTTCTTAGGATCACAATTGAAAGATCACAGAGCTGCTATTCCTTCATTGTATAGTATTAGTGCACCACCCTAATAGATTTTACATCATTAAAGGGGAATTTAAGGGTTAAACACCCCCACTCCATTTATATGTGCCCAGGTAGAACAAAAATCACATTTACTGTATATAACCACTAGATACACAGAGATAGCAAATTTATAATATGCCCCTTTGTCCTGGTTTAGGTACTACCCCACACTATGGTTTTGTCAGCTAACAATAAAAAAAGGTAGCAACGTGGTAAGACGTGGTAAGAGAAAACTTGCATAGTTGATATCTCGATGTTGTATGATTTTGAAGAGATAATATCTCTGCATAGGATGTGTAGAATATAATCATTGTAGTTAACTGGTATGTAAAAGAAGCTTTTGAAGGTAACAACTAGCTACAGGCTATATTAACCACTTATAATGTAGTTTGTAACACGGCACAGTTTACAGTTAGATATTCATGATCCTAGCAAATGTTATTGAAGTAATAGCCAGAATATAAAACCTTGTGCTTCATAAAGAAAAGAGAATTAGCAATAACAAGAATTGATGCACAAATCTAGTCTGACCTGATGCCTTTCAAAAGAAATATTATTTATTTGAGTTGTACAGGCAACCACAATTGTGTAGTTTCATTAGCATTACTAATGGACTTTTATGAACTTCTTGCAGTGTATTATGAAAGGGCAAAGGAATAAAATTATTCACACAACTCTACTCACATAAATATGTATTCATGGGAGAGCATAGGCCAGGGAACATTTAAAGATGTGTCAAGACATTTCACCTACTACATGCACTAAAACTGATTTTGATGACTTCTGAAGATTTAGCAAATGTTCTAAATAGATTAATATGACCTCTTTTTTTCCTGACCAGTTCAGAAGAGTAGTCTAATTTCCGGGACTAATAATAAAATCATTCTGTGCTCTTATGCAGAAAATAATACATTCTAATGTAAGCAGAGCATTAGAATTTATATTCAGCTTCTGTGTCACTCTGTAGCTCATCTTTAAACGCACATATACGCACTATAAGAGCTACTTATTTACTTATGTTTAAACTCATAGAGTATCTTCCATGTTGGAATTTTTACTCCAGAAAAATAGGTTGTTGAGCTACGTATAAACCTTCGGGTTAGCCATTCCTAAAAAAATAAAACTTCTTTTTTTAAAGGGTAACTACAGTCTCAAGACAACATTGTCTCAATAGACAGAGACACAAAGATACAAGCTGTTTCTCACTTTTCCCTTTTCGGTGGCTGTTGGTTCATTTATGAAAATAACCTGCGGGTACTACAGGGTCAGCTCCCAAAATCAACCTCTATTTTGTGGTGGAAGGCCAAGTCTCTGCAGTACATTTAACAAGCTCTCAGATCAAAACAAGAAACTAGCAGCCCATTAATTTACAGCACAGAGACCTGACTAACTGTCACAAATTTTGTTAGAGCAGACACTGCCTCCTAGACACAGAACACATATTTAACAATTGCGTATTCCTGGTAGGTTGAAATTCATGCTGAAAATATGCAATGTCTGAAGCCACACGCCGAGGTGAATTCACCTGAAGAAGGGGTCACATTCTCCCGAAACATTGTTTCTTTGATGTGTGGTTTAAAATAGATTCTTTAATTTACCTCGGGGTGCGGCTTCAGATATTGCCTATTTCTGATATTGTTGCTTCCCTTGGAAGTGGGACGCATTTTTGGAAGTCAGCACCCACAACATTTTGTGTGCATAAGGATCCAGTGTATACTGTTGCAATTCATGTTGCCTGGAAAATAAATTGCAGGAAAAAGTCAACTTTCCAAGTCTTAACTGGGCTTCCAAATTGTTGTGGAGATATTTATATAGAAAATATAAACAGTGGGGTCATGGGGTGTAGCCAATAGGTGCACATGCTTACAAGTCTCTTTAATTACTTCATGGGCTGTTAGTTATACTGGCAGTAACATGGAAGCCTTTTTAGTTACATCATCTACTTTTTACATGTAATATGATGTATCTTACAATGTCTAGGTATTCTGGGTAGAAAAAGCTTACACATTAGGATTTTAAAAATTAGGTATATCTCACTTTATTTTTTAGATTTTCAAATCAAAAGCTATAGCGTATCTTAAAGAGACGCTTGTGGCATTTAAAAAACATGGAGAGATTTACCCAGATCGGCAGCTGCTCTAGGTTTATCTGTTATGTAGATTTATAAGCGCCTGTGCATATCTGGGTACATCACTCCTGCGATTTACCCACAAGTGAGTATTTAAGGCCAGCTATGAGCTGCTACAAGCTATTTAATATCGTTACTGCTGCAGTTTTGCGTGAATTATAATAACAGCCAAATAGTTGGTTAAAATCATGGAGCTCTAAAGAAGAAGAAAATGATTCTGCACATACTTGTATGTTTATAATGGTGAAATGAGTGGATTATACCATTATAATACAAACGGCTCTGGCCTTTAAATGGGGAGCAACAGTGAAATATATTCTTATAAAAACCTCTCAGATACATAGCTAAGAGGTTTTTATAAGAATATATACCACTGTTGCTCCCCACACACTTTCACTGTCCCCTCTCCCCTGCCTGTAAAGAAGTTTGCTATGTGTTCTTACTTAAAATCCTTTCATCGATGCAGCTACTTCACCTCTGTGTTTCTGTACCAGAAACAAACCCTGCTGTTCACTTTGGCACTTAATAAATCTTCCTGCCCACATGTGCAGGAAAGCGAAGGTGCAGCTGCATTCCTGAAAGAATTTTAGGTAAGAAGATATAGTGAATTTAATTATAGGCAGAGAGATGTGACGGTTTTTTCTTTTAAATAACAAAGGTTAAGTTTATGTGTGTTGGGGGGAGGAGGGGGGGTTAACCCATTACTCATACTGATAGTTTAAAGGGCAAGTCCAGCCCCAAAAAGAAAACTTACATACATCACCCCCCAAAACTGTAAAAGTTTTACTGTATGCCTGCTATGCTTCTGGATGGCTCATGGAAACTGAGCAATTTAGAAACCTGTACTGAGCCTGGGCATGCTCAGAAGAGGCAGATAGGGGATTAACATTCATTATTGGCTGTGATGTCAACTGTCAAATTCATAACTGACAGTTGCTACCTGGAAGAACCAGGAAGCAGAAAAATGGGAAACAGGACATTGTGCAGGATTTCAGGTTAGACTTGTATATTTAAGATTTCAAACTATTACCATTTAGGGTTTTGAGGGGTGATTTACCTGTATGTAAGTTTTCATTTTGGGGCTGGACTTGTCCTTTAAACTGACAGTCTAAGAAAAGGGGTTGGAACATGTTGGCGAACAAAGATTGCCCCCCAAAAAGTCCCTCTTGTGTATTATAAGAAATAATACACTACTTATGGTGTAATATACGGATATTACGCAAACTCTGAGTTCAATGACCTCCGGTGGCCTCAAGCTTTTATATGATTATGGAACTTCTTGGTGGGGTAATCTCCTTATATTACACTGTGAGTAGCATATTACCCCTATATAATGATTTAACATCACCTTAGAATTCCATTCCCCTAAATGATCATAGAACTCTTTAGTGGCGTAATATCCATATATCACACACTATCTGGTGCATTATCTTTTATATATTGGAGAAGGCTCTGGATTTAGAATGGGAGGTACAGTGGAATATATTCTTATAAAAGCCACTTAGCTGTGTCACTAAGTGACTAATTTCTTATATTCCTGACTAAGCGACTAATATCTGGGTTTCTCACTCTGCTGTCTGAAGCAGCGACACTAAAAGTTAGTTAAATGGTGAGAATTATTGTTGCTAGTTCCTAAGATTACTGGTATTTTTACAATCGGGTCTGTTTTACTTACACTAAAAATACGGAATGTATTTACCATTGAGGGTTAAGCTAGGTACACACAGTAACGATTTCTGAAAGATGACAGACAGGATCTGCAAGATCCTGTCTGCCATCTTTCAAAGATCTGCATACACACAGTCCCGAGCGTTTCCCTATAGGGAGAACGCTCGGGACGTGTGTGTTCCATCGGCGCGCTAGACTCCCTATAGGAGTCTAGCGCGGGCGATGGAAATTTTCGGCCTTTCCCGAACGAGCGGACGGCCGACCCGATCGTTCGCGGCGCGCGCTCGTTCGGCGGGAAACGAACGTACACACAGTAACGATAAAGCCCGATACCGTCGGATCCGACGGTATCGGGGCTTTATCGTTACTGTGTGTACCAGCTTTAATAACCTTAAATTGGCAAATCATTACAAAGCCAGAAGAAAGACAAGGGCTGGCCATTCATATTGTGAGGGCATAGAAGGCTGAAAGAATGAATGAGCAGGCAATGATTCCATTGATCCCGCAAGTACTGGTATGAAATGGGGAGGGGCAAGTATGAAGAATGGAAGCCACATTAACCAGTAATAAAGGGTGGTGTTAGTTTGCTGTAAACTGTGTTTGAAATGGCGGGTGGACAAATCTGCATGATTGGGAGGGGTGGCCAGGAAAGTGTTTTACCTTACCCCTCATTTAATGTACAGTAAATAAATTGGATATTACTAGTCACCATGACCTTTATAAAAGCACCTTTTTATATGGTCATGGAAGTATTATTAACTTATAACATCCTTTAAAATTACAGTAGGAGGTAAATTATACACTATATAAACCAACCTTCCTGTGGATCACTATGGGACGAAACTGTAAAGCATATCCTTATAATCAGCACGCTATTACACAGTAGCACGACAATTATAACATTCTACAGGGAAGTGTAGAAGCCGCGGTCAGGAAGCAAATTTGAGTATGTGTCAGAGGGAATCCACGAGTGAGCAGAGGGGGTGCGGACTTGAATCCTTAACCGGAACACTGAATGGATCAGGTGATAAGGTTCTGTAGTTGCTGAATGGAATGATTGTGAATGGAATCAGGTGACCTTGTAATTTTGCTGGCCGAGGCACTGCACAGTAACACAGGGGAAGGAGACCATAGGGGAGAGGTAATCCAGTCTGGATAGGTAATGTCAGCTTGATTTTATTTTTTTATGTGAATGGTCTGGCCAGAAAATGTGTGTGTTGTGTGTGTGTATGATAATGTACCACCTATTGTAAAGTCATAGGGATATTAGAAGTCCCCTTGGAGTTCCGTGCCCTGTATAAAAGCATGAGGCCTGCGGCTCGTGCTTTTATATGTTTACGGTACTCCTCAGGGGGATAATATCCTTGTATTTTAATAACCTTATATTGTACAGTAGGGGGTAAATTATCCACTATGTAATTTACAATTCAAAAGTTAATTAAATAGGGAGAGCTGTAAATAATATCCTGGTAATCTGTGTTCTACTAAAGTACGTGGTAAACACACCTCAGTAGGGTAACTATGTTGAGTGTACTAAGCAGGAGCTCACAATAATTTGGTTCTGGTCTCGATAGTGTGCATGGTGAAAGCATCTTCACAAATCCTTTTATTCATGTGAACACAAACAGATGCTACCCTAAATAATAAATTTAGGCGGATCTATTCATACATCATATATTTTTCATCTTGTAATAAATGTTCTTCTAAATGTAGTCAATATGCTACTAATACAGACCTGCAAACACAATGTTTTAAAAAAGTTCATTATTTTTTATACAAACTGGTAACATTATTCTGATGATGCCGTCTTCCTCCCTAAACCAGGTAACTGTACTGTGCACACAACTTGTTCCCAGCATGGTTTATTATTGAGTTCGCACAAACATTTCAATGATGCTTTTTCAGAAGTTTCTTTAAAAATTTTTAAAAGAATCCATAATACTTTAGAATAATCCATAATAAAGAAAAACAGCGATATACCACAGCATTTAAGATCATAAGCAATAATTTAATAATATTCACACCTCAAAAAATGCTTTATTGTCATCCCAGTGGTGGCTCTCAGCATCTTGGAAAATACACGTGGAACAAACACTGATGCAATAATCTATAATTTGAATCTGGAGATTATTTATGAATTCCTGGTATTGCTGGATTAGTGCTAGAAACAATGCCCTGCATGGAAAATGATGAATATAGAATATTATAAGAATATTTCCTTAATTAAATGGGGGGGAAAATGCTAAATGCTAAAAATACTCCTTTTCACTTTTTCTACTTATTAAAGGGCATCTCCCCCCTCAATATCATGTTTTAATAAAATGTAGGGCATTTTATCCCTTCCCACCTACAAGCACTATTTTAGATTGTTAAAAAAAGAAGCAGAACTATACTTACAGCCCCTCGCTCCAGCAGTGCTCTGATCTGGCCCACAGCTTGCAAACAGAAGGCGGAACAGCCGCGGCTGTGATTGGCTGCACCTCAAGAGCGAAGGGCTGTAAGTACAGTCCAGATTTTTTTTTTTTAGCAATCTAATATAGTGGTTGCGTGGGTTGGCATGTCCTACATTATGTATAAAATGTTTTACACTAGGTGAGGGGCAGTCAGGGAGGGATAGGACTCCCCTGCGCATGCCACTATCCTCTCAGAGGACAAGGAGGAGGCAGACACCTTTTATAGAGGAAGACACCTCCTACACTTCAGTTTCCTGGACTTTGGACAAGCACGACAGGATAACCATAAGGAGCAATGTAAGGTAAGGATTTTTTTAAACTAAACAGTGGGGCCAGTAGTGGGTTAAATTTTAGTTTGGGGTGGACATGCCCTTTAAATAATATATTCAATAATTCATCCTAATTAAAATGGCTTTATTTCTAACAATCCAAGTAAATGTTTACATTTCAAAAAAGTTATAACAACACACAATTTCATTGGGGCCTTTGACTCGTTGAATGTTCATATATTTAATATTTAAAGTCTATCTCCACTCAAAAAAGTAACTTCCCTTTTTTTTTAGCTTGATTGAAGAACTGGACGTAAAGGAGCTATTTCTTATCTACAATAGAATCAAAGAAGGACAGAAGATGCAACATTCCAAACTCTGGATTTAAAGGATATGTACACTGGGAAATTTATTTTTTTAAATTGCCCATTACTGAAAACTATAATTCTTCCTATATATCAATGTACCATTTTTTGGTTGATCTGTCCCATATTTCTTTAGACATCCAGTCTGAAACATCTCACATTTCAGCTGTCAATCAAGTGCCTTAGTATCATAATCTTTTCTTTTATGTAGTTTTGCTGAAGCTGGAATGGTGACAGTTGTTAAATTGCCTAATGCGCGCTATAGCTGTACAGAAGAGTGAAGCGGTCAGAGATTCCAGCTGGGCTGTGGTGGATCGCGTAAAGGGTAAGGTCTTTGGTATCTTCGTTTCCGGACCCTGCAATATTGATTGATATTGATAGTCTGGCAGGGGGCCGGGGGACTGAGCCGGGGGACTGAGCTTGAGCAAACTAAGTACTGGATTAAAGCCATACAGCAACACACACACATCAGAGTAAGTGCTGCTTGCATTTATTCATTTATAGATTGAAATGAGGCAGGGTAATTTTTTCAGTGTACAATTCCTTTAAGGGTGCTTAACACATTTATTCAAACCACATAACACAGCAACAGCGGTGCTGTGTTATATCAATTAAATAAATGGGTTAAGCACCCTTAAATCCAGTGTTTGCAATGTTGCATGTGCTGTCCTGCTTTGATTCTATTGTACAAATTGAATGACACGGCCGGGGGTTTGGACTTGCACAGCAGTGAATTTACACAATTAGGAGTGGGAGTGCGGCTTATTTTTTCTATTTCTTATCTCTCTTTCCTCAATTAAACTAGGAGGAGACTAGAGCGAAGATACAGAACTTACCCGAGATCTCGTTCCTCTGCTGTTCCTGTGACAGCTCTTTTACCTCCCGTTCTTCAATTAAACTGAAAAAAGGGAAGTTACTTTTTTTGAGTGGATATACACTTTTAGAGAAAATGAAACCCTTTTGGCTTAAAGGAAATGTTAAGCAGTAAAAAAACATTTTCCCATTTAATTAGTTACATTATGCAATGCATATTTTCCAATGTATTTTTTTTTAATGCCCTGCTAAAGTCATTAGAGCTTTTAGGTCTTGCAGCAGTCATTTTTCTTTTCAGGATGCTCAATTCATTGAAAGTACTGTACCTAACAGTAATTTTCATATTCCTGGCTGCTGGGAGAATCAAACATGGCCATATTAACAGGAAAGCAAATGATCCCATGTTAAAAGTAACTCTTCAGCATGTCAACTGTGATGATATATTAACCGGTAAAGATACTGAACAGAAGTGGACTTTTTAGGGGGGGTTTAAGCCATTTCACATCTATATTTTCATCCTTGGGAATAATATATAAAAAAATAAATCCGCACCCATGTGGCTTAATTCTGATGTAAAGAGGGAAATAGAAAGGAAGAAAACGTAATTTGAAAACTTTAAGCCTGAAGGAATGTAAAGGGCCTTTATGAATTAGAAAAACTGTAACAAGGAAAGCATTTAAACTAACTAAAATTAATAATGAAATTAGGATAGCTGAACAAAGTATAACTAACCCTAAACTATTTTTAAAGTACCGTATATACTCGAGTATAAGTCGAATTTTTCAGGCTTTAAAATTAGCCTGAAAACCTAACCTCGACTTATACTCGGGTCAAGTCCTAATTTAGATCCAGATTCTGCAATTGCGGATAGTAACCAGTAGGTGGCGTTTATACTTCCTACTTCCTGTAGTCTGGCTGCTGGACTCACTCAGCACTGTCACTGCTCATCTGGATGCTGTAAATCTGATGGGTCGCCTCAGTTTGGGGCAAAAAACAGCTGCTAGTACAGTGCAAATGACAGCTTTAAACTACAACTCTCAGGTGACATTTTTAACTATTGGGGTCAGAGAGTCCTTTACTATATGGGGTCAGAGGGCCCTTTACAATATGGGCTTCAGGAGAATTGTAAATGATGGTAAGCTTAATTAAACGTTTACTGAACCTTGCCACTCCACATGTTTAGAAACAAACTCCCAGTAACAAAGCATGCTGGGAGTTGTAGTTTCCAAACATCTGGCGTGCCAAGGAATTGGAGGTTACTGGTACTGGATTTGACTATTACTGTATGGGATTCATGTATGGGAATTCTGCTGTTCATTTAAAGGGCAACTAAAGCCTAAAAACAACACAGAATCAGAAGGCAGCAGTGGTGATAATTTCTACCCTCGACTTATACTCGAATCAATCAGTTTTTACAAATTTTTCAGGTAAAAAAAGGTACCTCGACTTATACTCGGATCGACTTATACTCGAGTATATACAGTATATTATTAGTAAGAAGACGAAGACTGAAAATGTGGCACCATTAATTAATGGGGATAAGTTAAAAACGGAGAATGGAGATAAAGCAAATGTCTTGAATTTCCCCCCCCATCCGTATACACTATAAAAGATCCAAGTACAGATAGCATAGAGTATTGTAGCAATAATGGTGTAAAAGATGCAAGTGCACTTTTGTTAACCAATGATATGGGGCAGAAACACCTAAATAAAGGAGCTAAGTTCAGTTTTATCTAAGCCATTGTTTTTCATTTTTGAAGATTTCCCTCATGTCTGGAAGTGTGACTCTGGATTGGAAAAAAGCTGATGCAATTACAATATTCAAAAAGGGTAGATGTTCACAGCCAGGTAATTACAGGCCTGTAAGTTTAACTGGTGGGGAAGATACTGGAAAGTTTGATACGGGAACATATTCTAGCGTACTGTATATACTCGAGTATAAACCACATTTTTTTTACCTTTAAAATCATCTTAAAAGTCTCCCCTCGGTTTATACCCGGGTCTGTGCTGATCTGGATGCTGCTGGACAAAATCACATAGCCCTGGGAAAACAAAAGCTGTACCCTGTCACACAGAGAATCCTCTTGATTTCAGTGGGTTAGGCAATTGTTGTCCTGCTCACTCAGATCAGCCCAGACTGCAAGGCAAATGGAAAAAAACAATCTTTAAGTGTTCAGGCTGCACTGAAAGGTATGCAGGGCACATCTGTGTATGGGACTGTGTATGGGGCTGTGTATTGGACTTTTTATGGGGCTGTGTATTGGACTTTCTATGGGGCTGTGTATTGGACTTTCTATGGGACCGTCTGTGAAACTATCTATGGGGCTGCCTATGGGACTTTCTATGGGGTTGTGTATGGGACTTTCTATGGGGCTGTGTATTGGACTTTTTATAGGACTGTCTGTGGAACCATCTATGGGGTTGCCTATGGGAGAAAGTTAACCCTCGGTTTATACTCAAGTCAATCAGTTTTCCTAGTTAATTAGTTAAAAGTAAGTATCTCGGTTTATATTCGGGTATGTACTCGAGTATATGCAGAGCCGGACCTTATTAGAAATAATCAACATGGATTTAGGAGGAATAGATCTTGTCAAACTAACTTGCTTGGTTTTATAAAGAAGTGAGTAGGAATTTAGACTTTGGAATTGCAGTAGATGTAGTATACAGTACTTGGAATTTGCAAAAGCTTTTGATACAGTCCCCCATAGTTGATTAATGTATAAGCTAAGGTCTGTTGAGCTGGGGTGCCACATTTGTACATGGATAGAAAGTTGGTTGATGGATAGGATGCAGAGAGTAGTTGTTAATGGGGCTTCATCAATATGGACTAAAGTTCTAAGTGGGGTGCCACAGGGTTATTTGTTAGGGCTACTTCTATTTAATCTGTTTATTAATGATTTAGAGGTGGGTATTGCTGATGACACAAAACTTTGTCAACCATTAAAAACGTCAGAGGATGTGCAATAGTTGCAGGTGGATCTAGGTAGATTGTCACATTGGGCTGATGTTGATATATGTAAAGTGATGCATTTTGGACTTAAAAATCCTTGCGCTGCTTATAGTATAAATGGCTCTGTGTTAAGTGAATCCCTGTTGGAAAAGGATCTTGGGAGTTTTGGTGGATAACAAACTTAAAGTTAGCAATAAGTGCCAGGTAGCAACAGCTAGAGTCAGCAAAATATATGTATAAAGGGAGGTATGGATTCAAGGGAGAAAAACGTTATTCTCCCTCTTTACAAAGCATTGGTAAGGCCTAATTTGGAATATGCAGTGCAACTTTGGAATTCTGTGTACAAAAAGGACACGTTGGAAATGGAAAGGGCTCAGAGTAGAGCATCTAAAATAATAAAAGGAATAGGTTTGCTTGAATATAAAGACAGATTGGATAGACAATTATGTACACTAGAGCTAAATTAAGGGGCTAAACACAATAAGGTGCTCCAGCATACAGGCAGCCACTACTTTTGTATGCCCAGGCTAATTTCTGGATGGGAAGATTAATAGAATAAGAAAATACTCTCTTTCCTGAAAGCATATGAATTTGTGCTTTAACATTAAGTTTGTTTTTGTTTCCAGAGTGTGTGTTCCACCTTAAGATCCAGGTAATGTTTCCTTTTATTTGCATTGGCTATTGAACCTTTTTTTAATTGTTATTGTTATATTTTTATTTATGGGTTTAAAGTAACAAGAAAGCTATTCATATTTTCCTCTTAGCCAGCTCTAATTTGAAATGAACTAGGAAAAGGCATTATTTTAACCCAATTTTTTCTCAATAAAAAGATGAAATCATTGATAATTTCAGTAAACAGATTTCCTATATATTTTCTTCCAAGGCAAAACTTTCTTTATCTAGATTTTTGACTATTTGCACCTCTATATTAGTTTGTATAATAATTCTGTCACAAATGTAAAATCTTTTAAAAATGCACGTCATCTGCTATTTTCTCTCTTTTAAAGACTTTATTGAATATGAATTTATCTCTGTGCAAACTCCTGAGATTACAGAAAAGTAAATAATTCCCCATTATATCTGCTTTTTCCTAAGATTTACACCAGGATAGATGTTAGTTTAGTTTAGTATGCTAAAAAAAAAGTTCATTGAGAGTTGCAAAGGAAACATTAAAATTACTTGCAGTCTCCTATAAAATGATGTTTAATTGCATATTGAGAAACAGAGTGAAGCCAAAAGACATGAATCTTAGGTGACAACAGTTAAATAGTGACTTTATGCAGACCAGACTTCTTAATGTATTCTGAATAAACCATAACTATTGCAGAGAATATTATTCATAAGCAACATAGAACTGATTAATTTAAAAAAAAAAAAAGGGTGGGTGGGTACAGTAACACAAATAAAAGAAACTATACTGTTCTATTTAAGTGATTTTAGCATTCAAAATTTGAATTTAGCATTGTTTCCAACACTTCTCATTGCAGATTGTTTACAAACATACATGTACACCAAGAACATATTAACAAATATGGTGCCACCCCTAAATCAAAATTCCAATAGTATAACACTATAACGAAAAATACAATATTAACATTAAAAAATAAACTTACTTCTGATTTATTTTCACTTTATAGTATTTAAAATGATGCACTACATAGACAGCAGAGGAAAGAATAACATGCAAAGACTTTAATGGGACTCTGCATGGAAATTGCTTAGTGCACTCCTCCAGCTTTGATAGGATCAATACTGCTACTTTTTTGAAGGTCTCTACAAAGCAACATCTTATGTCCAGGAGAGAATCATCATAGCAGGCCAATGCCAGAGGAAAAATGAAATCAAATTCTTCTATTATATTTAAACAAAACTGGTGAAAAAGGGAAAATATTTCACAAGTTAGAAAATGCAAAGTACAAATAATAATAGAGTGATTATATAGGCATATTGATCTTCATGATGTGTAAATATTAAAAAACTATTTACATCATGTCTGACTCATAACATTTTACAGAAATAATAAACATCTAATGCATTATTAATGTACATATAGTCCACATAGATGTATTTTATGGCATCAAATTGAGTAAATGCACAAAATTAGTCTGATATCTGGTCAGTGTAATCATATAAATTTAGCAAATAGAATGTCTCAGGAATAGAGGGTCAAAGGAGGGAAAGAAGGCTTATAGGGATTTGCTTTGCCCATAGCCCCACGCACCCCCTTGCCCGCACAAGACCATTAGGTCCCTCTTGTTTGCCACAGAGAGCCTATGTTGTTAAAGGAGATTCAGTCCAAACACTCCATATTTTTTCGAATTTCCCAGCACACCGCCAAGTTTTTAGATTGGGGGAGATCTGGTGCCATCCATTTAAGAGCCACAGTTTTCCGGGCCATGAATAATATTTCACGGAGAAAAGTTAACTTGTAGGTGTCGAGAACAATGAAATAGCAAGGGTGGCACTCCAAACAGAAATTTTTATTCAATATAGACCAAACAACATTTGTGAGATGTTGTTTGGTCTATATTGAATAAAAATTTCTGTTTGGAGTGCCACCCTTGCTATTTCATTGTTCTCGTATCTTAAATCCATCAAGGGTTGGATTGTTTTGAGGAGTAAGCACCCACACTTGGTACGAGTGCAGAGGACTTTTTCATCATTCTGTTAACTTGTAGGTGTCCTCTATTTCCAAGATGTTAATGCCTAGTATACATAGTCTTGGGTCCTTCAGAACTAGATAAGGGAGTAAAGATGTAAGAAATTTAGAAACTTTCAAGGACAACTCAACCCTCATAAGTACATCTTTAAGAAAGAATGGCCTCTTTAATATATGTTTATATATTATAGTTTGTCCTATGAATTCATTACTGTATGCCTGCTATGCATCTGGATGCCTCATTGAAACTGAGCAATTTAAAAACCTGTACTGAGCCTGTCCTCAGCCTGGGCATGCTCAGAAGAGGCACACAGGGGATTAACATTCAGTTAATGTGTGATGTGATGTGATGTCAACTGTCAAATCCATAATGGACAGTTGCTAACTGGAAGAACCAGGAGCAGAAATAGGGGAAACAGGACATTGTGCAGGATTTCAGGTTAGATTTATATATTTCAGATTTCAAACTATTACCGTTTAGGGTTTTGGGGGGTGATTTACATGTATTTAAGTTTTTTGGGGGGGGCTGGACTTGCCCTTTAACCCAAAAATGTGTGATCACAGGGCAATTCCAGATGAGGTGACAGAAATCCACAGAGCTTCCCTGGCACTTTGGGCAGCTGTTCGAGTGCACTGTAGATATCTGATGTAATCTCATTCGAGTTAGATAGCACAATATAAAGTTGTATCAGACGGTTGTTGGCCAATTTGATAGACATTGACATGTGCTGATCCGATTTAATCCCAGTCATTCTTTGTAAGTTCAGGTAGGTTTGTGTTCCATTGTTGAAGCACTGTCAGTGCCAGTGTCAGTCTGGGCAGTAATAAGGTGAGTATATAGTCTAGAGACTAGTCCTTGTAATTCCTGGGTTTTAAGAATTCCTGTTGATTGATTGTGTCAGAGGGCTGTTTCAGGGGGGGATAACTGAATAGCCAAGCAGTTCATTTGTCTCTTTCTACACTTGTGCATGGAGTCAGTTAAATGCAAGTTTGGTGCCTCGGGCTGTAGGTAGGATGGAGCCAGTACTATGCGAGGCCAGCATTTGTTCTGCTGGGGAGAGGGTACAGTTCGTGTCCAGCCATATTGCCATATATCCCTGCTGTCTGGCTAGATAATACATGTGAAAGTTAGGAAGTGCCAGGCCGGAACTATATTTTGGTTGCTGCAGCTTATTCAGTTTAAGTCTAGCTCGTCCGTTTGCCCATAAGAAGAACGTCAGTAATCCAGAAAGTTCTGAAAATAGCTTCTAAGCTAGATATATTGGAGAGTGTTCCAAAGTATAAAGGATTTTAGGGAGAAGGATTTTTTTTAGCAGGTTAATCCTTCCTGTTAAATTGAGGGGGAAGATAAGCCCATGATTGTATTTTGCTGTGGATTGTGGCCAGTAGCAGCTGTATGTGAAGGTCATGAATGTCTTTTGGGGTCTATTTTAGAGACAATTGGTATTTGCTATGTAAGTGAAGTGGAGCGTTTTTTTTTTTGCCAATTTATATATAGTCCAGAGTATATACTAAATTTATCAATTATCTCAGCTGTGCTATTGAGAGAGGTTCCAGTGTCTGAGAAATATAGCATCATATTGTCCACGTACAATTCAATCAGATTTGTATGGGTGCCCCTCCTCGGTCATTTGATTAATGGATCAGTATGAAGTTGTATTGCTAAGGTCTTTATAGCCAATGAAAAAAAGGTACATCCCTGTCTCATTCCTCTGTGAAGTGGAAAAGCGCTAAACTGTTGTCCATTTACTAGCACTGTGGAACAGGGAGCAGTGTACAGTACCTGGATTCAACATATATAATAAGGGCCGAAGCCAAATCGTTTCATACATGCCCATAGAAAGCTCCATCCCACAGAGTCAAAAGCCCTGCAAGCATGGCTCTTTCTAAAAATTGTAGGTGATCCACAACCCAGGTACAAGGCTGGTAGGTTACCTCTTTTTATGCACTTGTCCAATTGCAAGGGTAATCCAAATATAATAAGTATTAGAAGAGAGAACACACAGGACACGGGAGGTTAAACTACAACTGGCAACTCGTGTTTCGAACCAAAAAAGGGATCTTGCAGCTTGAAACATCTAGTGTATGGAATAAAGTTAAACCTGCTGTGTCCTCCATGTTACCTCTTCTAATATTTATAGTATGGTTCTTTCTCCCATCTCCTCATGAAGTATCTAGGTATGTATCAGAGTGCATTTGATATTGATAGAAGTACTTTTTTCCAGGCATTAAGCTGGTCTGGTCCAGGTGGATAATGCTTGTTATGACTTTCTATAGGCAGTTGGCCAGAATCTTAGCTTAGAATTTATAATCACTGTTGAGGAGTGATATGGGTCTACATGCATTGTGTTTAAGTGGAATTTTGTCTGGCATCTGAATTAGTACTACTGTTGTAATTGTCATTTAGGGAGGTAGACTTATTCTATCAAAGGCTGCACTAAATGTTGTCAGTAATTGTTCTGTGAGGGTTTCTCTGTATTTTTTTTTTATAGAAATCAACTTCCATCTGGATCCGGTGCTTTCGCGGAGGACATATCCGTTAATGCATCAGATATTTCTTCCAGGGTCAGAGTTGCCTCTAGCTGTTGTATCTGTGACGGCTGTAGTTGTGGGAATTTAACCACCTGTAGGTTAGGATATCTGTTGTTGCCGAAAAGATGTCCTTCAGCCAGGTCTTGGATAGCTAGTATTGTTTGTTGCGTATAGTTAGTTTTTGTCAATCTGGCTATGAGTTTGGACGAGATATTGCCATGCTCATAATAGAGCAATTTTTGGAAAATCTGCTTACGGTGCGTCTTTTCTTTGATTAGAATATTGTATTGTCGCTGTAGTTGTTGCCAAGTCTCTTTTAAGATATCCAATGGAATATCACAGTATGCTTGTTCAGCTTCTTGTAGTTGTGCAGTTAAAGTTTCTTCTTCGTCTCCTGTTTGCTTTTTAAATGAATTTATTGTAGAGTTCAGTAATCCTCGGGCATAAGCTCTAAAGGCATCCCATATTATGTCCCGGAAGACAGGTCTATGGTCAAGTTCAAGTAGAACTGGAGGTGATTTTCTAATGGGTCTATTTCACGAATGAGAGAGAACCAGAAGGAATGTATTCTCATCGATTGGACATATTGATAATTATCTGATTTGAGGAGTTCTAGAAATGGTAAGTGGTCCGATATTCCTCTAGGTAGATAGGATATCTGCTTAACCTGTGGAGCCGTATATTCATTGATAAAAAATAATCTAGCCTGGAGAAAACGGCATGCGTAGAAGAATATTAGGATTATGTAGAGATCATGGGATTACGTATCCTACATATGTCCAACCATCCCAAATCTGTTATTGTCCTTGCCAGACATGTGGACTCAATTTCACCCATGGGTGCATGGGTAGATGTGAGTCTGTCTTTTGTTGGGGACATAAGCATATTGAAATCTCCCATACACACCACTAGGGCCGTGGGGAGCTTTTCGCCTACTTGAAAATTGTTTGAGAGGGCTATTCAGGTCCCAGGACATTCCAGATAAGTAGTTAAATTTGTTTGTTTCTCCCCATAGTCTTTTTTGAGTTGGGGTGTATAACCCAACATTCCACATGTGCCAAAGGGCACCCAGGACCAGTGCAAGGTAAGGAGGAGAGAGGGAGGAGACACAGGGCATTATTACAAAACAATTTCAACCCATAAGCATTAGACATTGATTGGATTTTCAGACATATAGCAAAGAATTAGAAAGCTAACATAGCTGCCTTTACCCTTAACCTAAACAATAATTTTAAAACATATAAAATGACGTTCTTATTACAGAGCAGCACTTGTCTAGTACGTTTGTAAAGCATTTGCGAGAAGTTTTCCATCTATTTTGTGTTTCAGGGGAATCTGGAGGTCAAGCTAAATTTAACATACGAGAGGAAGCCTAGAAATTGGGATTTAAGAGGAGGCGGAGGGTTTGGGGGGTTAGAGGGGGTTGCGATTTTAACTTTTCCTACTTACTGGTTGTTGAAAAAAAGGGGGAGGATGGTCTCTGTGTGCCTCCTCCCCTGTCTATATGATAGTATCAATGCAAGCCCCACTGGTATATCAAAAACAATAGGGGGGGTGGTGTTTAGAGCAGGTATAGTGTATCGGTCAGTATCTACGGTGGTAGAATATGTTTTATAGGGGTGAAGGTGTTAGAGGCTATGTCTTATATTGCTTTCCCCAGTTAACTATCTATACCTTGCCTGGGGCATTTAAATAGATTTATCAGTATATTCATAGAGTCCCTAGATTGCTGTCTTTTAAGGACAGCAGGTTAGGCATTGTACAATAATATCCTTTACATGTCTTGAGTGCCCCATGGTATATTGAGTCTCCAGATCCTAAAAATTCAGACTGATCTTCTACTATAGGCACATAACTACTTATGCGCCAATATATAGAGACAAAGGGTTAGCCAATGCTCACTAGCATTGTTCCGCTACATTGGGTGGCACCTGTCATAAGTCTTCACAAAATTATAGGACTCCGGAGGGCCACCGATATATGCCTCTTGCACTACAGTTCTCAATTAATTAGTTGAGTAAGCATTCGTCATTAAATGCACATCCACACCTGTTTGTTATCATATGCGATCTTCAGATTGGGCAATGCTATTGGGTGTTACTTGGTATATAGCATTTCCAAGTCATGGGGATCTGAGGGAGGTACTGGTGGGCATTCCTCACATTATAACACTGAATCCCACTGAATTAGCTGAATACCACCGGAATTATTTAAATACCCACTTATCACAGACCAAGTAATAGTTGGTATCATCGTTTTTTTGCACCAAACATCCTATGTTATACAAAATTTCTTAAAGGGCATGTCCACCCATTTTTTCAACTTTAGTTATATTGTATTGTATTGGTTCCACAGCCCCAACCGCCATAATAGATTCTTGAGAAAGTCCCCTGATAGTTACTTACCTTAACTCTTTCCTCCGACGCACTGCCCGGCCCTCTGCTTGCACGGAACTTTCTCAAAATTCTATTATGGCGGTTGGGGCTGGGGGACCAACAACTACAATATTACCAAGAGGTTTGGAGCTAGGGGGGGAGAGCAAAACGGGAGGGAGAAGGAGGGAGAGGAAGGGGAGAGGTAGGACTCTCCTGCACATGCCTCAAACCTTGTCGAGGTTGAGGCAGACACAGGCACAGGATGAGTCACTGACAGCTACTACACTGCAGTTTTCCTGGATTTGGAGGGGCATAGCAGGGCAGCCATTTGGAGCAGAGATGTAGGATAAGGATTTTTGTACACTACAGATTGGGTCCAGTATGGAGTTAAATTTCAGTTTTGGGGGTGGACATGCGCTTTAATTATATAAAATGAAAGGGGGCACCAATGAAAATTGCTTATACTTAGTTGCCTAGTGGAGTTGCTGTTTCTCTCATGAAAAATGTCTCTGTGCAACTAACTCCACCCATCGCCCAGTGTTCCAGGTCATAGAAGTCTGGGGGAAGTACTGGTGAATACCTCCTATGGTGTTCAGCCGAGCAACTGTGTCACTGTTAGGGCATTTGCGTAGCCTCACTTGCACCGACACTGAATACTAGTCTATAAACATAAATAGTCAGCAAAGTAAGCAATACTTAATAGGATCATTATCATATGTGACCTTTTGTCACATGACACTCCCATACCCTGTATGCCTGTGCATATTTGTAACAAACACAAAATAACTAACTCCTGTGCTATATATCCCAAACAATGATAATTAATTAATAGTGAATTATATATATGTCTATTCCATAAATATTTATACTAATATATATATATATATATAAATAATATAATATATATATATACGGAATTTATTAGAACAATAAAAAGGGTAACGTCAATCACGTTACACTTTCTTATTTTTTGTTCTAATAAAATTCCGTTTTATTTGATCTGCTTCCGTCTCCCCTATATAATATATATATATATATATATAATAAATATAAATAATATATATATAAGTCTGTGTTAGTGTGCACACAGCGTTCCATATAATTTAATATGCCTGGAGCTGCTGGTCTGGGTCCCAATAACAACAGAAAACGAGTAATCGCCAACGCACAGGTCTTTTAAAAAAATTTATTCAATTCAATAAAAGTGTTACAGTGCAAGTGCAAAAATAGCAACGTTTCGGCCTTGTTCTATTGGCCTTTATCAAGCTTGATATATATATATATATATATATATATAAACACCATCTATGTAAATAAGTGATAAATAAATACTAATACCCAACAGAAATAAATATATATAAAAAAATAAAGGCAATTTATTAAGTGCACAATCAACAATAATCTACAATATATATACAGAATCTATAGCAAAAAAGATATGTAATAAAAGGCATAATAAAAATTCTAGACAGTCCACCACTATTTCATAATATAGGAATAAGTAAATATACTTGCTGGCAAGGTACGGTATATTAAAGGGCAATTATAGTGAGAAAATTGTTTTTTTTTTAATTTCGTCTAATGTATCCTATAAATCATCCCATCCACCAGGGTACCTTTAGTTTCTTTAAATTCTACATAGTCCCCGAGATATAAGCCTTTCAATATGCTGTGATTTGTAGGAGCTGCTACACCTCATCTGTCACTCAAAGGCACACACCCACACAATCCAAAGCTCCCCTGCAGTACTGTCACACACTCTCTCACCCACACTATATGTACCATGTGCAACATATAGTCAAATGCTGTAGTGCTAAACACAATCAATAAACCATTAACCCAGCAATATGAGCATAACACACTATAAAACAGCCCCTCCCCCCCAAAAAATCTTATATACATACAAAACCAGTGACTCAAATGGAACACTAATACAGTATATATAATACAGTAATACAGACTATATACCAAACAAGACACACAGTGCAATCTATGAAATATATAGACTAAAGCAACTGAAATGTAACAGGACAACAAGCAGTGTCACTGTGTTTGTGAAGGTCTCACTACAAGCTGCTGTTACACTGACTCTCTCTTCAGTGATTATGATCTCAGCTAAGCAGGGGGAGAGATATGAACTGTAGGTAAAAAAAAAGTAAATAACAATTAGCAAAGTTAGAGAACAGGCAGAGTTCAGTAACTTACTTGTAAAGGATCTCAGCACCACTTGTCCTCCTCTCTCCCCCTCTGCCCCTCCCTTCAGCATATTGCTACTTTATTCCACAATTTGATTGCTTGCAGTCTAGCTCTGGAAGGGAGGGGTCAACAGGATGTCAGCACTTCATTTAAAGTCCTTTCAACTGACAATGCTCGGACTCTGTATACAGCCCGTCACTGCTTGAGGGGGAGTAGACAGAGAGGGGAGGGGGACTACACAGCTTGGTACAAACTTCTGCCAGTGTGAAGAAACAAAGCCACACAGCAACATGAAAGTAAGGCAGCTTATACTAAGTGATCTATACATTGTATACAGACAAAGTTTTTTTTTCACTATAGTTGCCCTTTAACCTAAATTCTAGGTAAATTCTAACCTATACCGTTGGAGACTATATGCTTTTTACTACAAGTTGTCAACTTAGTACATTACCTGTTGGGATGTATCAGTTCCAATTTGACTTTAGTTTAGTATAATAGAGCTGAATGTTATGGCACGTGACCTCTCTCTGCTACAGTCAGCCACTACACTTACTCTCTGGCTTTCTGGCAACAAACTCTGCTATGCCCACTGATGGGGGCTCTGAGTGTATCCTCCTACACAAGCCGATTTGTTATTTGCTAATATATCTTTTCATGTTTTTATTATGTTCCCATGCTGAGCTAAATTAAGTAATTTACCTTGCCGGCAGGTATATTAACTTATTTCTATATTGTAGAATAGTGGTGGACTTCTGTCTAATGTCTAGTATTTTTATTATGCCTTTTACTACATATATTTTTTTTGCTACATAGATGGTGTATGACGATGCACTTAATAAATTGCCTTATTTTTATTTTTTTATATATTTATATTACTTGTTTACATAGATGGTGTTTATATATAATAGTATATATGTTTATGGATATAGACATATATACATTATTACCTATTAACCTCTACATTACCACATTACCACCTCTACATTACAGAAGTTTGAGATCTAAAACATTAACCATTAACCCCTACAATATTAGAAAGGAGTTTGAGATCCAAAACAGGGACTCAAGCAGAGCTGAATGTTATAGCCCGTGACCTCTGTGCGCCAGTCAACCCTTGCACTTTGTCTCTGAATTTCTGGTAACAAACTCTGGTGAACTTTGCTTGCATAAGTGCCCACAGAGAGGGCTCCGAGTGACACCTCTGGCACATAGGTTCGCCACCACTGCTGTATGCTATCAGGGAGATTCAATAAAAGTTCTTATTGTTAAAAATGGTGCTAATTTTGCCCCAACAAATCAGATCCTATTTAAGCTAACATCTGATTGGTTGGGACCATTTTTAACGTTAAGAACTTTTATTGAATCTCCTTGCATGTTTCTTATTCTGTATATCAACTCACCTTTGCTACAGTCTTTGGTTTTTTCTTCTTCTCTGCAACTGATTCATTATCATCACATGATGTAGGGACACTAATTAAGTTTATCTGTGAACCAGCAACAGAGCTCCACTCATTTTCATGTTTCAGGATTTGAATAGAGAAGTTTTCCAATTGAGCTGGCAAGGATTGTAACAGGGAATGAAACATATTCTTCTTCAAAATATTCTTCCAATCAAATTTCAAGGTTAGCTATTATGCAAAACACAGACATAACATTTATTATATAATTATACACATAACTACGCAGACATTTTTTTGAGCTTTAGAAATTCACTGGGCATTAAAATCATCATGATTATATCTTAATGCAGTAAAACATGTTTTTGCTGACCATAGATAGGATGTGGCTGACTGAGGACAAGCCCACTTCAAACAAATTAAAGGGGAAGTTCGGTGGAAATACATATGCTTTTAAGAAAAAATAGCAATATTTTTTCCATCCCAATGACCTTAACCTGCCCATTCAGCTTTTTGTCTGTGTATAAATAAATACTTAAAGGACAACTAAAGCCAGAGAACAACACTGAACCAGAAAGCAGAACACCATGATATAAAACCAGTAATCTGTGTCTTACCTCTCATTTTGATATGGGCACTGGCAAATAACATATGGTTTGTGCTTTACTTCACAGCATTCTAGTATCACACAGTTTGGTCAACGACCATTGTGTTCTGCACATGCTCAGACCTCGTTATGGTAGAAACTTGTTACAGTTGGTCACACCCATTATTAATCTCTAGCCAATCCTTTTACAGGACAGATAAAGCAAGAAGCATGTGACTGAGGTAGCAGGTGTGGTCTGACACTGCACATACACACACAGATATGTCATCCAGTTCTTAAAAGGCTTACATTTACTTTAATACAATTTACTATAGTGGTATTTCATAGCTTATTGATGTTTTTAGGGGGGTTATTTTCAGATTCTGGAGTATAAACAATTAGGTTTAGTTTTCCTTTAATACTAACTTCCTGTTTGTAGGACCCCTAATAGAGACCGTTATGGTTTTGCCCTTGACCCAGTGCGTGGGTTTATTCAGTTGCTCAGTAGAGATCTGAGCATGTTTGACCCATCACCAACAGACAGTAGAAATTACTGTTAGGAACATTCCAAGAAAGTGGTGCATCCTGGGAAGAAGAAGGACCGTTAGAGCCTGAAATGTCTACAGCAGGAAATAGCAAATTCAACTGATTTTTCAAAATGGGAGAGAATATCTAGAATAACTAGGTATGTATAATATAAACTAATAATTTTAAAATATTGATATTTTCCACTGAATATTCCCTTTAAGACCCATATGTTATAATAAACAACAAAAACACTGTTTGCTTTAACCCTTTCAGTGCCAGAAGAATTTCAGGGTTTTTTGCATTAAGTGCCAGAAGAATTTTCAGGATTTTGCCCTTAATCGCTTTAGACTAATTTTACAGTAGGAAACCTTGCAGTAAATCAGGAATATTATACATTGTTTTCTTCAGCACAAAGTGTACTTTAACACGGTAACAGAATTTTGTAACTTTTCTGGAAATTTTACTGGAGCTATGGGTAAAATATGTAAAAAAAATGAAAAATTTGCAAATTTTCATGGATTTTCCAATTTTTATTTATAGTTATCTTAAGGTTACACACAAAAATCTTACTGTTTCTAAAAGCTCTGATACTCCCGAGTACAACGATACCAGATATATGTAGGTACCCCACTTTTCCTGTACAGGAGACCCCCCCAAACTAAAACTGCACCTTCAAGAATATTACACCAAATTAAAATGTATAACCACTTCTTACTGTTAACATAGAATATCTACCAAATTAACTAAAATATCCCCACAAGTGAGATATTTTTAGAAACTACAGACCCGCAGGATATTATGAGTGAGGTAAGTTTCGATCAAAATGCAGATACCCGGGCATAGCTCTTTGTCCAATTGTAAGTTATTTTCTCACATTTTCCTTTTTTTCCTCAACTGTAAAATCAGACAAAATTAAATGCAAATTTCAGCTAAAAACTGCAGAGGAAATTTCAAACACATCTCAAATATGAAAGACTAACCCCTCCCGAATAAAACGGTATGCCACATTCATAAGTATACCCAGAGACATGGCTACCAACTAACCCAGAGCGTAACCAGTGACAAATGTCAGTAGCAGCAAAAAAAAAAATTGCCAGTTTTGTATTTGAACAGTCTGCAGTTTTTCCACAAAACACCCCCCCAACTCAGAGATACCCCCCACAAACTATATATTCCTAAAATCTAAACACCTTCAGCTATGTAACACTGTAGTTCGTTCATTCATACCATAAATGGTGTGGGCGCAGATCTTCGTAGAATTTTGCACTTTTACCAGATTAAAAAAAAAAAAATGAACATCAAGCAACATTTAAAAAGGTAGAAATCATGCCAAAACCCCATGGAATGTAAAAAAAAAAAGTTACCAAATATCAATCTCCCAAATGTCCTGAATCAAACGGTATGCCATATGTGTGGTTACACACGCAGATGTGGAAGCGAATAGCCACGAAGTGAGACAATGCACAATGGCTTACAATAAGCTAAAATATTTAGCCAACTCCGAATTTGAACAGTCTGTAGTTTTTTCCACAAAACACCCCTGTAACTCAGAAATACCCCACACAAACTATATATTCCTGAAATCTAAACACCTTCAGCTATGTAACGCTGTAGTTTGTTCATTCATATCATCAATGGTGTGGGCGCAGTTCTTCGTAGAAGTTCACATTTGTCTGAAAAAATTAGCAAAATAAAAATTCAAAAGGTAGAAATCATGCCAAAACCTCATGGAATCTAAAAAAAAGTTACTAAATATCAATGTCCCAAATGTCCTGAATCAAACAGTATGCCATATGTGTGGTTACACACGCGGATTTGGAAGCGAAAAGCCACAAAGTGAGACAATGCACAATGGCTTAGAAACAGCGAAAATATTTAGCCAACACCGAATATGGACAGTCTGCAGTTTTTTCCACAACACCCCCCGTAACTTAGAAATAACCCCCACAAACTATATATTCCTGAAATTCACACACCTTCAGCTATGTAACACTGTAGTTTGTTCATTCATACCATCAATGGTGTGGGCGCAGTTCTTCGTAGAAGTTTGCATTTGTCTGAAAAAATGAACAAAAAACAACTTCAAAAGGTAGAAATCATGCCAAAACCTCATGGAATGTAAAAAAAGTTACTAAATATCAATCTCCCAAATGTCCTGAATCAAGTGGTATGCCATATGTGTGGTTACACACACGGACATAGAAGCGAATGGCCACGAAGTGAGACAATGCACAATGGCTCAGAAACAGCAAAAATATTCAGCCAAATCTGAATTTGAACAGTCTGCAGTTTTTCCCCACAAACCATATATTTCTTGAAGCTACACACCTTTATGTACGTAATTCTGTAGTTTGTTCATTCATACCATCAATAGTGTGGGCGCGGTTCTTCATAGAAATTCGCAGTTTTAGCAGATTTTCTAAAAAAATTGAAAAAAAACACTCTCAAAAGTTAGAAATCATGCCAAAATCCCAAGTAATGTAAAAAAAAGTTACCAAATATCTATCTGTTGTATTCAATTAGATCAACTGGACTTGAAATGTAGTTCTTTTGGGGGTGGACATGCCCTTTAAGCAATATTTTGGTATGGTAGCAATTATCTTTTATACTATTAGTAGAGGATAAAAGATAGGAGCCAATAAAGTGCTAGTGTAACCTCATTTACAGTTCTTTTTTGATCCATATAGGGATAAGTTCTAGCTGCAGTTAAAAGCAAAGCTCCAATCTCAATTGATTTATATAGTGTGAGATTGCTGGTGTTTTAATGTTTTACCCATTAAATATGATTGGGTGAAAAATGTCTGGAAATTTAGGGATAACTTTTAAAGCTTTCATGGCTTCCTTTTCTATACGATAGCACACCTGTGTCCAGCACATCCATTCTGTATTTTAGTTGAAAAAACAAAAAATGTAATTTGTCATTTTTAGGCCAAATTAACAAGAGAGACGAAGTGTGGAATTGGGTATTTTTCGATGCTTGATAAAACCTGTTTAAAACTGGTTCTAATTTGACCATCTTAGGCAATAGAGAACACATATATTTCAATAGTCTAATGCAAATAGTAAAATATAAACATGCTGAAAGGATTATTTTCACTTAAGAGATTTAGGTAAACGGGTTTCATGTTGTACACTGAGGACGTTCAATGATTCTGTCATTCCAAATGACCAAAACTGGAGATCAGTTGAAGTGTGATACTTGTACGTTTAGGTCTGGATTGTTTTCTCGCCTGCTGTCTGCCTGAATCTCCTCCTTGTACCCATTTTCACGTCAAGTATAATATTTACAAGAAAGAGGACTGGTATGTCACAAGCAGCTGTGAACAATCTAATTCAGACTACACCTAATCTGTGCAGGAAAAAATTAAATCAGGAGGTAAATTACTTCATGATTGCTCATTCCCAACAGAGCTGGGCATCATTCTGAAGAAAATATCCAATAATTGGTTTCAGCCAGTGTCAGACACATGCAATTCTATTCACTAATGGCTATGCTAGGTAGCACTGGGCCTCGGGGGTCAGCAAAGGACTGGAAATAGCTTAGCAGTAGATACAGTGTTAGAGAGAAAGAGCACATCGGAAATGAAGTGGCAATAAGTGCAATCCATAAGGGAAATGTGTTTCACTTGGAGTTTAATATATTACTTGTGTGTGTCTGGCTTTGAGCCATACAACAATTGTTTACCTTTTTGTTAGCATCTGCATCTGTTCTGTTTCGTAAACGGCACTTAACTCTCAGCCAATAAATACTGGAATCAATAACAACAGCTAGGGGAATTCCTTTCTCCCCCCCCCCCCCCATAGTATATAACAATTGAACGCTACATACAATGTTTGCTTTAGATTAACTAGAAAAAGACATTAGTTGGGTCAAAGGGATTTGGTTGGGAATATTTTTTATAGCGTTTCAATCTCAAAGTAATAATATCTGCACATTTTGAATGTTTTTTGTAACCTATCCAAATTAAACTGTTAAATATTTGCTAGCATGCAGTAATGAGGAGGGTTTTTATAATTATGTTAAGTACTGTGTACAGGAAACTGATGGCACCTTGGTAATAATTTAGTTTGACGTATTGCAGCTGGTACGCTGAAATATTAAGGTGGCATTTTAAAACTAGGAAATTTGTGATGGTACTTAGCTATACTTATTATGGGAAATTTGTAATTTTAGAAATGGGAAAGAAATTCACTATCCTCAGTATGAATCTTTGAGTTATTATCACCTATAAAATAGAATTTATCAGGTTGTATCAGATTTTTTTTTTGTCTAACCAGGAATACGCGGTACATAGACTGTGCAAATGAATGCTGTCACAAAGGATTGTTATAATAGTTATAGCATCACTTAAAAGTTAATATCATTGAGAGCAAAGGAACACATTAATGTTAATGGGATTTGTGCATGTAACTCCCAATGCACTGCTTGGAAAATGTACCCCTTAATGTTTAGAAATTCAAAATAGACCACTTAAATTGCTTTTCTCTTATTAAACAGACTCTTTTTCAATTGTAGTCCAACTGAAGTTACAATTTTTGTAACGTTTTATTGTTCACAACTTGGCATTTATGGTTGTTTTTATTCGATTAATTAACCTTTATTTCTTTTTTTCCCCCCAAAGTACATTTAAATGCAGAATGGTATTCTCAGATACTGCCAAGTTGTGTATGAGGCATAGAACATTAGAAAGGGCAATTGCATAGCAGAGAATGCTTGTATCATTCAAATGAACCAGTCTGAGCTCTTTGCTGTCACTGCACATCTTATGATGTTCTACCACCACTCCAAACCCATTATCCACTTGAATGCTGCAAGAAATGCTTTAATGTCCATTTTTGCTTAGAATAGGTCAAAGATAATCTACCTTTAACTCTGAATGTGGCAGATAAATATACAGTTTGCTTTAATTCTGTATATACATATTTGTTTATTGTAATATACACAGGGCATTTACCAAATGTTAATATTCATTTTTTGCACACATTTGTAATGAAACAAAATAAAATGATTTCTTAGGGAATTTGCAATGTGACCATTTTGTTTTAAAATATTTTATAAATAAATCTAATTCCCCATCCTCCCATAATGGTCAAATGCTTTTATGAAGATACTAGAAATACACACATTACAGGTTTGTTAAGACAGACCGCTTGTAAAAAAAATTGGTTACCCCTTTTTAATGTTCTGTGGATATTTTAAGTCGGGTGTATGTGATACGATAAGGTCACTTCCCAGTAGGTACAATTACCTCACAAGTAAATTCCATGTTTTTGGGATTTGTTTTCACAAATTCAGTTATAATAATTGGATTGTATTTAAAGTAGAAAATACTTTTGCTGTAACGAACGTTTGAAATTTCAAATGTCATACTTCACTTTAGTACCCTAACTCCTTCTTCTGTATCTGACAGTTCATGATGGGGCCAATGGGAAGACGTTTCATCGAAGTGCATCTTCCCATTGGCCATGTCATGGACTCTTGACACTTGAGGAGCTGGCCATTGTGGGAAACCTTTAGTAGGTATTACAGATGATTTGTAAAGTACCTAGAGGTGAGGACCTAGCAATTTAGTTTTTCACCCTGTGTACTATTTAGTTGTTGAAGGAGGGGGGTGAGTATAATTGTCCTTAAAACCACCCAAGAGCCCCTACCCTGGTCTCCTCGGTACAATGCAATAGTTTGCATAGTTACCCCTGTGTTTTTCTCATAATACAAGACAATTTCTTGAAAGCACTAGCTGTTGTAGGCTTTGCCATACTTGTGGTGGCTGAGATCGAGATGGGGGAAGGAAGCTACCTTTTAAAGCTACCCATTCACCCTAAGCAATCTACACAATTTGTTTAACATTGATACATAATTGATGCTCACATAAGTGCGTAACCTGTGCTAAATAATTTTTCAACTAACCATGAAGTAATAAGGATTAAATCTTCTTTCATCTTCTCTGACCCACCTTTTTCTTGTTTTCACCGTTTAAAGATTCACTTCAAGATGGCAGGGCACAACCAGACATTAAAGGACTATCAATTATTTACTCCCTTTACATATCCTAACCCCACTAAATGTAAATACTGTCCCTCTCTAAAAAAGCCTATTCCTCTGTCACTGCATGGCTAATTGATTCAGCATTACAGTTAGCCAAGATATTTAACTTTAGGGAAAAAAGTGTATACCCCCCCCCCCAAAAAAACAAAAAACAAAACAAAAGCCTTATTACAATATTTCCATTCTATTGTGTTTGGTTGAAATGGGTAGATCACAGTATATTTATACACACACACAATCACAATCCTTTCTGGTGGTTTATTGTTACATGCAGTTTTGGAACCATGAGGTCAAAAAGTGCAAGGGGTGCATGTCAATCTGATAGGGGATTAAAACAATGGGATGCTTATCTGTTGTATTCAATTAGATCAACTGGACTTGAAATGTAGTTCTTGAAGACGTTTCGCTAGTCATCCGACTGGCTTTCTCAATTCAGAATGACTTGTACAAGAATGTGGCAATTATGTACCCTGGAAAATCCCAATTAGCAATCACAGCCAGGTGTTAAGGGTGTGATTAGATAGTGGCTAAGGGTGTTATAGCAACGCCCAGAGTAAGGTGTTAAAACGCATTGTACATGGCAGACAGTTGGTGTCGAACCCCCCCACCTCTATTTAGGCTTGGTTTCTTTATTTCACCATAAATGGCCTCCTTAACACCTCTCTTGAACCAGTCACGTTCCTTCGCCAGTATGTTAACATTACAATCTTCAAAGGTATGTCCTTTATCCTTAAGATGCAGATACACGGCTGAGCCCTGACCCGAGGAATTGGCTCTTCGGCTGGGCCATCGTGATGCAGTGTTGGTCTCCAGATTGTAATGTGACTGTAATGTTGATGTTACATACTGGCGAAGGAACGTGACTGGTTCAAGAGAGGTGTTAAGGGGCCATTTAGTGAAAATAAAGAAACCAAGCCTAAATAGAGGTGGGGGGGTTCGACACCAACTGTCTGCCATGTACAATGCTGTTTTAACACCTACTCTGGGCGTTCCTATCAACCTCTTAGCCACTATCTAATCACACCCTTAACACCTGGCTGTGATATGCTAATTGGGATTTTCCAGGGTACATAATTGCCACAGATTCTTGTACAAGTCATTCTGAATTGAGAAAGCCAGTCGGATGACTAGCGAAACGTCTTCAAGAACTACATTTCAAGTCCAGTTGATCTAATTGAATACAACAGATATACCATGACCTGGATGAATGAGAACCTTCACAAGCAATGGGATGCTTATTGTCCTGGTTCCAGTATTAGCATAAACTTAGCAGAAATAAACAAGGATCTATAGGACAACATTATTTTTAGCAAAATTAGGTTTGTACCCGTAACAATGGATAGGAAAAAAATTGAGATACTACAGAAATACCTCATACTTTTACGTGTTCATTATTCAAGCAACAAAATGTTTATGGCCAAGAAAAATATTAAAGGGTATGTCCACCCTTATTTCTATTTTTTAATATTGCCTTCCCCCTGGTCCCCCAGCCCCAACCGCATGGTTTTTATTTTTAGAAAGCCCCCAAACTTTTACTTACCTTCCCTCTTTCCTTCGCCGCGCTGCCGGCCCTCTGCTTGCGAGAATGCAAGCAGAGAGGCGGGACCGGCAGTCGCGTCTGTGATTGGCTGAGCGGCAGCCAATCACGGACGTGGCTGCCGGTCATTCAGTGCAGCGGAGGAAAGAGGAGAGGTAAGTAAGAGTTTGGGGAGCTTTCTAAAAATAAAAACCATGCGGTTGGGGCTGGGAGACATGGGGGAATACTGTATTAAAGGGGTTTTATGCTAGGGGGAGGGATAGTAGAACGGGAGGGAGAGGGAGGGGGAGGGAGGGGGAGAAGGGCTGCAGTACGCATGCCAAAATTCTCCCGGAGGCCAGGTAGGAGGCAGAGTCCTATATGGACTCTGCTAGCCTCCTGGTGGGCAGTTTTTGGGACTTTGGGGGGGGACTACAGGAGAACCCTATGGAGCTGGGATGTGAGGTAAGGATTACACTACACTACATGATGGGGCCAGTAGTTTGGGGGATTACAGTTTTGGGGTGGACATGCCCTTTAAGAATATACTTTAACATGGAGGTGTTAAACAAGGCTAACTAAAGGCCACTTCTATTTTAAAGTGAGTGTATGTTTCTAGAGATAATGTTAAAATAAGTGTATGTCTGTTACTCAGACAGTTACCAGCATTCACGTCGCATAACCAGAGGCCTGCACTACACTGATGATGGCTCAGTAAAGCTAAAATTCGTCTGTAGTTGGTGCTCTGGTTTAACATTTTGTGGAATGCTTGTGGAATGCTGTAAAAGCCTTTGTAAAGGAATAGTTTTCCTGAGATGGCCAGGGACATGCATGTATGTATAGTTTATCTTTAAAGCGCCACTTGGGGACGCAGCGCTGTACATTCACAAAATACAATAAAGTCACACAAGGCAGATAAATACGTAGATAGTTCATTACATACATATATTATATAAATATAAGTGCCAAAGCTTTGCCACAAGAGGAAAGGAGGTCACTGCCCCATAGAGCTTAGAGTGAGACATATGCAGGGCAAAAAAAAACAGTCAGACTGTGCTGGTTACCAGATAGGGAGGATGTGAGGCTAGATTTAAACCCGCTAATTGAAGTTTCTTGACGTAGAGAGAGGGGAATATAATTCCAGAGGATGGGAGCCACGAGAGAGAGAGAGAGAGGTTTAAGGCGAAAGGAAGAAGTACACGTAGGGGGTCTGTACATGCAAAATATCTCATTAATAGCCTATGGCAAATGCACTTGTTCAGATGCAATACAGCCTAATGGTATAGAGCAGGGGTGTTGAACTTGTGACCTTTCCTATATTTGGAAACTATAAATCCCAGCATTCTGTTTGCAGTTTCTTCTAAATGTCCTGTAGTTAATGCATGTGTCCAGATGCAATACAGCCTAGTGGTATAAAGCAGGAGTGTTGAACGTGTGACCTTTCACATGTTTGAAAACTACAAATCCCAACATTTTCTGTTTACAGTAAGTTTCTTCTAAATTTTCTGTAGCTAAGGCATGTGTTCAGATGTAATACAGCCTAATGGTATAGAGCAGAGGTGTTAAACTTGGGACCTTTCACTTGTTTGAAAATTGTATAACTCTCAGCAGTACTGTTAGCAGTAAGTATCTTCTTTATGTTCATTGGCTAATAAATGTGTACAGATGCAATACAGTCTAATTATACTCTTTTTTGTAATTTAATAGTAAGTAGTAGTATTATACTTTGTATAGTTTAATTTGTTATGGTGATTTTAATTAAATACATATAGACCTTTCCTATGTGTAATAGTTTTATATACCCCCACCTAATTAGTTGCTCCTAAAAACTCAATGCAATCTCTGTTGTCGGCAACAAACAACAGATTACATTACACAGCCTCAAATAGCCAAAAGCCCCACCCCAAACAATCACCCACCAACCAACCATGCATATATCAAAAAAGCAAAAATGATACAAAGTGCCTCTGCAGTAAATACATTAAGACCAATGTGTTCACCATCAATGTGATAAAAACTACTTAAAATTATAACACCACGGTACAGGTCCACGTTGCCAACACCAGACTCCCATCCCTCACTTGATCGGCAGGACTAAAAGGCAAGGATCTATGATGCAGAGAACCTCCATACATCACAAGCTCATGGGTCAATATATATAAGCTCTAGGCAAAACACGAATGTTTGAATAAAACACGCTTGTTTGCTATATCAAGTCCCTTGAGTGCGCTGCCATTACCTAATCTATGTTACTGTCTATATACGGCAGCACCAGGGCAGCGGATCGTGGGGTGCGGGATACACATATATTTTTATATATATATATATATATATATATATATATATATATATATGCCGATTAGTGGGCACTCACTTCCAGCTCCTCCAATATGCCCGGGTGCCACCAAACAGGATCACCATAGGTACAAGATAAAGTAAAATTGGTGCACTCCTGGGTCTTGTTTCAAACCAAAATCAATTTATTTTTGTGTAATCATAAAAGGCAAAGTTTCGGCCCTGTTTCTAGGGCCTTTATCAAGCCAAATGAACAGTGCAATGCACTAGTGTACATTCTATTTAACATCTCAGGTAAGATCTTAGTCAATATTCGATATGTTTTCACTATCCTCCAGTTAATCAGGATGCTCCTTTTCATATGTTGTCCTGCTGCGCAGAATTTAAAGCTTCCTACCACTGGGTGATCCACATCGAATCTTTTAATTGTGGTGGATGGAAACTATTATAGTGGAGTAGCATATTATGATCTGTCTCTTTGTGGTGCTAGTCTATTATCCCTTCTTTCAATCAGTATATCCAAGAATGAGATTGTTTGTTTGTTTACTCACTGTTTTTGTAAAGCGAATGGTTAAGAACATTGGATGTATTTTGGGTATTTATTTACGTGAAATATGCACTTGTCACTTTTAATGACACTGTGAAAAAAGCCACAATTGTGGAGATTGGTTCAAATTTGTCACATGTTTACCTGGGGGAGGGGTTTGTGTTGTTAAATAAAATATACACTAAAGTGCACTGTTCATTTGGCTTGATAAAGGCTTGATAAAGGCCCCAGAAACAGGGATGAAACATTGCCTTTTATGATTGCACAAAAATAAATTGATTTTGGTTTGAAACAAGACCCATGAGTGCACTAATTTTCCTTTATCTTGTGTGTATGTGTATATATATATATATATATTCTAAACTGTTACTCAGTCACCAGCTTCCAGAGGAACCAAATAGGATAATCCTGCAGGTCTAAGAGTAGACCCAGGCAATCCTGCCACACTCTGTGGTTGAAACTAAACATGCTAGGTTAATACTTATTAGTATTCACCACGGCAAGTGGGGATGGTACCTCATATATTATAACAGAAGGTACCTCACAGCATCATGTTATTATAATAGCATTGCCCTAATAAAATAATGTATAAACAAACATTTCTCATTCCCAGTTTACCTAAAGAAATGGATTTATCCTTTATATACTCTTTTATACAGATCTAATTGAAAAAACTTGCTTCAGAGCAATTTTTAATAACTGGTAACTGCTTTTATTTCAGTATTACAGTAAATCCTTGGTATACCTGCCTGGCTTTACCACTAAGCAAAAAGACTTGCAAGCGAACACCTTCATCCCAACCATTAATAGTGGCTGCCAATTCAAATTGTTCTAGCCAATTAGTCCACTCACTAGTTACCCCATCAAATGGATCAGGTTTAAAAATAGATTTGGCAATTTGGCCTGGTAGAACTACTGAGTTTAATTGGGGCATTTCATCTGCAGGTACAAAGACAGGAGGATTTAAATCAATACTATCAGTAGCAGCCTCCATAACTTAATACAGAGAACAAATATACAGAGAAAACGGAGAATAAATGGTATTACCAGCACCGCTGCCACCAATTTGTACCAGATCATTGCTTTATGGAAGGATTATGGGTAGCATGGCACACAGTAGGTTAATCTGGTGGTCTGGCACAAAGCAGACCGTGTACATAAACAGGTTCCCCACATAACAGGTGCAGTAGTCAGGGGTGTCCCTGTCTATGATGATCACAGTGAATCACCTGAGGAAGGGGGCACTTGTCTTTCCCCCCGAAACGTTGTGTTTTTGATGTTGGTCACTAAATAAAGTATTCAACTAATTTTGGAGCGCAACCATCAATCTGTTTTCTCTACTGTGAATTTTCATCCATGGAGGATTGGATATATGAGGAGTAAGCACCCACGGTTTGGACTAGAGTGCATTGGACTTTGGTTTCTATTTGGACACTGTCCGTCCCCATTACACAGTGACACTGTCTGTCCCCATTACACAGTGACACTGTCTGTCCCCATTACACAGTGACTCACCTGAGGAAGGGGGCACTTGTCTTTCCCCCCGAAACATTGTATTTTTGATGTTGGTCACTAAATATAGTATTCAACTGATTTTGGGAGTGCGACCCTCAATCTGTTTTCTCTACTGTGTCCCTGTCTATGGTGCACCGCTTTGAAAATTGACCAGGCCTGTATATTGTGTGTCCTTGTAAGTTGGAGTACACTTATCTGTTATTTCAGAGTTTGTATCCAATAAGGTAAATTGTCTGTCCAATAATCTGTCCTCCCAACAGGTGGTAACAGGATCTTATACACAGGGTCTTATACACAGGATCTTTTTTTAAATTTGTTTTTATTAAACATTATAAACAGTGCAATGTAACATCTTATCACATATAAATTGTACATCATTTATATTCAATAAACAGTATGAACAATTTGCTTGTTGTCTTTTTTACCTTGCATATACATTATATTCCAATAATTAACCAGGGGGGATCAGGTTCATATATTAATTTAGTTTAATTGGTATCATTAGTCCATTAGCCATAGACTACATTTTGGGCATCTGTCAACTCGGTTTATAGACCTGTTGATCTATCATCTAGGTATTGGCTAGTTTAATCTCTTTTTGTTTTGAACCTGTTTTGTTTAAATGGTACATCTAAATCACATCTTTATCTAGATGTATCTTATCAATATGTTATTCATATTGCATAAATATTACTGATTGTGTATATACATATTTTATTTTAGCTCTAGAACTTAAGTGAAAGAGGGTAAGCAATCTCTCTCCCAAAGCCCAATTTCACATATTGGTTCTGTGTTCACGAGTCTATATACTTGTGGCTCTTCTGTATATCATATAACAACTATTTTCCCTGTTTGGTTATATTTCTGGTATACCTCCTATAAAGTCATACCATGGCGTCCATGTTTTAGCAAAAAATTTTTCAATTCCTCTTTATTTATATATTAGTTTAATGAATGGAGTTGCCTGGGTGACCATCTCTCTCCATGTCCGGAGTTTGGGAGCTCTGGTGGACATCCACTCCATAACTATTGTACGTCTAGCATAAAAAAGTAGTTCTTTGAGAAGTGTTAGTTGTGCTATGGTCCAGCTGTCCACTTCAGGCAGTCCGAGGAGGCATATTTTAGGTTCCAGTGGGACCCAGCTTGCGAATGTGTTACTTGGCCTAGTTTATGGGAGCGGCATACAAGGAATGGAACTCTGGACACCCGTACGTGGGTTATGCGGAACCAGGACTATGATGGCAATGGACTTGCTTCGGATGGGTGAGATTGTTCCTATTATACATACCTATATGCTTGAGGAGTCTTACGGAAAAGCCGAGTGGAATGCTATGTTTTTGGCCCCAGTATTTGTTCGACATATGTATGCCCTATAGTTATCATTCGCTATAACTACCAACCATCTATTCATACTTTGCTACTGGTACTTTTCTTATTATTACAAGTTATTATCCACAGGGTATACCCACATTGGACTTTGGACTTGGTTCTCAATATGTGGGATACCCCAAATCCATCAATGGATTGATTTTTTACCAACACGGATTTCAGATCTTACTTGATAATATTTATTTGTATTTATATGCCGGTTACGTATCCGGTTCTCTCGTCTCAGGGGTCTTTTTATGCACTACATTTGTTTATATTTCTATATTAGTCTTTTGATATATGTGAATAAAATGAATTGATATTTTTTTGACTATCATGTACCTTTATTGGGGTCTTGTTACCCCCTTTTTTTGCTATTTAGTTGGGATATAGATGTCAGAGTTTAGTGCCCACTCCCATCTGGGGTGGTATAGGTGGATACTTGTTCCTGTTCCCACTTTTGGGAATTATTTCCATATTTATCTGATTACCTACCTACCTACAGCACCGGTGCGAATGCACTGTTTTCTGACTCCCATATTATATCATATACCTGTTAGAGTGTAAGAGAACTTCGGCTTTGTTACACTCATCCTTCCAGTGGGACTGGTTCATGTATTATTTCAGATATTGTTTGTATAATACGGGTCCAGAAACGTGATACAAATGGGCAAAGCCAAATTAAGTGCGAGAAATCAGTTTGTGTCATATTACATTTAGGGCATTCTGAAGATATATTTGGGGACATGTGAGAGAGACGGTGGGGGGTCAAATATGTCTGGTGCATTATGTTGAACTGTATCAACTTATTATTTGCTCACTTTGAGGCCTTAATATGTGATTCAGAAAAAGCTTCCCATTCCTCTACAGGGAGGGATGGAATACCTCCGATTATATTATATACGGGGGATTCCAAAAAGGCTAGTGGAGATTAGGGTAGGTATGCATGTAACAAGCATTCCATATCGTATAACACTGGTGGAGGTGTATCTTGTGGGTCTGGGGGGTTAACTATCCATTGTTGAAAATATTTCAATTGGCTGGCTATATAATATATATAAAAGTCTGGTAAGGCCAGTCCAGCCATGTGTTTTGGGCATTGCAGAATCGTAGTTCTGACTCTGATTCTACTCGGGGACCATAGGAAGGTAGTTAGACTACTTGGGTATTATCTTGGGTAATAGAATAATTTTGATCAGATTTATTCTCCCAATCAAATTTATTGGGAGTTGTTTCCTCACTTCCGTTTTGGTTTTGACTAATTCAAGAAGTGGTAAAATATTTTATTTCTGCTTTAGGATGTGAGTATAGTAGCTTGACCCATTCTATGTATATGGGTCCAAGTTCAAATCTATCCAGGCAAGCCCACAGACATGGCCACTCTACTGAATCAAAGGCCTTTTGGGCATCTAAAGTGAGCATGAGTCTTGTGCCAGTATTGTTGTGATTAGTTTTGCAGTGTATTAATGTTTTTCTGAGGTGGACTAGAGGTGGAATTGCCTGGCATAAATCCAGTCTGGTCGGGGTGGATAATTTTAGTTATAACTTTTTGAAGTCTCATTGCGAGGACTTTTGCAAGTAGTTTATAGTCAATATTTAGTAGGGATATTGGCCGATAGGAGCTGCAGTCTGTGGGATCTTTGTTTGATTTTAATAAAAGTGTTATGTGTGCCTCATACATGGAAGGTGGAAGAGAGCCAGTACTGTGGGAGCTTTTCAAGGTTTCCAATAGGTGGGGGAGAATTTGATTACTTTATCTCTTATATTTTTCGACTGGAATTCCCTTCCGGTCCAGGGGTTTTGCCAGGTTTCATGGAGTTCAGAGCATCTGTTATTTCTTCTAAGGATATTTCAGCTTCTAAGAGAGATCTTTCAGATTGAGTTAGTTTAGGAAAGGGGATAGAGGATAAATAATGTGATAGTTGTTGTTGAGTGGCTTTAAGTTGTGAGCTATATTGTATATGGTAGAATTTGTAGAATGCTTGAAGGATCTCAGATGGGTTCTTAACTGAACCTAATTGTGCGTCTTTAATTTCCAGTATAGTGTTTTGGTCTGATGGTCCGTGGGCTATTCTAGCCAGGAGAAAAGTTCTTTATATTCACTTTCTCAAATATCATATCATTATATCTAGATTGCATTGGGGTCCATATGTATTTATTTTGTGTAGAGGGATTGTTTACATAGTGTGTTTCCGCTTCCATCAGGTCAGTTTCTAGTTGTTTTTCCTCTCGGGCAGAGGTGTTTTTTATGTGTTTGATGATTGAATTTAGATGTCCCCTCAAGACAGCCTTGAATGCATCCCATTGGGTGTTTATGGGGACTTCTCCATGGTTCAAGGAGAGGTATATATCTATGTGTTCCAGAATTGGTTCAGGATCTGGGAGGCTCTGCAGCCAGAAGGGGTTACATTTAATTTGTCTAGTGCCTGTAGTGGATGGAGCATTATGTAGAGTACAGAGTAATGGGGAGTGATCTGATATTCCACGTGTCAGGTGGCATATATTTTTTATTAATTGATAAGTTGTTTTATTTATAAAGAGGTAGTCTAATCGTGACAGTGTGTTGTGGCTTGTGGAGTGGCATGTTAATTCCTTTAGATAAGGATTTTTGGCTCGCCAAGTATTGTTCTTGAGTGAGAGTGCTTGTACCTGAGGGAAAGCAATCTGTCTGGATTCATGGTGTCATTAAAGTCGCCCATGCATATCAGTTTGGCCTGAGGGTATTTTAAAAAGAAGGACATTGCTTTTTGAAATGGTTTTAGAGAGGCAGGGGGGGGGATCATATATGCCTATTAAAACAAACATAGTGGAGTCAATATCTAACGCTACACAAACATATGTCCCTCTCAATACATCATGAACTTTATATTGTACATTTTTAGTAATCAATATAGATACTCCCCTAGAGTAGGTGGAGTGTGTGCTGTGCGCAGACCAGGCGACCCACGGTTTCTGTACATATTTTAATGTATCTGGTAGGAGATTCTAAGAGTATTCTAAGGGTATTCGAACCTGGTCTTTAAGATAGTTATTTAGATTTTATGAGAGCAGTTTATTATATAAGGACCGAGTATCAATCCAAATAAGATAGCATATAATGGTTGTATGAACTGAACATATCAGGTTTATCAGTCTTACAGTTATGTAATTGTATGTTAGCTAGTATTTATGTTCTGTCATTATTATAAACTTATCTGGGTGTCAACCAGTCCATGGCCGATTGTGCGTTTTTGAAGAATTTAACACCACCATCTGTTTCTACGCAGAGTTTTGCTGGGTACATCATACTATATTTAAGGCCCGCTTGTTGCATTTTTTTCTTGACCTCTAGGAATGTGTATTGTCGCTTTTGTAACTCCAATGAGAAGTCGGGAAATATTTTAATTGTGGTATTTTCGTATAGTAGATCGCCACTGGATCTTGAAAATTTAAGTATCAGGTCTCGGTCTCTTGCATTCATTAGTTTGGTTATGAGTGGCCTCGCATGGCTTCCTGGGATTGGGGCCCTAGCAGGGATTCGGTGCGCTCTTTCACTCATAAAGTTTGGGGATAATCCTTGTTTGTCGAATTGTGACTTGAGCCATCTTTCCAAGAATTGTGTAGGGTCTTGTCCCTCTGATCTTTCAGGAAATCCTATGAAGCGTGTTTTGTCTACGTGACCTATTCTCAAGGTCATCTAATTTTTGGCGCGTGGAGGTAAGTTCCTGTTGCAGCTGAGCTATAGATGGTCTTATGGGGGCTACAGTGTCCTCAAGGGTAGAGATTCTGCCTTCAGCCTCCCCCATTCTGCCTCTGAGTTTTTGCATATCTTGTCTCAGCAATGATAAATCTGATTTAACCTCTTCAAGCAGGGTAGTTAGCGATTTTTTAGTGTTTTGTATTGCTTTTAATACCTCATGCTGTTCTAACTGGTCATGGTTAGATTGGGTTGCTGGGGGTTCCGTACCTGTAGCAGATCTGAACATGGTTTCCAGGGGTGGGTTATTTGCTTCCATGCCGTCTGTGTCGGTAAGTTGCTGCTGGGAGTTATCCGGACTGGTTGAGGCCTCCTCCATTCGTTAGTGCCAAGCAAACTGATTTAGCTTGGCCGCGGCTGCTGCAGCTCTTTGTGCTTTGGATCTTGTCACCAGAGGCGTCTAGGAGCCGGGTTAGGTAAGTTTTTTGGTGGGGTTTGGTTTTCCAGCCAGATATTTGCCTTGGATTATCCTCCGGTGCGGATGCTCCTTCTCAGCACGTCTTACTCCATGTAGTGTTGGCTCCGCCCCCCTCGTACACAGGAACTTGTACACAGGATCTTATACAAAGGATCTTATACACAGGATGTTATACACAGGATCTTGTGTTGCAATCAATTTCTCTCCAAAGCACACATCACAATCTACTTTCACTTTCTCTCCTCCTAGCCATAGAGAGCAGGGGTGTCTTGTCTTTTATTACTCACTGACACCACCTGCAGGATGGAGGTGGTATATAAGGAGCCTTGGTGTATATGTCCATTACAATACACATCACATACTGTGTAGCAGACAGAAACACTTCCTTTCACATGGAGCAGACACAGGGGTGTGGTTTAACCTCCCATTTTGACCATTCCATGTTGAAATAGGGATCTCAGCTCTGTAAGTAACATTATGTATTGTACCTAATATAAGTCAGTGCTATACTTTATATACATTTACTGATGGTCATTAGTAAAGTAGTAAAAAATACCTATACCAAAGGTAAATTATACCTACATTAATTGAAATCACCCCTTTTTATTTGCCATATTAATTTATTTTTACCTGTTTTTATATATTTGAAATTAAATTAAATGTTTAAAATATTTGTCTTACAGCTGCAATTGATGAAAGTCTACTTAGAGGAGAAACTTTCAAGTATTTGTCTTTGGATCATTTGAAATCTTTGGCCAGATTAATCGGGCTTTTTTTGTGGCTTGAAGAGAGAGTAAAAGAAACCGTTTCTGAAACACTATTTCTTTCAATTTCCTCTAAAGAAAAAGGAAACATTGAAGGTAAGCAATGTTAATACAAAGTTCCCCAAACTTGCTGAAAAATCATAGCATGTCTGTTTGCTAAGAATAGTTGAAATGGATATAGTTGAATGGATTTTATTGATTTGTTTATTAAACAATATTTTTTACTGTAGAATTCAGGCATTTTTTTATTAATAGCTCTAAAAGAAATCCGACAAGACTGTGACACAAAAAAAGTTCAGCTGATAGCCCGAACAGAGTGATGCAGGAGCAAAGTACCGATCTGAATTCTTTGTTAAACAAATAACATGGCGGTTAGGGGTGGGCAGGGATGAGCTACTATATATAAAAAATTGATTTTAATGGTGGACATCTGAATAATTTTTTACATTGTAGGCAATTTACGGAACCTTAAGGGCACGGCCACACTGCAACGCAATCGCATGCGATTTCGTTGCGTCTGCGCATTCGTTTTTTTATTAACTATTGAAAAACGCATGCGATTGCGATTTAAAATGCAGAACGCAAATCGCAATTGCAACGCACCCGAAAACGCGTGTTTTCGGTGCGTTAACGCATTTTCAATGATATGAAAAAAAACTCAAGCACAAATGCAAATAAAACGCAGTAGTGTGGCCTTGCCCAAAGTCAGGAATTTTGTGCTTTTTGCATAAATGAGAGATAACATATTAGGAATGTAATCTGAGCTGCTACATAATTACTGCCTTGCAGTAGTGGGACGATGCCAATCGATATAGCCTCTGCTATTTATCTGTTGCCACTAATCAGATGTTAGCAGGTGTTAACCTACTTGTCTGTTACAATTAGAAAACATTTAATTGGTTGCTGCAGGTTACTAGCAGGCAACCAATTATATATATTTCTTTACGTTATATTATTATATTTCACTGTCAATACAGCAACTATGTTAATATCAAATTGAATAAATAAAAATTAAGTTTATGGTATTTGATTATATTGACACTAGGAACAGATATTTTTGAACAACAGCTTTGCAAATTTTAACTTTCCATATTAATATAGCTGCACATCTATTTCTAAAGTAAACATCAAAACTATATTGGAGTTTGTAGCCTTTCACTGCCCCTATATTACTATTCCAGACACCCAGTAACATTTATTGTCAATTTAAGCTGGATTGTCAGATGCAGTAGAGACTGTACACTCTGAAGCATCATTTCCAAACTGAAGCCTATTATTCAAGTAAATGTTTATGGATAGAAGTGACTTATAGCCATTAATGTTATAACTGATTGGCTCAGGATCGTGGGATCAGATCATTCATGTATTATTCTCTTAATACTAATTTGATGCTATGATGTGAAATATTATAATGTGAAACAAGGTTTACAAGATTATACCCGCCATAAGCTTCTGTTATTGCAAATCTGGATGAACTGTAACAATTTTCTTATTATAGTAAATGTGTTTTTTCCCCTGTTTGTAATTAATCTGATTTCTTTGCATAATAACCTGAAAAAGGAAAATATTACTGGATATCATTTTTAAAGGGCATCTCCACTCAAAAAATAAAGTTGTGCCATTTAGATTTATTAAAGAATAATACATCTATTCTATGGGAGGTAAAGAGCTGTGTCTTACCTCCCGTTCTTCAATAAATCAGGAGCTAGGGGAGACTGTAACAAAGTTACCTGATTGCTCGCTCCCCCGGCGCATAGTCTGTGAGGTCCTGAGGGAAGTCTTCTACGCGGATGCGCATCGCTTATGCGATTTATTGAAGAACGGGAGGTAAGACTCGGCTCCTTTACCTCCAGTTCTTCAATAAATCTAAATGGCACAACTTTATTTTTTGAGTGGAGATACCCTTTAAGGTGTGCGAATAACATTACTGGAATTTATATTATTATATTCTAATGGTATGCTTTAAAATGCATTTTATATAAATATTCCTGTTTTTTCTTCTGAAATGTTAAAGGGATATTTTCAGATCCAATCATTTTGTTATGTAATATTGCTCTTGAACCCATACATTTTTAAATTACATCTTAACAATAATATACGAATAATGAAAATGGACATTTTCACCTTTTAATTTTTTTTTATTAAACGGTTTGTCCACTCCCCAAACTCATTTTGTTTCTGTGGCTAGAAAACCCTCAAAACCCCCGACCTCACAAGATCTAAAGATCAAAATTCAGCTTCTAAACATACTTAACAACCCTTGTTCCCTTGGCTGCCTTCTGCTTGCCTTCATGCCTTTTCCATGCACAGACGCAAGCTGAAGGGACTAGACCAGCAGCAGCACCTGTGATTGGCTGCGACATTGTGTTTGGCTGAGACAACCTGTTTGATTTCCAAAAAACAAACAGGTTGTTTGACAAAAATGTGACTATTTATGAAATTTATTACTTTCCTTGTCCAATTTGTTGGTTTCTGAAATTCACTATCCTTTTTTTTTTTAATACCCTCGGGCTCTGCATGCGTATTACACAATGGTCAGCAGGGCCACAATGACCAATCATAGCTATTTTATTTTGTGTTGGCTCCCTAAAAAAAATTATGTTTCCACTACCAATTCTTAGTTTGTAGGATTGTGTTAAAGAGAGATAGTGTTATATATGATCCTATAAATCAAGTTTTTTAGATGAGATAGATCTCCCCTGCCCACCCCCAACCACCATGTTTATTCATTTAAAAAATGACCATTACTTACAGCCCCTTTCGCTCCTGCGTCGCATTGATCCACCTCCCTGCTTGCTGGAACTTGCAAGCAGAGGGCCGGACCGTCAGGCACTGACATGGGTGACGTCAGAGAGCTTGGATTTACACTGAGATGCTTCTGGTCTGCAAAAAAACAGTTGTAAAAAGTTATGTATCTTAAAATTGCCTAAACAAATTTTTATGCGGTTTGGCTTGTTTAAAAATTAGGATAATGGCCAATGACATATTTAATTATGGTTTTGGGGGTGTATTTTGGCAATTAAGGGGTCTGGGCAATGTTAGTATGCAAATTTCTTACTGCTTTTTTAAAGCCCCCATACAATAAATGTTGTCATTCGTATTATTAATATTTTACATGTTATGAATTATGAATTAAAATGATTAAAGGGCATGTCCACCCTTTAAATAAACTTTTAATATGTTATAGTGCTAGCTCCCCCAGCCCCAACCGCATTAATATTATTTGCAGAAACTCCCCTGATAGTTACTTACCTTCCCTCTATCCTGCGCCGCACTGCCCGGCCCTCTGCTTGCATGGAACTGCAAGCAGGGAGTGGGACCGGCAGCCGGTGGAGGATAAAGGGAAGGTAAGTAAAGATCGGGGACTTTCTGCAAATAATATTAATGCGGTTGGGGCTGGGGGAGCTAGCACTATAACATACTAAATTTGTGTTAGGGGGAGGAATACCAAAACGTGAGGGAGAGGGAGGGCTGTTCAGAGCATGCCACAAACCTCTCAGAGGCGGAAACAATTTTCCCCTGTTAGGCTCCTGATGGCCAGTTTTCTGGACTTTGGAGGGGCATTGCAGGGCGACCATTTGGATCTGGGATGTAAGGTAAGAATTTTTCTACACTAGACAGTGGGGCCAGTAGTTGGTTAAATTATAATTTTGGGGGTGGACAAAAAAAAATAAGCACTGGTATAATTTACTCATACCCTGTCTCGAACAAATATATACTGTACATGCTGTAATATTCAGGGGGATCTGGGATCAAGTTCACACAGTTTAGGCAGCCTCAAAGTTCAAAATAATGGTTTTGTTTATTTGCAACATAAATTTGGCATCTGCAGCAAAACAGTCAAACAGAAAAAAAAGGAAATGCAGCTTCACTCAGCCAATCAAATTATGCAGTTCACTTTGTAATCCAACACAAAGGAAAAAGTCCAGCTTTCTTCAGCAGCCCAAACTTTAAAGACTTTGCAAACAAAAACACAGTTCATTTACTGACACACCTCAGTGTTTCTTTTTCTTTTAGCAAGAGGGTTACCTTCCTTGTAAACCCTGGGAAATTCAGCCAGGAGCTCTGATCCACACACCCTCCAGTCTGCACAGCTCATCAACAATACACCTGCTCAGGCAATCACACACTCCTTTTTCCCAGAGCTCCTTGCAGACATCCCTTCCTGCAGCAGGTTAACCCCCAATGTACTGGCATTAAAGGGAAACAAGACCAAAAATAGGAGATATGTATCTTCCATCCATGACCCATCCCTGGAGTCTTGTACATATCCCCCCCCCTCAACCCGGAGGAGGTGGGGGCACTACTGGACACCATACAGTGGACTCGGGAGAGGGCATCAGCATTTTGATGCAGTCTCCCGGGCCTGTGCTCTACCACAAACGAAATTTCCTGTAGGGACAGGAACCACCTTGTCACCCTGGCATTGGTTTCCTTGTTTCTCATCATCCAAGTCAAAGGAGCATGGTCCGAAACTAACCGGAATTTCCTACAAAAAGTAGCGTAATGAGTCAAGGGCCCACTTGATGGCCAGACATTCCCGTTCGACCACAGCATACCTTCTTTCGGCTGTGGTTAACTTCCTGCTCAGAAACAGCACAGGATGCTCCTCACCACCTACAACCTGTGACAGGACAGCTCCCAGCCCTACATCTGATGCATCTGTCTGCACCACAAATTCACGTGAAAAATCTGGAGCAACCAATATCGGATGCTGACACAAAGCGGACTTTAGCTCCTGAAAGGATTTTTCGGCCTCCATGTTCCAACTCACCATGACTGACTTCCGACCCTTAGTCAGATCAGTCAATGGTGCTGCTAGAGTAGCAAAGTTGGGTATGAACCGCCGGTAATATCCTACTAGGCCCAGGAATGCCCTGTTTTTTTGTAATGGGGCAAGGCCAGTCTTTTATTGCCTCTACTTTATTGAGTTGGGGTTTTACCAAACCTCTACCCACAATGTACCCAAGGTACTTGGCCTCCTCCATGCCAATGGCGCACTTTTCAGGGTTCACTGTGAAGCCTCCCTCCCTCAGTGAGTCTAACACAGCTTGCACACGGGGAAGATGGGAATCCCAGTCCCTACTGAAAATCACTATGTCATCAAGATACACAGAAGTGTATCGTTGATGGGGCCGAAGCAACCTGTCCATTGCTCTCTGAAAGGTGGCTGGAGCAGTGTGCAGACCAAAGGGCATCCTTTTATACTGGAACTGACCATCCGGAGTGGAGAATGCGGTTTTCTCCTTTGCCCTTTTGGATAGAGGTATCTGCCAATACCCCTTTGTCAGATCCAGAGTGGTAATAAACTGGGCTGGGCCTAGCCTTTCTATCAACTCATCCACTCGGGGCATGGGGTAGGCATCAAATTTTGACACCTCATTCAGTCTTCTGAAATCATTACAAAATTGCAGAGTACTGTTTTGGAACCAGCACAATGGGGCTCGACCACGCACTCTGCGATTCTTCAATGATATCCAGTTCCAGCATTTTTTTAACCTCATCTGAGACTGCTTTCCTGCGGGCTTCGGGAATGCGGTAGGGCCTGACACACACTTTGACTCCAGGCTCAGTGACTATGTCATGCTCTATAACGTGAGTAAGACCTGGCAGTTCTGAGAACACTCCTTTGTTCCTCTGTAAGAACTCTCTAACCTGTTGAGACTGTGCCACGGACAAAGTAGGGGATATTTTCACATGCTCAATCCCTTTGTGGGGCTCAGGGCTTAGGCTTACCAATGCCAGTTCTGGTTCCCGGTCTCTCCAGGGCTTTAACAAGTTTACATGGTAGATCTGATATGGTTTTCTTTTCCCGGGTTGGTACACCTTGTAATTTACTTCTCCCAATTTTTCTACCACCTCAAATGGTCCTTGCCACTTGGCCAGGAACTTGCTTTCCACAGTAGGTATTAGGACTGCCACTCGATCACCCTATTGAAAATGTCTAACCTTCGCTGACCGATTGTACACCCTCCTCTGTGCCTCCTGAGCTCTGGAGATGTTCCCGGCCCAGGCATCACCTTATTAATTCTGTCTCTCATTTGGGAAATATGTTCAACAACTGTTTTATGAGAAGTTGCCTCACTTTCCCAGGTTTCCTTGACAAGATCAAGCAATCCACATGGCCTCCGACCATACACCAACTCAAATGGCGAGAAGCCCGTGGATGCCTGAGGAACCTCCCTGATAGCAAACAGCAACGCAGGTAGCAGACAGTCCCAATCCTTACCATCCTTTTGTACTACCCTCTTTAGCATGGACTTAGGTTTTATTGAACCTCTCGACCAGGCCATCCGTCTGGGGGTGATAGACAGAGGTCTGCAACTGCTGAATCTGAAACAGTTTGCAGAGATCTGCCATCACCCTCGACATAAATGGGGTGCCCTGGTCGGTGAGGATCTCCTTAGGAAAACCAGTCCTCGAGAACATTTGAAACAGCTCCCTTGCAATGATTTTCGAAGTAGGGCTTCTCAAAGGAATGGCCTTTGGGTATCTAGTGGCATAGTCTAGTACTACGAGTATGTATTGGTGTCCCCGGGCTGATTTTACTAGAGGGCCTACTAAGTCCATGGCAATCCGCACAAAGGGGACTTAGATTATGGGTAGGGGCACCAAGGGACTTCGGAAATGCGGAGCGGGAGCGGTTAACTGGCATTTCGGGCAGGAACCACAGTATTTTTTAACATCTGCCTTAAACCCTGGCCGGAAAAAACGGTCCGTAACCCGCGCCTCCGTCTTTTCAGCAGCCAGGTGTCCTCCCAAAACCTCATTGTGGGCCATATCCAGTACCATTCGCCTGTAGGGCTGAGGAACCAAAAGCTGCTCTATTACATCTGAGCGTACCTTGGCTACTCGATACAGCAAGTCATCATTCATTGCAAAGTAGGGATACCTGTTCCCTTCTGACAAGGGGAGAAGTGGATGGACACTCATTTCTACTTTATTTAACCTTATAGTTGAATCATGCTGCATCAAGTTCCATAACTCTGAAAACAATGGAAAGTCACATCCAATAATAATATCATACACTAGGGAGGGTACCACCCCCACATTATGTGTCATAGTTCCACACGTGGTAGCAATGAAGACAGCAACCAAGGGATATTCCCTAGTGTCCCCATGTACACAAATAACCCGCAGGGTGGGTACTGCTGGATCAACCTGTCCAACTACCCGGGTATCCACCAGAGTCACCATGCTTCCTGAATCTAGTAAAGCATGAGCAGGGAAACCATTCACATTGACCCTGCATTCAAATTGCCTCTTATTCTCAGGGCGTGCAGTGCAATTTATTTGAGCATGAAAAGATACTCGACGGACAGTTCCGCATTCCATTGGCTCTTCTTGCAATGGGCACTGCGCCCTCACATGCCCCCAGGCTTGGCACTCCCAGCACTGTGTTAAGCCAGCCGCCTGGGGCACAACATCCTCTTTAGGAGTGCTGTTATTGCTAGACCCCCCACTTGAGCCAGGAAACCGTGTAGCTCCTCCTTCCGACACTGAGGAGGTCTTGGTCACTCTGTTAGCAGGGTAGTTCCTAGGCCTCGAAGGTCCTAGAAGATCCTCTACAACGGAGATCCTTTCCACCATATCCACGAGCTGGTCTGCAGTCTTGGGATCCCCATGGCTCACCCAGCGCTGTAACGGTCCAGGAAGGGCCCTCAAATACCGGTGCAGGACAATGCGTTCCACTATCTGTGGACCTGTCAATGTCTCCGGCTGCTACCACTTCCTCCCCAGCTGTATGAGGTCATGCATCTGTGACCTAGGGGGTAGATCTGGTTGATATCTCCAGCTATGCACTCTCTGTGCTCTGACAGCTGTAGTTACTCCAAGGCGGGCTAACATCTCGGTTTTTAAATCATCATAATTTTTAGCTTTCTCTGAAGGCAGATCAAAATATGCTTTTTACGGATCTCCTGTTAAGAAAGGTGCAATAAGGCCAGCCCATTGCTCTCTTGGCCATCCATCTCGCTCCGCCGTTCTCTCAAACGTAGCAAGAAACGCTTCAGTGTCATCTGAGGGTGACAGTTTTTGCAAAAAATGACTGGCCCGGATGGTTGCCTGGCTGCTAGGGTTAACAGCAGCTGATTCACGCCCCTGAGCGAGCTGCTGTACTGCCTCGGCCAACATTTTAGACTGTGCCTCTGTAGACTCCCGCAAGGCATGCGCTTGCGCTGTGGTCGATTCACGCAGAGCTTTCATTTGTGCCTCAGTGGCTTGCTGTTGCACTGTCATACTCTGCTGCAGTTGCACTGTAGCCATAGCTAACTGGCGCACTAATTTTTCCATTGTGTGCACCACACTGGGCCTTTAAATGTCAAAACAGAAAACAGTACATGCACTTTTCTGTGATGGCTGCTGCCCGCATCCTCCACCAGTTGTAATATTCAGGGGGATCTGGGATCAAGTTCACACAGTTTAGGCAGCCTCAAAGTTCAAAATACTGGTTTTGTTTATTTGCAACATAAATTTGGCATCTGCAGCAAAACAGTCAAACAGAAAAAAAAGGAAATGCAGCTTCACTCAGCCAATCAAATTATGCAGTTCACTTTGTAATCCAACACAAAGGAAAAAGTCCAGCTTTCTTCAGCAGCCCAAACTTTAAAGACTTTGCAAACAAAAACACAGTTCATTTACTGACACACCTCAGTGTTTCTTTTTCTTTTAGCAAGAGGGTTACCTTCCTTGTAAACCCTGGGAAATCCAGCCAGGAGCTCTGATCCACACACCCTCTAGCCTGCACAGCTCATCAGCAATACACCTGCTCAGGCAATCACACACTCCTTTTTCCCAGAGCTCCTTGCAGACATCCCTTCCTGCAGCAGGTTAACCCCCAATGTACTGGCATTAAAGGGAAACAAGACCAAAAATAGGAGATATGTATCTTCCATCCATGACCCATCCCTGGAGTCTTGTACAATGCATAGGTCCGGAAAGGTTCATATGATTTTTTTAAGGTTTTCTTTGATTCTAGAAGTTGTTTTTTTTTTTTTTAATCTTCTTGCAGACATTATAGATGGGGTTAAACGAGGTGGACATGAGTCTTTAAGCAACCTCCACTTCTATGTTATTGTTGTGGATGCTCGCCTACATTCAGCAGTTCCCCCTTAAATCTGGTGTTTAGATTAAATATTTTTATTTTGTTATCGTCCATGTTCTGCTAAATACAGAACCTCCATGTTTAAATATAGGCTAAGGCTGCAATTTTTAAAGCTCAGTTTATTCTTTAGTAAGCTATAAAACCCTGCTTTGCTGGCATTTTTCCACTGCAGGTTACCACCTTCAACCCTGTTGCTGAAACATCAATGTTAAGGGGTGTCTGGCATGTCACATGTGCTATCATTGAGATAGTCGGAGAAGTGCACATTTTAATAAAATATATACCTACAGGGAGATTCAATAAAAGTTCTTATCGTTTAAAACTGTGCTAATTTTGCCCCAACCAATCACGACTTATTTGACATTTGAAAGCTAACATCTGATTGGTTGGGGCAAAATTAGCACCATTTTAAACTATAAGAACTTTTATTGAATAACCCTGCCTGTGTTTTACTGCAGCAGTAGAATGAGGCTTTAAACAGGGAATATGTCAGTCACATTTAGTTCTGTAAATATAGTGAGAAGCAGAAGCTGAGAAGAAGCTATGATGACATCACACTAGCAACTATCAGTTCCCTATTAAGACCAACATGCAGTGGGTAGCTAGTAGCCCTCAAATCTTCGCATAGGTCATTTTTTTAGCATCTTAATCACCTTTGACCCCACAGCTTCAACTTCCAGTCAGTCCCCGCAAAAAAAGACAATGTGTATTTCACAGTGTCAGGAAAGTGTGTAGTGACTTGGCAAGAATGGGTTAACTATTGGTATTAGTTCTTGCAAAGGACCAATAAAAATACCATTCCACCCAGTCCTATTGTTTATATTACGATTAGTGAAGCATGGAACCAGATTTTCTTTTCCAGATAATGGGGGGCCGAACCGTGTATCTGGAATTCTCTTCAGCTAGGGGTCTGGTGGGTTCCCTAAGAGGTCATTTTAAGGACAACCATACATGTAAAATAAATGTATTTCGGTATTGGAATATGTAAGACAGAAACCAATATTATACTTGTGAATGGAAAAGTAGGCCCATTCAAATGATACCCAACATGGAGCCCTTATTCCCTTGCCAAGGCGAGTTATTAATATGTTGGGAAATATGGATTTCACACAGGTCTTGTTTGGTATTGGAGGAATTGATAATTAATACAGGAGAGGAATATGTACATATCTACATTTATATGGAATCTGCCTAACTGAGGGGGAATGAATGCTTTTGGCTAGTCGTAAATCTGGACATTCCTAGACACTCCCACCTCATGCATATCCAGGAGGGAGGTGGTTCATCAAAGGGTTTAAAAATCCTTGTAGCCCCTATAACTGTGTTCATACTGAGGGGACATGCTAAAACCTAGTGTATAGACCCAATGTTTCTTCCTGCCCCGGGATACAGGACTTCTTGTAGTGAGTAGGGTCTGTGAATATTTTTATCATTTTTATTTTATATAACTGTTGTACCTATTGTATGTCATTTTATTATAACACCATTTTCTTTTATTTTTGTATTATATGCACTGTCCACCTTTTGGAATATTAAATCTAAAATTTAATAAGTTTTGTCTTTGATGCTCTAAAAGAACTCAGCCTCTGATAAGTTTATATGTGGTTGAATGGAGTGTTTTGCAGTGTAAATGCTAATTAACTCTAACTCTTGTGAAGGACTGATCCTAATTAACCAGTTAGTTGCTGGAGTGAATGGTGTAGAGTTAACCATTTAGCTGTCAGGACAGGGGTGTGCATAGTCAGTGAGAGTCAAGAGTGTTTTTGGGGCATCTTTAAGGCCATAACTTAAAGTGGTGGCAGCTTGTACCGATTGATTGGTCAGATCATGTGCCCAGCGAACTGGTGTTCGTGACACACAGAATCTCTCTATCACCTCTCTAATTGAAAGGAGGTCTACAAGCTAAACATGAAAATAGTAAGAAGCTCCAAATGAGCTTTCTGTGTCCCTTTTCCCTGTCCCTGTGTGCTATGTACAGGTAATCTCAGTGGGTTCTTCATAACAGACTAATAATGTGCTAAAATTAAATGCACTTTACTAGATTAATATCTACACCAAAAGACCACAATATTAATACATAGATAGGCAAATAAGTTTATTTTTCATTTTGTTTGTTAGCTGTAGGGGGAAATATATATTTTTCTCTAGTAGAAATCATGATAAAGTAAAAAAACACAAAAACATTGAAATATCTCCAGGTAAGTGATTCTCTGGGATAGAAAGCCAAGCCTGCAACTTTTGTTCTTTTATTATTGGTAACATTTTTCTATTGTTAAAAAGTCATCTTAAATGAATTGAGCAAATAGCATCATGACAGTAACATAGCCTTTTCAGGATTTTCAGCGTTCTTTAACAAAACTTAATAATGGTCTTTGCTGAGTTTGGATTAAAAGAACCTGTTAAGAAGGCAATTGCTTCCCCATAGATAACCTCTGCAGATAAGGGGAAAAAAAGGGGGGGGGGGAATAGAAAAGGTCTCTGTATCTTTGTCCTACAAATGAATTTTGAGAATAATCTCATACTGCTGTAAAAGATAAAATCCAAGTACTTGCCTGCCAGCATCTTAAATTTCCACTGCGGATTTGATAAAGGATTGGAAGTTTTCTATTTGTGCAGGCACTTAATATGGGTTAGATGACTGAAAATCAACTGTCACTTGTCATGGGCTCACAAACAACTTATTTATCCCACGATTTACTTTTTTAACTGTATTTATTACAGTATGCAATATTGCCTTTGATTGGAAAAATATCCATTTATGGAGTGACATTAGTGTTAGCTACTTACTGTGAGCCAAAATAGCTGGGCAGAATTTCTTCTTTTAAGTGATGTGCGTCAATTGGATGAATGAGTACATTTATATACAAGATCCTAACACACTTAATAATACCAGGATTTAAGGTCAAATGAATTTAGAACCATAGGTTCTAAACTCCTGACCCTATTTGAAATAATTGTATACAGTACATCCCCTACTCTGATATGTTATCTCTAGGAATAGTACAGGATCATTTATAATTAACTTTTAATGTTTTAGTAAGGAGGGTCAGAAACCAATATACAAAATGCCACAGCAAATTTCAGAAGTTATGCGAACTGTAAATATTGACTCTGCATACATTTAATTTGTTTACATTTTTCTTGGTGCATCACTCTGCAATTTTAACTGCCATTTTTGTACATCTGGCCACAGCATTTCTGTGAACCTATTTAAACTTAATTCATTGTGTTTTTATATTTACAATTTTTTTTATAACTTTAAATAGATACTAACAGATTAAAGGGAATCTCCTAAGGAAGCGGGTCAACAATCACAGAAAACTATTTTACACCTTGCAGCTTTTTTTTTATTTTTTTATCTTTGCCTTTATTTATATATTAAGTAAATATTCAATGAATTGTTCCCTGTTCTGCTCCAAAAATTGGTAAATCTCCCTAAAATTATTATTTAATGGGCAAAAGTGGTCTCTAAACAAGTTTGGGTTAAATAAAAGCCTGTGATCTTTCTTTTAAAATTAGCATAACATCAGTGGCTGCAGCCTGTAAGAAATTATATTACTGAAATTTTCAAATTTGCTGCTTTAAGTAACTCCTCCCTCCCTGGGAAAGAGGAAGTACCTGAGCAGACTTTAAAAATGACTGGCAGTTGGGGGGGATGCAGATAAAGACTGGTAACAGGGTATCAAGCTTGAGGTGTTCAGGAAACATTTTCAGAAATACCTAGAGATCTTATTCAGGGCTCATTTTAAAGACATGCATTCCAAAACTGCACCAAAAACAGACTTTCCAGGCTAATGGGAGAAATACATCCCTTGCACAAACCAACACTTGGGAAGATGGGTCTCGATTTCCTATTGGATGCCTAGCTCTGGACTCATTAGCCAAATGTAAGGATCCCTTTTCTTGGATCCATCCACGATTGTCTGTTAATGTGCTTACTGTATGTGGGTGTTTAATACTATTATTTTTTACAGTTTTTTTTTTTTTAAAAATGTATTATTTGCCATCTGGAATACTATGTTGGTTTGGATGTTCAGATATATTACTGCAAAAGCTCACCTTGAAAAACAATTCAGTTTTCTTGTCCCAACAAGATCTTAAAAACATCATACCATAACTGTCACTGAAACATGTGCTGCTTCAGATTAAAAGTGCTTTTAAAAGTTCCATCTCCTATGTAAGGCATTTTAAACACGTTACTTAATGCACTGCACTTTTTTTTTTACAAGTCCTGACTATATTAGCTAGCATTAACCTGTCTATAAAATCATTTTTCAATGTAGTCTTCTTCAATGCAATTACTGAAACGTCTCTATATTCCAGCTGATTTTAATTCTACATATTTAAAGGTATTGCTAGATGTTTCGTAAAACTATGTTGTTTCCTATTATACACGTTGTCTTTAAAATAGAAATAATGTCTTGTATTAAATTAAATGTAAGCGTTTCCGATGAAATGGGGATGTACACTGTCATATTTCTAACTTCCAATTTAAATAAATTGTTAATACATGAAAGAATACAATCATTAATTCTACCTTATTTTCTGTCTCCCATGTCCCTGGGATGTCATCCACATTCAAGTCTATGAATTTAGTGCCAAATAAAAGTTTTGGCTAGCCAGTAGGTGTTACCAGCAGAAAATCAGCTTGATAGGATAAAAAAAAGCAGCACAATTACATTAATTTATAATTATTTAAAGTAAAATATTAGCAGCTTTAGTCTATTTATGAATTGGAGCTAGCATTTCTTTGCGATCAGCGCTTATTAGGTCTGCTCACAGGTGACTCAAATCAAGAGGCAGCTAATCAACACTGATTAGTTCTGCTCACAGGTAAAAGAGTCATCTAATCAGCACTGATTACAGGTGTCCCTCCTGCGACTTGCAGGAGTCTCCCACATTATGGGGTGGACTCCTGTGAGACCACCCCAAACTCCAGTGACCAAAAGGACTCTCTATCCTCCTCCGTGTCATGCCCCCTTTTGGCCCGCTGCCCGGAATCCTCAAATTGCTGGGTGGGATGTCTGTTGTTAGGTCTGCTCACACGTGATGCATTCAAGAGCCTGGTGTTGATTGTGCCTGCAACACATGTCTATTAAAGTCTATAGGGCCGATTTACTCAGAGGAGCTGGACAAATATATGGAGTTTAAGTGACGCGAACCAGTTAGCGTGATTTTAACTCCATATTAGCGTCGGATGCACGTGTTATGCAAAAGTCACCCGCGCATGCGACGCTCGCAATTCAGTATCACGTTTGCGCTAGTTCTAGCAGTGAGTAAAGCCCTTTTCTGAATTTACCCACATTCCCAAACGTGATATTGAATCGAGAACAGGGCATTTACCCTGCGATTGTGGCTCTGGGTAAACGAGCCTGTATGTGCATGATAAACTCACTGTAAATTCACTAATAATGCATTCACAGATTCCTTAGCTAGGTAATAGCACACTTCTTCTATGTGTCCTGCATGTCTGTACCAAATTTCATGTTTATAACTGGGAAACTGGATACAGTCCATAAAAGCAGAACCATAAAAGGAAAGAAGTAGAAACAGAAAGAACATGAATGTGGCCATTTCAAGCCAAATTAATAATCAGAAAAACAAGCATGGATCTTGTGTATTCACAGGTTACCAAAGCATTGATTAATAACAACTGAGTTTCCACTGGATATTGCTTCCCTTTATAAAGTTTATGCTGCCATTAACGTATATCTCTTTTGGTCACAATGTTGGTAAACATGTTTGTAAAACCATAGTAGTTAATCAAAAACAGTATTTTACTTTAGGCCTCACCATGATATGGAACAAGAAAACTGAGATTTATTTATATTGTAAACCATTAAAACTGCCACATATTATTTGCCTAATCCTAATAATTTTCCTATCTAGGAAATCTCAGGAAAGAATGTGGTGAAAGTAGAATAAATGAAACTTGTGTCTTCGATGAGATTTCCCCTCCAGGAATTGATATGGTAAGCATAATATATACTTCCATATTTATAGTAAAATGTGGTTCTCTAAGTAGTACATAAATGTAACTCTATATCTAGAGGTTAGATGAAACGCAAAGATGTTTTGCTGGACGTACACTAAATAGGTGGTAGATCAATTTGACATTCAACCATTGTTTCAATCTAATATATGCTACAGCAACTAGAACACTCCTTGATGTTTGTGCAACATTCCCACTCTGGACCATTCATTTTATGATCAAAGTCAATCGCAAAAATACCATATTCTACTCCCATATATCAATCCTACTCCAGTTCTAAAAATGGGCAGATCTTATAAGCAGTTAGAAGGGAGCAGTTAGTGTGTAATGTTAAACTGAATTTATAATGTGTTGTGTAGGAAAAAAACATTTGGGTAAATTTGCTGAGACACACCATTGTGCTGAAAGTATCCTTTTACAGTCTTATATCATCTTAACATTTGCATGCTTTTAAAATGCATGTATATCCTTCAAATTAAATATATTTAAATCATCCTCAAAATCCAGAACTACAGTAGGTAAGGTGCAGTAGTTTATTTTTATACTATGTATTTGAAGTGTGGATTTGCCCTTTAAGACCTGGTATTAAATGTTGTTTCACATTTTAATTGAGGTTTAATAAAGACATATGTCAATCTAGTCCAACCTTTATACCCTCCTTTTTAACCCTACCTAACAGTTGATTCAGAGAAAGGCAAAAAAAAAAAAAAACCAGCTAAAAGTGGGGTGTGGGTGTGTGGGGGGGAATTCCTTCCTAACTCCAAATAGCAATTAGAAAGTATCCCTGGATCAACCAGAACTATAGTATATGTGTAAATACCAGTAATTCTCAATATTAGTTTTAGAAATGTATCCAGCCCACTTTTAAAGCTATTCAATGAACTTGCCATAATTTCCTTATGAGAGGCATCTTCTTTTCCTTTCTTTCCTTACCAGATTTATGTCTGTATGTATTTTCTTACAGTACATTGGAGGAGGAGACTTTCTTAGTACAGGAGGAGAAGATTTTTCTTAGTAATAGTTCTGAAGATTAACCCTTTCACTGCCACAGATCGTGTATATTCAGGATCTGTGCAGGAAATGCTCAAACTGCCACAGATCGTGAATATACGATCTGTGGCTTCCCCTTTAAAAAAAATAAAATTGCCCTGAGCTAGGGGCGATCGGGGGGCAGCATTCAACTGCCCCCCCAGCCCCCTCGATCCCCCCTCGGTTTTGTCCAAATCCGAGGGTGGGATTGGGAGATATCCTACCTTTTCTGAAGAGCCGGCAGCCTATTGCCGGGAGCAGGAGGAAGGAGGAAGTCCTGCGATAAGGGAGACCCCCGGTGACATCACAGGATTTCCTTCTTCACCGGGGTGTTCCCTTAGGCTTCCCCCTAGATGCCTCTAGTGGAGGTACTGCACTGCGATCTCCATTCAGATCACAGTGCAGTACCTGGTATAGTAAAGCTGTCAGTGTGACAGCTTTACTATACTTTTTGTGAATGGAACTCAAAGTTCCATTCACAAATAGGATTTTTTCTAAGTCTTTGCTACTTAGCAAAAATGGGGACAGAGATCTAAATTATTGATCTTTGCCAATGAATGAAAAATCACTTCCTGGAAAATGATTTTCGGCAAGTGATTTTTCCGATCGGATTTCGAATTGGAAAATTTTTACACTAAAGTCATAAATTAACAAAAAACTTTGTTTTCTCCAAGCTTCCCAATGTCCCCGGTGATATCGGTAAAGTAAACGCAGATACTTATTTGTACGATTTCAAGGGAAACTAAGCCTATTTTATACGGAAATTTTGCAGAGGTACCAAAAAAAGGCCCAGATTGAATTTTTAGGATCAGTAATGTGTGCAAAAACATGTGTGACTCCGTTATAACCTTTTTTTCACTAAAATACCACTAAAAGGGGCAGAGTGTGTGTGTGGGGAGTGGTTTGTGGCTTTTTTAATTTTTTTCTTGTAACTGCACTTCTACATGCGTCCCATTTGAGCTAGTTGGTGGCCTTGTCTCTGTTTGTACCCACGCAAATGGCACACCGTTTGATTCAGGATATGTGGGAGATTGCTATTAAGTGGGTTTAGGTAGTATTTTAACATTTGAATCATCTTATTTCATTTTTCACAAAATCTTCTAAAAGCACGGAGTTCTATGGATGACATCGTCTGGAATTCTTCATGTATGCATGAAATCATGGCACTGGTATGTAGCTGAAGGTGTGAAGGTGGTAAATTCTAAAAATATATAGTTTGTGGGGGGTATTTCCAAGTTTAGGGCTGTTTCCTTTAAAAAAGGGTAGGCTGTTCAAAAAACAGAGCACTTTGATTTTTTTCTTGTAATTACACTTGTGCATGCGTCCCATTTGAGCTAGTTGGTGGCCACGTCTCTGTGTGCACCCACACATATGGCATACCGTTTGATTCAGGACATGTGGGAGATTGATATTTAGTGGGGGGTTTTATTTGTGGGGGCATTTCCAAGTTTTGGGGCTGTTTGAAATTACAGTGCACCTTGATTTTTTTCTTGTAATTGCACTTATGCATGCTTCCCATTTGAGTTAGTTGGTGGCCATGTCTCTGTGTGCACCCACGCATATGGCACACCGTTTGATTCAGGACATTTGGAAGATTGATATTTAGTGAATTTTTTTGCTTGTCAAGTGGGTTTAGGTAGGATTTCAATCCTTGAATCATCTTATTTTATTTTACACAAAACCTCCTAAAAACACAGAGTTCTATGAATCACTGGATTTGGAATTCTTTGTGTATGTATGAAAGCATGGCACCGTAATGTAGCTGAAGGTGTGTAGATTCCAAAAATATATAGTTGGTGGGGGGAATTTCCATGTTTCGGGATTGTTTCCTTAGAAAAAGGGTAGGCTGTTCAAATTACAGAGCACTTTGATTTTTTCTTGGAATTGCATTTGTGCATGCAACCCATTTGAGCTAGTTGGTGGCCACGTCTCTGTGTGCATCCACACATATGGAATACCGTTTGAATCAGGACATGTGGGAGATTGATATTTGGTAACTGATATTTAGTGGGGTGTTTTATTTGTGGGGGGCATTTCCAAGTTTTGGGGCTGTTTGAAATTAGAGAGCACCTTGATTTTTTTCTTGTAATTGCACTTATGCATGCTTCCCATTTGAGTTAGTTGGTGGCCATGTCTCTGTGTGCAACCACGCATATGGCATACCATTTGATTCAGGACATTTGGGAGATTGATATTTGGTAACTTTTTTTTCATTACTTGTGGTTTTGGCAGGGTTTTTAACTTTCAAACTAGTTTCTTTATTTTTTTCAGAAAATATGCAAAAAGTGCAAAATTCTACGAAGATCTGCGCACACACAATTGATGGTATGAATGAAAAAACGGCACCGTTGCTTAGCTGAAGGTATGTAAATTCTGAGAATATATATTTTCTGGGGGTATTTTTGAGTTAGAGGGGTGTTTAGATTGTAAAAAGTTGCTGTTATTGGGCCACTACGCATTGGCTCACTTTGTGACTAGTGGCTTTCGTGTCCCTGTGTGTAACCATGCATATGGCATACCGTTTGATTCAGGGCATTTGGAAGATTGATAATTGACAAGTTTTTTTTTACATGACATGGAAATTTGCCATGATTTTTTGGGGGGTATTTCTAATATAGAGGGGTGTTTAATCTAACAAATCTGAAAAGTTGCTGTAATTGGGCCATTGTTCATTGGCTCACTTTGTAGCTAGTTGATTCCACGTCTGCGTGTGTAACCATACATAGGGCATACCGTTTGATTCAGGACATTTGGTAACTTTTTTTACATTATTTGGGATTTTGGCATGATTTCTACCTTTGAGAGTGTTTTTTTCTAATTTTTTAGAAAAGCTGCTAAAACTGCGAACTTCTACGAAGAACTGCGCCCACACCATTGATGGTATGAATGAACAAACTACAGAATTACGTAGATAAAGGTGTATGGATTCGAGAAATATATGGTTTGTGGGGGTTGTTTTGTGGGTAAAAATTGCAGACTGTCCAAATTCAGAGTTGGCTAAATATTTTTGCTGTTTTTGAGCCATCGTGCATTGTCTCACTTCGTGGCTTTTCGCTTCCATATCCACGTGTGTAACCACACATATGGCATACCGTTTGATTCAGGACATTTGGGAGATTACTAAATATCAACTTTTTTTTTAGATTCCATCAGGTTTTGGCATGATTTCTGCCTTTTGAAGTTGTTTTTTGTTAATTTTTTTCAGAAAAATGCGAACTTCTACAAAGAACTGTGCTCACACCATAGATGGTATGAATGAACAAACTACAGCGTTACATAGCTGAAGGTGTGTAGATTTCAGGAATATATAGTTTCTGTGGGGTATTTCGGAGTTATGGGGGTGTTTTGTGGAAAAAAAATGCAGACTGTCCAAATTCGGAGTTGGCTAAATATTTTCGCTGTTTCTAAGCCATCGTGCATTGTCTCACTTTGTGGCTTTTTCGCTTCCACGTTCACGTGTGTAACCACACATATGGCATACCATTTGATTCAGGACATTTGGGAGATTGATATTTAGTAACTTTTTTTTACATTCCATGAGGTTTTGGCATGATTTCTACCTTTTGAAGTTGTTTTTTGTTAATTTTTTCAGACAAATGCGAACTTCTACGAAGAACTGCGCCCACACCATTGATGGTATGAATGAACAAACTACAGTGTTACATAGCTGAAGGTGTGTAAATTTCAGGAATATATAGTTTTTGGGGGTTATTTCTAAGTTACAGGGGTGTTTTGTGGAAAAAAACTGCAGACTGTCCAAATTCTGAGTTGGCTAAATATTTTCGCTGTTTCTAAGCCATCGTGCATTGTCTCACTTTGATGATATGGGGTTTGTGTGTTTGATAGTTTTTGAAGGCTATGGATCTTTTCTGTGGAGAGTTCAGTCCTCTAACGTTGTGTGTTATGCATATCAGATTATTTTTATTTATAAGTTTGTTGTTTTGCATTGTTCTTTTTGTAGTTTTTGCTGATGTTTTGCTTGTGTTGGGTGTGGCTGTAGCGTGTGAATTTTATAAATTTGGATTGATTTGGTTCTAGGTAAATTTTCCCATTCTTGACTGTCTGTGTGGTTTGTTGTGAAAAATGAAACTTAATGTTCTAATTAAACAATAAAATATTAATACTATAGTAAATAACGTCAACTTATGGTAATAGTAAAATAATTACCTAGTCTAGAGTGTCGCCTTCCTCCTGTTCTGGAGGTTTGGGGAGACTCTTGTTGGGGGTTTCTCGGTGTCCCCAGACCCGAAATTGTTTTATCGTGGGTGATTACCCGAAGGTATCTTCCATTGGTTATTTTCATGTTATGTATACTTCTACATATAGGGATAGCATGGAGAGAGGAGGAAGAAAGGGGGGGGTATTTGAGTGATATGTGGGTGTTTTCGTGAATAAAGCTACAGAAGCTACATATTAATATACGCCTTTATAAATTGTCCCTAGTTGCTGTATTGTTTGTATATTTCTGATACATTATCATATTTGTACAGTACAGCTAGTTTTCCTTGTTAATATTCATATTTGCTTTTGTTTAGAATGATAATGATTCAACAGGTGGTGTTTTTCATAAAGTTATCTGTCTCCCTTAGGTCAATGGGACCTATACGGGTTTTTAGTTTAAGGGAGCGTTTCTGACCACCCTTATCCCTCATTTTGGGTCTCAGTAGATAGGGATAGCGTGAAGATAGAGGGGTGGTGGTGTTGGGATGTTCCGGTATACGATTAAGGTTAGGGAGTATAGTAGAAGTTAGAAGATATTGTGGTTGACATTTTCACATATAACCTTATCATGAAAAAGCATAAACCTCCCAGGTTTCGATGGTAACACTTCCTGTCTGTGTTACTTAGGAAGCTTTCGCATTAGCATTTAGTGTACAGGGATAGCATAAGTATAGTGAGAGGGAAAGAAAGAAGAAAAAATAGAAGAAAAGGAAGAAGAAAGAGCAGGGATGAAGTGGGAAAGTACATTTATATATCAAAATAGACAGTACTATATTAATACTTTCACATATAACCTTATCTTAAACCTATATCTAATATAGCAGTTATAAATATTGTTAGTTTCAACATATTTAAACATTTTCAACAATTTCTTTACTCTTGCCTTAAAGATAACCATTGGTATACTTATGGCAGGCCGTTATACATTAGGTTTTATATATTCAGTTTAGTTAGACATTTTATGCCAGTTCAGGTACCTTTCCCGTTTTCCCTTGTTGCTTAGTGGTAGCAATTGTGTGTGTGTGTGTGTGTTTGTTTGTGTGTGGGGGTTCGAGTTTGACTTTCCCGGTATATCCCATGAATCTTAGCCTTAGTATTCAGGCCTTTTAGTTATGGTTTCCCAGGGATTTCTAACTATTGGATGTTTTGGTTATATATGTGGTGTAAAGAGCAGTTAAAGCAAAACAATACAGGGGGGTAATGATACTTATCAGCAGGTATGCGTTGAGGGTCCTGTTGGGTCCTCTTTATGCCATCTGGTAGTTGGAAGGATTCCTGGAGGTGTCTGTTCCCCAATTTCACCTTTTAGCGGGTGAGTGGTGTGGGGGGGATTAGCATCTGGAATATTTACTGGGTTGTTTCTTGGGTGTTAGTGAAGGATTCTGGGATCCCTCTGATCCTTAGGTTGCTGCAGCATGAGTGGTTCTCCAGGTCCTCTATTTGTAGTGCGAGTCTATGGTTAGCCGTCCTTAAGTCCTCTATGTCGTTCTGGGAGTTGGTGATCGTCTCTATCAGGTCATCCTGGCACGTCTCTAGGTCTCCAATCCTCTGTCCCAGTTCTCCAAGTTCGGCCCTTAATGGAGCGATTGTAGCCTGTAGCTCTTCTTTGAGCAAGGTGCGCATCTGTGCCAGGAGACCTTGTGTGAACTCCGTTGTTGGGGGAGTGTTCCCTTCGCAGGCTTTTCCCAGGTGAGTTTGGTTCCTCCCCTTCCATTAGGCCCTAGGGTTGCTGTGTTCTGTGGCAGAATGCTCGAAGGGACTTCACAGCTGTTGTTGTTTTCGCCTTAGCTGGCATTGGAGGCATATCTTGTTGGTATTGGCTGGGTTTGGGAGATATTTATGGGTATCCCGCTGTTGTTTGCTTACATTTTTCAGGTCTAGGTAGAGGAGCTCTTCTAGAACATGTCCATTCCTGAAGCTGCTCACGGGCGCCCCCTGTAGTTCTCCTTTAATTAGCTTAAGTGAGGGGTAGAATAAATGGATGAGACAGTTTTTTTTCTTTGTTTTCTTATTATTTTAGTTTGTAAGAAACGCATACTGGTTTGCAGTTGAGTTTTAAGAATATGATTGAGTAAATGGTTAAAATTCTCCTTATTAAAAATAACGGGTACAATTGATGAAAAGGGCAGATTATGGGGAATTAATTTTGTTAATATTTTAGTTAAAAAGAAATACATGCTTGTTTGCGGTCATATATTTAAATTGCGTAAATGGTTACCATAAAAATTATTGTGCAGCCAGTCAAGATAGGCAGGAATATTATTTTATAAATATCCAGTCTAAACATGATATAAAATAACCATGCAGTAAATGTAGCAATTATTGTACAATAATTTTATTCACCTACAAAATGCCTAGTCTTAAAGTTATAACACTTATACACTGTCCCACAGAAAATCTATCAGTATGTCTTTATGATTATGGTTGATAATAGAGTACCTATAGGAAACCCCCACAATTACATGGCGTACATACAAGTTCCTTTCATATGTAACAAAGAATAGATCTGAACCCTATCAGTAATTCCCATGTCTACGTACCTTTCCTCATCTCCTGCACCATTCTGTCTGCTCTACCTCCTCGCATGGCTCTTCCTACTAACTTTGGCTATTTTTGTTCATGCCCGTGCACGTTTTTCTCGGATCCCTTGGTTCTGTTACTGACTCCAGTTTTGCTTACTTCTCTGCACCACGCTATCTCCCATTTCTCTGGTTTCCCAGCTGGTAGTGCCCAACCTTCCAGTTGTGCTTCGGTATTTTCGAGTATCCCCAGTCTCAGTACAGATACCTTGCACTAAAGTCTGGGGGCCACCATGCACCAGTAGGCACGTCTAGTCTCTGGGCAAACGGACGATTGACTAAAGGTGAAGTGAGTGGTTATAGATTGGGGTATCTGTGCTGAGTGCATTGCAACACCCAGGTAATTTGACTCTGACCTGTTGAAGTTTGCTCCATGCTTAATTTACTTAGTTTGCAGCTTATTCTTTGTCAGCAATTGTTGGATAGTTATTCTAATCAAGACTTAAACTCTGAAGTGGTTAAAATACTGCAATAAAACTAACATTTTTACTAGGTTGTTTTAATTTGATAGAAATGTGTAAGTGGGTGTTAGTAAAAGGGTGTTAGTGTTTATGCATTCATCAGGCGTAGTTCATTGATTTGCCGGGTGGATCAACAATGACATCCATCCGAACACATACACAGGCGATAATAACCCAAAGCAGTGGTTGATCAGCCACTTATTAATTTCCCGTGTGGACAAAACTTAAAGGCTTCACTTTAATAAAACAGATTTGCTTGTGTAATTACAGAATAGTTCGCGAAAAAAACACACAAGGGCAATAAACTAAATGCAGACAAACAAGATAAAAAGGTAAGAATTTCCCTCCACTAATGACAAATACATTGGCTGTGAGATGGTACAATATTGTTTTTATGCATGGCTATAAAGGATGCCACAATGGTAAAAAAAAAAAAATAACCAATTACCTGCACCAGAAGATGGATAAAACAAAGCTACACTGTAGTGTGTAAATAAGTTTCTTTAAAAATCACATTTTCTTCTCATTAAAGCCAAATCATATCTCAGTGCTGTACATACAACTAATTTATTCCCTCAATCTCCGTTATATTATTTCACACAATTTAGAATAAATACAGATGTGAAACGACTACACCAATAATTCTCTATAAATTAGAAAATTCCTATAATAAATGATGTGTTGGTTTTGCAACTTACACCTATACTGTATTCAGTTCAACAAACAAGGATATTTTTTCTGAATTTATGAATTGTAGAAATATTTCTTTGGATAGTTATTAATATCTTGAAATTATTTGTAGTTTGCTCCACAAGCGTAAGGCATCTATTTGTTCCCCCCATGCTAGGTTACACTGGCTCAGTGCAGTCTCATTTGAAAGTACTCAGATCTGGAAGAAATAAATATTATGTGACATGAGGCCCATGAAGCCTATTACTTCCTTCTCTGAAGAAGAAGAAAAAAATAATAATAATAATAATTTGCTACTGCTGCATTCAGTATAGATTGAGTTTTATGTTAGCGACAATGAATTACTTGGAAATTATTTTGTCAGGTGGTTCACTGACATTATAAAACATAAAAGTGATGCTCAAGTGATTTGAGAGCTGTCAGGGAAAAAAAAGGATGGAATTATTTTCTACATATCCACTTGTGTCCTATTTATCATTTGGAATGATATACTTATGTTTGTTAAACTTGATTTTTTTATTAACTAATTTCCCTTTTCTCTCTAGCTTGTATTTCAGACTAATTGGGTTAAAAAAAACTTAAATAAAAAAGGAACCTATCTACCAACCAAAGTTAATAAAATACCACACTGAAAATATTTTACATAGGTGAATTATAATCCAAACATTAACAGAGCATAAAAAGGCTGAGAACTTTCTCATGTTTAAACAATAATAATTATAATATTTAGCATTTTAAAATCCGTTCTAAAAAAAATTTACATTTAAAAAAAAAAAAAAATTACTTGTGCAGGGATGTAAAATTGGTAATTCTTACCTCCCAATATTGTTTCATTAAGGTGCTACAGCATGTACAGTTTTCATCGGCCAGGTTATTGCACTGGGCAGTCCTGTATTAAAGATAGTGCTGAAGCCAGTAGGAAGCCTGGCAGAAGCAGTTTTCTTTATGCTGGTGCTCCTCAAGGAAATTAAATTGGGAGGTAGGTATCATCAACCCTACCTTCCTGCCCCAGGAAATGTTATATTCACAAAGCACTGAGAACATTAATTTATGTTCAAGGGAAAGTACTAGAGAAAGTAACCTCTAGTAGCAATTCCATCCCTATTAATATTATTATAGGGTTGAAAGGGGGGGGTCAACCTATAATCTATGAAATTGGAGAAATAGATAAAAAGGGCCTTCAATATAGTCACATTTCATACATTAACTAGGTGCACAGGCAATGAGAGAGTAAGTGGGTGTTACAGTAATGTGTATTATCTAAAAATGTTCATAAATTCTGGTGGGAATTTAGAAAAACACGCCTGAAGACTTTTAGTCTTTACAATTACATTCACATCAGGCCCTGCCCCAAATAGCTTACAATCTAAGCACATTTATTTGACACATACAACCTATACAGTATTTCTTTATGATTGTGGGGGAAACCAGAGTGCCAGTAGGGAAACCCACGTAAGCACAGGGAGAACATACAAACTCTTTTATACTAAAAGAATTCTGATTATCATATTCATAATATTTTAGTATAAAAGACAGTGTACAACATAGTAACATACTAATTGAGCTTAAAGAAAGACATGTCCATCTAGTCCAGCCTTAACAACCTACTCTTTAACCCTACCTAACAGTTGATCCAGAGGAAGCAGGGGGGAGCTAAAAATGGGGGTGAAAATTCCTTCCTGACTCCAAATGGCAATCGGAAAGTATCCCTGTATTAATACCAATAATTCTCAATATTATCGGAAACCTATCCAGCCCACTTTTAAAGCTATTCATTTAACTTGCCATTACCGTATCTGCTGGAAGACAGTTTCACCGTTCATACTGTAAAGAAACCTATCCTAACCTAAAGATGAAACTTCTTCTAGTCTTAACGGATGTCCCGTGTCCTCTGATATGACCTATTATTGAATAATGAATGCCCTAGAGAGATTCTTATATAGCCCATTATTATATTTGTATAATTGATCATATCCCAGCACAAATGCTGCTTTCTCCAATGAAAACAGCTCTAACTTTTTTATCTGCCTGCATATTCAGTCCCTTCCATTCCCTTATCATTTTAGTTGCCCTTTTCTGATCTCCTTCCTTTTCCAAGATGTCCCTTTTGCATATGGGATTCTAAAACTGCTCCACATATTCCAAATGAGGCCTTGTAAAGAGGTATAATAATATTTTTCTCCCTTGAATCTATTCCACAATATCTTGCTAGCTCTTGCTGTGGCTGCTTGGCATTGTTTTCTACAGCTAAGTCTGTTATCTACTAGAACCCCTAAATCTTTTTCCATTAATGATTCACTTAGCAGAGTTAATTATGGTGTCGCAAGGATTAATTGTGGTGTCGACACCTAAATACATAACGTTACATTTATCAACATTAAATCTCATCTGCCACTCTGCTGCCTATTTTGATAATCTATCTAAATCTGCTTGCAGAAATTGCACATCGTTTGAAGTTTCCAAAGCTTAGTTTAGTGTCATGCACAAAGACAGAGACCTTGGTCTCAATGCCCCCTTCTAAGTCTTTTATAAACAAAAGTGGCCCCAGTACAGATCCCTGAGGCACTCAACTTTAGTGCACATGGATGTAGCTCCACTGACCACCACTCTCTGTTTGCAATCCAACAACAACTAGATTGTAAGCACTAAGGGGCAAGGATCTACTTTCCTCTTGTGGCAAAGCTCTAGGACTTCTATTTATATAATTTAGATATTTATGTACTGAACTATCTATGTATTTATCCCCCTTGTATGACTTTATTGTATTTTATTACTGTACAGCGCTACTTCCCCATGTGGCGCTTTATAAATGAACTATACAAATACCTGCAAGGGGAAGAGCCTAGACGCTACGGAGATAGGTCGCATGGGCTAGAGCTCTTACTCCAAACTCCCTTAAACTACCATAAGCAAATGGTAAACAGCCAATACCTCAACAAAATGGACAAAAACAAACCTCCTAAGGTGTCCGGTTCATAAGCTGGAACCTCGGACAAGGGAATCGCAGAATTCCTGAAATCCAAATGCCAGACCTCACAAAACCCTCACAAACAAGATGGAGCGCAAACAAGCTCCTGCACAAAAACTACCCGCTGAAACAGAGAAATAAACAGAGGAGTCGGCCCCTGATTCGGACTGGGGAGAGGACAAACAGGAGGATATCCACTCGATCCTCTGCTCCCTCCAAACAAAAAAAGGCTTTTCTGAGCTGGTATCCAGAGTGGAACAGACCTGCAAGGATGAAATCACCAGCCTGAGAACAGACCTGCAGGAAATTACAGCAAAGGTAACAGAGATGGAGTCCACCACTGACTCCCACCAGACTTTAATAACAGAAATTAACCATTTATTACACACAAAACTACCCGCGCCTTACTTAAATTAGATGATTTTGAAAACAGGAACCGGCGCAATAACATCAAGATAAGAGGCCTAACTGAATAAATTGACCCAACACAATTGCCAGCAGCATTACAGTGCATATTTAATTCACTTCTGGGCCAACCTGAAGATACAATTATAGAATTGGACAGACCACACAGGGCCCTACGTCCAATCCTATTAAACAAACCCAAGGGATGTTATATGCTGCATACATTATTTAAGAACCAAAGATAAAATAATGGCAAAAGCAAGGGAATGTTCTGAAATTGATATGAACGGTACCAAAATACACCTTTATGCTAACATATCCCAACGTACCCTTTCTCAACGCAAAGCTCTACAACCACTTCTGCAAAGCCTACAAGAAAAGAGAATCAGATAATGCTGGGGCTACCCCTTTTCACTACAGGCATGGAAGGACAGAGTGCAAGCCACCCCCAGGGACCCAGAGGGCCCACAACAATTTCTATCCAAATTCGACTTACCTCCAATAGAACTACCAGACCCCACCTAAACCAACTCAGGAACCATGGATCCAAGCCAAAGCTACTCTACAAAAATACAGATGTATACAAGGAAAATTATACAAAACCCAACCAAAGTGAACTGGTACTTTGAGTTAACAACATAAAAACTACTGAATCAGTAAGAAACTTTCCCTTTTTTTCAGCTGCCTTTCAAATTAAAATGTATAACCATACGAAAATGTACCTGAAAAATAATAATGATATTAACATATAGGCTGCATAGGGAGAAGCCTATGCACACACCCCGTTGGACAAAAGTCTTCCTTTCCCAAAGGTGTCTGGCTGGTGGAAATATTAACCCGCCAGCCTCTGGGATAAATGTATTTATACCAGACCTATCTTGTATTTTGTAGTGTTCCCTTCACTCTTTGTTTGATGTTCTTGATGGTGCTGCTTCACTCTAACTGCTAACCACCAGCAGTTTTATGCACTCCTTTTTATGCACCTGAGGAAGGGGAAGACCCCAAAACGTACTGCATGCTAGCATGTCACAATAAAATAAGTAAAGCTTGAAAGAGTGCGCTTTTCTACTTATACCAGAACTACCCTAAAAAGCATCTTAAAGAAATAGTTGACTCTCGAATTGAACTATTCCTTTAATATACCGATTGAAGATCGGGAGGTTAAGGAGCAGTGCCTTACCTCCCGATCTTCAATCAGTATTACAGGGCCCGAGAATGAAGCCAAGCTGGAATCTCTGACCGCTTCACTCTTCTGTACAGCCATAGCGGGCATGTGCGTAATGCGTGCTATGGCTGTACAGGAGATTGAAGCGGTCGGAGATTCCAAAGGGAGGATGGACTTGGAAACTCAACAACAAACTAATGAACAACCCTACATGTATGACAGCAATACACAAAACTATCTCCGATTTAAAGAAACACATTCCTCAGATAGCATCTCACCATCGTACAAATGGAAAGCTATGAAATGCGTCAAGACAACAAGGATCCCGCATTAAAAAAGAGCAAAGACAACACATAGACAAACTAACCCAAAAAGTTCTAGATTTAGTAACAAGACACAAACACACAAAATCAGATAACGATTATATCAATCTTCATTCAGCAAAATAAGAACTTTTAAAAGCTCGACACAATATACAACATCCAATTGAATTAGAAACTTCATCAAATCTATGAATTTAGCAACAAATGCTACTTTTGATTTTCGAAAATGGTCTATTTTCGAAAATCGTCTACTTTCAATTTTTGAAAATCATTTACTTTCGATTTTCGCAAATTCGGCTACTTTTGATTTTCAATAATTATCTACTTTCGATTTTTGATAATTATCTACTTTCGATTTTCGCTAAAAATCGAAAAATTCAAAAAATCCGGGTTCCATGAAATTCGGGAGTTCCGAAAGATTCGTCGGGACTTCAAAACCCTCAGATTCGATTCGAAACTAGGTTCTAATTGAACCCACATCACATCTCTAATCATTACATGCTTGTTGTAATAACTTGAATATTGCTAAAATTAAAAACGACAAGGGAATCTATGTGTGTAAGTCAGAGGTCATAGTATCTACCTTTGGAGATTTTTATGCAAAATTAAATGTCAAACCGCAAAAAAAATCAATATCCTACCAACTCCCATCAACAATACAAAGCTAGCTATATCAATAACACACCACTCCCGACACTCACAAAGGAACAAACAGAGATACTAGAAACACCATTCCAACTGTCAGAACTAGTATCAGCAATAAACTCTCTCCCCTGTGGGGAAAAGCCCAGGCCTTGATGGGTTCTCTACTCTATTTTACAAAACATTTAAAAAAGAAGTTACACCCCTACTCTTAGACTCCTTTAATGCTATCTCCTCCTAATAACCCATTTCCACCACAATCTCTCGAAGCCCAAATTGTAGTCATACCTAAAGATGGGAAGGACCACACACTCTGCAGTAACTATCGCCCAATCTCACTCATCAATAAGGATCTAAAAATATACACAAAACTACCAGCTACAAGGCTAAAGGAGCTTATCCCAAATTGGATACATACAGACAAAGCGGGTTTTGTACCCAACAGAGAAGCTAGAAATAATACCATAAAAACGGTCTCCCTAATAGATTATGCCCCAAAAAAACATATCCCACTTTGCCTCATATCCCTGGATGCCGAAAAGGCATTTGACAGGGTTGACTGGACCTTCTTAGAATTAACACTGACACAAGCAGGAATAGGACGCATTTGCACTCAGAAAATTATGGCATTATATACACAAAACTCAGCTAGATTACGTACAAACGGGACCCTGTCTAGACCTTTTCCTTTTCCTTTTCCTATTAACAACAGAACACGCCAGGGCTGCCCTCTATCTCCATTACTATATATACTAACAATGGAACATTTTATTAATGCAATACGAAACAACCCAAATATTAAAGGAATTACACTTAACACTTCTCAATTCAAAATAGTAGCTTATGCAGGTGACCTTCTTCTTTTCATCATCTTTCCACATATCTCCCTCCCATCACTTCTCCAAGAAATACAGATATACAGCAAAGTTAGCAACTTTAAAGTCAAATATCACAAATCAGAAAGCCTAAACATCTCCTGGCAACTTGCATGTAAAAAAACAGATTCCAATACATTCAATCAGCGCATTATATAAAATCGATACAAAACAATCTCCCACCACAAAGACAGCTAATTTGAGAAATTATCCACTACGACTTCCCCTAACCCACCAAGCTACATAGCTTAATGGGAAAAAGAACTCGAAACACAATTTTCCACAGATCAATGAGAAACAAGCTTCAATCTAACACATGGCTTATCGATATCCTGCAAAGCACAAGAAACAAACTAGAAGTTGCTATCCAGGTGGTATAGGTGCCCAACAATTCTCCACAAAATCTACCCAAACACAGACAGATGCTGGAAATGCTTGATAAACAAAGGCACGATGGAACACATCTGGTTCTCCTGCCCGATAATCCAACCATAATGGAACAGAATATAACAAACCTACAACTCAATTACAAAAAATAACATCCTAGCAGAACCTCAAAAAATATTACTATCAATGATACCGGGCTCAATCACACAAACGAAAAACAGTCTATTCAAATTTTTCAATTTTTCTTAACAGCTGGGAGAACTGTACTTCCAAGATGCTGGAAACAAACGACCTGCCCACCTAACAGTGAATGGATTGCAGAATTAAATCACATTATGCGCATGAGGAACTGACGGCATCATTGGAAAATAAAAATACCAGATTTATATCGCAATGGTCCCCATGGATCATGTTTGCAGAAACAAATCAGTATTTATCACTAATACTTACCGTATATACTCGAGTATAAGCCGACCCGAGTATAAGCCGATGGAACACATCTGGTTCTCCTGCCCGATAATCCAACCATAATGGAACAGAATATAACAAACCTACAACTCATTACAAAAATAACATCCTAGCAGAACCTCAAAAAATATTACTATCAATGATACCGGGCTCAATCACACAAACGAAAAACAGTCTATCAATTTTTTTCTTAACAGCTGGGAGAACTGTACTTCCAAGACGCTGGAAACAAACGACCTGCCCGCCTAACAGTGAATGGATTGCAGAATTAAATCACATTATGCGCATGAGGAACTGACGCATCATGGAAATAAAATACCAGATTTATATCGCAATGGTCCCCATGGATCATGTTTGCAGAACAATCAGTATTAATCACTAATACTTACCGTATATACTCGAGTATAAGACCGACCCGAGTATAAGCCGAGGTACCTAGTTTTACCTCAAAAGTAAGAAACCATGATTGACTCGAGTATAAGCCGAGGGTTGAAATTGCACCCCCTGGAAAGGCCCAAATACATTCCCCCTTAGAGAGCCCCCCCACTTCAGGGAGTGAGGTGGTACTTACAATTGTAGGTAAATCAGTGAAGTCACTACTCGGCGCCGGGCAGTAAGTTAGACAACCGCAAAGTACGGACGTCAGTGCAGCGTGCAGACAGCAGAGTGCCAGCAGGATCCAGAGATTTAACTTACCGGTACCTGGTTACATAGAGAGCAAGTAAGCAGCAGCAGATTTTAAAAATTTACAGTGACCCGAGTATAAGGCGAGGTCGGGTTTAAAGGCTATTTTTAAAGCCTGAAAACCTCGGCTTATACTCGAGTATATACGGTACCTAAGACTGATATTGAATCCTTCTTAAGCTTCGTACACACGTTGGCAATTGTCGTACGATGCAGCTGACGACTGAGCAATCACACAATATTCGTACGGAAATATAGCATCAACGATCGTCAAAGACCAATGACCGTCGACTATTGTCGGCTTTTTACGACGATCAGACTGGCAAATTTGGCAGACTATCACTAACGTTCTACAAAAAAATATATAAAAGGCGCATGCGCTGCTTTCGTAATTGTGCAAAGATATAACGTTACATTACGTACGAAAGTCTATATCTAACGACTATTGTAGTACTTGTTGCTGTGTGTACAGATGTCATTTCAATTATGAGGATAAACGATAATGTCGTTAACGTTCGTCAGCTGCATCGTACGAAAATTAACATTAACGTGTGTACGAGGCTTAAGCCTCTACAAGGACCAAAAATTTTGATTTAGAATAAAGATAATGCTGTACTTTAATACAAATATAAATCTGTCATATAGAGACATAGAAGTTAAGTTAACGGATTAATATATATAATATTTTAGATGACAATATGCCCCTTAAATATATTAAAAATAAGATATACATAAAGCCCCAACTCTCCTACCACCCCAACCAAATAAAGTAGCAGAATCTGTGCAGGTAACTTATTTTATTTTACTATTATTTGATATTGTTATATTCTTAGATATGTTATAGACTTACATAAAAAACTGTTAAAAATGCATATAAAACAATGTAACACTTTTGTAATTTGTGAAAACGGTTACAATAAAAAAGTTATCAAATAAATAAACTATACATACATCCATATATCAATTCTCTATGCAAGTACAAATGATTTCTTCTAGCCCGCTGTCCTCAATTTTACATTAGTCGCCTTTATGGCACAGTATAAGAAGCTTTAGCATCCACTGCTAGCCCGAGTCTAAATTCTTACTCACATAAAAAACAGTAGATATGTCTGACATTATCTATTTCTCATAAATCCATGCTGACTACTACTAAGATCAGTTTGAGACAAAGTCTCCCCTACTGCTGATGTTAGGCTTACAGGTCTATAGTTACCGGGCTGTGAATGACTACCCTTTTGAATAATGGTATTACATTGGCTGTTTCCAATCCAATGGCAATCACCAGACAAAAGCAAATCTGAGAAGGTAAAGAAACAGTAGTCAAGATAAAACTCACACTGAGCTCTCTTCAGAACCCAGAATTTTGTCTAATTGTTTCTGTACCATATACATACTCTGTCAACCAGAGTGAATATTCCTAATTTATATCTCTTCATATTATTAAAGTCCCTGCTATAAGGACTAGGATTCTCTATATTGAATACCAAGGGTAAAATTAGTTTAGCACATTAGCCTTTTCGGCATGCTCTACAGTATAAACATTATTTAATGGTCCCACAATCTCAGCCCCACTTTCTTACTACTGATATACTAAATACCTTTTGGGGTTGGATTGCTTTGTTCTGCTATCCGTATTTTTTTTTCCCCAATATTATTTATTGAACAGTAACAACATTTTTAATTTAACATCATTCAATTATTATATAGTGATAAACATATGTTTATGAATCATACTACTGTACTGCATTTTGTTCATTTTAAATAAATCAAATAACTAAGTTCTCACACACAGTGATGGAGTTTGTAATTATTCAAAAATGAGATGTTCAATAGTATCTGCTTTCCTAGGGATATGAATATTTGTATTATTAAAGGGCTTGTCCACCCCCAAAACTATAATTCTCCCCACTACTGGCCCCATTGTGTAGTGTAGTTTAATCCTTACCTTACATTCTAGCTCCATCTGGTTTTCTTCTGCTATCCCCCTAAAGTCCAAAAAAAAACGCCCACCAGAGTACTGCAGAGTCCATATAGGACTCTGCTCCTGTCTCCCCTCCAGGAGAAGTTTGGCACGCGCACTGCAGTCTTTTCCCCCTCCCTCTCCCTCCCGATTTAGATTCCCTCCCCCTAGCGTAAAAACCTTTCCATATAATATTCTCCCTGTCCCCCCATCCCCATGCTGCACTGAACTCCCGGCCACCGCGTCCGTGATTGGCTGCCGCTCAGTGCGACTGCTGGTCCCGCCCTCTGCTCTTGCATTTTCTCGCAAGCAGAGGGCCTGTCAATGATTGTGTAATGTGGCATGAATATAGGATCCATATAACATGGGCCCCAGGGTCTTCTAATCACAAGTGGATAACTATGTTTCTTGTCAAGTTGTGTAAGGTAGCAAATGGCCATATAAGGTAACACACAAAGTCTAAACAAAAGGGGACTGCAAAGTCCTTTTCTATAGGATATTGACTTGTCAGGTATGGTCAAGATTGTGTATAAGAAAGGGGTCCAAGCTATCTTGGTTACTAATTATACAGTTGAGTGACCAGCACATGTGCTTATGCATATGCAATAAATCTCTACTATCGACTTTCAAGACTGGTGCAGCTCTACTTATTCCTCAACACTAGTTATGTCTTTTGACTCCCGTATTTTCTCCCACTTCCCGACCAGAAACATCTCATAGTGATTATACATTACATCCTCTATAACATTGGTCTGATGCCCCGTGTTACTAGTTGCTACTCTAGTTATTTGTTCCTCTTTCCATTTTTTCCACTCGTTTGGAATGAGTCCTGGTCCAAATCAGGGTTATAAAATAGTGGTGACATGAGGGTCAGGAAGTTAGTTAGTTTATTTGCATATAGTGTGTGTTAGGAATGATTTAATCTGGAATATGAAATGCTGTTTTTAGATTGGGTAGCAATTGTATATCCCTCCCCCTAAAGGTGGCAGTAATTGATTCTCAGTTCTATCCATCTAGGAATATCAGTGGGCTTGCCATTGCATAGTCTGTGCTAGTCTTGCGCTATAAAGTAATGTTGTATTGATGGAAGCGCCACTCACCTCTTTATTGCATGGTCTATGTAAAGCTTTAAAGCTTATTCTCGGTCTTTTATTGTTCCAGATGAATCTGTTTATGTTTTGGTAATTATGTGTCAAGTCTTTTCTAGTGTGATGTGATCATTTTGGCACTAGTTTGGTTGAAAATCGAAATGAGGACATTGTTTTAATTATTATTCAGTTTCCCTATGAGTGGGTTATAGTTAATTGAGTATAATAATCTGGACTCTTATGCATACGTTAAACAAGAGAAGAGAGAATGGGCACCCTAACATGTAACCGTTTCATATAGGGATTGCCTCAGAAGAGTATCCCTATTCTAAATATTTACAGTCCGTTGTGAGTATAGGCTATGTATTGCTTTCATAAAGGGTCCCTGGAAACCAAAATGTGATGGGTGAGTTGTAGATATGTAGAGTTGCGGTGGAGTGGGCACCTATATAGGACTTGGATTGTTCGTCTGATACGGTCAGTCGTCTTTCTCCCCGGAACAAACCCTGGTTGATCCGGTAGACTAATTTTGTTAAGACAAACCTATTGCTAAAATCTTTGAGAAAAGTTTCATTTGTTTGTTAATTAATGATATTGGCCTATAGTTGCCACAGTGCAAGGCATCTTTGTTTCGTTCTTTGTTATTACTATGATGTTTGCTTTAAGAAGGTTCTTATGAAGTTCATCTCCTTCTAGTAATGTGGCGACAAGGCTGCGGCAAACAGGTGTTAGAGGGGTTGTTTCTTTTTCCAGAGGGGAGTTGTGTGGGGGTTGGGAGGCTTCCACTTTTTAGAGTTATAAATGCCTATTGAAACTCAATGCATACTCTTATATCATGAAAAGGGGGAGAGAGAGGAGGGGGGATAAAGGGGGAGGGGAATGGTGTGAGATGGAGAGGGAGAGTGTGGAAAGATATATATATATATATATATATATATATATATATATATAATATATTGATATATAGGGATATCGGTATACCGTGGTTAGTTCCCTTCCTTCTTACCGTATATACTCGAGTATAAGTCGATCCGAGTATAAGGTCGAGGTACTTATTTTTACCCTGAAAAATTTGTAAAACTGATTGACTCGAGTATAAGTCGAGGTAGAAATTATCACCACTACTGCCTTCTGATTCTGTGTGTGTTTTAGGCTTTATTGCCCTTTAATGGACAAGCAAATCCCCCCACACATGAATCCCATACAGTAACAGCCAATCCAGTACCAGTAACCTCCAATTCTTTGGCACTCCAGATGTTTGAAACTACAACTCCCCATGCTTTGTTGCTGGAGTTTCAGTTCTAAACATGTGGAGTGGCAAGGTTCAGTAAACTTTAATTAAAGCTTACCATCATTTACAATTCTCCTGAACCCATATAGTAAAGGGCCTCTGAACCCCATATAGTAAAGGGAACTCTGCCCCGATATAGTAAAGGATTCTCTGACCCCAATAGTTAAAAATGTCACCTGAGAGTTTGTAGTTTCAGCTGAACTACAGCTGTTTTTGCCCCAAACTGAGGAGACCATCAGATTTACAGCATCCAGTGACAGTGCTGAGTGAGTCCAGCAGGCAGAATACAGGAAGCAGGAAGTGTAAAGCAGATCAGCTCCTGTAACTTTCTATACAGGTTAAACACAGCGCCACCTACTGGTTACTATCTGTAATTGCAGAATTGGATCTAAATTAGGACTTGACTTGAGATAAGTCGGGTTAGGTTTTCAGACTAATTTTAAAAGCCTGAAAAATTCGACTTATACTCAAGTAATACGGTAATCTTTTGAAAGAAGATTTTCAAGAAGGTAATAGGTAAATTGCAGCGGGTGTAGTAAATTGGGGTGATGCACCGATATATACATTAATTTAACACAATTGGCCGATTATTATAAAACACTTTCATACTTTCAAATCTAGAGGTGTTCCATATCTCTATCAATAAAATTCCTAGTTTCCAATTATATCTTATGGTACAATTATAAACATGCGAATTGTAATCATCGGTATCCTTGATAGGTTGTACCTGGAAAGCGGAAGGGGGGGTAGAGAGCAAAGAAGAATTGGCATAAATAGTGTGCATTATAGTCAATTCATGTAGGGTCACTGGGTTTACATTCTCCAGTGTTTGTGAGATCTCCTACAGGGTTAATTTATTGTAGAATTATGGTTAGGTCCGCTAGGTCTGCTTTTTGCCTTATAATTTGTATTTTTTTTCCAATTCAGATATACTATAAAAATAGTTAAACAATTTTAAAAATTTTTTTACAAATATTCTTTACTTAAATGGTTATCTTAGGAATTTTCAAAAATAGTACCTTAGATACAGCAGATTCCACTTTTTCAGATTTTAAATCTGAGCAGTAGATTCTTGAGAAATTTTACATGATCATTTTAATCACAGCATTTACAGGGAAGACCTGTCACTCCAGAAGCAGAAATTATAATATGTAACCCATGCTTGACCTCTTTGCCTTCCTGCCAGCACACTTTCGCAACATTTAAGAGAATCAGCAGAGAAAAGACAGCAGGGGAGGGAGGGGAGATTGTAAGCAGAGCAGTGTCCATTGTGAGGCTGTGCAGAACCACTAAAGTCGCAGACACTAAAAGAAGGCAGAGTAAGGGAGGGTGGGGGGAATTAGGAGTACTCACCAAACATTAATAATTTAATGACAAAGCACGCTACAAATGCGAGTACCATCACCAAATTGTAGTTTCAGAAAATGTAAAGTTGTTTCAGTGAGTATAGTGACCCTTTAATGTTTTAGCTGGTATAAACATGTAAATTAGCATGGAAACATGGAAGGCAGAGGTGACACTAACACACCCAACACCAAAACTGATTCTACCTTTAGGGTCATAACTCATAACACCAAAAGACTGAATGACCCAATCAAAAGACGGATGCCATACAATATTTGAAAGAGAACGCAGCGACACAGTCTTTATACAAGAGACCCAATTCATAAAAGGTAGAGAACCTTTCCTACTGAGCAAAAATAACTACACATTATTATCCTCTGCCTCGGTCAAGAAGGGAGGGGTCGCAATTTTTGATTCAACAAAAGATTACCTTTACTGTATCCCAATGTATAGGGACCCAGCAGGTCATTATTTAATACTTCAAGGTACGCTAGCCCCAAACAATATCGCTGGCAACATTTACAGCCCCCAACACAGGTCAATCAACGTTCTTTAAAACGTTAGAACAGAAACTGTTAGCTGGGTACCCTGATCCATAGTGTGGGCTGCACACAAAACAGTCATCAGAGGCAACATTATTAAACTATATTCCACACATACGGAAACACCATATAAATAATATCCGGACACTTACAGCAGATCTCAAAACAGCAGAAAGAACGTATACCACCCCATCCCAACCAAATCAACTTAGACAACCTAAACACCAATCCAAGATAGTACTAACAATACCTATTTAATTCAGCCAAGAAAGCCCTAAGGTTCACACAATCAAGTACTTCGCCAAAAGCAAACAAACCAGACACCAGTTAGCTAGGAAACTAAATGAAAATTCACTCAAAACAGATTACTACCTTTAGACAACAAGACAAGCACTCTCATATATAACCCCATAGATATTTAACACACTTCTCTAAATATTATCTACTCGAACTATATAGAGGGTCAAACGTTAACCACAAGTCCCTACACAAAGACTTTATTGAAAAATACCTGGAAGAAGCTAACCTTCCACTCTCACGATGAACGAAACATCAATCTAGGACCCCCACATCACCCCAAATTAAATAAAACAGCAATAAAAATCCCTTAAATCAGAAAAGACCCAGGACCCGATGGCTACACACAGGATATACAAAAAATTTGAATCTGATCTCATTCCGCACCTTACGACCTTACAATAACATACTAACCATAAGGAACACATACCACAAGACTGCGACGCACCAACATAATAGTTATCCCCAATCAAACAAAGACACCACCCACTACAAAAACTATCGCCCCCATCTCCTCATCAATGATTCTTAAAATTACTAACCAAAATCAATGCAAAACGCCTCAACAATATACTACGCGCCGCCTCATCCCCCAGACCAATGTGGCTTCATCTCGGGACGACAGACTACTGATACATCAGAAGAACCTACAACTACTATATATAACAATAGCAACAAAATCCCATCAACCTTCCTAACACTTGACGCCGAAAAGGCATTGATCGAATAGATTGTATCTACTTACTAAAGTCCTGTTAGTCTTTCCACTTCCCCGAAAAAATCTTAACTCTGATAAAAGCTATATACTCCAACCCACTGGCCACAGTGAATAATATGGGTTTCATCTCAGATGATTCCCGATACTAAACAGTACTAGACAGGGATGCCCCCTCTCCCCTCATCTATTTGCCCTGTGCATAGAACCGCTAGCACAACACGTCAGAAATGACTCACAAATTACAGGCATACGGGGGCAATACAAGATGCACTATTTGCTGATGACTCCCTAGTCACACTCAGTAAACCACTACCTCACTTATATCCCAACTGTTCTCAGTTTGGGAGTGCCTCTGGGTTTAAATTCAACCCCTCAAAGACAATAGCCAAACCAATAGCATGTCACAGAGTGAACGCAAATTTTAGAACTGAATTTGGACTTCACCTCTATTTATGCTTCACTCCAACGGAAACATACTCGGAAACTATACCAGCATTCAAGATGGCCAAACGCTCCTTCAAAAAATGGACCCCATAAAACATCCTTGTTTGGTCGAATACAGGCAGTAAAAATGACCTATTACCAAAACTGCTCTATCTATTAGGGCTCTCCCAATGAGATAAGAAAAAAATGATATTACAGCTTGTCAATGCAAATATCTAGATTTATTTGGGCAATAAGAGAGCAGAATTACCATGATTATCCCTGATGAGACCTAGAAAACTAGGAGGTGCGGCCCTACATCAGTCCAGCACTACTATCTGGCAGCCAGGATAGGACAAACCTTGCGGTGGCAGACAACATATACCAAGATGGATCGAACTAGAAAAGTCAACTAGTGCAAGATTATTCCTCTAGATACAATATTATGGTTATTCCCAATACGTCATCTAAACACCACAACCCATACATAAGCCACACCATGAACACATGGCAGTACGCAATCACAACCTCAAGCTTACAATCTTTATACACCTCTATCACCAATATTTCATAACCCGGACTTTCCCTCACCAAAATCAGATAGGCAGGTGGTCTCTCTGGAAGAGAGAGGATAACTAAGGTGGCCCATCTAATCCAATGAACGAGTACCACCATGGGAGGAAATAAAAACAAATGGCAACTTCCATTAAGTGAATGGTTCCATATACACCCAACTGGCACTTTGCTAACTCCATATTAACAAAACGCCCAACCTATGAATCTAACTAAATTTGAAACTCTATGTTTACATACCCCCAATTGGCAAAAAGAGTACACAACTTGTATGATATATTTATGACCTCCAAAGCACCGATAAAGCTTAAGGTACAAACTCAATGGGAAAACATGGTTGGTCTCACTCTACCACCCGAGACGTGGGACCAAATTTTACTAATATACGAAATGTTCAATAAACACCTTAATACAAAAAAAAAACTTTCAAAATCCTTCATAAATGGTACGTTACCCTGAAAGCTCCACAGAGTATCCCCACACATCCCCCCTTTATGCTTCAGAGTGGTGCGGTAACCAAGCAACCATCTCATGCCCTGGTTGAGTTGCCAGAGTGGGAAAAAATATGGAACGATTGCTACGCTATAACTGGCTAAATGTTTGGATTACCCGAAGGTATCTTCCATTGGTTATTTTCAGTTATGTATACTTCTACATATAGGGATAGCATGGGAGAGGAGGAGAGGAGGAGAAAGGGGGGGGTATTTGAGTGATATGTGGGTGTTTTCGTGAATAAAGCTACAGAAGCTACATATTAATATACGCCTTTATAAATTGTCCTAGTTGCTGTTTGTTTGTATATTTCTGATACATTATCATATTTGTACAGTACAGCTAGTTTTCCTTGTTAATATTCATATTGCTTTTGTTTAGAATGATAATGATTCAACAGGTGGTGTTTTCATAAATCTGTCTCCCTTAGGTCAATGGGACCTATACGGGTTTTTAGTTTAAGGGAGCGTTTCTGACCACCCTTATCCCTCATTTTGGGTCTCAGTAGATAGGGATAGCGTGAAGATAGAGGGTGGTGGTGTTGGGATGTTCCGGTATACGATTAAGGTTAGGGAGTATAGTAGAAGTTAGAAGATATTGTGGTTGACATTTTCACATATAAACCTTATCATGAAAAAGCATAAACCTCCCAGGTTTCGATGGTAACACTTCCTGTCTGTGTTACTTAGGAAGCTTTCGCATTAGCATTTAGTGTACAGGGATAGCATAAGTATAGTGAGAGGGAAAGAAGAAAAAAATGAGAGAAGAGAAAGGAAGAGAAAGAGCAGGGATGAAGTGGGAAAGTACATTTATATATCAAAATAGACAGTACTATATTAATACTTTCACATATAACCTTATCTTAAACCTATATCTAATAAGCAGTTATAAATATTGTTAGTTTCAACATATTTAAACATTTTCAACAATTTCTTTACTCTGCCTTAAAGATAACCATTGGTATACTTATGGCAGGCCGTTATACATTAGGTTTTATATATTCAGTTTAGTTAGACATTTTATGCCAGTTCAGGTACCTTTCCGTTTTCCCTTGTTTGCTTAGTGGTAGCAATTGTGTGTGTGTGGTGTGTTTGTTGTGTTGTGTGGGGGTTCGAGTTTGACTTTCCGGATATCCCATGAATCTTAGCTTAGTATTCAGGCCTTTTAGTTATGGTTTCCAGGGATTTCTAACTATTGGATGTTTTGGTTATATATGTGGTGTAAAGAGCAGTTAAAGCAAAACAATACAGGGGGTAATGATACTTATCAGCAGGTATGCGTTGAGGGTCCTGTTGGGTCCTCTTTATGCCATCTGGTAGTTGGAAGGATTCCTGGAGGTGTCTGTTCCCCAATTTCACCTTTTAGCGGGTGAGTGTGTGTGGGGGGATTAGCATCTGGAATATTTACTGGGTTGTTTCTTGGGTGTTAGTGAAGGATTCTGGGATCCCTCTGATCCTTAGGTTGCTGCAGATGAGTGGTTCTCCAGGTCCTCTATTGTGTGCGAGTCTATGGTTAGCCGTCCTTAAGTCCTCTATGTCGTTCTGGGAGTTGGTGATCGTCTCTATCAGGTCATCCTGGCACGTCTCTTAGTCTCCAATCCTCTGTCCCAGTTCTCCAAGTTCGGCCCTTAATGGAGCGATTGTAGCCTGTAGCTCTTCTTGAGCAAGGTGCGCATCTGGTGCCAGGAGACCTTGTGTGAACTCCGTTGTTGGGGGTGTTCCCTTCGCAGGCTTTTCCCAGGTGAGTTTGGTTCCTCCCCTTCCATTAGGCCCTAGGGTTGCTGTGTTCTGTGGCAGAATGCTCGAAGGGACTTCACAGCTGTTGTTGTTTTCGCCTTAGCTGGCATTGGAGGCATATCTTGTTGGTATTGGCTGGGTTTGGGAGATATTTATGGGTATCCCGCTGTGTTTGCTTACATTTTTCGGGTAGGTAGAGGAGCTCTTCTAGAACATGTCCATTCCTGAAGCTGCACGGGCGCCCCTGTAGTTCTCCTTTAATTAGCTAAGTGAGGGGTAGAATAAATGGATGAGACAGTTTTTTTTTCTTTGTTTCTTATTATTTTAGTTTGTAAGAAACGCATACTGGTTTGCAGTTGAGTTTTAAGAATTGATTGAGTAAATGGTTAAATTCTCCTTATTAAAATAACGGGTACAATTGATGAAAAGGGCAGATTAGGGGAATTAATTTTGTTAATATTTTAGTTAAAAAGAAATACATGCTTGTTTGCGGTCATATATTTAAATTGCGTAAATGGTTACCATAAAAATTATTGTGCAGCCAGTCAAGATAGGCAGGAATATTATTTTATAAATATCCAGTCTAAACATGATATAAAATAACCATGCAGTAAATGTAGCAATTATGTACAATAATTTTATTCACCTACAAAATGCCTAGTCTTAAGTTATAACACTTATACCTGTCCCACAGAAAATCTATCAGTAGTTATGATATGGTTGATAATAGAGTACCTATAGGAAACCCCCACAATTACATGGCGTACATACAGTTCCTTTCATAGTAACAAAGAATAGATCTGAACCCTATCAGTAATTCCCATGTCTACGTACCTTTCCTCATCTCCTGCACCATTCTGTCTGCTCTACCTCCTCGCATGGCTCTTCCTACTACTTTGGCTATTTTTGTTCATGCCCGTGCACGTTTTTCTCGGATCCCTGGTTCTGTTACTGACTCCAGTTTTGCTTACTTCTCTGCACCACGCTATCTCCCATTTCTCTGGTTTCCAGCTGGTAGTGCCCAACCTTCCAGTTGTGCTTCGGTTTTTCGAGTATCCCCAGTCTCAGTACAGATACCTTGCACTAAAGTCTGGGGGCCACCAGCACCAGTGGCACGTCTAGTCTCTGGGCAAACGGACGATTGACTAAAGGTGAAGTGAGTGGTTATAGATTGGGGTATCTGTGCTGAGTGCATTGCAACAACCCAGGTAATTTGACTCTGACCTGTTGAAGTTTGCTCCATGCTTAATTTACTTAGTTTCAGCTTATTCTTTGTCAGCAATTGTTGGATAGTTATTCTAATCAAGACTTAAACTCTGAAGTGGTTAAAAAACTGCAATAAAACTAACATTTTTACTAGGTTGTTTTAATTTGATAGAAATGTGTAAGTGGGTGTTAGTAAAAGGGTGTTAGTGTTTATGCATTCATCAGGCGTAGTTCATTGATTTGCCGGGTGGATCAACAATGACATCCATCCGAACACATACACAGGCGATAATAACCCAAAGCAGTGGTTGATCAGCCACTTATTAATTTCCCGTGTGGACAAAACTTAAGGCTTCACTTTAATAAAACAGATTTGCTGTGTAATTACAGAATAGTTCGCGAAAAAACACACAAGGGCAATAAACTAAATGCAGACAAACAAGATAAAAGGTAAGAATTTCCCTCCACTAATGACAAATACATTGGCTGTGAGATGGTACAATATTGTTTTTATGCATGGTATAAAGGATGCCACAATGGTAAAAAAAAAAAATAACCAATTACCTGCACCAGAAGATGGATAAAACAAAGCTACACTGTAGTGTGTAAATAAGTTTCTTTAAAAATCACATTTTCTTCTCATTAAAGCCAAATCATATCTCAGTGCTGTACATACAACTAATTTATTCCCTCAATCTCCGTTATATTATTTCACACAATTTAGAATAAATACAGATGTGAAACGACTACACCAATAATTCTCTATAAATTAGAAAATTCCTATAATAAATGATGTGTTGGTTTTGCAACTTACACCTATACTGTATTCAGTTCAACAAACAAGGATATTTTTTCTGAATTTATGAATTGTAGAAATATTTCTTTGGATAGTTATTAATATCTTGAAATTATTTGTAGTTTGCTCCACAAGCGTAAGGCATCTATTTGTTCCCCCCATGCTAGGTTACACTGGCTCAGTGCAGTCTCATTTGAAAGTACTCAGATCTGGAAGAAATAAATATTATGTGCATGAGGCCCATGAAGCCTATTACTTCCTTCTCTGAAGAGAAGAAAAAATAATAATAATAATTGCTACTGCTGCATTCAGTATAGATTGAGTTTTATGTTAGCGACAATGAATTACTTGGAAATTATTTTGTCAGGTGGTTCACTGACATTATAAAACATAAAAGTGATGCTCAAGTGATTTAGAGCTGTCAGGGAAAAAAAAGGATGGAATTATTTTCTACATATCCACTTGTGTCCTATTTATCATTGGAATGATATACTTATGTTTGTTAAACTTGATTTTTTTATTAACTAATTTCCCTTTTCTCTCTAGCTTGTATTTCAGACTAATTGGGTTAAAAAAAACTTAAATAAAAAGGAACCTATCTACCAACCAAAGTTAATAAAATACCACACTGAAAATATTTTACATAGGTGAATTATAATCCAACATTAACAGAGCATAAAAAGGCTGAGAACTTTCTCATGTTTAAACAATAATAATATAAATTTAGATTTTAAATCTTCTAAAAAAAATTTACATTTAAAAAAAAAAAAATTACTTGTGGCAGGATGTAAAATTGGTAATTCTTACCTCCCAATTTGTTTCATTAAGGTGCTACAGCATGTACAGTTTATCGCGGGTATTGCACTGGGCAGTCCTGTATTAAAGATAGTGCTGAAGCCAGTAGGAAGCCTGGCAGAAGCAGTTTTCTTTATGCTGGTGCTCCTCAAGGAAATTAAATTGGGAGGTAGGTTCATCAAACCCTACCTTCCTGCCCCAGGAAAGTTATATTCACAAGCACTGAGAACATAATTTATGTTCAAGGGAAAGTACTAGAGAAGAGTAACCTCTAGTAGCAATTCCATCCCTATTAATATTATTATAGGGTTGAAAGGGGGGGGCAACCATAATCTATGAAATGGAGAAATAGATAAAAAGGGCCTTCAATATAGTCACATTTCAACATTAACTAGGTGCACAGGCAATGAGAGAGTAAGTGGGTGTTACAGTAATGTGTATTATCTAAAAAGTTCATAAATTCTGGTGGAATTTAGAAAAACACGCCTGAAGACTTTTAGTCTTACAATTACATTCACATCAGGCCCGCCCCAATAGCTTACAATCTTAAGCACATTTATTTGACACATACAACCTATCAGTATTTCTTATGATGGGGGGAAACCAGAGTGCCAGTAGGGAAACCCACGTAAGCACAGAGGAGAACATACAAACTCTTTTATACAAAAAGATTCTGATTATCATATTCATATATTTTAGTATAAAAGACAGTGTAAACATAGTAACATACTAATTGAGTTAAAGAAAGACATGTCCATCTAGTCCAGCCTTAACAACCTACTCTTTAACCTACCTAACAGTTGATCCAGAGGAAGCAGGGGGAGCTAAAAATGGGGGTGAAAATTCCTTCCTGACTCCAAATGGCAATCGGAAAGATCCCTGTATTAATACCAATAATTCTCAATATTATTGGAAACCTATCCAGCCCACTTTTAAAGCTATTCATTTAACTTGCCATTACCGTATCGCTGGAAGACAGTTTCACCGTTCATACTGTAAAGAACACTATCCTAACCTAAAGATGAAACTTCTTTTCTAGTCTAACGGATGTCCGTGTCCTCTGATATGACCTATTAGTGAATAATGAATGCCCTAGAGAGATTCTTATATAGCCCATTATTATATTTGTATAATTGATCATATCCAGCACAAATGCTGCTTTCTCCAATGAAAACAGCTCTAACTTTTTTATCTGCCTGCATATTCAGTCCTTCCATTCCCTTATCATTTTAGTTGCCCTTTTCTGATCTCCTTCCTTTTCCAAGATGTCCCTTTGCATATGGGATTCTAAAACTGCTCCACATATTCCAAATGGCCTTGTAAAGAGGTATAATAATATTTTCTCCCTTGAATCTATTCCACAATATCTTGCTAGCTCTTGCTGTGGCTGCTTGGCATTGTTTTTACAGCTAAGTCTGTTTATACTAGAACCCCTAAATCTTTTTCCATTAATGATTCACTTAGCAGAGTTAATTATGGTGTCGCAAGGATTAATTGTGGTGTCGACACCTAAATACATAACGTTACATTTATCAACATAAATCTCATCTGCCACTCTGCTGCCTATTTTGATAATCTATCTAAATCTGCTTGCAGAAATTGCACATCGTTTGAAGTTTCCAAAGCTTGTTTAGTGTCACACAAAGACAGAGACCTTGGTCTCAATGCCCCCTTCTAAGTCTTTTATAAACAAAAGTGGCCCCAGTACAGATCCCTGAGGCACTCAACTTTAGTGCTCATGGATGTAGCTCCACTGACCACCACTCTCTGTTTGCAATCACAACAACTAGATTGTAAGCACTAGGGGCAAGGATCTACTTTCCTCTTGTGGCAAAGCTCTAGGACTTCTATTTATATAATTTAGATATTTATTACTGAACTATCTATGTATTTATCCCCCTTGTATGACTTTATTGTATTTTATACTGTACAGCGCTATTCCCCATGTGGCGCTTTATAAATGAACTATACAAATACCTGCAAGGGGAAGAGCCTAGACGCTACGGAGATAGGTCGCATGGGCTAGAGCTCTTACTCCAAACTCCCTTAAACTACCATAAGCAAATGGTAAACAGCCAATACCTCAACAAAATGGAAAAACAAACCTCCTAAGGTGTCCGGTTCATAAGCTGGAACCTCGGACAGGGAATCGCAGATTCCTGAAATCAAATGCCAGACCTCACAAAACCCTCACAAACAAGATGGCGCGCAAACAAGCTCCGCACAAAAACTACCCGCTGAAACAGAGAAATAAACAGAGGAGTCGGCCCCGATTCGGACTGGGGAGAGGACAAACAGGAGGATATCCACTCGATCCTCTGCTCCCTCCAAACAAAAAAAGGCTTTTCTGAGCTGGTATCCAGAGTGGAACAGACCTGCGATGAAATCACCAGCCTGAGAACAGACCTGCAGGAAATTACAGCAAAGGTAACAGAGATGGAGTCCACCACTGACTCCCACCAGACTTTAATAACAGAATTAACCATTTATTACACAAAACTAACCGCGCCTTACTTAAATTAGATGATTTTGAAAACAGGAACGGCGCAATAACATCAAGATAAGAGGCCTAACTGAATAAATTGACCCAACACAATTGCCAGCAGATTACAGTGCATATTTAATTCACTTCTGGCCAACCTGAAGATACATTATAGAATTGGACAGACCACACAGGGCCCTACGTCCAATCCTATTAAACACCCAAGGGATGTTATATGCTGCATACATTATTTAAGAACCAAGAAAAATAATGGCAAAAGCAAGGGAATGTTCTGAAATTGATATGAACGGTACCAAAATACACCTTTATGCTAACATATCCCAACGTACCCTTTCCAACGCAAAGCTCTACAAAACCACTTCTGCAAAGCCTACAAGAAAAGAGAATCAGATACGCTGGGGCTACCCCTTTTCACTACAGGCATGGAAGGACAGAGTGCAAGCCACCCAGGGACCCAGAGGGCCCACAACAATTTCTATCCAAATTCGACTACCTCCAATAGAACTACCAGACCCCACCTAAACCAACTCAGGAACCATGGATCCAAGCCAAAGCTACTACTACAAAATACAGATGTATACAAGGAAAATTATACAAACCCAACCAAAGTGAACTGGTACTTTGAGTTAACAACATAAAAACTACTGAATCAGTAAGAAACTTTCCCTTTTTTTCAGCTGCCTTTCAAATTAAAATGTATAACCATACGAAAATGTACCTGAAAAATAATAATGATATTAACATATAGGCTACATAGGGAGAAGCCTATGCACACACCCCGTTGGACAAAAGTCTTCTTTCCCAAAGGTGTCGGCTGGTGGAAATATTAACCCGCCAGCCTCTGGGATAAATGTATTTATACCAGACCTATCTGTATTTTGTAGTGTTCCCTTCACTCTTTGTTTGATGTTCTTGATGGTGCTGCTTCACTCTAACTGCTAACCACCAGCAGTTTTATGCACTCCTTTTTATGCACCTGAGGAAGGGGAAGACCCAAACGTACTGCATGCTAGCATGTCACAAAAATAAGTAAAGCTTGAAAGAGTGCGCTTTTCTACTTATACCAGAACTACCCTAAAAAGCATCTTAAAGAAATAGTTGACTCTCGAATTGAACTATTCCTTTAATATACGATTGAAGATCGGGAGGTTAAGGAGCAGTGCCTTACCTCCCGATCTTCAATCAGTATTACAGGGCCCGAGAATGAAGCCAAGCTGGAATCTCTGACCGCTTCACTCTTCTGTACAGCCATAGCGGCATGTGCGTAATGCGTGCTATGGCTGTACAGGAGATTGAAGCGGTCGGAGATTCCAAAGGGAGGATGGACTTGGAAACTCAACAACAAACTAATGAACAACCCTACATGTATGACAGCAATACACAAAACTATCTCCGATTTAAAGAAACACATTCCTCAGATAGCATCTCACCATCGTACAAATGGAAGCTATGAAATGCGTCAAGACAACAAGGATCCCGCATAAAAAAGAGCAAAGACAACACATAGACAAACTAACCAAAAGTTCTAGATTTAGTAACAAGACACAAACACACAAAAATCAGATAAGATTATATCAATCTTCATTCAGCAAAATAAGAACTTTTAAAAGCTCGACACAATATACAACATCCAATTGAATTAGAAACTTCATCAAATCTATGAATTTAGCAACAAATGCTACTTTTGATTTTCGAAATGGTCTATTTTCGAAATCGTCTACTTTCAATTTTTGAAAATCATTTACTTTCGATTTCGCAAATTCGGCTACTTTTGATTTCAATAATTATCTACTTTCGATTTTTGATAATTATCTACTTTCGATTTTCGTAAAATCGAAAAATTCAAAAAATCCGGGTTCCATGAAATTCGGGAGTTCCGAAGATTCTCGATTCAAACTCAGATTCGATTCGAAACTAGGTTCTAATTGAACCCACATCACATCTCTAATCATTACATGCTCGTTGTAATAACTTGAATATTGCTAAAATTAAAAACGACAAGGGAATATATGTGTGTAAGTCAGAGGTCATAGTATCTACCTTTGGAGTTTTTATGCAAAATTAAATGTCAAACCGCAAAAAAAAATCAATATCCTACCAACTCCCATCAACAATACAAAGCTAGCTATATCAATAACCACCACTCCCGACACTACAAAGGAACAAACAGAGATACTAGAAACACCATTCCAACTGTCAGAACTATATCAGCAATAAACTCTCTCCCCTGTGGGAAAAGCCCAGGTCTTGATGGGTTCTCTACTCTATTTTACAAAACATTTAAAAAGAAGTTACACCCCTACTCTTAGACTCCTTTAAATCTCCTCCTAATAACCCATTTCCACCACAATCTCTCGAAGCCCAATTGTAGTCATACCTAAAGATGGGAAGGACCACACACTCTGCAGTAACTATCGCCCAATCTCACTCATCAATAAGGATCTAAAAATATACACAAAACTACCAGCTACAAGGCTAAAGGAGCTTATCCCAAATTGGATACATACAGACAAAGCAGGGTTTTGTACCCAACAGAGAAGCTAGAAATAATACCATAAAAACGGTTCCCTATAGATTATGCCAAAAAAACATATCCCAATTTGCCTCATATCCCTGGATGCCGAAGGCATTTGACAGGGTTGACTGGACCTTCTTAGAATTAACACTGACACAGCAGGAATAGGACGCATTTGCACTAGAAAATTATGGCATTATATACACAAAACTCAGCTAGATTACGTACAAACGGGACCCTGTCTAGACCTTTTCTCTCTTTTCCTATTAACAACAGAACACGCCAGGGCTGCCCTCTATCTCCATTACTATATATACTAACAATGGAACATTTTATTAATGAAATCGAAACAACCCAAATATTAAAGGAATTACACTTAACACTTCCAATTCAAAATAGTAGCTTATGCAGGTGACCTTCTTCTTTTCATCATCTTACACATATCTCCCTCCCATCACTTCTCCAAGAAATACAGATATACAGCAAGTTAGCAACTTAAAGTCAAATATCACAAATCAGAAAGCCTAAACATCTCCTGGCAACTTGCATGTAAAAAAACAGATTCCAATACATTCAATCAGCGCATTATATAAAATGATAAAAACAATCTCCCCACCACAAAGACAGCTAATTTGAGAAATTATCCACTACGACTTCCCCTAACCCACCAAGCTACATAGCTTAATGGGAAAAAGAACTCGAAACACAATTTTCCACAGATCAATGAGAAAAAGCTTCAATCTAAACATGGCTTATCGATATCCTGCAAAGCACAAGAAACAAACTAGAAGTTGCTCCACGGTGGTATAGGTGCCCAACAATTCTCCACAAAATCTACCCAAACACAGACAGATGCTGGAAATGCTTGATAAACAAAGGCACGATGGAACACATCTGGTTCTCCTGCCCATAATCCAACCATAATGGAACAGAATATAACAAACCTAACTCATACAAAAAATAACATCCTAGCAGAACCTCAAAAAATATTACTATCAATGATACCGGGCTCAATCACACAAACGAAAACAGTCTATTCAAATTTTTCAATTTTTCTTAACAGCTGGGAGAACTGTACTTCCAGATGCTGGAAACAAACGACCTGCCCACCTAACAGTGAATGGATTGCAGAATTAAATCACATTATGCGCATGAGGAACTACGATCCATTGGAAAATAAAAATACCAGATTTATATCGCAATGGTCCCCATGGATCATGTTTGCAGAAACAAATCAGTATTTATCACTAAACTTACCGTATATACTCGAGTATAAGCCGACAGATAAGCCGATGGAACATCTGGTTCTCCTGCCCGATAATCCAACCATAATGGAACAGAATATAACAACCTACAACTCAATTAAAAAAATAACATCCTAGCAGAACCTCAAAAATATACTATCAATGATACCGGGCTCAATCACACAAACGAAAAACAGTCTATTCAAATTTTTCTTAACAGCTGGGAGAACTGTACTTCAAGACGCTGGAAACAAAGACCTGCCCGCCTAACAGTGAATGGATTGCAGAATTAAATCACATTATGCGCATGAGGAATGAGGCATCAGAATAAAATACAGATTTATATCGCAATGGTCCCCATGGATCATGTTTGCAGAAACAAATCAGTATTTATCACTAATACTTACCGTATATACTCGAGTATAAGCCGACCCGAGATAAGCCGGGTACCTAGTTTACCTCAAAAAGTAAGAAACCATGATTGACTCGAGTATAAGCCGAGGGTTGAAATTGCACCCCCCGGAAAGGCCCAAATACATTCCCCCTTAGAGAGCCCCCCCACTTCAGGGAGTGAGGTGGTACTTACAATTGTAGGTAAATCAGTGAAGTCACTACTCGGCGCCCGAGGCAGTAGTTAGACAACGCAAAGTACGGAACGTCAGTGAGCGTGCAGACAGCAGAGTGCCAGCAGGATCCAGAGATTTAACTTACCGGTACCTGGTTACATAGAGAGCAAGTAAGCAGCAGCAGATTTTGAAAAATTTACAGTGACCCGAGTATAAGCGAGGGTGGGTTTTAAGGCTATTTTTAAAGCCTGAAAACCTCGGCTTATACTCGAGTATATACGGTACCTAAGACTGATATTGAATCCTTCTTAAGCTTCGTACACACGTTGGCAATTGTCGTACGATGCAGCTGACGACTGAGCAATCACACAATATTCGTACGGAAAATAGCATCAACGATCGTCAAAGACCAATGACCGTCGACTATTGTCGGTTTTTACGACGATCAGACTGGCAAATTTGGCAGATATCACTAACGTTCTACAAAAAAATATATAAAGGCGCATGCGCTGCTTTCGTAATTGTGCAAAGATATTAACGTTACATTACGTACGAAAGTCTATATCTAACGACTATTGTAGTGACTTGTTGCTGTGTGTACAGATGTCATTTCATTATGAGGATAAACGATAATGTCGTTAAACGTTGTCAGCTGCATGTCGAAAATTAACATTAACGTGTGTACGAGGCTTAAGCCTCTACAAAGGACCAGAAATATTTGATTTAGAAATAAGATAATGCTGTACTTTAATACAAATATAAAATCTGTCATATAGAGACATAAGAAGTTAAGTTAACGGATTAATAATATAATATTTTAGATGACAATATGCCCAGCTTAAATATATTAAAAATAAGATATACATAAAGCCCCAACTCTCCTACACCCCAACCAAATAAAGTAGCAGAATCTGTGCAGGTAACTTATTTTATTTTACTATTATTTGATATTGTTATATTCTTAGATATGTTATAGACTTACATAAAAAAACTGTTAAAAATGCATATAAAACAATGTAACACTTTTGTATATTGTGAAGAACGGTTAACAATAAAAAAGTTATCAAAATAAATAAACTATACATACATACATATAATCAATTCTCTATGCAAGTACAAATGATTTCTTCTAGGCCAGCTGTCCTCAATTTATACATTAGTCGCCTTTATGGCACAGTATAAGAAGCTTTAGCATCCACTGCTAGCCCCAGTCTAAATTCTTACTCACATAAAAAACAAGTAGATATGTCTGACATTATCTATTTCTCATAAATCCATGCTGACTACTACTAAGATCAGTTTTGGAGACAAAGTCTCCCCTACTGCTGATGTTAGGCTTACAGGTCTATAGTTACCGGGCTGTGAATGACTACCCTTTTTGAATAATGGTATTACATTGGCTGTTTTCCAATCCAATGGCACATCACCAGACAAAAGCAAATCTGAGAAGGTAAGAAACAGTAGTCAAGATAAAACTCAACTGAGCTCTCTTCAGAACCCAGAATGTTTGTCTAATTGTTTCTGTACCATATACGATACTCTGTCAACCAGAGTGAATATTCCTAATTTATATCCTTCATATTATTAAAGTCCCTGCTATAAGGACTAGGATTCTCTATATTGAATACCAAGGGTAAAAATTAGTTTAGCACATTAGCCTTTTCGGCATGCTCTACAGTATAAACATTTTACCCCTATTATTTAATGGTCCCACAATCTCAGCCCACATCTTCTTACTACTGATATACTAAATACCTTTTGGGGTTGGACTTGCTTTGTTCTGCTATCCGTATTTTTTTTCCCCAATATTATTTATTGAACAGTAACAACATTTTTAATTTAACATCAATTCAATTATTATATAGTGATAAACATATGTTTATGAATCATACTACTGTACTGCATTTTGTTTATTTTAAATAAATCAAATAACTAAGTTCTCACAACAGTGATGGAGTTTTGTAATTATTCAAAAATGAGATGTTCAATAGTATCTGCTTTCCTAGGGATATGGAATATTTGTATTATTAAAGGGCATGTCCACCCCCAAAACTATAATTCTCCCCACTACTGGCCCCATTGTGTAGTGTAGTTTAATCCTTACCTTACATTCTAGCTCCATCTGGTTCTTCTGCTATCCCCCTAAAGTCCAAAAAAACGCCCACCAGGAGTACTCCATATAGGACTCTGCCTCCTGTCTCCCCTCCAGGAGAAGTTTGGCACGCGCACTGCAGTCCTTCTCCCCCTCCCTCTCCCTCCCGATTTAGATTCCCTCCCCCTAGCGTAAAAACCTTTCCATATAATATTCTCCCTGTCCCCCCATCCCCATCCCTCCGCCGCACTGAACTCCCGGCAGCCGCGTCCGTGATTGGCTGATGCTCAGATGCGACTGCTGGTCCCGCCCCTCTGCTTGCATTTTCTCGCAAGCAGAGGGCCTGTCAATGACTGTGTAGATGTGGCATGAATATAGGATCCATATGTAACATGGGCCCCAGGGATCTCTAGTCACAAGTGGATAACATATGTTTCTTGTCAAAGTTGTGTAAGGTAGCAAATGGCCATATAAGGTAACACACAAAGTCTAAACAAAAGGGGACTGCAAAGTCCTTTTCTATAGGATATTGACTTGTCACGAATGGTCAAGATTGTGTATAAGAAAGGGGTCCAAGCTATCTTGGTTACTAATTATACAGTTGAGTGACCAGCACATGTGCTTATATGCATATGCAATAAATCTCTACTATCGACTTTCAAGACTGGTGCAGCTCTACTTATTCCTCAACACTAGTTATGTCTTTTGACTCCCGTATTTGTCTCCCACTTCCCGACCAGAAACATCTCATAGTGATTATACATTACATCCTCTATAACATTGGTCTGATGCCCCGTGTTACTAGTTGTGCTACTCTAGTTATTTGTTTCTCTTTCCATTTTTTCCACTCGTTTGGAATGAGTCCTGGTCTAAAATCAGGGTTATAAAATAGTGGTGACATGAGGGTCAGGAAGTTAGTTAGTTTATATTGCATATTAGTGTGTGTTAGGAATGGATTTAATCTGGAATATGATAATGCTGTTTTTAGATTGGGTAGCAATTGTATATCCCTCCCCCTAAAGGTGGAAGTAATTGATTCTCTAGTTCTATCCATCTAGGAATATCAGTGGGCTTGCCATTGCATAGTCTGTGCTAGTCTTGCGGCTATAAAGTAATGTTGTATTGATGGAAGCGCCACTCCACCTTTATTGCATGGTCTATGTAAAGCTTTAACCCTTTGCCTGCCACAGATCGTGAATATACGTTCTGTGCAGACAAGTACCAAACTGCCACAGATCGTATATTCACGATCTGCAGCACTTCCGGGTCCTGGAGCTGCATGGCCGAAGTGAGAGCGGGGAAACCGCTTCCCCGCTCTTGCAAATCCCCTAGGCAACGAGCAACATCGGGTTACTTACCTCTCCCCGGTCCACGATCGCCGAGGAGCCAATAGGAAGGCACTGACATCAGCAGTCACATGGGCAGTGACTTGCTGATGATCAGTGGGAAGGAACCGCCCCCTGCTGGATTTTTCTCACAACTTACCTGGTGGATTACGTTGCTGGAGCCCTCCTGCTGTGATCTGCTGTGTTTCCTGCTGGGATTTACCTTGCTGCCTGCTTTAGATCATCTGTCTTCTGGACTGGTACAGTATTTACACACACTACACACATACATTTAGTTTATAAACTTTATAAACTTTTTTTTTTGTATTACACACATCTACACACTTTAGTACACACTAACACACACTTACAAACACATATTTACACTCTCACACACACACACACACATACACATACACACAAAAATACACACAAAATCAACATATTTTTTTATTTTGTATTTTTCATTCATTTTGATTTTGACAGTTTTTCTGGATTTTTTTTGCTGTTTCTTTTATTTTGGTGTTTATTTATATTATTTCTATAATTGTATTTGTTTTTGTGTGTATATTTTGTGTTTTACCCCTCTTATATCCCTATATACCCCTCTTATATCCCTATATACCCATCTACCCCTCCCCCACCCCCAGACCCTCTTACTGATAACTTGTGGGATTGAATTTACTGTTAACATCTTTATTACCCATCAAGACTAGTGGGTCTGTCATTTTGACCCCCAGTCTTGCTGTGCGGTAAAGTTATTTAGCCATTTTTGTTTTTTGTTGTAATTTTCTGCAATCTCAGTTTTATATACTTTTTTTGGTTCAGTTACCCTTGATTTCTTTATTACACAACAAGACTAGTGGATCTGTGATTTTGACCCCCAGTCCTGCTGTGTAGTGAAGTACTTTTGTGCATTTTTTGCTTTTCTGTGCTAAATATATTCAGTGTCTTTATTATATTTTTTTTTTTGCTTCAGTTACCCTTGATTTCTGTTTTATAAAGTTATCTAAAATATATAAAAGTTATTTTCTGTATTTTGGAATTGTACGGTGTTAAATTTTGTATACTGTTCATTAGGTTTAGTTTTTTATAGTATTTCAGTTTTCTGGTGCTTTCTAGAAAGTGTTGAAAGTTGGAAAGTTGAAACATTGTTACTTAGTTTGCTTGAGGTCAACCTCAGGTCTTTTTTGCTGAAGGGGTTAACTTCAGGTCTTTTTGCTGAAGGGGTTAACTGCAGGTCTTTTTGCTGAAGGGGTTAACTGCAGGTCTTTTGTTTGAAAAGAAAATTGGTACAGTGACTTTTGATACAATGGCTAAGAAGAAGAGCTTTTCTGTACAGGAGGCTGCTAGATACTGTATGCTGACCAGCTCAGAGGAAAGTGATTTTTCTGATGCTGATGCTGACCCTGAGTATTTACCCAGTGGATCAGAATCATCAGATTCTGACGAGCATGGCAGTAGTGACACTGTCACAGCCTTAGAGAGTAGTGGTTCTGCTGATGATGAGGCTGGTCCTAGCATTGTTGGTCCTATGGAGGTAGATGATGGGAGTGTTGCTGGTGCTGCAGTTGGAGGAGAGCCTGCGTGGAGGCCTCCCGCTAATTTTACCCCCCAGGGGGTCTCCTGTACAGGAAAAGTGGGGTACCTACATATATCTGGTATCGTTGTACTCGGGAGTATCTGAGCTTTTAGAAACAGTAAGATTTTTGTGTGTAACCTTAAGATAACTATAAGTAAAAATGGGAAAAATCCATGAAAATTTGCAAATTTTTCATTTTTTTTACATATTTTACCCATAATTCCAGTAAAATTTCCAGAAAAGTTACAAAATTCTGTTACCATGTTAAAGTAGACTTTGTGCTGAAAAAAACAATGTATAATATTCCTGATTTACTGCAAGGTTTCCTACTGTAAAATTAGTCTAAAGCGATTGAGGGCAAAATCCTGAAAATTCTTCTGGCAGTTAATGCAAAAAAAAATGAAAATCTCCTGGCAGTGAAAGGGTTAAAGCTTATTCTCGGTCTTTTATTGTTCCAGATAAATCTGTTTATGTTTTGGTATTAATGTGTCAAGTCTTTTCTAGTGTGATGTGGTCATTTTGGCACTAGTTTGTGTGAAAATCGAAATGAGGACCATTGTTTTAATTATTTATTCAGTTTCCCTATGAGTGGGTTATAGTTAATTGAGTATAATAAATCTGGACTCTTATGCATACGTTAAACAAGAGAAGAGAGAATGGGCAGCCCTAACATGTACCGTTTCATATAGGGATTGCCTCAGAAGAGTATCCCATATTCTAAATATTTACAGTCCGTTGTGAGTATAGGCTACGTATTGCTTTCATAAAGGGTCCCTGGAAACCAAAATGTGATAGGGTGAGTTGTAGATATGTAGAGTTGCGGTGGAGTGGCACTTATATAGGACTTGGATTGTTCGTCTGATACGGTCAGTCGTCTTTCTCCCCGGAACAAACCCTGGTTGATCCAGGTAGACTAATTTTGTTAAGCCAAACCTATTTGCTAAAATCTTTGAGAAAAGTTTCATTTGTTTGCTAATTAATGATATTGGCCTATAGTTGCCACAGTGCAAGGCATCTTTTCGTTCTTTTGTTATTACTATGATGTTTGCTTTAAGAAGGTCCTTATGAAGTTCATCTCCTTCTAGTAATGTGGCGGACAAGGCTGCGGCAAACAGGTGTTAGGAGGGGTTGTTTCTTTTTCCAGAGGGGAGTTGTGTGGGGGTTGGGAGGCTTCCACTTTTTAGAGTTATAAATTGCCTATTGAAACCTCAATGCAATACTCTTATATCATGAAAAGGGGGAGAGAGAGGAGGGGGGAATAAAAGGGGGAGGGGAATGGTGTGAGATAGAGAGGGAGTAGTGGGAAAGATATATATATATTGATATATGGGGATATAATCGGTATACCAGTGGTTAGTTCCCTTCCTACTTAACGTAATCCTTTGAAAGAAGATTTTCAAGAAGGTAATAGGTAAATTGCAGCGTGGTGTAGTAAATTGGGGTGATGCACCGATATATACATTAATTTAACACAATTGGCCAGGATTATTATAAAACACTTTCATACTTTCCAGATCTAGAGGTGTTCCATATCTCTATACAATAAAATTCCTAGTTTCCAATTATATCTTATGGTACAATTATAAACATGCAGAATTGTAATCATCAGGTATCCTTGATAGGTTGTACCTGGAAGTAGAAGCGGAAGGGGGGGTAGAGAGCAAGAAGAATTGGCATAAATAGTGTGCATTATAGTCAATTCATGTAGGGTCACTGGGTTTACATTCTCCAGGTGTTGTGAGATCTCCTACAGGGTTAATTTATTGTAGAATTATGGTTAGGTCCGCTAGGTCTGCTTTTTGCCTTATAATTTGTATTTTTTCCATTCAGATTATACTATAAAAATAGTTAAACAATTTCTAAAAATTTTTTTACAAATATTCTTTACTTAAATGGTTATCTTTAGGAATTTTCAAAAATAGTACCTTTAGATACAGCAAGATTCCACTTTTTTCAGATTTTAAATCTGAGCAGTAGATTCTGAGAAATTTTACATGAATCATTTTAATCACAGCATTTACAGGGAAAGACCTGTCACTCCAGAAGCAGAAATTATAATATGTAACCCATGCTTGACCTCTTTGCCTTCCTGCCAGCACACTTTCTGCAACATTTAAGAGAATCAGCAGAGAAAAGACAGCAGGGGGAGGGAGGGGGAGATGTGTAAGCAGAGCAGTGTCCATTGTGAGGCTGTGCAGAACACATAAGAGTCGCAGACACTAAAAGAAGGCAGTGAGTAAGGGAGGGTGGGGGGAATTAGGAGTACTCACCAAACATTAATAATTTAATGACAAAGCAAGCACAGATAAATACCGTATATACTCGAGTATAAGCCGAGATTTTCAGGTTCTAAAATTAGCCTGAAAATGTAAGCTCGGCTTATACTCGGGTCAAGTTCCTTCCTGGAAGCAGCAAGTGTTAACTTTTCTGGGCAGCAGGGCCTTTTGGGCTGGGTAAACTGGGCAATTGCCCAGGACCCTGACATCTTTAAGGGGCCCCACAGGGAGGGATTCCTGCATGGCACCGCTTTCAAGTTTTTCTCTGCCCGGCTGTCACGATCCCCTAGCACCAGCTGCTGCTCTCTGTGTGCCTGTGCGTCCATTCCATACAGTGTGTTAGCTGCCTAGTTCACTGAACACTTCTATGCTTTAGGCAGCAATGCAGGGGGGCATTTTTATGGGTTTTTCTGTCCATCACGATCCCCTAGTAGGTTTAACGATCTGCTGTAGTAAGACACTGACTTTCCCCTTTCAGAGCTGCCGGTAATAGCAACATTGTTTCATCTATTACAAGTGCTGATTAGCAAGGTGAATAGATGAAACAATGTTGCTATTACCGGCAGCTCTGAAAGGGGAAATTCAGTGTCTTACTACAGCAGATCATTTAACCTCCCAAGTACTTCGCCAAAGCAAACAAACCAGACACCAAGTTAGCTAGGAAACTAAATGAAAAATTCACTCAAAACAGATTACTACCTTTAAGACAACAAGACAGCACTCTCATATATAACCCCATAGATATTTTAACACACTTCTCTAAATATTACTCCGAACTATATAGCGGTCAAACAGTTAACCACAAGTCCCTACACAAAGACTTTATTGAAAAATACCTGGAAGAAGCTAACCTTCCACATCTCACGATGAACGAAACATCAAATCTAGACTCCCACATCACCCCAAATGAAATAAAAACAGCAATAAAATCCCTTAAATCAGGAAAAGACCCAGGACCCGATGGCTACACAGCAGGATATTACAAAAAAATTTGAATCTGATCTCATTCCGCACCTTACGACCCTTTACAATAACATACTAACCAATAAGGAACACATACCACAAGACATGCGACGCACCAACATAATAGTTATCCCCAAATCAAACAAAGACACCACCCAATACAAAAACTATCGCCCCCATCTCCCTCATCAATTGATCTAAAATTACTAACCAAAATCAATGCAAAACGCCTCAACAATATACTACGCCGCCTCATCCACCCAGACCAATGTGGCTTCATCTCGGGACGACAGACTACTGATAACACCAGAAGAACCCTACAACTACTATATATAACCAATAGCAACAAAATCCCATCAACCTTCCTAACACTTGACGCCGAAAAGGCATTTGATCGAATAGATTGTATCTACTTACATAAAGTCCCGTTAGCTTTCCACTTCCCCGAAAAAATCTTAACTCTGATAAAAGCTATATACTCCAACCCACTGGCCACAGTGAATAATATGGGCTTCATCTCAGATGAATTCCCGATACTAAACAGTACTAGACAGGGATGCCCCCTCTCCCCGCATCTATTTGCCCTGTGCATAGAACCGCTAGCACAAAACGTCAGAAATGACTCACAAATTACAGGCATACGAGTGGGCAATACAAGATAGCACTATTTGCTGATGACTCCCTATTCACACTCAGTAAACCACTTACCTCACTTATATTCCCAACTGTCTCAGTTTGGGAGTGCCTCTGGGTTTAAATTCAACCCCTCAAAGACAATAGCCAAACCAATAGCAATGTCACAGAGTGAACGCAAATTTTTAGAACTGAATTTGGACTTCACCTGGAAAGAGGGACCCCTCTATTTATGCTTCACTCCAACGGAAACATACTCGGAAACTATATCCCAGCATTCAAGATGGCCAAAACGCTCCTTCAAAAATGGACCCCATATAAACTATCCTTGTTTGGTCGAATACAGGCAGTAAAAATGACCCTATTACCAAAACTGCTCTATCTATTTAGGGCTCTCCCAATTGAGATAAGAAAAACTGATATTACAGCTTGTCAATGGCAAATATCTAGATTTATTTGGGCAAATAAGAGAGCAAGAATTAACATGATATCCCTGATGAGACCTAGAAAACTAGGAGGTGCGGCCCTACCATCAGTCCAGCACTACTATATGGCAGCCAGGATAGGACAAACCTTGCACTGGCAGAACAACATATACCAAGATAGATCGAACTAGAAAGTCAACTAGTGCAAGATATTCCTCTAGATACAATATTATGGTTATTCCCAATACGTCATCTAAAGCACCACAACCCATACATAAGCCACACCATGAACACATGGCAGTACGCAATCACAACCTTCAAGCTTACAAATCTATATACACCTCTATCACCAATATTCCATAACCCGGACTTTCCCTCACCAAAATCAGATAGCAGGTGGTCTCTCTGGAAGGAGAGAGGAATAACTAAGGTGGCCCATCTAATCCAAATGAACGGAGTACACACATGGGAGGAAATAAGAAACAAATGGCAACTTCCATTAAGTGAATGGTTCCATTACACCCAACTGGCACATTTTGCTAACTCCATATTAACAAAACGCCAACCTATGAATCTAACTAAATTTGAAACTCTATGTTTACATACCCCCAATTGGCAAAAAGAGTATCACAAACTTGTATGATATATTTATGACCTCCAAAGCACCGATAAAGCTTAAGGTACAAACTCAATGGGAAACATGGTTGGGCTCCACTCTACCACCCGAGACGTGGGACCAAATATTTACTAATATACGTAAATGTTCAATAAACACCTTAATACAAGAAAAAAAACTTTCAAAATCCTTCATAAATGGTACGTTACCCCTGAACAGCTCCACAGAGTATCCCCCACAATCCCCCCTTTATGCTTCAGAGGGTGCGGTAACCAAGCAAACCAATCTCATGCCTGGTTGAGTTGCCCAGAGGTGGAAAAAATATGGAACGATTGCTACGCTATACTGGCTAAAGTGTTTGACAAAGAGATTCCAAAAAATCCATGGGTCGCCTTGTTTGATAAAAATGAACCCGCATTAAACAAATTAGGCAATAAGTTATATCTGTTGTATTCAATTAGATCAACAGGACTTGAAGTTTAGTTCTTAAAGGTGTTTCGCTAACACCTAACTGATCTAACTGAATACAACAGATATACCATGACCTGGATGAATGACAACCTTCACAAGCATAGGCAATAAGTTATTACACTATATATGTGCTTGCACAAGATGTATTATTGCAGCATCTTGGAAATCTCCAGCTCCAAACTGACAGAAACTGTTAAATAAGATTAAATGGGTTTACCAAACAGAACATATGTTACACAATGTTAAAGGCGATATGGATAAATTCATTAAAGTGTGGGATGTGTGGTGTTTGAGAATGGAGGAGGAAGAGGGAGTGTATTAGATTGGGGGCCTCTTCCATGGAATTAAGTGAAAAGTCTTATCATTGTGGTGAGTAAATAGATTGGAGAGAGATCTTGAGGCCCCCAGTACCTTGTCTTTTGTAAGGTAGTGGTGGAACCGTATTATGATAACCCTTGGTAGGGCCCGCTTGTGGTGGTAGTGACCTATGAGCTCTGGCCTCTGTCAGCTCTGACATACTAAGTGTAGGTACCAGACTTCTCCAGGAAGGGTTTAAATTCTTTAATTTCTTCAGGGACACCTTGTACGCGTAGATTCTACCGGCGGTCCCTTATATCTGTGTCCTCCTGGGCGGCCTGCAGAGCTTGTAGCTGGGTTCAGAGCTCCGTTATCCGCCTCCTGGGTGCAGTATTTTGCCACATGGCCGTTTGCAACTTCCAAGTCAGTCACTCTTTCTCCAAGTGCTTTGACTTCTTGAAGTATAAACTGCCAGAGCATAGACACCCCAAGGCGAAAAAGCATCCCATATGCGTTGCAACCAGCTGTACACACCAATAAATCACTAAAAATAAACAACCTTTATTCAGAGCAGTTAAAATACAATAACTAAATTAACAAAAAGGCTCACATACCTTCCCTCCAAAGTATACCCCTACAAAAATCATAAAAACATTAAAACCCAAATATCCAAACAGCCACAGAAAGGTGATGGTGGGGCGTCCCCCTACCAGCAACTCAGAGTCATCCAAAAGTGTTATGATCAGGGGCAGTCCTCATAAGTCACACAGTCCACTCCTTTAATAAATCAAAAATAGATGGGAGCAGTACAATAGCCAAAATGCTGCTATTGCATTAGGTCGAAAAGCTAGGAGCCACAGCTTAGTGATAACTATTTCCAAAGACCGCAGTAGTATTCATACAGTGTTCCTAATGCTCATCAAGTATTAAATAGCACATATACACGAGCGTAACAGTCAATTACACTTGGGCAGGACTTACAAGAGTCGTACTTGTCTCAGGGATTCACACATCCAGCCCTCTCTGGACTCACCGGGCCACGAGGTAACTGTAATAGAAATTCACTCTACTTCACCTGTCCCAGTGTATTACGTCCCGAGGTGCGGCACCAAGCTTACAGCTGTCCTGGATTCAATGTGGTAGCGGACTTACACCAAGCTCCTACGCTTAAAGAATCGACCAACTCTAAACTGCTCCGAACACGAAGACTCTGCTGTGGACTGAAAACTGAACAGACCTGTGCGTTTCGTCTCATACGAGACTTCGTCAGGGTCTCGCGAGGTCTTCTACGGAGATCCTTAAATACCTTCAAGTCTCTTGCCTCCAATGAAGTCCCCGCCCATATATCTAAATGAAGTGATACTTGAAGACAGAGCAATTAGTAACTCTATGTAGCGTGAGTCAATCAACACTAAAGTGCCTAAAATAAACTTGATCAACTTAAATTTTAGCTCAGTAGCTCCATCTAGGCATATAATTGGTATTCAATGATCTAGTGTACACCATGGCTTTAACAACATACATATTCATCATAGTCAGAGCAATTTTTACAATTGAAACAGTACATTATAGAAGCACATTAACAATATCTACTTTAGCCACCAATCATATGGCCATTGCCATTATCACATATTCAAACTCCACATAGGGGTTTGGACACCCCATTCTTAGGAGCAAAGCTCAAGTTTTACAGAGGGGTCATATCAAGTTAGGCAATAGTGGCAGTCTCTTTATCCAGAGAAACATAGGATCCCAATATTTTTGGGGATTTAATCAGAGGATGGCTAGACTGGCAGCCTATTTATCCAAGAAACATGCAAAGCATAAATCATCATTAAGTCCTCTCGGGCTTTTTGTGTGTAGGTTAAAAATCCATCTACATTCTGCCCTCAATAATCTTTGGGTGACATTGCCTCCTCTGATTCCCAGATTAATTTTTTCTAGGCCCATAAAGGAGAATCCTAATTGTCTCCCACCATGTTTTTCAAACATATGTTTGGCCATAGCGCTTACCTCAGATTTTCCTTTTTTTACATGTTCTTGTATCCTATACGTAAGCTTCCGCTTAGTTTGGCCCACGTAAAGATCACCGCATTCACATTTCAATAAATATACAACCTGTGTTGTCTGACATGTAATATAGTCTTTTACCACCCATCTCCTTCCTTCTGGACCATTCAAAGACCTGACCTCCATCATTAGATCACAAATACAGCACTTTCCACATTTATGATTCCCTTTTCTGGGACTTCTTCCCAACCAAGATGTGAGGTCACCTTTCGGGCCTTCATAGTGGCTCTTGCTCAGTCTGTCTCTTAGACTACTCGCTCTCCTCGCTGTTAACAAAGGTACCGGTCCCACTTTTCTCTTAATAAATTCATCCCCCCAATACTTTTGAAGGATCTCCCTAATATCCTGCCAGTTTGAATTATAAGTGATTATCCTAAGTTTTTCAGTATCTCTTACACTCTTTCGCTTATTATTATTTCATTATACCTGCATCCTTATAGAGCATAACTTCTCTATTGCATTTTTTTGCTCTAGCATATTCCTCATTTATCCACCAATCGGGATAACCCCTAGCCTTAAATCTACTCTTCAGGGCCACTGACTGCTCCATGAAGACTTTATCCGAGGAACAATTCCTCCTCATTCGGATAAACTGTCCGACCGGTATCCCCTTTATTAGGGGTTGGGGGTGATGACTATCTGCCCTAAGTAGGCTATTAGTCGCTGTATTTTTCCTAAAGGTTTTCGTGGCCAGCATACCATTCTCTTTATAAATACACAAATCCAAAAAATTAATGGACGTCCTGTTCCATTCCGCAGTTAATTTGATGTTTCTTTAATTTATGTTTAGAGATTCGATGAACAGCTCCAGCTCTTCCTCCAAACCACTCCACAAGAGCAAAACGTCATCTACATATCGTAGCCACAACATGATTATATTCTCACACTTTAAATCTAACGCCACCCTATTAACATCTTCCATTTCCCAAAGGCCTAGATGGAGGCACGCATATGTGGGGGCGCAAACCGCCCCCATCGCTGTCCCCCTTAACTGCCTGTAGTACTTATGGTTAAACGTAAATACATGATTATTAAGTATAAAAGACATAACCTCAACAACAAAATTAGTATGTTGCTGAAACTCGGTTCCCCAGGAACTCAAAAACGCTCTCACTGCCCCCAACCCCCACTCATGAGGGATGAAGGAGTACAAGCCCTCAATATCGAGGGCCACCAAGATGACATTCTCATCTAAAACCAACCCATTAAGTTTTTTAAGGACATCCCCAGTATCTAAGACAAAGGAGTCCAAAGTCTGGAGGTAGGGCCGTAAGATTTCATCCACATACCTGCCTGCTCTCTCTGTTGGGCCCCCAATGCCCGATATTATAGGCCTCCCCGGGGGGAAATTTTTATTTTTATGCACCTTGGGGATAGTATAGAAGGTGGGAAGTCTGACATGATCGTTACAGATAAAATCCCTCTCCTTTTTGTTCAGTAAACCCTTCTCCCAGCCAGAAAAGATAAGTTTCTTGAGGGATAAATTAACTTCCTGGAGGGGATTTATGCTCAGACATTCATACTGGCTTTTGTCTGTCAATTGACGAACCGCTTCCATGCAGTATTGCTCTTTCGACATTATAACCACATTCCCAGTCTTGTCGGCAGCCCCCTTTAGTTAAATTAGATTTCCACGTGTCTTTAACTATCAGTTTTCAGTCCACAGCAGAGTCTTCGTGTTCGGAGCAGTTTAGAGTGGTCGATTCTTTAAGCGTAGGAGCTTGGTGTAAGTCCGCTACCACATTGAATCCAGGACAGCTGTAGCTTGTGCTGCACTCCGGGACGTAATACACGGGACAGGTGAAGTAGAGTGAATTTCTATTACAGTTACCTGGTGGCCCGTGGAGTCCGGAGAGGGCTGGATGTGTGAATCCCTGAGACAAGTACGACCTTGTAAGTCCTGCCCAAGTGTAATTGACTGTTACGCTCGTGTATATGTGCTTTTAATACTTGATGAGCATTAGGAACACTGTATGAATACTACTGCTGTCTTTGGAAACGTTATCACTAAGCTGTGGCTCCTAGCTTTTCGACCTAATGCAATAGCAGCATTTTGGCTATTGTCTGCTCCCTCTATTTTTGATTTATTAAAGAAGTGGACTGTGTGACTTATGAGGACTGCTCCTGATCATAACACTTTCGGATGACTCTGAGTCGCTGGTAGGGGGACGCCCCACCATCACCTTTCTGTGGCTGTTTGGATATTTGGGTTGTAATGTTTTTATGATTTTTGTAGGGGTATACTTTGGAGGTAGGGTATGTGAGTCTTTTTGGTAATTTTGTTATTGTATTTTAACTGCTCTGAATAAAAGGTTGTTTATTTTTAGTGATTTATTGGTGTGTACAGCTGGTTGCAACGCATATGGGATGCTTTTTCGCCTTGGGGTGTCTATGCTCCGGCAGTTTATACTTCAGTGTGTGTGTTTTGGTCCCAGTTTGCACCGCACTATTGTGCGTAGCTACACCTTATATTAAGTGGTGCATGTACAACGCTATTGTATTTTGCTGTGACTTGTTTGACTTCGGTTACCGTTTTCTGGTGTGTGGATCAGTTTCTCTAAGTCTCTATATAGTTTGTCCAGGTCTTTTCTGGATATTGCCTACTGTTGCAGGTTTCCCTCTGGGGAGGCCTTTTTAGATTAATGTCTGCTTAGCTGGAGAAATCTGTCAAATCTACCCGTGATTCGGTCTGTCGTTTTGTGGGAGACATATTTGTGTTTTAGGGTGGTGCTGTGGGAAGTAAAATAGGCTGGTGGGTATTATTTGTTGGAAAACCTGTTCCCCCTGTCTCAGAGCTCCCTTAACACGCGTCCTCTATTGTTCATTTTATGATATGAAATGTTAGGTGGGCCCCTGGTCTCATTTTTCTTGATGGGCCACAATAGACCAGACAGACACTGAAGAACAACAGATTAGCCTTTTAGCCACACAGATCTCAATGTAACATCTGTAATTAAATATACTTTAGACTATGAACTGTTTTTGAGCAGCAGTTCTGCTTCTAAGACTGCAAAATACTTAACCCAAGAGGAACAATAATCTGAAGGTTAAAGTACTTTACATGAAGATAATCTGCTTCATTTTCAGCTGTTATAATGCAAAAGCACACGACTGCGAGTCTGCCAGAATTATTGCCTTAAAATAATATGGGTCATTGTTAGAGAAATCACTTTTACACATCCAGCAGACAAATAAATTGCATTACATTTTCCCACACAGTACTTACTAAAACTTAGCATTTTCATCCTATCACCTATAGGTGTATGTTCAAGTGGCCAAATGATGTAGCAACTTTGGAATATACACAGAAAGTTTTAAATGAAGTTCTAAAATAAATTTTAAGAATCTGCATTTATTGCACAGTGCGTCCATATATATGAGGGAATCTGCAGATAAATTCTATATTTCAATTAGGAGCATTACTTCCTGGCCATACAAGTGGGCATGCTCATCCATTTTTTTCTTTCAGGCTTGTGGCTAACTTAATAACAATAAAGAGTTGCAGGGGCAGGCTTATAATGCGGCTGATGGTGTACAGCATTTTCCCTCTGAACCAGCAGCAAGTGCGCTTAAGCCAGCTATGAGGGGGTGGAGCAATTTACTGTTGTAAATCTGGATAGACTGCAGCTATAAGCTTGAAGCAAGAGAGTGCTCATTTTTGAAGGGCACTTGAATGGAGACTACAGTTTCCCTTTAAAAGTTGGCAATGGCTTATGCTGCTTATTCTAAATTCTAAAAAGAAAACTAACCCATCAGTTGGTATTGCAGTTTTGAAAACAGATGGTACTATAATACAAGTAGTTTTTAAAATTAGGACATGTAAAGAACAAATTAATAATATATATATTGTCAGACTTATATGTCAGAAAAATGTTTGTTATATGCATAAAATTTCACACCCAACTGTAAATTATAAGGATATTAGAAGTCACCGAGGAGTTCCGTGACCATATAAAAGAACGAGGCCGCAGGCCGAGTACCTTTTATACAGGGCACGGAACTCCAAGGTGACTTCTAATATCCTTATAATTTACAGTTGGGGGTGCATTATTTATTATAACCTACCCCTTTGTGGCTTCTATTTTCCTTCTCCTCCTGGAACTGTAAGATTATAAGGCTATAATCTTACAGTTCCTCCCATAGAAATCCACTACAGGGGTAGGTTATATGCATATAATGTTCTGTGAGAAACACAGAACCAGAGAAGTGATCCTTTGTTAGGCTTGAGCTAAATGCCAGGAACACAGTAAGATAATAAGGCCAGTAAAGAGCAAATGCATGTCATTTAAAGACGGTGTAAAAAAAGCAACTAAATGAGAATTATGCAGCTTGTTTAAATTAATTTTCGAATGCAAACCCAAACTAATACAACCTTCATTAAGTCCAAACTGTTTTGTGAACTTTAGTTTCCACTACATTTCCTCATGTTTGTTCTTACCAGCATTTCTTTTTAGAGTACACTTTTTGGGTCTATTCTTGAACATTCATTTATATAAACACTGTCATTTTCCATGAACAATATTTTAATAGGGGATTATTATCCTCAGAACACACCCTCCCCTTAAAAATACACAGGGTGAGGACCTAAACTGTTAGGCCCTCACCTTGAGTTACCTTTCATAGCTTATAGTATCTACCTAAAGTTGTGTTCATCCGTCTGGTCCAGCTATGCCCTCTTTCTCAATCTGGCACCTGGCCAACAGGAAGACATGCAGGTGGTGCTGGACCAGATGAAAGAGTGCAGTTTAGGACCTCACTTTGGGTACATTAAAGGAGAGACAAAAGAGAGGGGGTAATATTGGTGTTTATAATATAATGCATATATAAGTCATACTTCAAAAGATGCAGTGTTTCTGTAGTATCAATCATCTAGCACTCTACATTAAAAAGACAGATTTGAATAGTGCTTTGACATTTAGCAGGCCTATTCAGTCTCTGCAACCCTACTGCTGATGTCAGTATTGATGTTGTGGGAGATTTAATCTGTCTCTCCTCGTCTGTACACTGAATGCAGCTTCAAATTGACATCTGAGTAAATGATGGTCACTTTTCTCACTCACTATATCTACTATTTAAACTATAAGGGGTATTGAATAAATTACTTACCAAATTTTTGTTTTTGCTTGCATTTGGAGTGCTTTGTGGAATACAAAGAGTTTGGATTTGTGTTGGTTTCACAAAGTATATCAAAAATATTTATTTCTTCAATAACAGCTTCAAAATAGGTTTCCTTAATAAATTTTATTATTAAAGGAGCATCCATAATGTTTCTTAATAAACTTAAATCTTCTTTTAACATTGAGAACACCTTGGGAACAGAATCATGGTATATGGCTTCAACACTTCTGTCTTCAGAATGCAAAAACGTTTTCATATAATTGCGCCGAATATTCTGATATTTTGTAAGAACATCTTTTTCAGGGTAAAGAAACAAAAATTGGCGTAAACAATATGTTTTTGTGCGGATATTAGATTCTGTGTTAAAGCTGTCACAGATTTGTAATTTTCCAACCAGATGGCGACGTAGATGTAACCTTATATCATCCCACACGGCTTGTATATCCATAGGGGAATCATCATCAACTGCATGTAAAGAAGTTTGAGAAATGCACTGAGAGGAGCTTAAACTTGGAGAAGTAAGGAAGTACACTCTGCATTCATTGTTGAGGTCAAACAGAAATTCCAGTATTATATCTTCTTGATTTTCACTGTTTTTTAGGAAATGTTGCTGCACAGAAAAACATAAAATCATACATTTTGATTAATAACAGTTTTAAAAAGTGTTCATTATGGAGCATCAAACTTTCTACAAACAGAAGGATTATTAAACGAGAGGCTCAAAACTTTGCCCGTGCTATTCATTTGCAGTAGCCAACCTTTTTCTGTAATGTAGTGGATCCTATCCCCCCCCCAACCGCCATAAATGTTTGCAAAAAAAAATAAATAAGAAAAGTACTAACATGGTTTCGTTCCCCCAGCGTTCAGAACCAGCAGCCACGTCCATGATAGGCTGAGATGCAGACAATCACAGACGTGGCTGACGGCAGTGCAGAACTCATGGGGAACAAGGCTCTGCAAGTACATTACCGATTCTTTTTTTGCAAACAAATATGGCACTTGGGGGTGAGATAGGGTCCACTACACCACAGAAAGTTTTTTTTCAAGTGAAACGCGCGTAGGTTGAGAAGGAGCCCAGTGTTTTTGAGGCATTTGAGCATGGACTGATTTGCTACTGTGGAGCCATCCCTGTGGACACTTTCTCCAGACTGCATAACCTAAAGCGGAGTCAGACGAAGAGCAAGCACGAGAAGTTGAAACCCATGGCCGGAGGGAAAGTGTCTATTCAGCTGTTAATGTAGACTGCTATACCGATGTATATATAATATTTCTTTGTGTCAATAAATATTTTTGAATTTTGATTTAAAGTGCGGGAGTGCTAATTTAGGGGTCTGTAAAGGGACGTCTTTTGTACTACAAAAAAGTATTTAATGCTAGGGCACCAGGCAGCAAACAGTGATCGAGAGGGAAGGAGGGGGAAGGGCTGCATTAGGCAAGCCAGAAACCTTTTAGAGGAAAGGTAAGAGGTGCAGGAGAACCGTTTGGAGCAGAGAGGTATGGTAAGGATTTTTAAACACTGTACAGTGCGGCCAATAGTGAGGGAAATTTTACTTTTGGGGGTGGACATACCCTTTTTAAAGAATAGTTCCCTTAGAAAGTGAACTGTTTAATTTTTGAATAAATTGAAGAATGAGAGGTAAAGGAGCAAAGTCTTACCTCCCATTTTTCAATTTATGTAGCGGGCCAAGAACCAAGCATTTAAAGCTGGAAACAGACGGAGCCTGTCGGGGAAGCCAGCAGTGAATAACGCTCAAGGGTAAGTTTAAATAAACAAATCTTTTCTGGCTCAGATATAAAGGGCATGCCCACCATCTTAACAAAAATATGTAAAATGGGTTAAAGGGACAGTTCAGTGGAAATTATCAATATTTGTTAAATTGTTAGTTTGTGTAATGCTTCTTAGTTATTCTATTCTATTCTCTCCCATTTTGAAAAATTAGTTGCATTTATACCCTTTGCTGTTCCCTGCTTTTGACATTATTGAGCTGACATTTCAGGTTCTAACGGTCCTTCTTCTTCCCAGAATGCACCACTTCCTTGGAATGTTCCTAACAGTAAGTTCTACTGATTGGCTGTTGGATGGGTCAAACATGCTCAGATCTCTACTGAGCAACTGAATCAACCCAGGTGCTGGGTCAAGGGTAAGACCGTAATGGTCTCTATTAGGGGTCCTGCAAACAGGAAGTCAGTATTTTGGTTGCATTTATTTATACACAGACACAATGCTGAATTGGCAGATTAAGGTCATTGGGATGGGAAAATACTGCTCTTTTTTCTAAAAAGCATATGTATTTGCACTGAACTTCCCCTTTAAAGGGCATGTCCACCCCCAAAACTATAATCCCCCCAACTACTGGCCCCATCATGTAGTGTAGTGTAATCCTTACCTCACATCCCAGCTCCATAGGGTTCTCCTGTAGTCCCCCCCCCAAAGTCCCAAAAACTGCCCACCAGGAGGCTAGCAGGTCCATATAGGAAGGACACTGCCTGCTACCTGGCCTCAGGTAGATTTTTGCCATGCGTACTGCAGCCCTTCTCCCCCCCTCCCTCCCATTCTACTACCCTCCCCCTAGCAAAAACCCTTCAGTACAGTATTCCCCATGTTTCCCAGCCCCAACCGCATATTTTTTATTTTTAGAAAGCTCCCCAAACTCTTACTTACCTCTCCTCTTTCCTCCGGCGAAGTGAGCTGCCGGCAGCCGCGTCTGTGATTGGCTGCCACTCAGCCAATCACAGACGCGGCTGCCGGTCCCGCCCCTCTGCTTGCATTTCCTTGCAAGTAGAGGGCCGGGAGCGCGGTGGAGGAAAGAGGGGAGGTAAGTAGAGTTTGGGGGGCTTTCTAAAAAAAAAATATAGCGGTTGGGGCTGGGAGCCCAGGGGGGATCTTATATTAAAAATTCAATTTTAGGGTGGACATACCCTTTAAGGACCCCAACAAAAAGTATTTTGTGTTATACTTACAGTATATAACTTCAGAAGCATCTTATGAAAAGGTAAGTAGAACACAAACTATGTTTAGAGCAATAGCTAAGGGTTTTTAACAAAATGCTGTAGAATATGATGAAAACACAATCTGAGGCACAGATTTTATTCTAAATTTAATCCTATTACTTTGCTTACTGTTTTCTATCCAGAATTGCTACCATTTTTTGAAATGGTGGATCCCCCTTTTTTAACCTATTTTCATGTTATTTTTGTGTTTCAGGTAAAAATGCTCCATTTTTATTTATCTGGTAACTGGGTTAGGAATGCTGGGGTAGAGTCTGATAATATTACACAGTGTGTAAACACTGTACAATGGTATTGAGCCAGTATCTAACCATTTACGATTTCATATTTCAAAGCCAAATACCGTTTTGAACCACTTGCCATTCAGCAATAGTAGGTTTGGGGGGTACAACAGTCATGGAAATCCCCCTCCACCACAATGAGCCTCATTTACCTGCCTGTTTACAGGCTCTTAAACTTATGAACCGAAGCGTGTGACGGATCCGTGCATGAACTACAACTTGACATGCAGCGATGCGACTAATAAGTATATTTAGCTTGGGGATTGGTTGTTTTTATTTATGCATATTCTTGTATTGGTGGATTGTGAGGCTTTTTTCATCTGTGTAACAGGATTTATTTGTCAACAATATTGCAGCATTATTTACCCTTTTTTTATTTATTGAGTACTTATTATTATTGTGTTACTTATTTTGTTGGGGTAGTACCTTATATGACTGTAGGTAATAGTGCATCTGAGCTTTCTCTTTATTATATTGTGTATCCTGTCTTAATAATATAACAAAAACGGGCATTTCTGGACACAAATGCGTACATCAGATATTAAAGGGCAAGTCCAGTCCCAAAATTAAAACTTACATACAGGTAAATCACCCCCCAAAACACTAAACGTTAATAGTTTGAAATCTGAAATATATAAGTCTAACCTGAAATCCTGCACAATGTCCTGTGGACCCTGTTTCTGCTTCCTGGTTATTCCAGTTAGCAACTGTCAGTTATGGATTTGACAGTTGACATCACAGCCAATGACTGAATGTTAATCCCCTGTCTGCCTCTTCTGAGCATGCCCAGGCACAGTAGATGCTCAGTACAGGTTTCTAAATTGCTCAGTTTCAGAAGCATAGCAGGCATACAGTAATGAATTCAGAGGACAAACTATGACATATCAACATATTTTAAAGAGGCTATTCTTTCTAAAAGATGTTATTATGAGGGTGGAGTTGTCCTTTAAAAAAATATACTGCGTTACACCACTTAAATATGAATACTAAACAAGTTTCCAACACAAAAAAATGTGTCAGAATGGATTTGAAGCACACGAATTTCAAAAAATGTACCGTCTAGGGCTTAGCGTGAACAAGTCCCAAATTAGTAAACAAAACAGAAAAATAAGACTCTACTATATCCGTTTCTGAATGAAGCTCAGACTTTACAAGAATAAAAAAAGAAGATCCATTTTCAGTGGTGAATATTTCTAATAAAATAGTGATTTTACAATACATGGGTTCCGGGGAATTTTTTACATTTTGGAGGTTTTAGCAAAACATTTTTGGGCAAGAATGTTCTTTTCAGGAATTTACGAGGACAGATGTGATGATAATCTTCAAAGGCGTGGGCATTTCATAGACACAATAATTCACACATAAGCATTTCTAGAGTCCAGTTGAAGGGTGAGTCATAAACACAAGCATTCTACTCGACTAAAATTAATCTTTAAGATGCTACATGTTGCTAACTAGTTTAATTAATCAATAGTATAAAAACTATAAATAATCAGGCCAAAATGATATCTGTCTGTAAAAATGAAAAGTGTTTAACAATAATGTAGTAGCATAAAATGATCTTACCAGTGTTCTAAGGAATCCTATAACATCACTGTGGGGTGCTTCAGGTGTTTCAACACAGCTGGAGTGGTAGTTATTAAGCCAATGCAAGCAGTCTTGGTTGCTTTTTAGCATTTCACTACCACACATTTCATTGACTTCCAGTTTTAAATTTTGCAATCCTTCTTCCATGCTAGAATTAAAAGAAAAAAGATAGAGAGACAATTTGCTGTGCACTTCCAAGTACACTTTGGTTCACAAAGTTTAGTTTAAAATAAATTAGATTATGGGAAAAAATAGTCTCACTGGATGAAGAAAATACAGGAAAAGTAAAATATATTTTGGCATCCTGTAGGGCAGCAAAACTCTCTTTATGTTCACTGCACACAGCTAAACCTTGTGTTTCCCCCTGTGCAAAGGAAAACACTATACATTGAAAATGCCAACCCTGATGAAGTTTTTATTACAGTTGCACTTTTATATTTAGTAAATATTAATAGTGCACGTTAAAACTTATCAATCACATGTAGGGGGGTTAAACCAGAGATGCAATCACTCGGGTCAAATCAATTTACTACAGCCTTTGTGGCTCTGGGTAAATTTCAATTGGGTTCCACCCAATGTGCAAATCTGAATCTAGCAAATAGCTAGTGATGGAAGTCTTGCTAAAATAAGCAGCAAATGGTATATCAAATTGCAAATTATCAGGTTGCATTGGCTGTGCAGGCATTTTAAAGTTAGGATAACTGCTGGTAAATTTGTAAGTGTAAAACTAAGACTGCAATAGGTTGAATGGCAAAAGGTTATATGGAAAAATTGCATTTTTATCAATAGAAACATGCCATACTTCAAAGAACAGATACATTAACTTAAAGGGCATGTCCACCCCCAAAACTATAATCCCCCCAACTACTGGCCCCACGATGTAGTGTAGTTTAATCCTTACCTAACATGCCAGCTCCATAGGGTTCTCCTGTAGTCCCCCCCCAAAGTCCCAAAAACTGCCCACCAGGAGGCTAGCAGAGTCCATATAGGACTCTGCCTCCTACCTGGCCTCAGGTAGATTTTTGCCATGCGTACTGCAGCCCTTCTCCCCCTCCCTCCCCCTCCCTCTCCCTCCCTCTCCCGATTCCCTCCCCCTAGCGTTTAACCCTTTTAGTATAGGCTTCCCACTGGTCCCCCAGCCCCAACCGCATCATTTTTATTTTAAGAAAGCTCCCCAAACTCTTACTCACCTCTCCTCTTTCCTCCGCTGAAGTTAGCTGCCGGCAGCCGCGTCCGTGATTGGCTGCAGCTCAGCCAATCACAGACGCGGCTGCCGGTCCCGCCCCTCTGCTTGCATTTCTCGCAAGCAGAGGGCCGGGAGCGCGGCGGAGGAAAGAGGGGAGGTAAGTAAGAGTTTGGGGAGCTTTCTTAAAATAAAAATAATGCGGTTGGGGCTGGGGGACCAGGGGGAAGCCTATATTAAAAGTAAGATTTAAGGGTGGACATACCCTTTAATGAGTCAGGTACAGGGAAAAATGCTCTGGTATGGTGCCAGCAGCTAAATTAATTATGTTATAAATCTGACAAACTGTAGCTTTGTAACTAGCCTAGGGACTAGGGACTCCATTTACATAGTCTAAACATGGCAAATACACAATCAATAGGTAGTTTTCATCCTTTTCATATATATAACAATATTGTAACAAAACCCTGTACTGTTTCTTTAAAAGACACTGGACAAAACAAGTAAAATTCCAGGCACACTGGATTTTATAGATAAAAAGTTACATTTTATTAATACATTTCAAAAATTTAGTACTGCACAAATGCAGAAATCCTGATGAAAGTGGTCTATTGGTATAAAAGTTAAAACATAACTTTTATACCACTCCAGTGTGCATGGAATTTTACTTATTGATCTGGTGGAACTTGGTGTTAAAGAGAGGATGTGTGCACGTGGAATCACAATGAAACAACCAAAAAAAACTGGATAAAAATATTTTGTATTTTATTGACACAGTATTGCAGAACTGCAACCACCATTTATTATAAAACAAAAATGGAGAGAGGCACACACGAAATGAGTGTGCCTCTCTCCATTTTTGTTCTATTGAATACTTTCCTGCTGTGGCACAGGTTCTGTAGAGCACACCCCATACTATTGCTACCTGGACCCTACACTGCTAAATATTCATTATTTAATATACATCCATCTTTTTTTATTAGAATTTAACTTTTCATTGTTGTATATGTTATCTTACATAAAAAAGTACATTACCTCATTGCATTTTCATTTAATTTCTCCTCAATATCATTAAGGATTTGCTTATATGCTTGATCTTCTGGAAATGTCTCTAGTACACAGTCTAGGAATGTAAAATCAATATGGTCTTCGCCTTTCTTCTCCATGTTAGTACCTGTAAAAAAAATATTAATGCTTGTAAAGCTTCTCATTCATCCAGGCCGTGGTATATCTGTTGTATTCAGTTAATTTAAGTGGAATTGAAGCTCTTGAAGACTTTTCGCTAGTCATCGACTTGCTTTCTCAGTTCAGAAAGACTTTTCCAAGAATATGTTGGCAATAAATACCCTGGAAAGTGCCCCAAACAACATAAAACAGTCAGGTGTTAGAGACCTCCTGAATGCAAAGTGTTAATTTCATTGTAGCTAAGAGGTGTTATTAAAACTGCCCAGTAGTAGCAACCCAATAAATCCACTTTTACAAAACCAATATTACTAACACACATGTTCAAGATTAGCTTTGGCTAAAATTCAGTCTACCTTCAGTCTTACGATATGATTTGCCTTCACAACAAATAAAACATACAATAAACATTTTACATTCATTTTAAAACACAAAAAATCAAAAGCTTACATGGGCAGCATCATAACTTATTATATAAGAAAGACATTTTCTTTGGGTTTACTTTAAATGATAAGGCTTTTTCTTGTTTCTATCTTTCAAGCTGGGGAAACATTTTGTAAACATGACAGCTTAGTTTGCATATATGTATTCCTCTTAGAATTCTTTGTCATTTTTTTTCCAGTTAACTGTCAAAACAATTTATTTTTTCCTTCAGATTTGCATGATCTAGTTAGCCTATTAAAATGAATCTGCATTCATTTTGTCTTGAAAAATCATAATTTTAGATAACCAATAATAGTTATTCCAGAATTCCAAAAGCCTTGTATTGAAACATTAACCCTTAAAGGGGAACTAAAATCCCCAGACAACATTGTTCCAACAGACAGAGCACATTCACAAATATACACGCTGTGCCTCACCTCTCCCTTATCTGTTGCTGCTGGGTAATTTATAAAATTAAAGGGAATGTCCACCCCTCTCTACAAAAATCTATATCTTGTACAATACCCCCCAAAACCTGGACATCGTTTTATACAAAAATTTTAATTCAGCTCCCAGCAAGAGATTTTATACTTGCCTATGGTTACTTGGGATCAGCTCCCATAATCCACCTTGGTTGGGTGACACCCAGTTAAGTGTACACAGTATGCTTCTCATGCTCTGTAGTGCTCAAAAGATTAAAACAAAGAAGCTGCAGCCTTGCTTCATAGAAGCTGACAGCAAATCATAAAACAGCATAGAGATCTGCCTTTATAAGTCACAAATCAGCAGATTCTCCCTCTCAGACATAGTGTTGAGATTTAACTGTGTAAAACTCTGTTCCTCCACACATTTCATACAAAAAAAATGTAACATTTATAGTTTATTTCGTATCAAGCAATTGGGGGGGATCATACGTTAGTCTGGGGATTCATTCAGTCATGGTTTGTTTAGACTACTGAGCCACCACAACATACGCATAGAATACAGGAATGTTTAGGAACTTTGTTTCACAAGAAACAAAATTTAAAAAAATGGTAGTAAAATCGGCTAATTATTTTGTATTGTTGGAAGGCTGAAAAGCTGTCAGAAATGCATGATAACTGGAAAATAGACTGCATGGTAACAATGCATTTTTTTTTTAAAGGGCATGTCCACCCCCAAAACTTAAATTTAACCCATTACTGGCCACATCGAGTTGTTTAAAACAAGCCTTACCTTACATTTCTGCTCAAAATAGTTCCCTTGCTGTGCCCCTCCAAAGTCCAGGAAACTGCTGTGTAGGAGCAGTGTGTGACTCATGCTGGGCCTGAGTCTGCCTCAACCTCGTCAAGGTTTGAGGCATGCTCAGTGCAGCCCTCCCCCCCTCCCTCCCGTTTTTCTGTCCCTCCCCCTAACATTAAACCCTTTGGGTATGCGATAGGGCATGCTCCCCCAGCCCCAACCGCATTAATATAATTGTTAGAAAGTCCCCCAATCTTTACTTACCTTCCCTCTCTCCTCCACTGTTCAGAACTGCTGGCAGCTGCGACCGTGATTGGCTGCCTCTCAGCAATTCCATGCAAGCAGAGGGCCGGAACTTCTGTAGGAAGCCATAGCAGTATAATGTATGGGGGGGGGGGGTCTCAAAAAAAAAAAAAAAAGGTCCCACAACCCCACACACATTTTCCAGACTGTCAGTCACTGCTAAAACATTTAACTACTGGTATGTGCTGCCTTACTAGTTAAATGTGCACAGAACTCACAGGCATTACTGTTTGAGGCTCAAGCAGGAGAGTGCACGGAACTCACAGGCATTACTGTTTGAGGCTTAAGCAGGAGAAAGCAGAGGAAATCTCAGAAGGGTGGAGCTTAACATTCAGCAAACCAGTAACAAGATGTCAGCAACTTTTAAGGCACAAAGCTAGGCTCTGGAGGGGCATAGGTAAAAAAAATATGGCAACGGTATTATTAAAGCTGCAGCTTCCAAATAAACATAACTTGATTTTACAGTGCACTTATCCTTTAAGGTGGACAGGGTGATGCAATTATGCTAATCAAAGGACAAGATACACCCAATGTTGTAGCAAATGGTTAAATGTTGTATTACTAAATGTCCCTCAACATGGTTCCAGTATATCGAACCAAGCGAGGGGTTCGGGGCAGGCTGCAAACGGCCACCGACAGGATACGGTGAGTGCCCTTTATGGAATACATGGAAGTAATTTAAAGAATAAATATACGGCAGTTGGAGATTCGATTTATCTAGAAGTGTGTTAAGCGAGGGGCTCAGGGGTGCACTTAATCAAAGTGGGATTACCCCAGCCAATTTATCAGTGTATGGGCTGTTGTATTTATAACTGCGATACAAGCCATGTATGGCTGTTGTTTTTTCATGACATAATGAACCATTATCTGAATCCACAAATGAGGATTCAGATAAGATGCATCTTAGTGGCACATAATTTTTTTTTCTTCAGTGAATGACAACTCTCTCAATATAAACCAATGGTGTTTCTGTACAATAGAGAGCAATTAGTAAATGTAATTTGCAAAAGCGCCAGAAACAAACCGGTAAACGATAGCAATTAACTAAATATAAAATTAAAGGGCATGTCTTACCTGACCCGGTTCCTCACTGCTCCTCCTCTGCTCTGCAGCTGACAGTCATTCAACTTCCTGGTTGCGGCTATCAGTTAAGGCACAACGTGGTGTCACGCCTGTCACGTAATTGCCTGACAGCCCTGACCGGGAAGTAGAGCAGCTGTCAGCGCTGAGCCCCCCTGCTCGAAATAGGATCAGGGGGTGGTTCCCAGGTGGTGAGGGTCAGGTCCTTTCAGAGGCATCTTTGACAATTCTTCCTAATGCAAAAATGAGGTTTGGGAGGGTGCTTTACCGCAATATTTAAAGTTCTTTTTTCTTGACTGGACTTGACTTTTAACCAAGTAAAAAATCTGCAGGCAAATGTAACCTCCTACCAATTGTCCTTTTTATTCTAACTTTATTATTTTGCCAATCTGGTCAATAATTGCAGCTGGCACCACATTGAATAGAGAGGTACTAGCTATCAAACTGTGAACGGTCACATATCAACTGGATTAAAGGGTGTCTCCACTGATGGAAAAACTTTTTTTTTCCCCTATATGAAATTTCACCTTCCCCCAACCCCCCTCTACCTACCTTTTTCCCAAAAAATCAGCTCTGTTCCTTTGCAGCAGCCTCTGCAAGCTGTGTAGCCCTGGGGTGTGTCTGCTACTGTGCTGGGCAGGCTGTCAGTCAATGTGCATCATCACATGCATATTCATGATTTCTGCCACACCCACTTGACCCCAGTGATGCCTGATGAAACAAAGCCTTTCCTTCCTGTCTCTATGATCTATCACAGCTGATGTGCATGAGTGCAGGGAGAGACAGAAGGGGGAAGTTACAAGGTTCAGCCACACAGCTTTATGTAAGGAGACTTTTTTTAACAATTGCAAAAGTAATAGAATTTATAGGGGGAGGTGTGTGTGTTTTGTAAGGGAGACAGAAGGTGTATTTCAGAGCGCATGCTGGGATTGTCACTAGCTGTGTTGCAGGGGGCCTGGGAGACAAGGTGTATTTCGAGAGGAGCTGGATTGTCACTAGCTGTGTTGCAAGGGGCCTGGGAGAGAGAAGGTGTATTTCAGAGGGGATGCTGGGAGTGTCACTAGCTGTATTGCAGGGGGGCCTGGGAGACAGAAGTGTATTTCAGAGGGGATGCTGGAGTGTCACTAGCTGTATTGCAGGGGGGCCTGGGAGACAGGTGTATTTCAGAGGGGATGCTGGGAGTGTCACTAGCTGTATTGCAGGGGGGCCTGGGAGACAGAAGGTGTATTTCAGAGGGGATGCTGGGAGTGTCACTAGCTGTATTGCAGGGGGGCCTGGGAGACAGTAGGTGTATTTCAGAGGTGATGCTGGGAGTGTCACTAGCTGTACTGCAGGGGGTCAGTAGCTGTATTGGAAAACAAACACACACACACACACACACCTCTCCCTCCCGGAGAAGCTCGTGCTGATATCTCTTGCTGCCAGGGGAACATGACGCCTACGTTCCCATTGGCTGTCGGCACTACAGGCGGGGTCAGCTAGTCCCGACTACGGAAGGGACTTAGTACGCATGTCCAACAGGAGCGCGCGCGTCGGCAAAATAGGAGGCAGACGGGCATGTCAGGCAGAGGCATCTTGCAGCAGTACACTATAAAGGCAACTGATCGGAGCTTATATGGAACAGAGTAACCTAAGATTCCAGGTATGACTTACTTGACCTATAAACTGCTATAATAGCCAATGTCATTTTTTTCAGTGGAGATACCCTTTAAACAAAAAAAATCTTAAAGAGAAAAAGATGTGATCCTGGGGGAGGGCTAGGCCACACTAAAGCTTTTTGCGATCTGTTAGCGCTTGAGAATTATGGGGTGCCGTTTGTTCCCAGATCATTTTGTAACAAAAAACAAAAAAGAAATTCAGTGGTAACAAAATATATAGAGTGAACAAAACCAACACTTTGGGGACAAAACTATCAGGGAGATTCAATAAAAGTTCTTATCGTTTAAAATGGTGCTAATTTTGCCCCAACCAATCAGATCTTATTTAACATTTAAAAGCTAACATCTGATTGGTTGAGGCAATTTGGGTGACAATACTATAATTAGTCAACCAAAATAAATTCGGTGGTAACAAAATACCTTTAGTCAACAAAAAACAATCAGGGTTATTCAATAAAAGTTCTTATCGGTAAAAATTGTGCTAATTTTGCCCCAACCAATCAGATGTTAGTTTTCAAATGTTAAATAAGATCTGATTGGTTGGGGCAAAATTAGCACCATTTTAAACAATAAGAACTTTTATTGAATCCCTGAATGTGTTTTTTAGAAAACTATATTTAGTCGACCAAAAAATTCTGTGGTAACAAAACATATGTTTAGTCAACCAAAAACGACTGTAGCACCAAAATGTATATTTTGATGACCAAAATCTTTTTTGTGAACAAACTGTACAGTGGATTAAAACTGAAAAATTTTTTGTATACAAAAAGTGGCAAATTTGTAGACCAAATACATCTTGTAGCATAAGTGTATGGTTTTTGTACACAAAAATGAACTAAGGAAAAACAAGCATACTTGTCTTACAAATGCAATTTTGTGCACAAAGAGTTAAGAAAATACTACTAAATGGCACAGTCCTTACTTTCTTTTTATGGGCAAGGCCCCTACTAGGCAGCACGCAAGAATCGTGATACGCAGCGAAATCGCATGCGGTTAATCATGAGATTCATGTGTGCTACCCTGCATGTGAACTACAATTGCTTTGATGTTATCCCCCATCACATAGCATACGATGTGCATCAAAAATGGTAATCACATGCTCTGTGAAAAAAAGTGTCGGCAGCGCAGGGCAGTGGAGATAGTGGGGCCATCCCCATCCTCTTCTAGTGTGCACTGAGGGAGGAACTGGATACCTGACTTTAGAGTTGTTCTCAGTTAAATTTTCCCTTAAAGAAACCAGCGAAATAAGAAACCAACTACAGCCTCATCTATCTAGCTAAAGCAGTGACGTCCACCGGTGGCCCGGGCGCCAAAATCAGCGTAAAAACCCATGCTACTTGATTTATTATTGGGTTTGCATTGGTTTTTCACTAATTTTGTGCTGACTGCTATTTTCAAAAATTCTTGAAAATAAGGCAGCACAGCCTATGTAATATAGGTAGCATTGAGTTTTGAGCTACCTTGCAGCACAGAACTTAATGCCTTTAAGGACCTTGCAGCACAGAACTTAATGCCTTAAAGAATTGTAGAACAAGTCTATCAATCCTGCTCACCTAATAATTTCTATGGAAGAATTTTGTCCACCAAATAATTTCCATTTTTTCTGTTCACCAAATTATTTATGTAAAACAAATTGTTCACCCAATAATGTTTGTAAAACAAGTCTATCAATTCAGTTCACCAAATTATTTCTGTAGAACAAATTTGTAATTTTTTTTGCGTTTTATACATTTGGTACATTCGGTCAAAAGTTCAGTGAATTAGTGAAATGATACATTTATTAGTAACCTTCAAATGAACCTTTAGATTTGCCCATTAGTTTCCACACTGGCCTGACTGTATCTTTTTTACCTTCTGTCTGTCCTTTCACTTTTCTTATCATTTTACTTTGCTCTATTGATTGTGGTAAAATGGATTCCAGAAACATTAAGCTTGCTGACAGACACAATATTGAATTTATCAAAAATAGTAGATACCATATCTACTGGAACCTCTGATTCTACGGTAAGTGTGAGTTGTTTTTATTAACAGTACTGATATATGTCTTTTGCTGTCTGCAACTATTTATTATCATAAAATATTAACCCTTTCCCTGCCACAGATCGTATATTCACGATCTGTGCAGAGAATGCTTTAACTGCCACAGATCGTGAATATACGATCTGTGGCTTCCCCCCTCCAAAAAATTTTTTCCCCCCTGCTAGGGCCGATCGGGGGGCAGCATTCAACTGCCCCCCTAGTCCCCTCGATCCCCCCTCGGTTTCGTCCAAATCCGAGGGGGGGATCAGGAGATATCCTACATTGAAGTTTTCCCTACCTTGAAGCTGCCGGTCCGGAGGAGGAAGCTGAATGGGAGACCCCGGTGACATCACAGAACTTCCTCCTTCACCGGGGTCTTCCCATATGGAGGTACACTGCTGCCCCCGGTGGTCCAGTGGAGGTACTGCAGCATGATCTATGGAGATCATGCTGCAGTCCCTAAGTATAGAAAAAGCTGTCAAGCTAACAGCTTTTCTATACATTTTGTGAATGGAACTCAAAGTTCCATTCACAAATAGGATTTTTTCTAAGTCTTTGCTACTTAGCGAAGACTTAGAAAAAAAATGGGGACAGAGATCAAAATTTGGTGATCACTTCTGATCACCAAATTATTGATCTTTGCCAATGAATGAAAAATCACTTCCTGGAAAATGATTTCCGGGAAGTGATTTTTCTGATCGGATTTCGAATTGGAAAACGGGCATTTATGCCCGTATTCCAAGTTCGGTATCATTCCCTAAGATGATCTGATGATCATCTTTGGGAATGATCGGGGAAAAAATGGGGAAATACACACAAAAAAATTCTTAAAGTGATACACACACCCTTTTTTTTTTTTTACCCTAAAAACTATTTATAAATTAGAAAAAAAGTTGTCTTCTCCAAGCTCCCCAATGTCCCAGTGATATCGGTAAAGTAAACGCGGATACTTATTTGTACGATTTCAAGGGAAACTAAGCCTTTTTTTAGAAGGAAATTTTGCAGAGGTACCAATAAAAGACCGTATTGAATTTTTAGGATCAGTAAAGTGTGCAAAACTGTGTGTGACTCTCCATAATAACGATTTCACTAAAATACCACTAAAGGGGGAGAGTGTGTGTGTGGGGGGTGGGTTGTGGCGTTTTTAAAAATTTTTTGTAACTGCACTTCTAAATGCGTCCATTTGAGCTAGTTGTGTGGCCTCGTCTCTGTTTGCACCCACGCAAATGGACACCGTTTGATTCAGGACATGTGGGAGATTGCTATTTAGTGGGTTTTTTTTGCTTGTCAAGTGGGTTGGTAGGTAGGATTTCAACCCTTGAATCATCTTATTTTATTTTTCACAAAATCTCGTAAAAACACAGAGTTTTTTGGATCGCTGGGTTGGAATTCTTCATGCATGTATGAAAGCATGGCACCGTAACGTAGCTGAAGGTGTGTAGATTCCAAAAATATATAGTTTGTGGGGGGAATTTCCATGTTTCGGGACTGTTTCCTTAGAAAAGGGTAAGCTGTTTCAAATTACAGAGCACTTTGATTTTTTCTTGTAATTGGATTTGTGCATGCGTCCCATTTGAGCTAGTTGGTGGCCACGTCTCTGTGTGCATCCACGCATATGGCATACCGTTTGATTCAGAACATGTGGGAGATTGATTTAGTTGTGGGGTTTTATTTGTGGGGGGCATTTCAAAGTTTTGGGGCTGTTTGAAATTACAGAGCACTTTGATATTTTTCTTGAATTACACTGGTGCATGCGTCCCATTTGAGCTAGTTGGTGGTCACGCCCCTGTGTGCATCCACGCATATGGCATACCGTTTGATTCAGGGATTTGGAAGATTGATAATTGACAAGTTTTTTTTACATGACATGGAAATTTGCCATGATTTTAACTTTGAATTGTATTTTTATAAATTTTTCCTGAAAATCTGGTAAGAAAGCGAAATTGTACAAAAACTGCACCCACACCATTGGTGGTATGCATAAAAGAATCACACCATTGTGTAGCTGAAGGTGTGTAGAGTCAAGAATATATAGTTTTGGGGGGTATTTCTAATATAGAGGGTGTGTTTAGTCTGACAAATCTGAAAAGTTTCTGTAATTGGGCCACTGTTCATTGGCTCACTTTGTGGCTATGTTGATTCCACGTCTGCGTGTGGAACCATACATAGGGCATACCGTTTGATTCAGGACATTTGGGAGATTGATATTTGGTAATTTTTTTTTACATTACTTGGGATTTTGGCATGATTTCTACCTTTGAGAGTGTTTTTTTTTCAAATTTTTTAGAAAATCTGCTAAAACTGTGAACTTCTACGAAGAACTGCGCCCACACCATTGATGGTACGAATGAACAAACTACAGAATTTCGTAGATAAAGGTGTGTGGATTCGGGAAATATATGGTTTGTGGGGGTTGTTTGTGGGGGAAAAATTGCAGACTGTTCAAATTCAGATTTGACTGAATATTTTTGCTGTTTCTGAGCATTGTGCATTGTTTCACTTTGTGTCTTTTGGCTTCCACGTCCACGTGTGTAACCACACATATGGCATAACGTTTGATTCAGGACATTTGGGAGATTGATATTTAGTAGCTTTTTTTTACATTCCATGGGGTTTTGGCATGATTTCTACCTTTTGAAGTTGTTTTTGTTCATTTTTTCAGACAAATGCGAACACGAAGAACGCGCCCACACCATTCATGGTATGAATGAACAAACTACAGCGTTACGTAGCTGAAGGTATGTAGTTCTGAGAAATATAGTTTTGTGGGGGTATTTCCAAGTTAGAGGGGTGTTCAGTTTGAAAAATCTGGGAAAATGCTGTTATTGGCTCACTGCGCATTGTTTTACATTTTGATAGTCGCTCCACGTCCGTGTGTGTAACCACACATATGGCATACCATTTGATTCAGGACATTTAGGAGATTGATATTTGGTAAGTTTTTTTTACATTACATGGGGTTTTGTGTGTGATTTTGTAACTTTGAAATGTATTTTTCTCTATTTTTCCAGAAAATTGTGTAGAAATGCGAAATTCTATGAAGAACTGCGCCCACACCATTGATGGTATGAATGAACGAACTACAGTGCTACATAGCTGAAGGTGTTTAGATTTCAGGAATATATAGTTTGTGGGGGGTATTTCTGAGTTATCAGGGTGTTTTGTGGAAAAAACTGCAGACTGTCCAAATTCGGAGTTGGCTAAATATTTTCGCTGTTTCTCAACCATCATACATTGTCTCACATCGTGGCTTTTCGCTTCCACGTCCGCATGTGTAACCACACATATGGCATACCGTTTGATTCAGGACATTTGGGAGATTGATATTTAGTAACTTTTTTTTACATTCCATGAGGTTTTGGCATGATTTTTACCTTTTGAAGTTGTTTTATGTTCGTTTTTTCAGACAAATGCGAACTTCTACAAAGAACTGCGCCCACACCATTGATGGTATGAATGAACAAACTACAGCGTTACATAGCTGAAGGTGTGTAGATTTCAGGAATATATAGTTTGTGGGGGTTATTTCTAAGTTACGGGGGTGTTTTGTGGAAAAACTGCAGACTGTCCAAATTCGGAGTTGGCTAAATATTTTCGCCGTTTCTGAGCCATCGTGCATTGTCTCACTTTGTGGCTTTTCGCTTCCACGTCTGCGTGTGTTACCACACATATGGCATACCGTTTGATTCAGGACATTTGGGAGATTGATATTTAGTAACTTTTTTTTACATTCCATGGGGTTTTGGCATGATTTCGACCTTTTTGAACGCTGTTTGATGTTCATTTTTTTTGAAAATCTGGTAAAAGTGCAAATTTCTACGAAGAACTGCGCCCACACCATTGATGATATGAATGAACGAACTACGGCGTTACATAGCTGAAGGTGTATAGATTTCAGGAGTATATAGTTTGTGGGGGGTATTTTTGAGTTGGGGGGGTGTTTCGTGGAAAAACTGCAGACTGTTCAAATACAAAACTGGCTAATTTTTTTTTGCTGCTACTGACATTTGGCACTGGTCACGCTCTGGGTTAGTTGGTAGCCATGTCTCTGGGTACACCCATGAATGTGGCATACCGTTTTATTCGGGAGGGGTTAGGCTTTCATATTTGAGATGCGTTTGAACTTTCCTCCACAGTTTTTAGCTGAAATTCGCATTTGATTTTGTCTCTGATTTTACAGTTGAGGAAAAAAAGGAAAATGTGAGAAAGTAACTTACAATTTGACGAAGAGCTGCGTCCGGGTACCTGCATTTTGATCGAAACTAACCTCACTCGTAAAATCCTGCGAGTGTGTAGTTTCTAAAAATATCTCACTTGTGGGGATAGTTTAGATAATTTGGTAGATATTCTATGTTAACTGTTAGTAGTGGTTACACATTTTAATTTGGTGTAATATTCTAGGAGGTGCAGTTTTAGTTTGGGGGGTTCTCCTGTACAGGAAAAGTCGGGTACCTACATATATCTGGTATCGTTGTACTCGGGAGTATCTGAGCTTTTAGAAACAGTAAGATTTTTGTGCGTAACCTTAAGATAACTATAAGTAAAAATGGGAAAAATCCATGAAAATTTGCAAATTTTTCATTTTTTTTACATATTTTACCCATAATTCCAGTAAAATTTCCAGAAAAGTTACAAAATTCTGTTACCATGTTAAAGTACACTTTGTGCTGAAAAAAACAATGTATAATATTCCTGATTTACTGCAAGGTTTCCTACTGTAAAATTAGTCTAAAGCGATTAAGGGCAAAATCCTGAAAATTCTTCTGGCAGTTAACGCAAAAAAAAATGAAAATCTCCTGGCAGTGAAAGGGTTAAAGGAATAGTTCACTCTCAAAGTCTTCCAGCAGACTAGTACACTCTAAAATCAAGAATAAGTACACTCTAAAATCAACTGAATTCTATTTTCAATCTGCAGCTTTAAAGGATAAGTGCACTGTAAAATCAAGTTATGTTCATTTGGAAGCTGCAGCTTTAAAAATAACGTTGCCATTTTTTTTTTTTACCTATGCCCCTCCAGAGCCTAGCTTTGTGCCTTGAAAGCCTAGCTTTGTGCCTTGGAATTTGCTGACATCTTGTTACTGGTTTGCTGAATGTTAAGCTCTGCCCCTCTGAGATTTCCTCTGCTTTCTCCTGCTTGAGCCTCAAACAGTAATGCCTGTGAGTTCCGTGCACTCTCCTGCTTGAGCCTCAAACAGTAATGCCTGTGAGTTCCGTGCACATGCGTGTGCACATAACTCACACGTATTACTGTTTGAGGCTCAAGCAGGAGAAAGAGGAAATCTCAGAGGGGCGGAGCTTAACATTCAGCAAACCAGTAACAAGACGTCAGCAACTTCCAAGGCACAAACTAGGCTCTGGAGGGACATAAGTAAAAAAAAATATGGCAACAGTATTTTTAAAGCTGCAGCTTCCAAATGAACATAACTTGATTTTACAGTGCACTTATCCTTTAAGTAATGGGTTTCTTTTTTCCCCCATAGGGCCTTCCACAGCCTACATGTAAGGTCTTGACATCTTGGATTATGCTTTTGGTGTCTGTAGCTCTGCCCTCCGAGATTTCCTGCCTCTCCTTCTGTTGTGTGTCAGAAAAAACATGGCCCGTTGTGCCCCCACACGTGTGACATCAGCACACCGCGCGGCGGCGCAACAGGATACACATTTTCTGAGACACAACAGAAGGAGAGCCAGGAAATCTCGGGGGGTGGGGGGTGGAGCTACAGACACCAAAAGCATAATCCAAGATGTCAGGAACTTCAGACCTTACAGGTAGACTCAGGAGAAAAAGAAAAATGATACAGATTACTTAAAGTCCAGCCCTTAAATCAAAATTTACATACAGGTAAATCACCCCCCAAAACCCTAAACGGTAATAGTTTGAAATGTGAAATATATAAGTCTAACCTGAAATCCTGCACAATGTCCTGTTGCCCCTGTTTCTGCTTCCTGGTTCTTCCAGTTAGTAACTGTCAGTTATGGATTTGACAGTTGACATCACAGCCAATGACTGAATGTTAATCACCTGTCTGGCTCTTCTGAGCATGCCCAGGCTCAGTACAGGTTTCTAAATTGCTCCATGAGGCATCCAGAAGCATAGCAGGCATACAGTAATTAATTCATAGGACAAAGTATGATATATCAACACATTTTAAAGAGGCCATTCTTTCTAAAAGATGTTCTTATGAGGGTGGAGTTGTCCTTTAAAGCTGCATCCTCAATATAGAATTCAGTTGATTTTAGAGTGTACTTATCCTTTAATGTATTGATTGAAGCCCGGGAGGTTAAGGAGCAATGCCTTACATGCCGTTCTTCAATCAATAGTGAAGGGTTCAGGAACGAAGGTAAGAAGAAACCTTTTTGCATGATCCACCTCAGCCACACTGAAATCTCTCTAGATATACTGAATCACCCCGCTCTGTGCCTCTGCCTTAAAGGCATGAAGTTCTGTGCTAAAAAACAGCTATAAAAAAAAAAAAGGGGGGGGGGATGATTCCTTCCTGACTCCAAACGGCAATCCGAAAGTATACCTGGATCAACCAGATCTACAGTATATGTATTAATATCAGTAATTCTCAATATTTTTTAGTTATAGAAACTTATCCAGGCCATTTTAAAGCTATTCAATGAACTTGCCATTACCACATCTGCTGGAAGACAGTTCCACAGTTTCACCATTCTCACTGTAAAGAAACTTTCCTAACTTGAAGCTGAAACTTCTTTTCTTCCAACCTTAAAGGATGTCCACAAGTCCTCTGATATAACCTATTTGTGAACAATGCAGCAGGGTTTATTGTATTGCCCATTAATATATTTGTATATGGTGATTATATCCCCACGCAAATGTCGCTTCTCCAATGTAAACAGCCCAAAACTTGTCTAATCTAGCTGAATATTTAAAGGGGAACTGTGGTCTCCAAACAAGCTGAATTTAGTTTCCTACCTTTAAAATGAGCCATCAACCACCTCTCTACGTGCTCCACAGCACAAGATATAAAGAAATGACTGACCAGAAAGTTAATGGGTGTGAGGATGACAAGTGACATTCCTAAGGCTTCTCCTGCACAGTGCCGCCAGCGAGCACAGCTTCAGGCTCCCTCAGTGTGTGAGAGAGACAGGAAGTCCCTCCTCCTCTCTGCTGTGTGAATTCCTGACAGAGTAGGTAAGGGAATCTACAGTCCTTTTTCCCCACTATGTGAAAACAGCCTTTTCAGGCAGAGTTCTCACTCTGTCTAAAAAGGCTGTTTCCACAGAGTTTTCTGTAGGGGGTCTGAGTGGCCCACAGCACCCGCGAGTGGGTGGGGCTTATGTACCCATGAGTAGGCGGGGCTTGTGCAACTGCAAGTGGGCGGGACTTGTGCATCCACGGTTGGGTGGGGCCACGGCACCAGTGGGTGGGCGGGGCCACATGGGGCTGTAAGAGAATGGGCCAAGGGGGCATGCAACTGGAGGGACCATGGGGTCCATGAGTGGGAGGGACCAGGGGAGCTGCAAAGGGGAGGAGGAGACACAGGGCAGATTGACTGACATGGTTTCAGAGCAGGAAGTGCAGGGGACCTGGTGAAGCTGCTGCCATATCACACACAAAAATGTAAATATCTTCAAAACTATGTAAAATAAACAATGGAAATAAATTGCAAAACTTATCAGGAGAGCAATTCCTATCAATGTACCTAAAGTTATTTTTGGACCACAGTTCCCCTTTAAGCCCCTCCATTCCCCTTATTAATTTAGTTGCCCTTCTCTGAACTGCTTCCATTTCCAAGATGTCCCTTTTGTATATGGGATTCCAAAACTACACCGCATATTCCAAATGAGGCCTTACCAGTGCCTTGTAAAGAAGGAGAATAATATTTTTCTCTCTTGAATCTATTCCTCTCTTTATACAAGACAGTATCTTGCTAGCTCTAGGCATGGCTGTTAGGCATTGTTTGCTAGAGCTAAGTTTGTTATCTACCAGAACCCCCAAATCTTTTTCCATTACAGATTCACTTAGCACAGAGTTATTTATGGTGTAGGTGACACAGGGATTATGAAATACAAAATGCAGCATCACCTTACATTTATCAACATTTATCTCATCTGCCATTCTGCTGCCCATTTTGATAATCTATCTAGGTCTGCTTGCAGCACTTGCACTTCATTTGAAGTTCCCAAAGCTCAGCATAGTTTAGTGCCATCAGCAAACACAGAGACCTTGCTCTCAATGCCCCCTTCTAAGTAATTTATAAACAGATTAAAAAGAAGTGGCCCCAGTACAGAACCGAGGCACTCCGCGTAGAACTTTAGCCCACATAGATGTAGCTCCATTTACCACCACTCTCTGTTTACGATCCAATGACCAATTCTCTATCCATGAACAAATGTTTTCTTCTAGGCCAACAGTCCTCAGTTTATAAATCAGTCGCCTATGTGGCACAGTATCAAAAGCTTTCGCAAAATCCAAGTATACCATATCCACTGCTGTGCCTGAATCTAAATTCTTACTCACTTCTTCATAAAAAACAATTAAATTTGTCTGGCATGATCTATTACTCATAAATGCTGACTACTACTAATAAGATCAGTTCTGGAGACAAAGTCAAGGATATGATCCCGTAACATATTACATAGGTTGCGCTGCATTATTTTCAAGAATTTTTAAAAATAATACAGTCAACACAAAATTAGTCTAAAACTAATGTAAACCTAATAATACATCAGGTAGCATGGGTTTTACTCTAATTTTGGCTCCGGGCCACTGGTTGGGCATAACTGCTTTAGATAGATAGATTAGGCTGGAGTTGGTTTCATATTTAGCTAGTTTCAAGGGAAAATTTTACACAGAACCACTCTAAAGTCAGGTATCCAAACCCTCCCGACAGTCGCAGAAGATTCTGAGGTGGTTTGCTGCACTCTTATGAGACCACCCCAAACTTCTGTAAGCACCTATATTCTCCGACCCCCAGAACGCCCCTTTTATGTCCGTAATGCCCTTAGAATGCCCCATCTCCATGCCCTCTGCTCCACCACCAGATAACATCTTATGCCATGCCCTCTTCCTGTCTCCACTGCGACTCCCCACCCACCCTGCTGGGAAGCTACATTTAACAGGGTGAGATGTCTGTAAAGTAAGGAGTTAGGGCTAGGCCCCACTAGCGTTCTGCCTAGTGGGGCCTTGCCCATAAAAAGAAAATAGGGACTGTGCCATTTAGTAGTATTTTCTTACAGCAGAGATTAAAGGAAACTATTTCCATTTACCAGAATTTATTTAGGTAATGAATGACGATTACCATTTTTAAAAGGGAAGTGTATCATATACCAGATATTTCTTATTAAAGGGACACTATACTGAAAAAATGACTTTGCCTCATCTTAATCTTTAATTGAATACATGTAAGTAGCACTTAATCTGATTTGCATGTGTTGCTGCATGCCTTCAATCCAGCACACATTTTGTTTAGGAGCAATATCCCCCCTCCCTCTTTTAACCACTCCCACTTCCATCCGACCTGACTTTTTCCCCACAAAACAACTGTCAAGTCTGCACACAGCATTCCAACTGTCAAAACTCTGTCACCATTCCAGCTTAAGTAAAACTACTCACAGAAGAATAGTTTTTGAGAGCAAGGAACTTGATTGACAGCTGAAATATAAGAAGTTTTTGATTGGATATCTAAAGAAATCGGGGGCAGATAAACAAAAAAATGATACAGTGGTGGTTGGAAAGAATTATAGTTTTCAGTTATGGTCAATCTAAAAGAAATCAGTATAGATGCCCTTTAAAGAGTTTAAAGGGCATGTCCAACCCCAAAACTATAATTTCCCCCACCACTGGCCCCAATGTGTAGCGCAATAAAATCCTGTACTAAAAACATACACTTGTGCTACAATATTTATTTGGTCTACCAAATTTTCTTTTTGCCAACATGTTACTCTATCATTTTTTGTATACAAAAAATATTCTGTTTCAACCCACTGTTCATTTTGTTCACTAAAATAGATTTTGGGCATCGAATATAAATATAGTTGTCTCCAAAATGTTGTTTTTTGATGACTAAATATGTTTTGTAAACACCAAATTTATTTTGTTCGATTAAATATAGTATTGTCACCAAAGTTTTTGTGGTATGATTTCCTACCAGTGGATTTATTTTGGTCAACTAAATATAGTTCTCACTAAAAATTTATTTTTTGTTGTCTAAATACATATTTGGTTCCCACATAATTTTTTTTGGTCAGCTAAATATAGTTTTGTCACAAAAGTATTTTTTTTGTGGTCTAATTGATCTGGGGACAAACGACACCCCATAGAGAATCACATGCCAGTGTATTACTATGTGGGTGGCCACTAGGGATCACTATTTTTATTGGACTTTCATAAAATCCCAAGCCCCACAGTCAGGGCTGAAATCTCATCCAAGGAATGGACCTAGCAGCCCTTCCACCAGAATGCCACTCCAAATCCAACCACTCTCCGCCCTCCTTCTCAGGCCTGTGGAATATCTGGCAACCCTGGTGGTCACATAGTTTGTGCCGTGATAAAAATATATTGGGCAAATTGACATTGCGGTGGCGCTTTCCCTGACAGTGCATCCTCTGCCGGTCTGAATAAAGCGACAGAAAAGGTTAGAAAAACTCCTGACTTGGGGTCAAGTTAAGTGAAATGTCTGACCCATTAGATGAGGGATAACGAAGGGTATGGCCGTTATTGGATGTAACCGCCTCTAATCACCACACAACAACACAATCTCAAACAGTGAGGAGCAATGGTTTTCCTGAGACATTATACAAAGTTGCCAATAGTCCCGCAATTTCTGTACATTCCCGGGTTTTCGGTAGCAGTCCCGCTATCCTGAATTCCCCGGGAAAGTTTCGAACCGGAACACAGTACCTTTAACAGGAATTGATCCTGTGCTGCGCCGGTATCGCGGCCGTAACCTGGCAACTGCGCGCAGCCGCTGACAGGCCTCTGTCTGCTCAGTAATCTCCCGTATCCCTTCCCCCTGCGTGCGTGATGGGACGTGGTGACGCACATAGAGGAAGTCAAGCTTCAAGAACATGCCGACACTGATCTAGTGCAGGTTACGGTCGCTATACAGGCGCAGCACAGGATCAATTCATTTTAAAGGTACAGTTTTCCGTTTCGGCCCAGATCTCGGGACTTATCCCTGGAATTCAGCATAGCGGACTGCTACCTAAAACCCGGAAATTCTGGGACTATTGGTAACTTTGGAATGTTGCAGATTCTTACTTACCTGTGTTGTCTCAGGGTTACTGTAAACTGGGAGTGATGTGCGGTAACGGCTGCTTGTGCCTCTGCATTACAGGGATGCTGGGTCTGTGTCTGTAAGTTGGCCAATTCTATAACCCCAAATTCATCAACTATGTGTAGATTTCTTTTAGTTATTGTTTGCAGACACATTTACTTTCAGTGCCCGGATCACTCAGCCTGTTGGCAATCAGAAAGACAAAGACAATGACCTAAACAGATACCATGGTTCAGCATGTTTATTTTACACAGATCATTAGGGTTATTCAATAAAAATTTTCGTTAAAAATGGTGATAATTTTGCCCCAACCAATCAGATCTTATGCTTGTGAAGGTTCTCATTCATCCAGGTCGTGGTATATCTGTTGTATTCAATTAGATCAACTGGACTTGAAATGTAGTTCTTGAAGACGTTTCGCTAGTCATCCGACTGGCTTTCTCAATTCAGAATGACTTGTACAAGAATCTGTGGCAAATTATGTACCCTGGAAAATCCCAATTAGCATATCACAGCCAGGTGTTAAGGGTGTATTTCTAATCATTTTGGGGAGAAAACCCTCAAACTTGTACGGCAATATGAAAAGACAGCAAGGAAATTGGCAGACTACAGAAACCACCTGCGATTTAACCTCCGATGCAGACAACAAAGGCTAGTACCATGCAGTATACGTCTGGATTCCACGGTTAAAGGCATCAGAGCCAAACAGATACTGCAAAAGGCTCAAACACAGCTCCTAAGTGAACGGGTACGACAGACACATTTTACAGTCGATGCTTTAATGCACAACATTAGTCAACTAGAACAGAACCTGGCCTCACAGCTACCTGTGTCCATCTGGGAAAGAGTGATGGAGTTCACCAAACAAGCACAGCTTTCACAGCACTGTAAGGGCAAACAAAGGCAACAGAACAAGTTCTCTATTCTGTCATCCCAGAACAGCCCCAAAGGAGAACAACTACCTTGGATACAAAAGGAGGGAAGTGTCACTTCATCAAACAAGGAGGAATGGGTGAGAAACTTGTCTAACAGGACCCTGACCCAGCCAGAAATGGAAGTCCTTGGTAAGGGCTTGAATTTTGCCATCACCCCTAAAGCCATCCCTGTGGTGGATATTATAGCAGCCACAGAAGCCTCTATCCACAGTAATAAGGTATCACAGAGTGAGGCAGAACAACTTCGCCTTAAGGTATCTGCAGCCTTAGCCAGTGCTAAAACTCCTTCATCTAACCTGACTACACAGGAAAGAAGAGCCTTAACATCCCTCAAGAAAGATTCCAGTATCACCATTCTACCGGCAGATAAAGGAAGATGCACAGTGGTACTCAACACCTCAGACTACCATGATAAGGTGACCATGCTCCTGGCCGATAACAACACATATGAGGCTTTAACAAGGGATCCCACCAGCCGTTACAAGAAAAGAGTCATAGACTTACTACAACAGCTTCAAAAGGATAAAGCCATTGACCGAGCAATGTATCATCGCCTCTACCCTGGTGAGGCACATCCATGCATATATGGACTCCCAAAGATACATAAGGAAGGGGCCCCACTAAGACCTATAGTCAGCAGCATCAACTCGGTAACATACAAGGTGGCAAAATATCTAGCTAACATCTTAGGACCTTTGGTGGGAAGTTCTAAGCATCACATCCAGAACTCTCAGGATTTCACCAACAAGATTGAAGATATAGTACTCGGTGTAGAAGAAACTATGGTGTCCTATGATGTGACATCTCTCTTCACTTGTATACCCACCAAGGAGGCTGTTGACATGGTGAGAAAACGGCTGGGCCAAGACAGCACTCTTACCAGCAGAACTGATCTCAACCCAGAACAGGTGTGTTCCTTGTTGGACTTGTGCCTGAATACCACCTATTTCAAATACAGGGATAAGTTCTATAAGCAAAAACATGGATGTGCTATGGGATCTCCAGTTTCACCTATTGTGGCCAACCTTTACATGGAGGAGGTAGAAACACAGGCGCTTAATACCTTTAAGGGCATAGCACCCAGCCACTGGTTCAGATATGTTGATGACACCTGGGTTAAAATCCACCAGAAGGAAGTACAAGCTTTCACAGAACACATTAATGCGGTGGACCAAAACATTAAATTCACAAGGGAAGAGGTACAAAACAACAAACTGGCTTTCTTGGACTGCTTGGTAGAAGTTAAGGAAAATGGTAAACTGGAAGTAGAGGTTTACAGAAAACCAACACACACAGATCAGTATTTGATGTTTGACTCCCACCACCCTTTAGATCAGAAGCTGGGGGTCATCAGAACCCTGCAACACAGAGCCGAGAACATCCCCACTAGCACAGAGGCGAAGGCTAAAGAAATGAAACATCTCAGAGGAGCCCTTAAAACTTGTGGATATCCAGACTGGGCCTTTGTCAAAAGAAGTAGAAGGAAAGAAAAGAACACGAATACCAACAGTGAAGGGGAAAAGCAAGACAGGAGGAAGAACATGGTCATCCCATATGTAGCAGGGGTCTCCGAGAAATTAAGAAGAATTTTCAAAAAACATCGTATCCCTGTCTGCTTTAAACCGAACAACACACTGAGGCAGCAATTGGTACATCCGAAAGACCCAATACCAAAACACAAGAAAAGCGACATCATATATGCAGTGCAGTGCAGTGAAGAATGCTCTGATTTGTATGTGGGGGAGACCAAACAGCAACTGCATCAACGTATGGCCCAGCACAGAAGAGCCAATTCCTCGGGTCAGGACTCAGCCGTGTATCTGCATCTTAAGGATAAAGGACATACCTTTGAAGATTGTAATGTTAACATACTGGCGAAGGAACGTGACTGGTTCAAGAGAGGTGTTAAGGAGGCCATTTATGTGAAAATAAAGAAACCAAGCCTAAATAGAGGTGGGGGGGTTCGACACCAACTGTCTGCCATGTACAATGCTGTTTTAACACCTTACTCTGGGCGTTCCTATAACACCTCTTAGCCACTATCTAATCACACCCTTAACACCTGGCTGTGATATGCTAATTGGGATTTTCCAGGGTACATAATTGCCACAGATTCTTGTACAAGTCATTCTGAATTGAGAAAGCCAGTCGGATGACTAGCGAAACGTCTTCAAGAACTACATTTCAAGTCCAGTTGATCTAATTGAATACAACAGATACAATCAGATCTTAGTTAACATTTGAAAGCTAACATCTGATTGGTTGGGGCAAAATTAGCACCATTTTTAAATAAAAGAACTGAATGTCTTATGAAAGGTCATTAATCCCCATATTATATCATGATCATGTTTATTTCTGCCGGGGTTCCAAAGAAACTCTAGGGGCTCTTCAAATGTTAGAATGTTTGTACATAATTGGAGATCATGGCTGTAAAGTTTTTGACAACAATATGGCAAAGGGATCATTGACCTAGCAAGTTTATCCAATAAAACTCCCTCCAATTAAAAGTTTTCCCTGGGCCTGGTAATTGAATTGGTCTATTTCCATCTATCTAATTTTGTGGCCAAGCACTGCTAACATTAAGAATATTGTTTGGTGGAGGTTGGGATTTCTTAAAAGGGAATTAAACATAATTGAATTCAGCATATTTTTCCTATATATTGAGGTGTTGATATAGTTGTATTATATAATCTTGTAAATCAAGTTGTTTTGTTGTCGGTACAAATTTAGTCCTTCCCACTAGCGAAATTAAGTTGACGATACCATATATTTGGATTTTCTCTCCTCTGTTTCAAATTTAGTGAGCAGCTATGTGTTTTAGTGGTTTTGTTTAAAGGGCATGTCCCGCGTAAACAATTCAATAATGTACAGCAAAAACTCAAACTCCAGTTTCATATTATAGTGGCACTTTATAAATAAACTATACATACATAGATAATTCCTAAACATGCCCCTGAAGGGACTTTCCTGACCCGGTCCCTCGCTGCCTGGGTTCCACCCCCTGCTGATGTTAAGAGCTTGTTTCAAGCAAGAACAGCAGCAGTGAGGCAATTCCTGGTCGCTGCTGTGCAGCAATTGGGCGTGACATCACGTTGCACCTTGATTGATGGCTGCAACCAGGAAGAAGCACTGCAGAGCAGAGGAGTAGCAGAGCAGCGAGGGACTGGGTAAGGTAAGTCCCTTCAGGGGCATCTTTGAGTGCTTTCTATATTGCGAAAAAAGGGGTGGGTGGTTGCTGTACATTAATATAGAACACTTGTTTTAGGCTGGACATGCCCTTTGAACAAATCTTTGTGTAAGTAATTATCAGTTATTAAAGGGTTCATCCATCTTTAAAACCTAAAACTGGTTACTTGTCAGATATCTGCCCACAACCCCAACTGCTATTTCTACTAGTTTATTGCAAGCATTTGTAACCAGATATTAAATAATTAGTTCTTTCACTTTTACAAAGGTATCTTCCTCCTCCCTCTGCTCAATCAGCTTTTTTATAAGCTTGAGCATGTGTAGTGGAGGCAGCAGCAGGGGAAACAGCACTTAATAAATGTTTATGTCCTCAGTCACAGCTTTGATTAACTGGATTAAGGGAGGAGTCTGCTTACTCTGCCAGAATGGTGGCAATAATTATGCTTAAAGGGTATCTCCACTGGTATAATCAAAATTTTGGTATTTAGTTTTACTAAAGAACACGCATGCGCATAGAAGGCAGTCTGTTGGGACCTGTCAAAGGCCACAGCGGAGGAGTGATCAATTGTGTTCCTTACCTTCTCTCTTGGCTCCTGCAGGTTTCATTGAAGAATGGGAGGTAAGACACAGCTCCTTTACCTCCCGTTCTTCAATAAAACTAAATACCAAAAATTTAATAATACCAGTGGAGTTACCCTTTAAATATCTGGTTAAAGGGTAACTGTGGTCTTGAATTCTTACAAACTAGTAAGGATTTTATAAAAAGCCTTCCATCGTACCTTCAAAATAAAGCCTAAGTCACATCTCTAGATAAAATTGGTGAAAAATTATTGCTGGAAAGGTTGAGCAATATTATTTCCAGCTTGAACACTTCCTGTTTTCAGCCATGTGACCAGCCTCTGCCTGCATTAATAGGCTCCCCTTCTCAACTGTCAATTTTTTTCTCAGGTACTTCTTGTTTTCCCCAGCATTTAGTCTTAACTGAGCATGCTTCTCCCCTAGGGCAAAGGGGTGGGGCAGAGGTCTAGTGATGTCACACAACCTACTGGAAGCAGGAAATTTTAATATTCACCCCAATGTAATTTCTCACAGGCTGCAGCCAGAGATGTGATTGTCAGCTAATTTTAAGGGAAATACTGCAGGCTTTCATTTAACCCTAACTTGTTTGGAGACCACAGTTGCTCTTTAATAACACATCTAATAATGTGCTTAATATATCAGTTGGGGACAGGTAACAGACATGTGACCATTTTTATTTTTTAAGGGTGGACACAAGTTTTCAACATTTTGCTCACGTTTTCACAATATATTATCTGTCGCAAAGTGGTTATTACATCACGAGTACAGGGAGGTTGTGATTGAAATTTATTGCATCGCCCCTTTACTCACCAGCTATTAAATAACATATGATGATAGTCATTACTTTTCTTATTGACTCAAAATATAAAATCTTTGGGGGCTAAACCCCTTTGTCAGGTGCATGACTATTTCTGTAATACTGATTGTGTCTTTCTTACATTCATTGTTTTGCATTGTAAGAAGTTTGAAAGAGACATTTTCTGAGTTTTATTGTTTAAAAACTTTGCAGAGGGAGTGTGGTTTCTGTTTCCTCTGAGTTACAGGGCCCTTTCAATTTATTTTTGCTCAGTTGTGTTTTTATCACAACTGGAGCTAGCTTGCCAATACAGCTTGAAATGTACGCCTGCTAGTTAACATACTAAAGTCTCATTCTTCCAAATACATTGCACAGAAAGAAGATACAGGATACCTCCTGTTAAATGTAGTTTAGTATTGGGAAAGTGAATTGGCACTATAGTTGCCCTTTTAGGGTTTTGTATTAAAGTTTATTAGCCAATGTAGATGTAAGGTGATGCATTTGGGGTCTAACCCTTGCAGTGCCAGCAGAATTTTAAAAAAAAAATTCTGTTAAGGGCCAGCAGATTTTTCATGATTTTGCCCTCAATCGGTTTAGACTAATTTTACAGTAGGAAACCCCCAGTAAATCGGGAATATTTTACAGTTTTTTTCAGCACAAAGTGTACTTTTACTGGATTTATGGGTAAAAAATGCAAATTTTCATGCATTTTCCCTAGTGTTATTTATAGTTGTCTTAATGTTCCGCACAAAGATCTCACTGTTTCTAAAAGCTCTGATACTGCTGAGTACGATGATACCAGATATATGTAGGTACCCCACTTATCCTGTACCCCTCCAAACTAAAACTGCTCTTTCAAAAATATTACACCAAATTAAAATGTATAACCTTTTCTGACGGTTAACATAGAATATCTAACTAAAATATCCTCACAAGTAAGATATTTTTGGAAACTACATACCTTCAGGAGTGAGGTAAGTTTTGATCATACCCGGGCGCAGCTCTTCATCCAATTGTAAGTTATTTTCTCACTTTTTCTTTTTTTTCCTCAACTGTAAAAGACAAAATCAAATGCAAATTTCAGCTGTAGAGAACAGTTCTAAAGCATCTCAAATATGCAAGCCTAACCTCTCCTGAATAAAACAGTATGCCACATTCACCAGTGTACCCAGAGACATGGCTACCAACTAACACAAAGGGGGACCAATGTCAAATGGCAGTAACAGCAAAAAAATTTTAGCCAGCTCTGTATTTGAGCAGTCTGCGGTTTTTCCACAAAACACCCCCTTAACTCAGAAATACTCCTCACAAACTATATATATTCTTGGAATCTACATACCTTCATTTACGCAACGGTGCCATTCTTTTATGCATACCATATGCAATGGTGTGGGTGCAATTCTGTGTAGAATTTCAAACTTTAACCAGATTTTCTGGAAAAATGTACAAAAATATATTTCAAAGTTAAAAATCATGGCAAATTCCCATGTAATGTAAAAAAAAACTTAAGTGTCAATCTCCCTATAATACCCTGAATCAAATGGTATGCCATATGCATGGTTGCACACACGGACGTGGAAGCCACTAGTCACAAAGTGAGCCCATGCACAGTGGCCCAATAACAGCAACTTTACAGATTTTTCATTCTAAACACCCCTCTCTAACTCAAAAGTTCCCCCCAAATCTTTTAGCAGATTTTCTGGAAAAATAAAGAAAAAAATAGTTTAACGTTAAAGGGACAGTTCAGTGGAAATTATCAATATTTGTTAAATTGTTAGTTAGTGTAATGCCTTCTATTCTACATATTCTCTCCCATTTTGAAAAATCAGTTTATTTCATACCCTTTTGCTGTTCCCTGCTGTTGACATTAGAGAGTTGAAATTTCAGGTTCTAACGGTCCTTCTTCTTCCCAGGATGTACCACATCTTTGGAATGTTCCTAACAGTAATTTCTACTGATTGGCTGTTGGATGGGTCAAAGATGCTCAGATCTCTACTGAGCAACTGAATCAACCCAGGGACTGGGTCAAGGGCAAGACCATAACAGTCTCTACTAGGGGTCCTGCAAACAAGAAGTCAGTAATTCGGTTGCATTTATTTATACACAGACAAAATGCTGAATGAGCAGATTAAGGTCATTAGGATGAAAAAATACTGCTCTTTTTTCTGAAAAGCATATGTATTTGCACTGAACTTCCCCTTTAAAGGATAAGTACACTGTAAAATTAAGTTAGGGTCACTTGGAAGCTGCAGCTTTAAAAATACTTTTGGCATGTTTCTTGTTTCCCTAAGCCCCTCCAGAGCCTACCCTTTTCCTTTCAAAGTTGCTGACATCTTGTATGTCCTTAGGTGCATGGTTAGCTCTACCCCTGCGAGATTTTCATCTTCCTCCTGATTGGTAAGCCTCAATAGGTAAAGTCAGGTTTCCACTAATGGCTAAATATCTAAAAAATAAAACCCATTTCATGAGATTCCCAAGGATCAACCTTTTTGGAAGTGGGACTGTGTTTGTGTTTCCTTTACCTATCATTAGCATTTTTCAGCCCCACTATATGTGTTGACCCATTTTTAAATGTAGTCTCGTTATAACCAGCTGTCAACTGTGGATTGCACAATGCAATTCAAAACACAGCAGTGGGGTCTACCTATATAATCCCAGAATTGTCAATTGTATCCCTTTTTTTCTGTTGGCCATGGCCGTCTTGACAATAACAAAGCTCTGTGTAATATAATGTTGATTTGGAGAGAATAACTTGTATATGTGCTAAAGCATTATAAAAAAAAACCAAAAAAAAAACCAAAAGAACTGTTCTGTTGTCTGTCTATATTAACTATTGAAAAAGAGTACCAGTATGTATCCATGTGCCTTAGACTTTGCTTGCTGTTTAACACATCTTAACAAAGTATATGCCATTTAGAAACCATCATATCAACATTCTCATCCTGATCTTGGCTGAAAATAATAGAGTGTGTCACTGTCAATTTTGCTTTCTCACGTTCGTTTTCTTTCACTTCATCTGATTTTAATAATCCCTGTCAAACCACAAACAGTCCACATTACTTTACTGACACAGGATCTTTCAAGTAGACAGAATCTCAACATTCATTTAGCCACTACAAAAGAAAGCTGTCCAGCTGGACAAATATTATTTCCACACTTGACAATCTCTACTGTTAAGCATGCTTTTTAATTTTAACACAAGCTGCCAAGTAGGTGATATGAGCTTCTTGTTCAGTACAGACTTACTAGAAAGATTAGCAGAGCAACATCAATAATTGTCCTGGAATATCCTAAGATTTCCTGGAAATAAAAAGGCACAAGTAAAATTTGAGCACATTGTAAAAATTCATAGTGAAGAAACATATTTTCAAACATCCTTTCTAAGTTGACAACTTTATATTTATATTGGGTTATAGAGTATTTGTCTGCACTTGTATAATGTTTAGGCTGAGGCACCACAGGATCGGATGCTAAAGCACGTGAAATTCGCCACCCAAATTGACATGCACTGCCATGTGTTTCTTGCATGCTAACTGATCGCAAAACACTATCGTATGTTTGTGAGAAACGTGCTAGTGTGGTGTAGCCCTTAGAGGGCACAGCCTCTAACTTTATTTGTATTCATACTTCCCTACTGGTGTGATGCTCAGGAGTGTAACAATAAAAAAATGCCATATTGGCTATTTACTGATCCACAATGCAAAATTTCCATGTTAAAGCTACGATTAACTATTTGCAAATGGTTAGCACCACTTTAAAATGGTATTTGCAGTGGTTTGTGTGGAAACAGTTGTCTGTGCATCTGCAGCAAGCAATTTAATGTCACATTTTTGTGATCATTTTAACACCGACCTGAAAATGTAAGTTACACCAGAGCTGCAAATGTGATATTAAAGGGTATGTCCACCCTTGAAAATATTTTTTTATGTTATTCCCCCTGTCCCCCCAGCCCCAACCGCTCTATTTATTTTATTAGAAAATGCCCCAAACTTTACTTACCTCCCCTCTTTCCTCCGCCGTGCTGTCAGGCCCTCTGCTTGCGAGAAAATGCAAGTAGAGGGGCAAGACTGGCAGTCGCGTCTGTGATTGGCTGAGCGGCAGCCAATCACGGACGCGGCTGCCGGGAGTTCATTGCAGCAGAGGAAAGAGGGGAGGTAAGTAAAGTTTGGTGCACTTTCAAATAAAATAAATAGAGCGGTTGTGGCTGGGGGGACAGGGGGAATGACATATGTAAAGGGATTAACATTAGGGGAGGGAATCCTAATCGGGAGGGAGAGGGAGAAGGGCTGCAGTACGCATGCCAAACTTCTCCCGGAGGCCAGATAGGAGACAGAATCCTATATGGACTCTGCTATCCTCCTGGTGGGCAGTTTTTGGGACTTTGGGGGGGGGGAATTCAGGAGAACCATATGGAACTGGGGTGTGAGGTAAGTATTAAACTACACTACATGATGGGGCCAGTAGTGGGGGGATTATAGTTTTGGGGGTGGACATGCCCTTTAAATCTATGCTGCGGGTGAGATGGTGATTTGTGGCTCTTAAAGGAAATGTACACTTTGCCTCATTTCAATCTATAAATAAATATATGTAAGCAGCACTGACTGATGTGTTTGCTGCATGAATTTAATCCAGTACTTGTTTTGCTCAAGCTTAGTCTCTCAGTCCCCCAGCCCCCTGTCAAAGTATCTGTCTCTGTGAGGGCAAGCATGCTTAGTAATCCCTAAGAGGCAGCATTAGGAGAGGAAATTTCCCACCATGCAGTTCACCTACCAACTGTCGCCATTCCAACTACAGCAAATATATTCAGAACATAATTTGACTTGTTCTAGCTTTCAATTAATGAACAGACAACAATACTTTTATTAATAAATCTAGCAGTCATATACTGTTGTTATAAATCTAGTTAGGTATAGCAGTCTTGGTCCTCTTTCAGATTGCATGGACATGAAGGGAGATTCAATAAAAGTCCTTGATGTTTAAAAATGGTGCTAATTTTTCCCCAACCAATCAGATCTTATTTAACATTTGAAAGCTTACACCTGATTGGTTGGGGAAAAATTAGCACCATTTTTAACAATAAGAACTTTTATTGATTAACCCTAATGGTCTTTTGCCGTATGCTTGAATGAGGATTAAGTGGGGTTTTTTTCTAATGTTTTTTTAGTGGCTTAGTTCACACTAGTGAACTATCGAGGGCTTGTTCACACTACATCAGTTTGTGTCTGATTTTCAAACGCAGGTGTGTTTTAAAAAACAGACAGACAGTAAAACCCTGTAAGATTTCATATCATTAGCACTTGCTGCGTTGTATTTCGTTCCAGTTCGTTTAAAAAACGCACTTCTGCACACATTTCTGTCATCTAAAATGCATGAAAACGTGGTATAACCGATAACGCCTGTGTTCTGCATTTCTGTCCATTTTTCGAAAAGGATGCCTGGGAATTCTTGTGACGTTATTTCAGTGTTCTTTGGTCCTGTCCCCTTAAATTTGAAAATGTACAGAAATGCAGAAAAAAACAGACACATTTATGATAACGCTCACTCAAACGGTTAGCAACAGGCACAAAAAACGTGTTAACACAGTGTCTTTACTAGAGCCCCAAATAGTAGGGTTGTGCTGCAGGGGGGTCAGCAGGTCCCTGTTTAGAGAGAGCCCAATTAATGTTAAACCCTATGGACCACACTGCCTTTGTGTACCTAGCCTAACACAAAAAGGATCTCTCAAATTCTCGAGTTACAGTGACTGAAGGGGAGGCGGGGGGGTAGAACAGCACAGCCCACAGCAGGGAGTGTGTAAGATGTATACATTTTTTCTTTTTTAACGCCTCCCACTCGATGGTCCCTCCCCCTTGTGGGGCACCTATTGCCCCTCCTCCACAGGAACCGCAGACCTATAAACCCCTACATAAAATAGTGTAAAAACAGAGTTTTCAGACAGAGGCAGAATCAGACAGAAAGCTTAACATTACAGATTCTGCCTCTGCCTGAAAATTCTGTTTTTACACTGTTTTCTGGGGGGAGGGGAGGCATGTTTTAGCTTAGCTCCTATTCCCCCTCCCTTCACCTTCTGTTTGCAACATTGTTGCAGAGTAGGGTGTGGTGAACTCTGCTCAGCCTATTCAGAAACCATGTTGTACGGTCTATGTACAGAACATAGTTAAAGGGAGGGGTAAGAGGGGCTCCACTAAAACGAACAGGAGAGCACTGGAAAATTAAAGCTGTTACCCGATTTTTAACTCCCATTCGCCAATTTCAGTTGCCCTGGCAACTGGGATTTGTCCAGCCCTGATGTAAGTGATTAAGTTAAATTATTTAAATTATACTTGCATAAATAGGTTTTTTTAATTATTTTTTTTATTTGGCAGGTGCATATGCATCCTCAGAGAGAAAATGTAGCCACTTATGCAAAAGCCCCCCAAACCCACTTACCTCTTCAATCCAAAAATAACACGGCCTGCTGTATAGTAAAATACCATTAACTACCAATATAAAAGTCCCCATAAGGGTAATTCCCCCAATTAATACACCAATTAATAAATATATAACAAATTAATTCAGAGAATACAACAGTTCAGTTATAAAAGTATTATCACATCTCCATCTTCATGATAGTGTTTTATAACTTGTGTAACTGAATTGTAGTATTCTCTAAATAAATTTATTGTATGTTTCTTCATTGGGTATTACCCTCAAGGGAATCTTTATATTGGTTCTCTACACTTCGCTTCACCAAAGATTCTTCTAACAGTACTTACACAGCACAATTGCCATGGCTTTCTCTGTTGCTCTGCAGCTTCCAGGTCTGGTTGTCAGTCAAAATAGCTGACATCCAGACCCCTAGATGTCGCCTCTCTGATGTGCGGCACGTAGAATGCATGTACAGTATCAGAGTAGATATTTTCTAGCCAGAAAGGGATCGGTTGTGTTAGTAATGTTAGAATCATCCTTGGTAAAGGTATGTTTAGATTCTGCTATGAGCCTACATTTTCTTTTAGAGTGTGGACATGCCCTTTAAAGATTTGCATGTTGGCATTGTTATACATGGGGGTTTGTGGCTTAAAGGGCATCTATACTGGGAAAATGAACTTTTTTTTCTTTCTTTCCATGTGTTCTATAATTCCCTACAACCTCCAAAGTGTCTTCAATTTTTTCAGATTCCCTCTCTGTCCTGAGATACACCAGTTAGAAGAATACATGATTGCATTCCTCTACTTCTACTTGGACTGTCAATCAAATCCCTGTGACGTGATCCCCCCTCCCTGCTCTGTAATAAACATAGAGATAAGAGCATTAGCAGGGGGAGAAAGGTAGCCTTGATGGTAGATATAAGGCTGCACTTGACCCCCCTTCTTAATAGCTTTAACTGATTGATTATGGGTCACAAAGTGAGAGATCATAAACTGTACAGTTCTCCTTCTTCTTCAGTGTCTCCAGGACAGCTTGCTTTCTATTGGCCACTGTGCGTGCGTGTGTTTTTCAGGATGTTGAATTTTAACTGCTACTGCACATGATAAGCTTGTCGGTTAGCTGGAGTTGAGACATGGAGGAAGTAACAGAAGGGAGGGGGAAGGGGGTGCTGCACACAGATCTGACACCATGGTTAAACAAAGTCACTGACAGAGATAGGATGAAGGCAGCACAGAGTACATGAATTTAACTTTGCAAAGGGGCAATGTGTTTTTTTCACTATAGATGCCCTATAAAAAAAAATGTCCTTTAATATATGTCCAAAATGCTACTCTAGGCTATTGCTATTGGCTAATTCATTTTTCAAAAAACTCAGTGCACATGAAAATTAAGTAAAATGTTACCTTTTATTGACTGTGAAAGAAGAATGCAAAGTTTGTCCCTACCATAAGGGCATTTTATGGGTATATGGCATAATAAAGCCCGTGTAGTAGTTTGGGAAGTTGCCTTGTTTTTGCGCAGGGGTATCTCCACTGGTAAACCCCCGTTTTTTTCTATTTAGTTTTATTGAAAATGGGAAGTAAAGGAGCCGTGTCCTTCCTCCCGTTCTTCAATAAAACATTCAGGAGCCAGGAACAAAGGGAAGGAACTTACCAATTGCTTGCTCTTCCCAACGGACTTAGTAGTCTATGCTCATGCTCAAAAGTCCTTCGGGACCTGTCAGATGATGCGGAGGAGGAGCAAGCAATTGGTAAGTTCCTACCCTTTGTTCCTGGCTCCTGAAGTTATATTGAAGAACAGGAGGTAAGACACGGCTTCTTTACCTCTTATTCTTCAATAAAACTGAATAGAAAAAAGGGTGTTTTACCAGTGGAAATACCCTTTAACTGTTCAAACCAAGTGTGTGCTGAGATTTTCTTGAAAACACACAAACATACAACACACTATGTGTGTATAGTATCTATATACTGGACAAATCTCGGTCACCATGGCGAGTGAGAATTGCTTACTGGCGACCGGTTGTTAATAATTGGGTAGAAGCTTTAATTTCCCTGTTATAACTGCTCTCCTGTTCTTTGTATTTGAGCTCCTATTTACCCTCCCATCACTATGTTCTGCATTTTATCATTTGCAAAATTGTTGCTGAATAGACTGAGTCAGAGTTCATCACTCCCTACTCTGCAACAATGTTGCTTTCAGAAGAAAGTGAAAAGAGGGGGAATAGGAGCTCAGCTAAAACATACAGGAGAGCAGTTCTAACACAGGGAAATTAAAGCTTCCACCCAATTTTCAACACCCAGTCGCCAGTAAACAATTCTCACTCGCCATGATGACCGGGATTTGTCCAGCCCTGAATTATATAGATACTATACACACATAAAAGCTGTTACCCGATTATTAACACAACAAGCAGCCTCTGTGACAGGTAGCTCTGAGGTCCTTATCATGATACTTTATTATGCTGGGAATGAAAAATCTGCTGGCACTGGGAAAGTTAAAGGGAAAGTCCAGCCCTCAAATGAAAACTTATATACAGGTAAATCGCCCCCTAAACTCTAATACTTTGAAATCTGAAATATATAAATCCAAAATTGAAATCCTGCACAATGTCCTGTTGCCCTTGTTTCTGCTTCCTGTTTGCAATTGCAATAAAGCAAGTCAGGCAGTACCTGCTGCATTGCTCTAATTTCGCGGGAACGTCAAAAGGTAACTTCTACTTCTACTTGTTTTTCCAATAAACTGCTCGAAATTTTCAAGTGGTCGATCAAAAAAAAATCATATGGGATAAATATTTTGAGCGATGCAATCTAATTTATCTGATCGATCAAAATGACGATCACATATATGGGGGGCTTAACATTTCAGCTATTAAGTTCCTTAGTATTATAAACTCTTCTGGTATGTATAGTTTTGCTGTAGCTGGAATGGTGACAGTTGGTACGTGAACTGCATAGTTGGAAATTCCCTCTCCCAACGATGCCTCATAGGGATTACTGAGCATGCTTGACCTCAGAGAGTCAGATACTCTGACAGGGGGCTGGGGGACTGAGCTTGAGCTGGATTGAATTCATGCGGCAACACAACCACATCAATTGCTGCTTACATGTATTCATTTATAGATTGAAGATAGCATTATAGAAAGATTTAACACTTATCGTCCTCGCAGTTAACCTTTTTTTCTTTGGTCCTTTAGAGTTTTCTAATAAGTTAAAATAGCCAGTGCATTATCAGAATAACAGGAAATATTGATTCCAACTGTGTTGAGAAACCATAGGAATTTATAAGTTACTTACCTTTTTTAACTTTGAAATTATAATAGGACATATTACATGGAATGTATCCAGATAGCTACATACTGGATAAAAGAGGTTAAATTCTGTTACATTGTGATTAGAAACAGCTGATGAACCTTCAGGTCTCTCAGTAATGGGAGGAGGAAATGAGGTATTTTGCTTGTCGGAAACACTGTATGATTTTGCCTATGATTAAAGGCTATGTCCACCCTAAAAAATTTTTTTTCATATAAGCTCCCCCCTGGGCTCCCAGCCCCAACCGCTATAATTTTTTTTTTAGAAAGCCCCCCAAACTCTACTTACCTCCCCTCGATCCTCCGCCGCGCTCCCGGCCCTCTGCTTGCAAGGAAATGCAAGCAGAGGGGCGGGGACCGGCAGCCGCGTCTGTGATTGGCTGAGCGGCAGCCAATCACAGACGCGGCTGCCGGCAGCTCACTTCGCCGGAGGAAAGAGGAGAGGTAAGTAAGAGTTTGGGGAGCTTTCTAAAAAAAAAAAATATGCGGTTGGGGCTGGGGGACCAGGGGGATTAATATATTAAAGGGGATTATCGCTAGGGGGAGGGATAGTAGAACGGGAGGGAGAGGGAGGGGGAGGGAGGGGGGAGAAGGGCTGTAGTACGCATGGCAAAAATCTACCTGAGGCCAGCTAGCAGGCAGTGTCCTATATGGACTCTGCTAGCCTCCTGGTAGTCATTTTTTGGGACTTTGGGGGGGGACTACAGGAGAACCCTATGGAGCTGGGATGTGAGGTAAGGATTAAACTACACTACATGATGGGGCCAGTAGTTGGGGGGATTATAGTTTTGGGGGTGGACATGCCCTTTAAGGGAACCTGTAGCTCCTGAAACGCGTCAGGTGAACTGTTGCTTTTAATGTGTATTCTAATAAAGATGGATTTTTAGAGGAACTGCCATGAAATGTGTACATGGAGTACCCTTAAAGCAGTCATTTTTTTCAATGTACAATTCCTTTGTTAGTATGCTTGTGATGGTTCTCATTCATCCAGGTCATGTTATATCTGTTGTATTCAATTAGGTCAACAAGAAATAAATTTCAAGTCCAGTTGATCTAATTGAATACAACCGATATATCCTTTGTTAATAGTATTTGTAATGGGTGGGGCTAAAGGTGACTGGTTGGAGCTAGTGTGGAAGGGTCAGGTCACATGTCAAGTCAATGGACATTGGGAGGTATCTTAACTTTTTAGAGTTTGCTCCAAATAATAGGATGATTTGTCCAGTCCTGATATAATTTTCTATCCTATTCTGTGTAGTGACATATTCACGTATTTTGTCTGAAAAGTGTATTTGTTGTATCTATGTAAAAAGTTATTGTTGGATCTTTGCTGTCTGTTTAGGATTGATATTTGTGACAAAAATGTCTATTCTAAGTTAAGAGAATTTATGCAGGGAAGGGAACAAGCTAACTGAAAAAAAGTTACAATATGATTCAGCATAGGGCTATACCAAGCATTTTTTATTTCTTTTTTTTGGGAAATACTTGGAGGCATTCAACATACAGGCTTACAGTTATGTACCTGACCTACAGATAACCCGTTAAGACACACTTGTAAAATAATAAATGTATTAAAATGAATGATGGCCTGTAAAATATTTTTCAAATGTCTTCGTTTAAAGTGTCATCAATTTTCGGCCAAATGTCAAAAGGTATGACCTGCCGTTTTGACACCAAGATTTATTTTATCTTAAAGCTGCAGGCCAGGTATCTTCACATAGCTAAATAGAATCCAATGCAGACTGCATTTTGCTTTACAGCAAATTAGTACAAAGCACAAATAATTAGGTATTTTAAGCGCATACAATTATATTGAATATGTCAATAGTACATGGAGATGATGACCTTCTACAAAATTTATTTGTGTTAAAGGAGAACTATAGTTTGCAAACAGTAGGGTTAACTATTTATAGCATTCAAAAAAAGCCCTGGCTGTGTCCTCTAATCTTGTCATTCTAGGGTATTTGCAGTTATGTTCTACATTATCCAGTGAACCAGGACCTATTTTTGAAGAGAAGAGAGTTTTAATTAAAGGGACACTAAGGTGGAAAAAGGCTTGCCTTAAAGGGCATGTCCACCCCAAAACTAAAATTTAACCAACTGCTGGTCCCACTGTGTAGTGTTCAAAAATACCTTCTCTGCTCCTACTCTGCTCCAAATGGTTCTCCTGCAGTGCTTGTTCAACGTTGTAGAAAGTGAAGAGTAGGAGATGTCTGTGAGTCCCCCGGACTTCCTTGTCCTCGTTGAGGTTTTTGGCATTTGCAGGGGAGCCCTTCCCTCCCACCCTCCAGATCCCTCCCTGCCCTTCCACCTTGCATTAACGATTTTTCTGTAGTGTAGTGTACTCCAGCCCACCCCCAAGAGGCAAGTTAAATTTGTAAAAAAAAAAGGACGTGTCGGAGGAGCAATCGATCGGGTAAGTAGCTTACTTTCTCTCTTGATTCCTGAAGGTTTTATTGAAGAGCGGGAGGTAAGACACAGCTCCTTAACCTCCCATTCTTCAATAAAACTGAAGACAGAATTTTTTTTAAGCAGTGGAGATACCCTTTAAGATCGCAACATGGCTGAAGGCTTTTATAGCATTGCTAGGCCTCCATTAGCTGTCGTAATACCAAATTTCTAAAAGGGTGAACCAACTAATTGAAAGACAATATGTTCTACAAGACTTTACTTTGCATTGTGTTAGCACCAAGGCAATATTAGACTGTACAATAAACATGTTAATAATTGTAATGGTTGTGTTACTAAATTCCAACAGGGCATGCTCCAGTTTGGCCTTGAGCATTGCAGGAGGAACCATAAAAGGCTGCTATTAAGAGTTTTTGTTATTTTTTAGTATATTCAATGTCATCTTCAATGTGAACTTTCCAGCACAGTTCAGTTCCACATAAATCATTTTAAAAATAATTGATGTTTCTGATGATCTTGACAGTAGTCAAATAATTAGTGCTTTATTTAAAGCTTGCATGTGTCAATCAAATTACATTAGACTTCTTATAAATGGTATTATTTAACATTGCTCTTCTACTACATTCATTTGTTCCTTTAACCATTTAGATAGGAATGCAAGTTTCTTAGCACTGCCCTTTTATATTTTTCTTGTTTTTCACTGTTATTTAGAGACGTTCTATGATTTTCATGACTAACAACTCACAGGGCCCAGTTAAGAAATGCACTATTTGCTATCAGGTTTACTTTCAATTGATTTTGTTGAGATACTTCTTCACTAAGTAGCTCTTATTTAAAAAAACTGCACAGAATGTAGGCTGCTTTCCCATGAGCAGCATCATCAGCATGTTATCAGATGTTTACTAGCGGCCACCACTGACAAATGCTACCATTCACCTGAAAGTGGCCTATGGCTGATGGCCTATGGCTGAAACTAAACTGAACAAAACTAAAAGCGCCTTTATTGTTAGAAAAATGGCAAATCTATTTTGAAATGGAATAGAAGGGAATAAACCGTGTACAGTGTGCCCGCCACAGCATTTAATGAAAAATCTAACAGAATAAAGCTAGAATTACATAACTGATACATAGTGACTTGCTTTTTAGCTCAGAGTCACTGAAGCCTTATAACTGATTTAGACTGGTATGTATGCCTGCTATGCTTCTGGATGCCTCATGGAAACTGAGAAATGTAGTGACCTGGTATTGAGCCTGAGCATGCTCTGAACATGACAGCAAGGGGGTTTGCATTCAGTCATTGGCTGTGATGTCAACTGTCAAATCCCTAACTGACAATTGCCAACCAGGAAGCAGAAACGAGCAACAGGACATTGTGCAGGATTGTAGATTAGTCTTGTATATTTCAGATTTCAAAATATTACAGTTTTGGGGGGTGATTTACCCGTATGTAAGTTTTCATTTAAAGGGCTGGATTTCCCTTTAAAGGACAACTCCACCCTCATAAGAACATCTTTTAGAAAGTACGGCCTCTTTAAAATATGTTGATATATCATACTTTGTCCTGCTATGCTTCTGGATGCCTCATGGAAACTGAACAATTTAGAAACCTGTACTGAGCATTTACTGAGCCTGGGCATGCTCAGAAGAGGCAGAAAGGGGATTAACATTTATTCATTGGCTGTGATGTCAACTGTCAAATCCATAAATGACAGTTACTAACTGGAAGAACCAGGAAGCATAAACTTTGGAAACAGGACATTGTGCAGGATTTCAGGTTAGACTTGTATATTTCAGATTTCAGACTATTACAGTTTAGGGTTTTGGGGGGTGATTTACCTGTATGTAAGTTTTCATTTTGGGGCTGGACTTGCCCTTTAAGCCGTGTGATATGAAATTTTTGTTAACAGTTTTAAAGATTGTATGACTAAAAAGTAGTGCATTCTGAAGTATTTGAAGTATTTATCTAAATAACTTCTCATTTCTGTTACAGACACAAAATGTGTTTTTACTTTTAGGGCTAAGGCACTATTAGGCCTTTTTGGATCTTAGGTTTAAGGTTACAGTTCCTGGTCTTTCCTATTTGTCTCAGACACATGATGAGCTGTGTAATAAGCCGCCACACTCGCCAAGACTGACTTGCGTCCTACTTTTTAGTATATTCAATATATCTAAATGTATTGTTTACTCTGTAACACCTCCTTTGTACTGAGTTCAAAGCCTGGTCAAATATTTATAATAAAAAGTGACCAAATTTGTTTTCCTAGGTGCCAGAAATAAAAAGATTTTTTTGTAGTAGTAGTAGATTAGGCTAGACCCTTGTAACATGCGTTAAATTGTTCTTGGCATGGTGGGTTTTATGATTATGTTGTTTAACAGACCATCAAAATATATAAATATATTTAGATTTTTAGAAGTTATTTGGAAATGCTTTTCAGATCGGCTCAATGAATTGTGTACTAAGGGATTCTGGCCTGTAATTCTGTTCTGGTCAACACAGATTTTTCAATCCATGCACCTTTTAAACCAAATTACATAGATAGAGAGTAATGTTGTTATGGTAAAAGTTTACATGCCAGTGCATATATTTATTTTACAGGTACTCAAATGTTATTTTCTGTAATTGTATGAAAATCTGATTTAAAAGATTAAACATATAACAATTATGGCACGCAAAGTGGGTAATGCTATATGTTTACTTGTAAAAGACAAATATTTCTTTATTAACCAAAAGTAAGTGAAACTATTTAACATGTTGTAATAAAAAAAGGTTAGAAATTGATATTTTGAAAATCCTCTCACCAAATGGTTTCCACAGTAATCCATTAGAATTCACTAAATGCGCTGTTTATTATTTCCATTTCTTTCATTTGCAGATGGATATATCATCAGGAAAACGAGTCATTCAGTTGACTGGGTTCAGGGACAGAGAAAGGGAATCCCTAATTGAACAGCTCTTTAAACTTGATTGTATATATGTTGATTCTGAGGTGAGTATAAATGTTGAATCATAACTAAATTACATATTTATCATTGTGGCTATCTAAATGCTACCAACTATAGGGGAACATGGGAAGCAGGGCACTGTTAAAGGTTTGTACACAAGCTCGATTTCTGAGCGAGGAACGACCCCCGACGGCCGAGCGGTACACGAGACAAAAGGCTGTTTCGATCGAGAATCGTCTGTGTATGTGGTCGGTCGTGGGGCGTTCGCCGATCCACCAGGCGGATCAACAAACGACCCCCGACCGAACGCATACACACAGACGATTCTCAACCGAAACGCCCGTTTGTCTCGTGTAGCGCTCGGCAGTCGGTGGTCGTTCCTCGCTCGGAAATTGAGCGTGTGTACAAACCTTTAGTATTAGAAAACTGATAATTATTTACTTAAGTGATGAAAAACGTAGAGATTTTAGGAATATTGAAATAACCGCTTATTTATACACTTTATCTGCATTTCACCACAAAGTTTTTCATTTGGCATCTTGTAACCCATAAGATTTGGGTGTGTGGCTGTTCAGTTTTTGGTGCAATGCTCGACCGAGCAGTCACACTTGTGCTTGTTGGCTGCTCATTCTATGTGTGTCAGCGGCACAAATTGCATGTGTGTACCTATGTAAATCCACTCATGCAGCAAATTATCCAGCTATAAACTGGATAGGAGAAGATTAGCTCTTGGGGGTACTTCTAGTATATTGGGTACTTACATTCTAGGTGCTGCTCTGATCTGAAAACTGCAGTGAAAAGTTTGGTATGTATGTAATATAAAGAAAATATATGAAAATGTTTGTGTTCTGGTATTAGCATTTAAGTAACATAAACAGTTTATGTCTCTTAAAGGACAATTATACTCACCATTCCCTTCGTGCAGTAGCTTTTACCCAGGGTGAGGACCTGAACCTCTAGGTCCTCACCCCGGGATTCACGAAACCTACATCAGCTTGTTGCAGCAACTCTGCTTTGGTAGGCTCCGCCCCCTCCTCCCCGTCGGCGACGAGGCCAATAGGAAGGCACGCTCTGCAACAAGACATTTAGAGTAGTAGGATACAAATGGGCATGCTCAGTGCTTGTCACTGGGGGGCAGAGCATTTTTTTTGATGATGTCACATCTCACCATGCTAGCTGGAAACACCACCCTTTTTGCTGCTATAAGTTTGCATAGATTGCAGCTAGTAGCATGATCCTGTAGTGGTTTTAAAGACAGACATGTGCTCTTATTAATAAAGGCTACTTTTATGTAGACCACAGTTGCCCTTTTTATATTGTCAGAAATATGGAATAGCTAACTGCTTGCTTATATAGCAAGGTAGAACATTTTTTGAAAGCATTGTCTTAATGTTACTCTTTAATACCTGAGGTTGACACCAACTAGTGATTGCTAGATCCATGGTTAATCAAAGATATGATCATATTGCTTTGTATGTGTTCTTTCAGGCCCTCTTTTTATACAATCCTACACAATCTTCGATCTATTTGCATGCTACGGTAAATAAAAGATTACAAATAATATCGTTTTCATTTATACAAACAATGTTATGTACGTATGTACTTGACATGCATTTAAAATATGTGGAATACTGAGTTTTATATTACTGCCTTGAGAGCAGAAACAGATTATTAACTGTAATACTTAGATGGTCTGAAAACAACTTTAAAAGCTAGATCTGCCAATCTCTTGCTCTGATATTTAATTCATTAAATACCAATAAGGTCTTTTTTGTTTTTTAAAGAAATTTGAAAACTGTACACATCTTATTTCAAAGAAGCCATGTAGAAGTGAAAAGTGGCTTGCAGCATGTGCATCAGGTCAGTTACATTTTCTTCCGTTAAATTGCTGCTTTACTTTTGATTTGAAATTTGTCTGAACCTGTTTTTTTGGCTCACGATTCATTTGTTCTACAGGAAAGTGGGTTCTGACGAAAGACTACATAATTAACAGTGTGCAGAGTGGCAGATGGCTTGATGAAACAACTTATGAATGGGGATATAAAATTGAAAAGCACCCCCTTTATTCATCCCTGATGCAATCTGCACCTAAAAGATGGCGTGAACACTTGACACATACTGGTGTGGAAGGGGCCTTTAAGACATGGAAAGTTGTTGTTCTTGTCAACAGATCTAGTAAACAAAGAGAATCATTTGTGAGGTATGATAACTATACCTGTCATTAATACCCATTAAAAAAACAAAATCTGTGTCTTTAATTCAGATTAGTTCACATGAAGCACTGAATGAAATACTTATCTCTTTCCTTTTACCTGGTGTCAGGAAAATGTGTAGTGACTTGGTAAGAATGGGTTAACTATTGGTATTAGTTCTTAGGACCAATAAAAATACCATTCCACCCTGGAACAGTCCTATTGTTTATATTACGATAAGTGAAGCATGGAACCAGGTCTCCTTTTCTAGACAATGTGGAGCCGAACCGTGTATCTGGAATTCTCTCCAGCTAGGGGTCTGGTGGGGACTAAGGTCATCTTAAGGACAGTCATACATGTAAAATAAATGTATTTCGGTATTGGAATATGTAAGATAGAAACCAATATTACATTTAGGAATGGAACAGAAGGCCCTGCAATATGATACCCAACATGGAGCCCTTATTCCCTTGCCAAGGCGAGTTATTAATATCTGGGGAAATATGGATTACACACTGGTCATATTTGGTATTGGAGGAATTGATAATTAATACAGGAGAGGAATATGTGGTCAATATCCCAATACAATGTACATATCTACATTTAAATGGAATCTGTCTAACTGAGGGGGGATGAATGCTTTTGGCTAGTCGTAAATCTGGACATTGCTAGACACTCCCACCTCATGCAATAACCAGGAGTAGGTGGTGTTTCATCAAATAGTTTAAAAAGCCTGGTAGCCCAAATAATGTTGTTCATACTTGGGGACATGCTAAAAACGTGTGTATGGACCCAATGTTTCATCCTGCCCCAGGACACAGGACTTCTTCTAGTGAGTAGGGTCTGTGAATATTTTTATCCTTTTTATTTTATATAACTGTTGTACCGATTGTATGTCATTTTATTATAACACCGTTTTATTTTGTTTTTGTATTATATGCACTGTCCACCTTTTGGAATATTAAATCTAAAATTTAATAAGTATTGTCTTTGATGCTCTAAAAGAACTCAGTTAGCCTCTGATAAGTTTATAGGTGGTTGAATGGAATGTTTTGCAGTGTAAATGCTAATTAACTCTGTGACTGCTTGTGAAGGACTGATGCTAATTAACCAGTTAGTTGCTGGAGTGAATGGTGTAGTGTTAACCATTTAGCTGCCAGGACAGGGGTGTGCATAGTCAGTTAGAGTCAAGAGTGGGTTTTTGGGGGCGTCTTTAAGGCCGTAATTTAAAGTGGTGGCAGCGAATACCGATTAATTAGTCAGATCACGTGCCCAGCGAACTGGCGTTCGTGACACCTGGCTTTAGGATTTTTTTGTTTTTATGTTCATAAGTAATTGAAATAAAAATATTTCTAACAGCACTCTTTTAATAGTAGTTGTTTTCAAAATAAAGGGCATGTCCACCCTAATACTTTTTTTTATATATATATATAATGTAGGGCACCCCTACCCAACCCCAACTGCCGTGTCAGAATGTTAAAAAAAGATTTAGAACATTACCTACTGCCCCTCCATCCTCTGGGGCTGTGGAGAGCGACTGCCGTCAATGGAGAGCACTGTGGGAACGAAGGGCTATAAGTAGCGTTCTAAATATTTTTTTTAACGAAAATGACGGGCTGGGGGTGGGCAGGGATGTCCTACACTACAGAAAATTGAAATAACGCTTGGTGGATGGATGAATGAATATAGATGGATCCGGAGGGTGGTAGGGAGAGGAGAAAAGGGCTCCATTGCCACTGTCCTCTCAGAGGACAAGGAGGAGGCAGAAAACTTTTGGACAGGAAGATACCTCCTACTCTTTAGTTTTCTGGACTTGGGACAAGCACTGCAGGAGAACCATTGTTTTAAACTATATAGAGGGGCCGTTTGGGAGGTGGACATTCCCTTTAAAAAATAAATTTTACAGTATAAATTTCATGTATAAATATTAAGATATTTTCTACTATATGTACAGTATTCTTTTTTAAAGGGCATGTCCACCCCCAAAACTATAATCCCCCCCCAACTACTGGCCCCATCATGTAGTGTAGTTTAATCCTTACCTCACATCCCAGCTCCATATGGTTCTCCTGTAGTCCCCCGTCCCCCCCCCAAAGTCCCAAAAACTGCCCACCAGGAGGCTAGCAGAGTCCATATAGGACTCTGCCTCCTACCTGGCCTCCGGGAGAAGTTTGGCATGCGTACTGCAGCCCTTCTCCCCCTCCCTCTCCGGATTCCCTCCCCCTAGCATAAATCCTTTTTAATATAGTATTCCCCCTGTTCCTCCAGCCCCAACCGCTTCATTTTTATCTTTAGAAAGTGCCCCGAACATTACTTACCTCCCCTCTTTCCTCCGCTGCACTGAATGACCGGCAGCCGCGTCCGTGATTGGCTGCCGCTCAGCCAATCACAGACGCGACTGCTGGTCCCGCCCCTCTGCTTGCATTTTCTCGCAAGCAGAGGGCTGGCAGCGCAGCGGAGGAAAGAGGGGAGGTAAGTAAAAGTTTGGGGCACTTTCTAAAAATAAAAATGAAGCGGTTGGGGCTGGGGGACCAGGGAGAGTACTATATCAAAAATTAGTTTTAAGGGTGGACATACCCTTTAAGGCATATGCCACATAATACAGAAACATTGTGTCCGATAGTCGCAATGCAAGCCATGTATATTTTCTTTATGGTGAGCTTTATTGTGTAGTTGTTAATATAAAATTCTGAAATCGAACTGGTGCATTAGATTTATAAAATATATTTTATAGATTTAACATTTGTAAGATCGTTATGATTTGGGGGAATAATACAGCAAAAAAAAATCAGATACTCACTAACTAAAATATTGTCCAGTTAAAACAGTGTAGTTAATGCAAATATCACCATAGTGTTTTCATAGCCCTGAAAAACACCTGTAAATGAAAGTAAACCATGCTGTTTATTACATTTTAGCACAGTTGATATATGATTTCTACTGCATTCCTCTGTTGTAGAGTTTTGAAGGCTGGGCAAGCAGTTTTATGCAACCAAGAGGATCCTGATGAAGTAGTTACCCATGTTTTTGTAAAAAGTAACTTTCAAACAAACCAACCACTTGAAGCACCATACTACTGTCTACAGTATCTTGGAACATATCTTTTAGAGGTACTTGTGTATTATTAGTCTGCCTTTTATTTTATAGAGAATATAAAGCCTTATTTAAGCAGAACTGCAGCCCAGTGGATTCAGGCTTAAAGGCACCCATTTATCAGGGGTTAGCGTAACTTTAAGACCTTACGCAGCAGCCACTATCACGATATTCCTTTTGGAATTTATCCAAAGCCATAACCATGATATTGAAGTTCCCAGATTTCAGCTCTGGTTAAATCTTTCTGATTTAAGGACAGGCCCACCCCTAAAATCAAATTTTGTATGCAGATGGGAACCCCCCCCCCCCACCCCCCCCCCCCCCAAACCTAGAAACCGTTAGACTTACAATGATGTGTGCCCTTTAGGATCAATATGCTGCCCAATCTCTCCTCTACTGCAGCTCCCGGCTCTTCCTGTATGCTGCAGTCATGGCTGTGATTTGTGGGGTGACTGGGGGATAACAATGGCACTGCTTATCTCATTCTAGAAGGGGTATTCAGTTTTCTAAGTGAGTATAATGGTTTCTAGGTTTTGGGTGGATTTCTTGCTGCATACAAAATTTGATTTTGGTGTTGAACATGCCCTTTAAACTATTAAAACGAGGAGTAAATGTTGGAAATCAAAATGTCAGAACACTGCAAAAAAAACTAAATTATATTCCAAATTCATAAGAACTATATATATATTTTCAAGCTTTAGAACAATATAAATGACACTTATATATTTTAATTTCAGGAACCAGTTGAAGGCGCATCAAAAGAAATGACAGAAGAGCAGATTAACGGCATAAAACATATAATATGGAAGCGCTTTTGTTTTGCACAAGTGAGCCTACAAAACACACTTACCTGAGTTAATCTCCAGCTGCTACTCTTTCAAATCAGATTATAGTCCTGCTTAGCGTGACCCTTAAAGGGCATGTCCACCCCGAAATTTAACTTTTGATATGTGGTAGGGCATGCTCCCCCAGCCCCAACCGCATTAATATAATTGTTAGAAAGTCCCCGATTCTTACTTACCTGCCCTCTCTCCTCCGCTGCAGTGTTCAGGCCCTCTGCTTGCATGGAATTGAAAGCAGGGGGCGGGACCGGCAGCCGCATCCGTGATTGGCTGAAAGGCAGGGAGGGCTGCACTGAGCATGCCTCAACCTTGATGAGGTTGAGGAAGTCTCAGACACAGCATGAGTCACACACTGCTCCTACACAGCAGTTTCCTGGACTTTGGAGGGGCACAGCAGGGGAACTATTTTGAGCAGGAATGTAAGGTAAGGATTGTTTTAAACTACTTGATGTGGCCAATAAGGGGTTAAATTTTAGTTTTGGGGGTGGACATGCCCTTTAACTTGTGGCAGCTGTGCGATTATGGCAAGAGATACTCTTTCAACATAAGTATTTATTGCCAACTGATACCTTGCGCCAGATGAAAAGCCGCACAGCCACTGGGGAGTCTATGCGGGGAGATTTATCCAGAACACCTGTGGCTTTGAATAAATCTCCCTAACTATCTTTTTAATAACCACACATGCAGATTGAAAATTAGGGCTAGGCCCTACTTTACTGAAAAGTTGTGGAGTGTGCATCTGTGCATATGGCATGGACACAGTGATTACATGTAAATTGTGGTGTCTGGTGCACTGTTTGCGTTCAGGAACACATGTGATTACCGTTTGTGGTTCCTATCGTATCCATTATTATTTAAAACTATACGGATGGGTCAAGAAAACACAGAATTGTGCATCACTGTGGGGCCCAGGCCTAAAAAATAAAAATATACATTTTATTGTTATAAATGTGCAATGCCATAGATTTATTTAACAGAGGTTTTATAAAGGTGCAGAAAAGTGAAAATCTGATTGAGATTTGTTTTCTTACAGGCTCGTGATCGTCAATGCGTTATAGAGCACATCACATTCAATCAGAGATTGACAGTAAATGATTTTCTTTTTCTATTATTTTATAATCTTATTTTTGTGTTGAAGGGTATAAAGCTTTATGATGTCCCAAGATTTTTTTCACACTACTGCATTTCTATGCTGTGCATTTTGTTAATGCATATCTGCATGCAGTTTAGTGCAACACTCAATGAAATCTATGGGGGGGGACATGCAACTGCACCCCAAAACCTATAATTCCCCCCACTACTGGCCCCAATGTGTAGTGCAATAAAATCCTTACCTTACATCCCAGCTCCAAGTGGTTCTCCTGTAAACCCCCCCCCCCCCCCAAAGTCCATATAGGACTCTGCCTCCTGTCTCCCCTCCGGGAGAATTTTGCCATGCGCAGTGCAGCATTTCTCCCTCTCCCACCCGCTCTGGTCTCCCTCCCCCTAGCGTAAATCACTTTATTTATATAATAGTATATGTGCCCCCAGCCCCAACCATTATAATCATTTTCTTAGAAAGTCCCCACATAGTTACTTGCCATGCCTCGCTCCTTCGCCGCACTGAGAAGCCGGCAGCCGTGTCCGTGATTGGCTGCCGTTCCCGTCCCCTGCTTGCATTTCCGTGCAAGCAGAGGGCCGGGGAGTGCGGCGAAGGAGTGAGGCATGGTAAGTAACTATCTGGGGACTTTCTTTTTTTTTTGTTCAATAGATTTTTATTTTTGCAATAAAAAATAAATAAAAAGAAAACACAAAAGAAACATTGATCCGAGTCCTTAAACAAAACATAAGCAAATAATACAGTTTTATAGTACTTTCGAAAGTCTGTCTTGCGGTTATTTATATCTTAGTTAGTGATACAGAGACAGTATTATTATTTGAGACAGTCGGTTATTTAGCCTAAGAGGGTTAAGTCACCCCATCACATACCTGGGTTCCACATTTAAGGCGCACTCGTGGGGGTCCGGCCGTTAGTATAAAATTATGGGTTGGTCATTTTTAGATTCCATACTTCCCAGATGCTGGTCCATTTTTTAAGGCTTCCTTGCAGCATATGAGCCATGTGTTCTCCTCATGCATCCGCCATATCCTTTATCAGTTCCCTTTAGTAATTATTCCTCCCTTCAATATTTTGCTATTAGGCCTCTGTTAGCACGCAGATATATTTTATTAGGGTTTGGGACCATCTATTATAACCTTCCATGGGGAGGTTAAACAGTGCCTCGTAGGGGTGAGTGAGTTCGGTATTAAATAACTCACTTATGAGCTGTTCACAGTGCTCCCAAGTCTTATGGACCTCGGGACAGTTCCACCAGCAATGTAATTGATCTGCCTTGCCTCCGCACCCACGGAAGCAGAGATTTGCATGCGTTGGGTCCACTTTGCTCAAGAAGGCTGGGGTGACGTACCAGTTATATAAAATTTTATAGGATTTCTCTTTAATTATAATGTTCGCCGTACACTGAGACGAGGCCCGGTATATAGCTAGCCACTGGCGCTCCTCTAGAGATCGCTGCAGCCGAGACTCCCACACCAAGACTGCTTTAGATTTTATGGGTTGGCTGTCATGGAAAAGCTGTTTGTACATAAAAGTTATCACTCCTCCGGTCAACTGTTTATGTATACAGAGCATCTCGAAGGCCGAGGGTTTTAAAGATGAACATTTTAGCGAGATCCTTTTAGCGTAAGATGTTATTCTCGTATATGGAAACCAGAGATGGCTTGGTAATTTCCATTTAGTTTGGGCCTGACCCCAATGCAGAGGCGAGCTCCCAGAGTCCAACACATCTGATACTCTGTTGATCCCTAGTTTTTGCCAGTCTGTCTTATTTATAATCGTGTTACTACCTCCGAAGTAGGGAGTAAAGAACAGGGGCATATGGATTGAGGGGGAAGGGATGAAATGGTAACTTTTGTTGCATTGGTCCCAAACACGTAATGTGTCCTTAATAGTGTAGTTGCCAGGTGAGATGCCTAGTACGCGATCGTGAGGTGGGATCCAAAGTATTGACTTAGTGTTGTAAGGGGCCAGGATGAAATTCTCCAAGTCCACCCATTTAGCAACCCCAGGTCCCTGTAACCATTGATACAATTGCGCTAATCTGGCGGCTGTGTGGTACGTGTGCAGCAGCGGGAGCGCAAAACCGCCTTTGTCCCTGTTCCTTGCTAGGTAGACTTCCTTTATTCGTGGCCTTTTATTCCTCCATATAAATGCATTTATTTCTTTTTGGAGTCCAGCTAGATCCTTCTTATTTAGCCTTATGGGTAGGGCTCTGAACAGGTATAAGATCTTTGGTAGAAGTGTCATTTTAACAGCGTTTATCCTGCCTGCTAGTGAGATCGGGTATTTTGACCATTGTTTGAGGGGTCCCGTGAGATGTGTTACCATTTTGGGGTAGTTATGTGCATGGAGGGTTTGTTTATTGCTGCTAAGTTGGGTTCCCAGATATTTGAAAGAGTCTTTCGCCCATTTGAAGTGAAATTGTAGATTCAGGTTCTTTTGTATGTCTGGGGGTAGACCTATGCTGTAAGCTATCGTTTTTGATTGGTTTATTTTAAATCCCGAGATTTTATTGAATTGTTCTAATGTTTGGAAAGCTGAAGGCAGCGATAGTTGAGGGTGTGTTAAGTACAGTAGGGTATCATCTGCAAATAATGAAATTTTGGTTTCTATGGTTCCGGCCCTTATTCCCCGGATATGCTGGTTGTTCCTAATGTTTGTTGCTAAGGGTTCTATAGACAGGGCGAACAGCAAGGGGGAAAGAGGGCACCCTTGTCTTGTACCTTTAGAGATGCAGATTGGTCGCGAGGGGAAGCCCATGTTGCGAACCGTTGCTTTGGGGGACTGGTACAGGTTGAAAATTGTGCGTGTATAAGCTTCCGGAAAACCGAAAGCTTCTAGCACTTTTTTGAGATAACTCCAGTCAACTTTGTCGAAGGCTTTTTCCACATAATAAAAAGCATCGCTGGGTTGTGCTCCTCCTGAGCTACTCTCATCAGATTAATTGCAGTTCGTATGTTGTCTGTCGGTTGGCGTCCAGACACAAACCCTGTTTGATCGTAGTGGATCAAGTTGGGGAGTATCGGCTTCAGCCTTTGTGCTAATAGTTTGGCAAACAGTTTTATATCTGAGTTGATTAAAGAGATCGGCCTGTAATTTGCCGCCTGTGTGGTGTCTCTGTCTGCTTTTGGAATTACGATTATGTTTGCTTCCAGCATATCCGGGGGGAAAGTATCAGACCCCTGGAGTATGGAGTTGAAAAGTTTGGTAAGATATGGAATTAGGGTGGATTTAAATGTTTTATAATACTGTGTAGTAAAGCCGTCTGGGCCCGGGGCTTTTCTTGATTTACTTTCCTTAAGTATGTCGATTATTTCTTCCTGTGTGATGGGTTTAATTAAGGAAGTTGCTTGTGATTGTGTGATCTGTGGGAGATTGTGGGGATTGAGAAAATCTCTCAGGATTTCTGCTGTGTTAGGATTATCCTGAGTTGTGTTACCCTTGTATAGTTCTTGATAAAAATCTGCGAAGTGGTTGGTGATCCACTGTGGATCATGGTGTAACATCCCTGTACTGTCCCTTATTGGTAGGTATTTATTCGCTGTTAGTTTTTGGTTCATTTTGTTTGCTAGCATGGTATCAGGCTTGTTGTATTTGCAGTAAAATTTCTGGTTAGTAAATCTAAGGGACATTTCTGCCTTGGTGTTGAGTAATGAGCACAATTCTTTCTTAGATAGATCTAATTGTGATTTGATAGCTTCTGACCAGTTTCTACTGAGGGAGAGTTCATGTTTTTTAATTAGGGATAAAAGTTCCTCGATTTTGGCTTTTCTTTTCTTTTTAATTCTGGCTGCAATCTGTATCAGTTTCCCCCTGATCACCGCTTTATGGGCGGCCCAAAGTGTGGACTCTGGGGTCTCAGGGTTTTGATTTTCCGTGAAATAGTATTGTAGTGTTTGTTGAATTTCTTTCACATATGTGGGATCTGCTATTATGGACTCGTTGAGGCGCCAGGTATATGGGGGCCTAGAGAGTATGATGTCTTTCAGGGATACAGAAACATAGGCGTGGTCCGACCAAGAGATTTCAGAGATATTAGAGTCTGTTACTAAGGGTAGAAATTGAGGTGCTAGTAGTGCATAGTCTATTCTGGTGAAAGTTTTATGTACATGGGAGAAGTAGGTGTATTCTCGCAACGCAGGGTGCGCCAATCTCCAGGCATCCACCAGGTTACAAGTCTTTAGAAGGGTTGCTAGGCCTCTGCACGGGGACTTTGGCTGCGTATTGGTTCGGCGGGAGGATCTATCAATGGGAGGCTGCAGCGTGGAGTTTAAGTCTCCCAGCATTAGAAGAGCACCAGTGGCATGCATCACAATTTTATTTCTGATTTCTTGGAAAAATTGGTTTTGTGCGTTGTTTGGAGCGTAAACGTTAACTAATGTTATTTTTGTGGACTGTAAAAGTCCATTGAGTATGAGGTAGTGCCCTCGGGGATCTCGGTAGCAGCTTTCCTCCGTGAACCCTACAGATCCTCCAAGGAGGATTGCCACCCCAGCCTTCTTATTTTTCGCCGAGGCAAAGTAATGTTGTGTGTATTTCTTTCCCCAGTATTTGGGCTCATGACCCGCTTTGAAGTGTGTTTCTTGGAGCATGATAATGTCTGGGTTGGGCTTGCGGTAGTATTGCATTGCCATTGTGCGTTTTTGGGGGGAGTTGAGGCCCTTGACATTGTGACTGAGGATATTAATTTTGGCGGCTATGGCGGAATCCAGGGGTTGGACCTGCTAAATGAGCATCTGTGTACTTACTTTCTTGTAGTGATTCAGAGTTGATGGGTATGAGATACCCAAGCGTATGATGTGTAGAGTGGCCGGCTCCCCACCGGTGCGCCCCCTCTCGTGCTGGAGAGTTTCCGTATATTGTACGACCGTCTCGTGATCTATTGGTTTTGAAACAATACAAACAACATATTATTAACATTAAACTAAGTAGTAAACCAACTATAGAACAATGGGTTACACTTTCTGTCAGTGTAAACCGGGGGAGAAGCATCCTTGCACTTCTCTCTTATAACCTAACTGTCGAGGGAACAAAGTAGAGATCCCTCTGAGCGGGGGGTATGTCTGTTCCTATGGAACATATGGCATGTTTTGGGAATATCGTCCCGTTGTGGTGATTCCTTCATATATCTCGGGATTTGGGGGTCGAGGGTATCTTAAGAGTTCTGCCAATCAAAGGCATATATGGGTTTTACTCCTTCTGAGTCCTCTCTAGTCATCTATCTTTTAAGTGGGCTGAGTCATTGCTCCATCTGGGAGTGTGCCCGTTTGGTGTGTATGAATGCTAGTTGCGCTTAGCGCTGCCAATACCGTTCTACTCCAATTGTGGCTAGTCCTATTGTTCAACCTGGGGTAGGGGGAGGGATAAAAAAAAAAAAAAATTGTGTTTATGGGTCTTCTAGACTTCGTGCATATTGTGATTGTATAATAATTTTTGTGATATGCGCATATCCCGCTATACATCTCGCACACGGTTTGCATATAACCCCTGGCATATGGACATCCTACAATACACATCCCATGTGGTATTAAAAAAAAAAAGGGGGGGGGGATAGCTTCGAGTTCTGTTGGGCCGGTCAGGAGTTTAGCTCTTTGTCTGGCTTATTTATGTTTGTCAGACTGATTCTGTCGGTTTGGCCGTACTCCTGAGCGGGACAAGTCAGGGTTATCTAGAATTGGGGCTATGAAGGTACAATCCTGCCCTGGGGTTGATCCCACCCCCCACATCCTCAAAGTCATATGGGGACATGAAGCCACATAGGTCTCCATTAACTTAAGCTTCATCTGTTGGGGGGCAGGTCCCAGCCCCCAAACCAGCACCATAGTAGCATATCGTGGTATCATTCTTTTGACACCGGCAGGGCCCATAGGTTCTATACTAGTCTATATGTACAATTTGTGTAGGAGCCTGTTATATGTTGTGCCTTATATACATTTAACATTAGTTTTAACGACATTCACAATAAACAGAGTTATGAAGTAGTATTAACAAGATTATAATTGCGGCCGACTCTAATTAGCCACGGGCCCTGGAGGTCAGTCAGATGTCCGCCGTTCGACTGACTTAGTTATGGATGGCCGCTTAGCAATAGTGCCAATGTTTGCGAAGAGGGGAATTTGAGTGGTAAGCCCGTCGTCCTTAATGGTCCGGCTGTCTGCTACGGATAGCAGACCCTGGGGCCCGGTGGGTCCCGGGTGGATGAATACATCCGGGCACCACAGGATGAGTCCGTTGTATTCAGAATAGTAACAGAGTGTCTGTGGGTCAATGTGGGATACTGGGGTGGTTTTCCCGGGGTCAGACTGGGGCGGCCACGGCCCCTGTGATAGTAAGCGTATTTGCGACCCTGCGGTACCACTCAATGTACATACGCATCTGAGTTAGGGATGCATGGCTTTGAGGGACAGTTAGGGAGGTTGGGTCGGTTCATTAGCTGTGGGGTGTTATAAGATCAAGTCCACAGACCCCGCGGCTCGCTTCAGGCCCAAAACCTTAGAGGGGCACCCCACGCCCCCAGCCAGACACCCCCGGGAGCACAAATATAGGTGTAATATACTTGCGGTTCTGAAGAGGGTCAATCAGGTCCCTGGGTCCCCTGCGGAGATTGGGGGTTTTTGTTTGGGGATCTTTGTGTTTGGCGGTGACGGGGATCCATATTGGTGAAGGAGGGGATGGCCTCGCGTGTTCTTTGTTTGAAGGACTTGGGGTCTGTCGTCTCTCAGCTCCAGTCTGCGGAGAAGGCCTCTTTGTCCTCCATTGAAGCGATCGAATTGGCCTACCGTTCTTCGTGACTGTAAGTCTGAAGGGGAAGCCCCATCTATACTTAACATGGTGTTTGGATCAATAGGTCCGTCAGCGGTTTCATCTCTCGTCGGCGCTGTAGGGTGGTGGTGGACAGATCCTGGAATAATTTGATATTCGCTCCATCAAACTTGATACAATCACTAGATCGGGTTGCGGTCATTATAGCATCCCTTGTTTTGAAGTAGTGCATTTTGCATATTATATCGCGGGAGGATCCCCCTCCGCGGGTTTGGTTCTCAGTGCCCTGTGGCTCTGTCCATTGTCAAGTCCTGGGGGAAGTGTCCCCCAATACATATTGGAACAGGCGAGTTAAGTACTGTTCCACTTCTGTTACGTTCTCAGGTACCCCTCGGGCTCTTATGTTGCATCTTCGGGACGCGTTCTCCAGGTCGTCCGGCGTATCCCGTAATAGTTGGATATCGTGTCGGACCTCCTTAAGTTCATGTCCGCTTGTTGGCAATAGCGTGATATCTGGTCTGTGGAGTCTTCCAGGGTGGAGACCCGTTCCCCCAGCGATGCAATTTCGTGCTTTAACTTCTCTTATGATCTGTGCTTGGGAGGACTGAATTATCTCTCAATGTTGAATAGAGTGCATTCAGGTCCCTTCTGGTACATGGTGCCAGGTCTGCGGCCTCCTCTGTCGGCCCCGCGCCATCTTGGGTACCTCGTGGTGTAGAGGGGAAGAATCCTGTGAGGTCTTGTTTAGCGCTTCCCGTCCTTTTTGGTGGCATGGTTCCGGTTGACCGTGTTCACGGAGCAATGGGACAGCTTATAGGAGTTTCGGTAAGGTGTAAATCTTCCCCCAATCTTGAGAATGGTGCTTTGTAGAAGGGAGCACACCACGGGAGACGTCCGTTTACATGCTCAGTCAGACTCCGCCCCTCTATCTGGGGACTTTCTAAGAAAATTATTATAGCGGTTGGGGCTGGGGGCACATTTACTATTATATACTAAAAATGTTAATTAAGGGTGGACATACCCTTTAAACACATAAGCATTACACTAAAATGGCTTGCATACAAACACATACAAATGCAAGCATATACAGATGTGGTGCATTTCCATGCTTTTTATATGTATTTTGTAGTGTGGATGTAGTCTGACCAATTATGTATCTTGATTAAGCTGACCGCAGACTCTCACACAATTCTTTGTTCATTGCTTAAGCTGGCCATACCCTTACACAGTAACTTGCTCCCTCAGATCCCTCTATTAAAGTTCTTGCTCTATTTTTAAACAGTTCTTAAAAAGTTAAAACCCTGGCGTTTATGGTTGAGGGGGATGTATTAATCTTCTGGACTTTCAGCAGGACAACCATAAGGAGCAGAGAAGAAAAGTTAGGGTTTTTTAACACTACACAATGGGGCCAGGAGTGGGGAAAATTTTAGTTTGGGGGGTCCAATAGTAACCGCAGAAGATTAGGGCATCCTTATGACTGATCCCCAGATCTCTGAAATGCATACAGATTTCATTGGAATTTTCCAAGTAATCAGTTAAACATGTTTGTCACCACTGATGATACCTAGCCTTAAGGCTATCAAATGAATCACACCAAGTACCCCAAACTTAAGGGAATTTAGATGAACAGCCCCTGTTTTTTTACAGTTATTTTGTAGTAAAATAATAATAGTAATTTGAAACACTGAGCTATGGTAGGTACCTCAGATGACGGTGTAGCATAAAACAAGGTTTTCCTTAGAAGTGTGGATTTATAGCTATTCAGTATTTCTTTACCTAGTATTTTTAAAAGGAACATTGACAAGAGAATCACGCAGTAGGGTTGGCAATCAGTATCAAAATACTGACGGATATTATTTGTTGCTGCTTCTGATGTAGTTGGTTATATCTATATCAATGTGCTGTTGTTTTTTAGGTTTTGTTTTTTTTAAAAGAAAGCTTTTACACCTAATAATTATTATTGAAAGTTGCATAGCTTTAATATTTGATAATGGAAGGAAATAAAACATAGTACCCAATCTAGAAAGCAAACGCGATAATTAGTTTGTAGATCATCAAAACAAAAGAGTAACACCTCCTTCCTTTAGATACTTTGCCAAAAGCTTCTAAATACCCCTCTGTAACATCAAAGGGTTTGTGTGAACAAAAACTACACATCAAAGGAACCAATCCTTAACAGGCTGCTACCCATTGTATTCATCAGTTGTAAGTAACAAAATTTTGTGAAAATATCAGAGGCTTGAAACTACTAAAGGTGCCCGACCAACATACAATCTCAAAATGAATGGGCCAGATGGGACCATTGAGATTGTATGTGGGTCGCAAAAAAGAATGGACTAGGCAGTTGCACTTTAAAACCAGTACCAAAATTGCCCAAATTTTGCAATAAACAAGAGTACCGGTATTTGTATAAATAATACATCAGTCACCAAATATCAAAATTGTAAAATCAAATTCAGTATATCAAATACAAATAAAATGTAAATATGGTGGAAATCTCCTGGTTTTTTTAAAATCCTGGTTAATATGCACACCCTATTCACCTTCTCTAAAGGCTTGTACACACGTGTAATTTACTGTCTGACAAACAAGCAGGTGATGAACTGATAATCGCATCTATGTAGCTGCTCAGACGGAAGGCTTGGTGGTCCGACCTGGCGGATCAACAAATGATGCCTGATGGAATGGCGACATGTGCCGAAACTGCTGTTCATTGGCCACTCGAGTGGCAAATCACACATGTACAAACCATTAGCTCTGTAATGGACAGTCTGCCTGGTTGGTGGTAAAATTTGATAAAGCAACACACCGCTCCAAAACATGTTGCTCTTGTGCATGCAATAAATGGCTTTGCAGTTAACATCCTGCCTGTGGCTCTCCTACATTTTTTATGGTTCTGGTAGTAAAATTTGCAGGCAGTTTGGAAGGATTGCTGTCAAGTGGAAAGGCTTGCAGTCAGCACAATAACCACTGAACTAAACACAGGAAGTGGAGCTGTTCTTGATACGCAGTATTAAATTTACTGTTTACGGATATGTTAGTTTATGAACCCATGTTCACAGTACAAACAACAGCTTCAATAGAACATGTGCTGTTCTTTAGAGTGTCGCTTCTGTTGCAGGCCCAGGGAGAATTGCCTATATATTCTGCTTCTATGTACATACTACTTGTGAGACATTTAGCAGGAAGCAAAGAGATCAGGTCTGTTTGTAATATTGTTGGAAGGCCCTGAGAGTTTTGGGCCTGTTCCGTATTATGGATTGTATTGTCAGTACAAAACTGATAATATAAGCTTAGTTTTCTGTGGAGTAAGAAATCAAAAAGTGATGAAAATGATATTTGTCCAAAGGAGTTTGATTCATATAATAAATATGTACTTTATTTTCTTCTATAGTGCAGAACATTTTGCACAGTGCTTTACAATTCGTTTATCTGTCCAAATCGAATCCTGCAAGAAGCGCTCACAATCTAAGTACCTTATTACAAACACAGATCGATCATTGTGTCTAATTTTGCAGTTTATGCAGAATTTAAACACTATTAGAAAACTGAATGCAAAAAAACTATCAAACACTTTGCACCAATATTTGGTCTGACAACAGGTTATATAAAACAATATGAAGATCATTTGATCCCCCTTATATTTTCTCCTAGGGGAAATATGTAGATAATGATCAAGCAAGTTTGAACCGAATTGAAGGACTCATAGAAGGGCAGTTCTTTATTGAAGCATTTGGAGAGCTTAATGATATTCTACCTTTTTTGCCGCCTCTCCAGGTCCTTACCTCTTTAATTAAGCACTTACTACAGGTGAGTAGTGTTTGCAGTCTTCTAACTTACATTGGTCTTTTAGTAAATTACCTTTATTAATGTTTCACAGATGTATAAAGCATTGATCAGCGTTGTGGGTTTTTATTTTCCTTCCTCCCTCTTTTGTGTTATTCCATTTTAATCAAACATACCAAAATAAAGTATAGGTTGAAAATTAGTCTATTTAATTAATGTACAGAATCCACTGACTTGTGAAAATGGGAATGCTAGTTTTCTCTGTGCTAGCTCTGGTGTCTTGACTAATCCTGTACATTCAGAAACACATAGCCCATAAGATTATAGGTTCAATTCCCCAGAATAACTTACGAAATGTTTTTTCTCTTCCTTAATGCTTGATGGAAATTAAGCTAAAAGATTAGTTCTGTTCTTTGCAAACAAGGAATGTGTGGGGGAACAGGGAATGTTTTTTCAGTTTTCAGTTTTGTGTCTCAGATGCAGAAACTACTGTAACATAATTTGCCTAATAAAGTCTGTAATAAAATTGTCTGTTGGCTTCTAAGGCTGCAGCTTTCTTGTTTTGATATGCAGTGCACTATAAAGAATGTATAGTGTACTGCATACACTTCCACCAAAACACAGGTTCAGTATGGGAGCTGACCCCTGCAGGTAAATTTCACAAATACGCAACAGGAGAGGTGAAACTCAGCTTGTTGTATCTTGGATCAGTGCTCTGTGTATTGGGACAATGTCTTTTGTCTTTAGTTCCTCTTTAATATATTGTGGAAATGTTTTCTCCTATCAGTCACCTCTTGCATGATGGTCTAGCCACATCAATGTATGGCTAATGAAGATTTTTTTTTTTCCCACAATGAAATTTGAGCGGACATGTTCATCATACATCATGAATGTATGTATATATCATGAATAACAATGAACTATTTCCTGATAATGCTGTTTGAGAGGGAAGGGTCCATGCCAAATAACAGATGGTAGTTTCCCTACTTGTTTAACTGATCCTTAAAAAATCCTGGGTAGGTTATAAAAAAAAATCTTCTGATTGGTGGGGGCTAATTCTTTTATACACTTTAATCGTTAAGTACAGAAAACAAACTTGTACACATTACCCTTGAGAGGGGGAAGGAAGCAAATCATATATAATTTTGCCCTCAGAGTTGCCTCTGCTGGTTGTGATAATAGACTAATAGAAAATAACCTGTTATGCTAAGAGGAAAAAATACTTCAATTTAGGCTTTGTACACAGTATAACATAATTATAATATATAATTGTAAGGCTGATTAAAAAATGGGTCCAACAATTTCAAAGAGGCTGCCTGGCAGTTGACGAGCAGCTTGTTCTGATCCGTAGCTCCTAGACGTGGTTTGTCGATCCGACAGAAGGTTTCATGTCTGGGGGATCCACCATACATGTTAGATTGTCATCCAAAATGGCCGTTTGTTGCCTGATTTGGCCAGTAATTATTTAAAGCGTATACAAGCTTTAGGGTGTTTGGAATATGCTTATAACTATAATTGAAATAAATAAAAAGTTTTAATGAAAAATGATTAGTGTTATTAGTTCTAAAATACTACTTTTTTTTATTGACAGGGAAATATAGATGTAACTTGTTTTGGTAAATTCTTTGATATTTTTTATAACATAGTCCGGTTTCATCCACCGTGGGAGTCCTTGTGTATGGCGCAGTATTACTTAGATTTTTTACAGTGTCCACTGTGTAAGAAGGGGACATGGCCTTTTATTGAAGTACTCATTAGGTAAGAATTCTTTTTTTTAAAAATATTCACAATTTTTTAAAGGGAGAGTTTATCATAAAAATTTAAACACTGTAGATTACAAGAAATTAAGCAGATGTCCAGTTTATTTCCTTTAAACTTAAAGGGAAAGTTCAGTGGAAAATACAATTTTTTTGGAAAATGTTTAGTTTATATTACACATACCTTCTACATATTCTCTTCCTTTTTGAAAAATCAGTTAAATTTATATATTAAATTTATACCCCTTACTATTACCTGCTGTTGTCATTAGCGAGCGGATATTTTAGGTTCTTAAAGGGCATGTCCACCCCCAAAACTATAATCCCCCCCACTAATGGCCCCACCATGTAGTGTAATAAAATCCTTACCTCACATCCCAGCTACATAAGGTTCTCCTGTAGTCCCATCCCCCCCCAAAGTCCCAAAAACTGCCCACCAGGAGGATAGCAGAGTCCATATAGGACTTTGCCTCCTATCTCGCCTCCGGGAGAAGTTTGGCATGCATACTGCAGCCCTTCTCCCCCTCCCTCCCTCTCCCTCCCGTTTTGCGATCCCTCCTCCTACCATAAAACCCACTGCCCATATATTAGTATATCTTCCCCCAGCCCCAACCGCTAAAAAATAATTTTAAGAAAGACCCCCGAACTCTACTTGCCTTCCCTGTCTCCCACGGCATTCTGAGAAGCCGGCAGCCGCGTCCGTGATTGGCTGCCTCTCAGCCAATCACGGATGCGGCTGCTGGTCCCGCCCCCTGCTTGCAGTGTCTTGCAAGCAGAAGGCCGGGCGTCGGAGGAGAGAGGGAAGGTAAGTAAAGATCTGGTCACTTTCTTAAATTTATTTTATAGCGGCTGGGGCTGGGGGAAGGTATTCTATTATAGGCTAAAAGTTTATTATAAAGGTGGACATGCCCTTTAAACTGTTCTTCTTCTTCCCAGAATGCACACTATCTTGGATTGTTCCTAACGGTTATTTCTACTGATTGGTTGTTGGATGGGTCAAACATGCTCAGATCTTTACTGAGCAACTGAATCAACCCAGGTGCTGGGTGAAGGACAAGAGGGTTTCTATTAGGGGTCCTGCAAACAGGAAGTCATTATTTTGGAAACATTTATTTATACACAGACAAAATTCTGAATGGGCAAGTTAAGGTCATTAGGATGAAAAAATACTGCTCTTTTTCCCTAAAAGTATATGTATTTGCACTGAACTTCCCCTTAAAGGACAACAATATCAAAAAAAAAACATCACCCCATTACATGTCCACACTTCCAGCAGCTGAAATCACTTACTCACATTTACAGCCGTGCTGCTCTTCCTTAGATATCACACAGCAAAGATGTGCCAGTCAAACAAACTTGACCTGTTCGGTTGCTAGGATACAGCCTACATAATAAAGCTGATCATGGGTGAAAGGAGGAGTGTTTTCTCACATGCTTTCTTTGAGTGACAGTTATAGGCAGACAGAATTGTTACGCCACCTTCACAGCATGGCCAATTGAAGGCAGAGAGAGGCTTGAAATCAGGAACAAAATGTATGGGGAGGGCTGCATACCTTTACTCTTTTTAAAGCAATTATATAAAAAAAAAAATGCATTGAGGCGATACAGTTATACTTTAAATCCAGTACAGAAACAACATTTCTTGCTTGACAATTACTTACTGATTGTTTAGTGCCTGTACAGTTTTCTGATCTACTGTGCTGAATCGCTAAATAACTGAAAAAAGCAATTACTGTTATTCTCTCCCCTGGCATGAATGTCCTCCTTGTTGTTACCCTACCCTTAAGAGTTTGTAATCTAAGTATTTTATTTACCAACAAGCTGAGGAATCCAAACTTAAACATTTAGTTTTTGATTTAAAACTTCATTTCCCGGCCTTGTAGCACTGCCCTTTGTCAGATTGTAAAGGTGGCCATACATATTTGCAATATTACTTACCCGACCGAGCGCTCACTCAACGTTCATCGATCCTGCCGGAACTGTCTCTCCTGATCTTATATTCAACAGACATGCGATCGCAAAATCCCATTAATTTTGCAATCGCATGTCAATTGAATATAAGATCGGGAGAGGCGGTTCCAGCAAGATCGCACGAACGTTGCATGAGTAATATCGCACATATGTATGGTCACCTTAAGACTCCTCTTGGACTGTCCATTGATTACTGTCCATGACTGTTTGAGATTTAAAGGGGGCGGAGCAAGACTAGAACTATAGGATGGAATTTCACAGCTTTGTTTGGGGAAACTAAAGCAATCCCAGGATAAAAACATACCAGTTTAGGTCCTCACCCTGGGTGCTATTAGTGAGGGGGTTGTTTTGGGAGGATTTGACCTTCTTCTACTTTGAATTAGTTGCTTTCCCTAACAATAATGCAGCAGTTTGTTCACTGTCTAAAAGGAAATTTGTAATGGCTTTGTAAACAAAATCTAATCTCATACCCAATCCACTTAATAACTTTAAGCGAGTTGTCAGATTTGAAAAAAGTTGAACAGCAAAACAAATAATTTCCAGAACTATTAAAATACCTTATTTGTCTCTTTCCCTAATATTTAAAATTTGTCTTTACATTATTTTTTGTTTTTGACAAATTTAGTCATTAGTTAGGACAATCAAGCACTGAAAACTACATAACCATGTGATTACTTAAACTATAACAACAATATGTTGGAAACTATCTGTTATCAATCAACAAAGCTAGATGTTCTTAACATAATTTCTATGTATTGCAAAGTACTTATAACTTAACATATATGGTTATTAATTAATGGAGATAATCAATATTATTTTAAGAGGAGAAAAATGAATGTATGTTGTTTTGTTTTCGGTGTATTACTTGTTTTCTCAATCTCTTAGGTCTTTCCTAAATGAGAAGTTCTATTTATGTCATTCATCATCTGATTTGGATATTTTCCCTAATAAAATAGAACATAATAGACAAAAACTAACAGCCCAATTGTTGAAATATGTAACCAGTATTATTCAAAAAGAAGCTAAATCTTTGAGCAAAAGGTAAGGTTATCTGTGTAATCTTTGTAAGTGACACAATTGTGTATGGTCTTTATTCTCTAGATATTTCAGACATTTTTGGGGGGGAGGGAGCTATAACTTTAAAGGACAACTCCTCCCTCATAAGAACATCTTTTAAAAAGAATGGCCTCTTTAAAATATGTTGATAAATCATAGTTTGTCCTATGAATTCATTACTGTATGCCTGCTATGCTTCTGGATGCCTCATGGAAACTGAGCAATTTAGAAACCTGTACTGAGCCTGTACTCAGCCTGGGCATGCTCAGAAGATGCAGACAGGGGATTAACATTCAGTCATTGGCTATGATATCAACTGACAAATCCATAACTGACAGTTACTAACTGGAAGAACCAGGAAGAAGAAACAGGGGCAACAGGACATTGTCCATGATTTTAAAGGGCATCTATAGTGGGAAAATGAACTTTTTTTTCTTTCTTTCCATGTGTTCTATAATTCCCCACAACCCCCAGAGTGTCATCACTTTTTTCAGATTCCCTCTCTGTCCTGAGATACACCAGTTAGAAGAATACCTGATTGCATTCCTCTACTCCTACTTGGACTGTCAATCAAATCCCTGTGACGTGATCCCCCCTCCCTGCTCTGTAATAAACATAGAGATAACAGCATTAGCAGGGGGAGAAAGGTAGCTTTGATGTTAGATATAAGGCTGCACTTGACCCCCCTTCTTAATAGCTTTCACTGATTGATGATGGGTCACAGAGAGAGATCGTAAACTGTACTGATCTCCTTCTTCCGTGTCTCCAGGACAGCTTACTTTCTATTGGCCACTGTGCGTGGGTGTGTTTTTCAGGATGTTGAACTTTTAACTCCTACTGCACATAAAAAGCTTGTCGGTTAGCCGGAGCTGAGACAAGGAGGAGGTAACAGAGGGGAGGGAGAAGGGGGGAATGCTGCACATAGATCTGACACCGTGGTTAAACAGAGTCAGTGACAGATATAGGATTAAGGCAGCACAGAGTACATGAATTTAACTTTGCAAAGGGGCAATGTGTTTTTTTCACTATAGATGCCCTTTAAGGTTGGACTTCTATGTTTCAGATTTCAAACTATTACCGTTTAGGGTTTTGGAGGGTGATTTACCTGTATGTAAGTTTTCAATTTGGGGCTGGACTTGCCCTTTAATTATTTCGCAAATATTAGAAAAGCAATACCAGAATTTTTTTTTTCAACCTCTTAAAGCTGTTATATATAGTAATTTATTTTGTAGACAATAATATAGAAATTGTACTACCCACAAATATTACACTAAAATTATATTTAGCAGGAAGTCATTACTACTTTTTCCTTTTTTGGCCATAATCCTTGCATTGAGCTGTCAAAAAGCTGCTTGTGCCATAGTTGACGTCTACATTTATCTTCCTACGTGCTCATGCATGACTCCTTTATGGATATGAGGCGAGCCACTACAATTGTTAGTGGTTATAGAAACTACATAAACTCTTTTTTGTTTATGCTTGTCTTTTTTTTTTTCTTTTTAGCAGAAAATGAATACATAAATCCTTTGTGATATTGTTTTGTTTTTTCAGACTATGTGAATGTCCAGAGTTTGTACAAAGAACCAGTCTTCCTCCGTCTCTTACAGTCAAAATTTTTTGGTTTGAGTGGAAGACTACAAAGCTTCTCACAAATCAAATGTGTTCCTTAATGGATTTGGTTTTTAATTTTCATAAAGCAAGATGTCGTGCTGACGAGGTAGGTAGTGTTTTAATAGTGTTTGTTTAATGCATATTGCAGGGTGTCTTTGAAATAAATGTATGAATTTTAGATGCACATTCAGTTGCCATCTCTGATTTTAAAAAGTGTTTTGGTCTTACCTCCAAATGGAGGGGATTAAAAAAAAGTGTTTTAGTAGGTTTGCTGGTTTCTACTTTCTGTGTGGCAAGTGGGTTCCCAGATCAAATGCACCTGGAATGATATGCTAATATTTTTTTTTAAACAATCTGATTCCCATAACGTAAATGTAAGGGTGATCTCAATTTGCTGCTGAAGACCTCTTTCAACTTATTATACGTCAACATCAGATGTAGATTGATGAAAATGATTTTACAATGAATAAAGAGCAAGCAAAAGTATTAAATATTTATTCTCCTTATATGCAGTAGAGCATCATTTTCTACAATACTATATAGATTTTAGGGGTCAATTTGCTGCACTCCCTTTTGTATTTGGAAGACTTGAAAGGGAAACCGCTTCAGATATGGCTCTTTTTGCCTTCTAAGTCATTACAGTTGCAAAAATGAAAATAACTACATTTGATACAAATAATAATATTTCATACCCCAATACAGCACTTGTCTTAAATACAACCATTATTTAAAGCTATTATCTGCTTTTTTTAACGAAAGTGTTTTTATTTATCTATTATGAATGCGTATTCGATAACTCGGTTGCTTGAGAATCCCAGATTTTGAAAAAAAGAAGAAACCAAGCATCTGTATTCTGAGATGCATGTAATGTGAAAATATAATTGATGGAGAAGTTTTAGCACAAACACATGTGAAAGAATAAAAATTATTAATTTACCATAATGTACCCATCCAGTGATTTCTCTGTGCAAATGTAATTGTTTCCAAAGTACTGATTTGTTTGTAGTGATTGTAGTGTCCGTTATGGTCTCAGCCCATTGGGTTTATTCAGTCACTCAGTAGACATCTCCGCATAATTGACCAACAGCCAGCCAGTGGAAATTACTACAAGCAAGTGTGCATCCTGGAAGAAAGCAGGACCTGAATTGGCAGTTCACTATATTGCCCATAGCAAATTTAAGCAATTAATTTTAATAAAAAATGAATATATGTAGAATACCTAGGTATTTGTAACATAGTTAACTTATTTAACTAATTGGGAATTTCTTCCAGATATACTTTCCCTTTAATGGCTAATTCGCTTGTTAAAATTTACTTTTCATTATTGTCTGTCTAAGAACAAATGATGAAAGCTGTTTCTGTTCTTTCGACATAAGGCTTTATTGGAAGAAGTTTCATGTTCTCTGAAGATGATGCTTAGTTCAGCTGTGGAATATTGGATTCTTCTTGGATTTTATTTAGATAGAAATTTACTCTACCAAGTTGCTAATGACCTTGCATTCTACATCTCTTTTCAGTGTGAAGGTGAGTAACTCTAATTCCATTAAAATACATTGCTCTTTGTAATGAGAGAATAGCAGACAAGGCAGCTAGAAAGCTTAGGGAGAGTGGGGGCCAAAAGGAGCAAAAAGCCCTCCACTGAGCATAAACATGGAGAAACACCTTCTTATAACAGAAGGCATCTTGCAGTCTCATGCTATATGAATAGCATTGCCCACAAAATCTAAGAAACAAGAAGTAATTTCTTACTCCCAGGTTCCCCAGAGTAAGGGGTGGGGATATTAAAAATACTCCTTTATGTCCCTTAGCTTAAGCATGTGTCCAGAACCGCTGGCTTAATAACATGCAATATAGCCTAATATATAGAGCCAATCATGTCATGTCTGCAGGTCAAATGATTGGCTCTATATATTAGGCTATATTGCATGTTATTAAGCCAGCGGTTCTGGACACATGCATAAGCTAAGGGGATAGATGAAGCGGAGGCATCATCTATCCTTTGAGCAAATAGCAAATACCCTGCAAGGATAAGTTTATATAAGAAAATATAAAAGTACACTGTATTTCAACAATCTATTGTCTTGGGTATTATATTGTAACAAAAGTGTATATGTTTGTCTGCTGTGTTGTTTTGACTTTAATAAACCAAATTAAAAAAAGATCATTCAGGTCGGCAACATACTTCCTGATCACTGTCTGTTCTCCATAATACAGTACAGTAAGAGTTTTTTTAATTATTAACGACTAAACCTCAGGACCGACGTTGTAGGCAATAAAGCCCCGATATTGTTGAAACTGTCAAAAGCATAGTCTACTATGACCAAATAACAAATCACAGACCGTAAATTTTCAAATGCTAATAACCTTCCGGCATAAAGAGGGACCAGAAAGACTGCATTTCCATATTAAGGGCCAGTAGATCAAAGTTAAAGCACTTTTCCAGTCTCTTTTAGGTGTTTAAAAGAAGCCAGGCTTGTATTTTATTTATTTTATTTCACTTACAACCTTTAAAGGGCATGTCCACCCACAAAACAAAAGATTTAACCCACTACTGGTCGCACTGTGTAGTTTAAAAAAAATCCTTACCATACATCTCTGCATCTTGTGGTTCTTCTGCTGTGCCTGTTCAAAGTCCAGGAAACTGAAGAGTATGAGCTGCCTTTTTGTGAAAAGGTTTCTGCCTCCTCCTTGTCCTTCGGGAGGAACTGTGACATGCGCAGGGGAGCCCTATCTACACCCCCACCATATCTATCTAGATCCATCTTTGCTGCTTGGTGCCGTACCTATGTTCTTTTAGTTAAAGAAGCAGCAGAAATGTACTTACATTGCTTATTTTTCCACGGCGCTCAGCCAATCACAGACTCTGATGCTGGTCCAGCCCCTGCTTGGAACAGAGGGCTGAGATCAGAGTGCCCTACACTACTTTAATGTAATTGTTTGCTTTTTGCTTTAGATTTTTCTTTTGAGGAGACAAAACAATTTATCTGTTCAATTCCTTCTCCTTGGATTCAAATGTTTGTCTCAGACGTGATCTTTAAAACCATGTGTTCAAAGAGAAACCTCAACATTCCTCCTGAGCCTTTATCCTTGGAAAAACTGGTAGGTTTTAAAAATATAGAAGTTATATAGGCTGGGCGTACTATTAGGGAGATTTACAATCCATAAAATAAGGGTGAAACCCACGTTAACCTGATGTAATATCAGGTTAAAGTGGGGTTTACCCTTATTTTAGGGCACTGCACCATTTGCATATTTTTTTGTGGAAATAGAGCAGTGCACCCGATACAATTAAAGTTTATGTTAAGCTTTGTGCTACTGTGCAATCTTGTTTATGTCCGGTATTGCACTGCGGGTTCGAGGTAAGCCGAGAAGTGGCGATATTGCATCTCCCTGCATCTGATCTCGTTTCTGAATTTTATGATGTTGCCCTGTAGTTGCTACACATTAATTTCTATAACTTTCAGTGCAATCAAAAACAATCTATTAAATCTTAAAGGAATAGTTCACACAAAAAGTGAACTATTCCTTTAAAGCAGTGATTGAAGGGAGGTAAAGGACCTATTCCTTACCTTCCATTCTTCAATCACTGGACCAGGATCGAAGGTAAGTATATTTACCTCACGCATGATCCACCGCAGCTCAGTTGAAGATTGCCGACTGCGTCCTGGTTTAGTTTCCTACATCGCTCATTATCGCGTATTCTTGCTATAGTGAAACTAAACCAGGAAGTGGTCCTGAGCTGTGGTGGATCTAGCGCGAGGTAAATATACTTACCTTCAATCCTGGATCCTGGTCATGTGATTGAAGGTAAGGAATAGGTCCTTTACCTATCTTCAATCACTGCTTTAAAGGAATAATTCACTTTTTGTGTGAACTATTCCTTTAAATAAACGACAACTGATGTTTTTTGTATAATTTGCAAACTACTTGAATTAATTAATATAATATATAATTAATTATATAATATAATTAATAAACTACTTGAAAATGTTTTAACCTTGAAACAGATCTATACATATCTACCAGCTTTATGCAAAGTAGGTACATGTGGCAAAGAACTAGAGAATCTTAAAAGAAAAAGGAAAATAGGACGTCAGCCTTGCCAACTGTCTCAAAAGACTGTACTGATGCTATACAATGAAAATAACTACCAAGGCGATGTGCTGCTTGATCTGCCGTAAGTAATACCTATAACATCACCATTTGGCTGCTTTGGGGGACAGCGTTTGACCTGACATATATTGAACTTTATGTGACCCTTTCTGTAGTCTGAAAATCAATCCACTTGTCAAAAATGCTTCTGCACAGTTTATAACTACTCCCCGTGTGCTTCTTTGAAAGGGAGCAGAAGTTTTTCTAGGAATAATGCACCTCGTTCTTGTTGGAAAGGTTAGGTAAACAAGTACAGTGTCCTCCCCAGAATTTTTTTCAAGCTGGGTGGCATGAAAAAGAAGCCGGGTGGGGTGGGACAAGGAAATTTGGTTGTGGGGAAAAATGTGCACTGCATCATGCTCATTATATAGTTTTACAACATCTGCAGGGAATTGTAGTTCTACAACATCTGAAGGTAACCCATGTACAATGGCAGCACAAATACATGTGCCAACCTTTTGTGGCCTTGGGGATCTTGGAAAAGCTAGTTAACGTGCTAAAATAAGCTTACAAGTGTAAAAAAAGGGTCTGGACTGAGCAGTTTTGGCAGGAGTTTTTACTGACCTATTGGTACACCTATTAAACCTACATCTAATTTTTTTTTAAATCACAAGTGTTCTCTTAAGAAATTTTTTCCAGCCAGGTGGCATGAAAAAGTAGCCGGGTGGGCCGCCTGGCTAAAAGACCCTAGGGAGAACACTGAAGTAGATGTGCAAAATATTTAAGGAATCTAAACCCCTATTTACATTTTGCTGAATTTTAGTTAGCACGTTTTGCTCACTCAGAATTTAACAGCACAGGTTATTTTTTAATGTATGCAAAAACATAGTAACATAGTAATTGAGGTTGAATAAAGACATACGTCCATCAAGTCCAACCTTTACACCCTCCTTCTTAACCCTACCTAACAGTTGATCCACAGGAAGGCAAAAAACCCACCTAAAAAAAAGAGGGGGGGGGGAAATTCCTTTCTGACTCCAAATGGCAATCGGGAAAAAAATAATAGTTATAAAATTGACACAGAGAAATACTATTATTTTTTATCTATTTAAAGGGCATGTCCACCCCCAGAAAGTAAACCTATTATTACCTTCCCCACCCCAAAACCTGAGATACTTACTTTCCCACGGCTCCTGGTGCTCATATTTACATTTTCCTGCCGCATGAAACCTGGCATCTCGCACAGATGGTCAGCTTGCAGTAGTTATTCTATGCTGTGATGGATACATGGCAGTCAATGACTGACTCTGAATTCTGCGTGCCTCCTCTGTAAAATCTTTCTGAGCTGACAGGAGGCAGGGGCCTGGTAGGAAAAATGTTATTATTATGGACTCTGGAAACTAAGGGGGGAAGGTAAGTAACTATAAAGATCTTGATTTTGGGGGAGTGTGGAAAGGAAGTATAGATTTTCTTTCTGGGGGTGGATATGCCCTTTAGTCAAGTAGGGCATAGAAAACCAAATAGCTTCTTCAGTCTGAAGGATGGGGACCTCTGTAGAAATAGGTTACCTGCATGTTGCCTTCATGTCGAGGGCAAAAACTGGTTCACCAGTGGAAGGCAATCCACAGCCACTTCCAGGCGGTGTGTTTTACTGCATAAAATGTGTAGGGCTGCACATTTTATACAGAGAGTGATTAGTGCTCATTAAATTTTTAATGATGTGATCATTTTATTTCTGTTTCCCAGCAGCCCTCAATCTGCCTTTATGCAAATCAGCCTAAGTATGTGATTTCCTTAACTTCTTAGTTGTTACAGGTGTTTGGATCTCCTAACCAAACCACTTTTCCATCTACTAGTGCTTAAGGATTAAAAGACAGATGGGGACCAGCAAAACTCTTAGAACTGGTACTTACTGTTCTTACTATGTGTTTGGCCATCCATATTGTATAGGACCAGGATTTAGTGTTCCTGATTTGCTATACCAGGGCTCCAGCTTGCTGGTTGCCAGGGCTCATTTTTTTCCACTATATGTTGCCAAGACTTTTATATAGATAGTTTCATTGGAGGTTGTATAACAACATATGTTTAATTTGTCCAACTTTACCCATCAACCCTACCTAACAGTTAATCCAGACAAAGGAAAAAGATCCTCCCTGACATTAAGTGGCAATTGTAAAAGGATCCCTGGATCAACAAAAACTAATATGGCTATGCATGGAGAGCCATTATCGTCTTTTTCTGTCTAAATGTCTCGTTTAACCCATGTACCAAGGGTTAACATGACTTTAAGACATAACTAACGACGGCTGCAGCAGCACTCACTCGCACAACCGCTGCAAGGAATGTACCAAGCCAATAACGTCTCTTTACGGCTATGTTTCCACTAGGTTTTTTTTTTTAACACAGCCGAACATTTTGTGCAATGCTCTGCTTCGTTAAGGCACAATACACTAAGCTGCTACATGCAAGCACTATACCACAGCAAATAGCTGATGTTAAAGATTCGGAATGGGTAAACCCCATTCGCTATGCACTGAGAGCCGCTATTGGCTCAGTGCATTGCCTAGAGGAGGCAATCGAGAGCTATAGAGCTATATGAGAGTTTTAATGCTCTCACTGTAAAGAAGCCTTTCCTAACCTGAAAATGAAACCTTTCTTTCAAACTTAACTGCTGTACAGTAGCAGGATTTGTTGCTTCCCCTGTCTGGTGGGTTTACCTAGAGAACTGGCAGAATTCAATTATTCATGTGGAAATAACACTTCTGTAAAGTGATGGTGAAAAGCACATTTTATTGTTGGAATAGTATTTATAAATGGCAAAATTATGTGATTATTCCTGAAACTGAAAAAAAATTACTTGTTTAGCTGCAATTACACATATGTTATACATAATCCTAATTTATTGACATTTTAAAGAAATGGGTAGCCCACAACCATGCCGTGTTCATGGATGCCAGTCAAAAATAAAGCAGTGTGAGCCGTAAGAATAAACATTCATTCCTGCACTCTTCTTTTGTTATGTACTTATTCACTTTATCTTGTGTAATGCTGGAGTAAAACTATAACATGTACAGAAATGGTACATCTACACTTATTTAGTCTTCTCATCTGCATTTTTGAGTGATGACTGAAACATTTTTTGTTGTTAGTCGTGTTCTTTTATTATAAGAGTGCTTATATATTGTATAAGTATCTTACACATATTAATCACATCTAATGATTTTTATAGTAATACAATGCACCGAGTGCCTCTCATTGCTTAGGCTTAATATGGGTTACATAAATGTACATAATTCTCAATTCTGTCCTTTTCTAACAAGAAATATGAGGAAACATTAGAGATGTTCTGAAGGTGTGTGGAAGCAACACAATGCAATCCGTGATATGATATGAGATATGGAAGAGAGTATCTATTTAAAATACATTAAAGGGTAATTGTGTTCTCTAATTCTATAAAAAAACTTCCATCATACCTTCAAAATAAAACCTAAATCACATCTTTAGATAAAATTTGTGAAAAGGTATTTCAACAATATTACTTCCTGCTTGAACACTTTCTGTTTTTAGCCATGTGACCAGCTTGTAGTCATGTGACCAGCCTCTGCCTGCATTAATAGGCTCCTCTTCTCAACTGTCAATTTTTCCCCCCAGTTACTTCCTGATTTCCCCAGCATTAAGTCTTTACTGAGCATGTTTCGCCCCCAGGGCATAGGGGCGGGCAGAAGTAAGGTGATGTCACTAAAGCTAATGGAAGCAGGAAGTTTGAACATTTACCTCAATATCATTTCTCACAGTGTGAAGCCAGAGATGTGATTGTCGCCTCATTATAAAGAAAGTACTGCAGGCTTTAATTTAATCCTAACTTGTTTGGAGACCACAGTTGCCCTTTAACTTCGATTCAATTGAAACACATGCTGAGAAAACTGCTCCTTGACTTTTTTTTTTTTTTTTTAAGTCTGTGGGTCCAGTACATCTACAAAAAGGACTTTTAATCCATATGTGGCATAGAGCTATCAAGTCCACATCACTGTAAATCTTGCAGAGAGTGCTTATAAAATATTGTAAGGATGAAAATACTTTTCCATGTGGATTACTCTAGGAGTGACGAGTTGGTAGATAAGGGGCACGGCTCCAACAATTAATACTGTTGTAAGCACAGAAAGCTTTAATTTATCTCTGAAAGTAAAAAAAAAAAACACACATTTACATTTTTGATTTTAAGGAAGATCAACAATCTTGGATTCCTTCTGTGGTAACTACAACCAGCTCTGTGGGGCAAGATTTGCAGCTAAATTAAGACCGCAATATGGGGTTCTGTGATCATTGCCTTAAAGGAATATTTCACTCTCAAAGTGAACTATTCCTTCAATATATTGATTGAAGCCTGGGATGTTAAGGAGCTATGCCTTACCTCCTGTCCTTCAATCAATAGTGCAGGGTCCAGGAGCGAAGATAAGAAGAAAACTTACCCTTTGCAAGATCCACCGCGGCCACGCTGAAATCTCCAACAACTTCCCTCTCCTGTACAGCTATAGCGTGCATTACATGCATGAGCGCTACAGCTGTACAAGGCAGGGAAGCGGTGGGAGATTTCAGCGTGGCCACTGTAGATCGCGCAAAGGGTAAGTTTCTTCTCATCTTCATTCCTGGACCCTCCAGGGCTTCAATCAGTATATTAAAGAAACAGTTCACTTTTAAGATTTCTGTTCACATCTTGCATTAGCCTTTCTTGATTGATATTAAAATGGACAAAGATAATTTAAATTTGCTTAATAAAATATATTTCACATTAATTTCATTGACAGAGTCCTTCCAAAACGGAGAAGAAAATCTGAAGGAGCTTTGGTCCTTTCCAAAGAAAATATGCTGTTCCCAGAAAGAGAGAGAGTGTTGGGATGCCACAACATTAAAGGTTCCTCTCATTTTAAATTACAGACAGGGAAAATAAATTTCTATGATATTTAGATATTCTACCCAGCTACATATGGGATGCACATGTTCTTTCTTCTGTCATGCTTATCACCTTCACTGGTGTTCTTTCTTTCCTCCTTCCAGTTTTTGGGCCCAGTCAGGATATCCAAAATTTGAGCTCCTTTGAGATGCTTAATTTCCTAAGGGCTAGGGTCACATCAAAGGAATTGCAGCACATGCGCAGGGTAGCATACATGAATCTCGTGACATTGTGCTGTGTCTCGTGATTTGTGTGCGCTGCATAATGTGTCCTTGCCCTTATTTTTCTGTCCACTTCTATTGCAAATGTTTATATTTTACTTATGAGTAGTAAACTGTAATGTATGAGTGTGTTTGTATTATATTTATATGGAAATACTTTTGGTTACCTGATTGAACCCCTTTAATAGTTATTTAAATGTGCGTTTATATCACTGAACTGGGATCTTGTTATAGTTGCACAGCACCAAACTTTAATTATTTTCCCCTCTATATGACACATTACCAAATATATTTATAAATGTACTTGTGTGTGTGTTATTTATGTGAGTATGTGTACAGATACCATTACCAGAGATATTTATATATGTATTTATTGGTAGTAAACTTTAGATTCATGTATGTGTGAGGAGATAGGGACAGACATAGAAATAAATATATAGAGACAGACCCTTACCTCTGAAATTACCTTAAATTCCAGTTCTTCCCCATCCTCTCCTCCATTCCATGCTGCACACACTTGCTGGCACCTGCCCCACCAGGAAGTCTTCCTCTTCCCTATGGAAAGGGGAGGGGCCGAGTCCATCTGCTGTTTTTCTGTGATACACAGACTTAGTTTGTTTTGTTTTTGGATTGGCTAAGACAAACAGCCTATGAAGAGGAGGGAGCAAGTCTAGCTCTATGATACACAGACCTTCTGTAGCATTCTGTGTAGTACTTTTTTTTTTTTTGATTGGCTGCCACATGTTTTACAACCGAACATAATTAGGTCACGGTGATATACTAACAGACATTAAAGTTTGTTTTTTTAAATTGCTGACTAGTGGAAACTATAATTCATCCCAACTATCACTGTACGGTTTGTTTGTTGATCTGCCCCCTCATTTATTAGATATCCAATTTGAAACATCTTACATTTTAGCATTTCTGTAAGTAGTTTTGCTGTAGCTGGAATGGTTTGACAGTTGGTGTGCTGTATGCTGTATGCAGTTTTGACAGTTGGTATGTGGGAAAATAGTCAGGTCAGTGGTCAGAGCCTGAGCAAAAAAAGTACTTTATTGAAGGCATACTGTAAGTGTTAAGTGCTACTTACATGTATTTTTTTATAGCTTAAGATGACGCAAAGTCATTTTTTCAGTATACATTCACTTTAAAGTTTCTTTGGGTTTTTATTTGTCTAAATACATGCAGACATTTAAGCAGTGACTGGGATGTGGTTACCATTTTGACTATTCCATTTAAAAAAGGGCTTCCAGCTCTCTAAGTATATTTATGACTATATATTTTGTCCAGTTCTATACTTTTTATATACATTTATTTATGATCATATATATGGTAATAGTAAGAAATTACACACATACATTTACACTTTCCTATATGTAATTTTATAAAAAAAAAAAAACATCCCATTGATAGCTCCTGAAAACTAAATGCAATCTCCCATGAACTTATAAATAGTCTTATACTATAGAAAGGATAATGGCATTTTACTGCTTAGTTTTTACCAAGACAAGGACATCTGGGTTGGTGTCATAAATAACAATTTGCAAAGTCTAATTTGGTAACTCTTGTCACATATTCCATTGTAACCTTTATATGTCTATGGTAGGGGAGACCACTCTACACACAGCTTGCAGAAACAACAAAGTAGAGAAATTAGTTCTGCTCCTACGCTCACATGGCACAGACATTAATGTAAAAGGTAAGCTGTTATTGATCTCTTTATTTAAATAGAACCCATCTGTAGACAGTTTTATAATTATTGCTACTTTTTAACTCAGACAATGCTGGTTGGACACCTTTGCATGAAGCCTGCAACCATGGCAGCATAGAATGCGTCCTTGAAATTTTGCAGAACTGTCCAGATGTAGATCTCCTTAGTGATGTGGATGGTGTGACTCCTTTACACGATGCTCTGCAAAATGGTCATATCGAAATTGGAAAAAAGCTTCTCCAATATGGGGGTAAGCAGATACAGGTGAAATGTGCTTTTGCTGTATTGATTTTAAATTGGCTAATCCATATAACAATAACAGTCATGCTTTTTAATTTGTAATAAATGTGATGTTCTTTAGCATAATGAATTTACATGTTGTGTGATTGTTTATTCTTGGAAATATCTAAATTGAACACAGTCATTTGCGTCCAAATCCGTGTAAACCCTGCGCTACTCAATGTATTACCGGGTTAGCGTGGATTTTACACTGAGTTTGCAGTGCCTGTGTGCAGCACAACCAATGCAATACAATTTGAGAAGTTTTACACTACCTAGTATAAACTTAATGTGAATCATATGAAGGTGTAAACGCAGCACAGCTTACCTTGCAGGGATCCTGCATCTTAAGGAGGTTACATCTCAATAAGTTTGCACATAAAAAGTGTTGCATCTCCTATTTCAATGCACGAACCTACTATATTGGTGACATGCTACATTTTACTTAATGAAGAAAAAAAGAGGAAATAATGTTTTTCCCAAAATTGCCTTTAGCAATGCCCCAGAGTTTATTGAAATGTTCACCATAAAATTTTGTATTTATCTGTGGGTTTATTCTGCCCTCTGTAGGCCATTTAAAACGTTCTCGGGTTAGTATTTTCCTACAATCATTCACTCTGTGTATTTTACTGATGTACAAATGTCAGTTTTAGCAGTTATTTCAACAGAAATGGCCCTTTGACATGGAAAGCCAATAGCTGGCTGCACTTCAATCAGTCTAGGTGATGCAATAACCAATATTAAACTAGACTAAGGTCCTCAGCAGTGCTGACAGTTTGTGTAGCTTTTTCTTGGACTTCTGAAAGGAATAGTGAGTGGATGATAGTCTTGTCCCAGGGGAGAGGATCTACTTAAACTTGCATTCATCAGGGTCTCCAAGTATTAGATCTGGCAGCTTTGACTTTTGTCACATGCTAGGTATTGGCCTGTCAGGCTTTTGACACCAGCATGTTGAGAACTGCATTAGAAATTTTTAGGGGCATTTTTTAATTTATTTTCTAAATATAACTTATATTTATTGATTTAGAATGGTGAATATGCCTTGGCAAAATGATTTTTTTTTTTTAATATATATATAAATATTTCCATATCACATAATATATCCATAATTCTATTGTATGGCTAATATTAAATCCTTAAATGATTTTAGAGATTTGCCAAACTGACCCTGTACCCAGTGGTTACATGAAAACATTCCTTTGTTAGGTGTACCTAGAGCTGTGGCCTTCCTATCCTATACAAACATTTGTACAAACCCATATATTACCCATTGTTTGGGTCTGTAGAAATTCTGCTTCTTTCCTATATATTGCTCATGTTTACTTTCAAGGGAAGCACTGCCACTGAAGATAGGTACACACATTACCGATAAAGCCCTGATACCGTCGGTTCCGTACTTTGGTGTTCATTCGGGAAAGGCCGTATATTTCCCATATAGAGGGAGCCTGTCACGGTCGAGGAAACACACTGTCCCGAACGTCCTCATTATGCTGTGTATAGGGAGAACGCTCAGGACTTTGTGTATCCTGGTCTTTGAAAAATGACAGACAGGATCTTGAAGATTTTTCAAAAATCTGATGTGTGTACCCAGCTTAAGACATACAGAATTTGTTCCATTCATTGATGTTCCTTGCTCTCTCACCACCGCTGAAAGTAGAAGAAATACTTGGCCCCTCCTTCTAAAATTCAGTCACCAGGCAAACAAAACACTTAATAATACAGCTTGAAATTACTTGAAAAAAGTGTGTGGCCAGAATGAATCATTTAGGTATCAAGTCTTGCTTAGTCAATGCTTTAAAATGTAATGTTACATCATATGGAAGGCTTCAAGGCAAGCTGATGTTGCAGACAGTGGATGTGCACAGTTCCATCATAATTTAAAGTTTGCGGAGAGCTGTTTTATTCTAAATTTGCATCTGATTTCATAGCATATTACACGTACAAAGGATTCCTAGTGAGACTACATTTTGAAAAAACTAAAAATCCATCTCTTGTATTTCAGGGCCCACCCTTTTACAGTGTAAAGACTCTGATGGGAATTTTCCCCTGGATTATATTGCCTCACCACAGTTAAAAAATGAACTTTTTGATGTCGTCCAGCTGAATGAAACAATTGAAGATTTTCACAAACATGCTGCGCAAGAGTATGACAATCGCAAAATAGAGTTCAGTGCCTTCCTGCTGTCAAGGATGTTGCTGAATTTCCATTCTCTTTATGACTTGCCTGCAAATTCGCATGCTGCTAAGACACTTTGTCCAAACGCAGCTTTTATTAGTCATACACGGTCTAAAGAAACAAGGATTTCTTTCACAAACTCTTTTGTTGAACTCTATATTGAAAATTTAGTCACTCTACAGAAGCTACATGACTTTTCCCAGACTTTTCCTGATGCACTTAGGCACAGCAGTGAATCTCATTTACAAAAATTATTAGCAGTTATTCACACCTTGGTTGCACAATAATTTTACAAAGGAAGAGATATGGCTCAATTCTAAAAAGCGGTAAACAGTTTCCTTTAGATGTTGCGTTGTCATTTCAAGCCACAAGGACACAATTCTGTGGCATTGCCAGTGTTGATTTTGAAATAGAAGACAATATTTAAGCAGGGATCATAAGTTGCGCACTAACGTTATAAAGGTTAAGTTAAAAAAATAGCCTGTTTAATATACAGTTTAGAAGTAGTAATATATATATTATGCTAAACCCATAGACAAATGTTATTTACAATTAAAATGTGCAATATTTTAGGGTTACCTTTAAGGAAAGATGGGATTTCAGTCAAATGTAAATTTGCAGCTAAATCATTACAAGAATATTGTGGTTATAAAAAATGCAGAAGAAAAGTTGGCAATTTTTGTTGACGTCAATTTCCATGTAATGTTTTGTGAACATAATCTGTACCAGCGTTATAATACCTTGGCCAACCCATTTTTCATTTATATTTTCTTTATAGTTGTTTCAATATGTGTTGTAATCTTAAATGTTATTTCTGTGCATTTTGTATTTCAAATATGTGAATGGGAGGTGCCTTGCTCTTTTGGCAGCTGTAAAGTTGAAAGTTCTTACTATTCAGCAAGAGTAGCCACATTCATATTTTGAATTCAATTGTGCTGCATCTGTTTGCTGGAATATTTCCTTATATCTGCCAAATTCATTTATATATGCAAGCACACATAGAAGGAACCTTCTTTCTTGTTGATAAATGTATTACTTTAGCTGGGTATTTAAAGAAATAAATGTTTTGGTATTGATAGTTAATTATGCCACAATTAAGCTAATATTACCCCTAAATCATTTTTGCAGGAACCCCACATATGTATTTAACAAATCCCATTTATTGTAAAATCGCAAGTAAAAACGGTTTACTGGTAATATACAGCACTTCACATGCTCTGTTTTGTGTTATAAAGACTTCCTCTTAACTGCAAGTTCTATGGAGGGGCAAACAGTCTATGAGTTCTTGTGTAATCTGAGCTCCACTTTATTAGTTAGGACTTGGGGTAAAAAGGACCCCTTCTGTGATGTATATTACCAATAAAAAATTGATTTATTACTTACTTGGTCGGGGTGGCAATATTGCATTAGTTTTTGTTAAGTGCCATTTTGTACCCAGATGTCTGACAATTTTCAGCTAGAAAAATTATTAAAAGCTGCAACAAATACAGCTTCATTAACAAACAAACATGGTAAATGTTAACATTCATGAGAATATTTATAATAATTTGTGATCACATCTTATTGTTTACTAATATGAAATATTAGTACGTTTTACGTTCGTTTTCCTCTGCATCATGGTGGTTGGATTGCTTTACATAGTTGAGGATTGCAGTGATTCACAAAAAGCTGTTGTTCTTGCCAGGTGACAGCACCCAATTAATAGCAGTAAAACACATTTGGGTTTCTTACCCTGAGAGTCTCGTTTTTTTCTGTTATTCGGCACCAAATATACTTTCACAACAGAAGCCCACTCAAGCATCTGTGCAACAGAATGTCTGAAAGGAAAGCTGAATTGTTCTTGATGAGCAGTATGTCTGACACAGATTCTTGAGAGGGAAGAGTTTTCTGTTTAAGACCGACAATGAATTCCTCCTTATGTGTCACAGAACATTGCCCGAGATTCAAACTGCTAACTCAGCTATGATTCTTTGGAAATGTTTTAGCCTCTTATGAAGCAATGAGCCACTTAAGATTAGAGGTCACAAAAAAAGCTACCGTATTACAAAATAACTTTTTCAGTAAATCTTCATACTCCTTCCTTGGGGTAAACAGTGTTGTGTTTTAAACATGTTATTGTTATTGTTACCATATTGTATGTTTACTATGACTTTTTGTAATTTATCTTAAGAAAGATTTGATTATATTCTTTTTTTGTTTGTTTGTTTTTTTTCTTGCTGAATTTCATTTCTCTTTGTTTACCTGTTACTCGTAGAAAGTATTGATGGTTAAAAATATATTTATTTTCTTACCCACGGAATCTTTGAAACATAATGTAGAAACATATAGGGAGATACTGTAGACACAAGATGCACTTGCTGCATAGTCCTGATTTATTTGTGCAGTTAAACTGAATGTTCTGTGTTACACAAACCCTTTCTCAAGCCTTATTTGAAACACATCTGACTCACTATTTAAAAGGGAAAAAATCCCAAGGCAATATGACTCTACTGGGAACAAATGGTGCAAACAACATGGGAAGCCCCACACTAACTTTTAGGGGCCAATTAAAGAAACCAAATGAGGAATTCCTGGTAAAGTCAAGTATAGAAAGTCTAAAATAAATGTATAGCTAAAGTTTCTAATCAATAAGGCAAATTCGAGAACACGGCAAAAATAGAAAAGTCGTCTGCCAAGAAACAACATCCGTAATATTATTAATATAAAGTTATTCAATGTACTATCATCACTCAATATGTGAAGATTAAATATACATATCAATGATAATAAAAAACTAATTTTCCAGTGTACATACCCTTTAAGGTATGTGTGCGTGTTCTCCGACATGTTTTATTGGTGAACTATGCCCGAGACACAGTGATCATATCCCCACGGAAGTGGCTTTTCTCTAGTGTGCATAAATGTAACTTATCCAATCTGTCTTCATTTTCAAGCTCCCCCAGTCCCCTAATTATTTTAGTTGCCCTTCTCTGAAACCTTTTTATTTAGAAGATCCTTTTTGTATACAGGATTCCAAAACTGCACCGCATATTCCAAATGAGGCCTTACCAATGCTTTGTTAAGAGGAAGAATAATATTTTTCCTTTGAATCCATTCCCCTCTTTATACAAGATCTTGCTGACTCTGGCTGTTGCCGCCTGGCACTGCTTGCTACATTTAAGTTTGGTTTCCACCAAAACTCCAAGATCCTTTTCTAACAGGGATTCACTTAACACAGAGCCATATAAAGTATAAGCAGCGCAAGGATTTTAAAGTCCAAAATTCATCACCTTACATTTATCAACATTGAATCTCATCTGCCACTTAGCAGCCCAATGTGACTATCTAGATCCACCTGCAACGATTGGATATCATCTGTGGATTTTAGTGGTCGACAACATTTTGTGTTGTCCGCAAACACAGAGAACTTTAGTCCACATAAACGAAGCATCAATAACAACTACTTTCTGCATCCTATCCATCAACCAACTTTCTATCCATGTACAAATGTACCACCCCAGCCCAACAGACTTTAGTTTATACATAAATCACCTATATGGGACTGTATCAAAAGCCTTAGCAAAATCCAAGTATACTACATCAAATACTCAGCCAAAGTCCAAATTTCTACATACAGTACATCCTCATAAGAGCCTAGCAAGTTTCTTTGACAAGATCTATTCCTCCTAAATCCATGCTGTTTACTACTTATAAGGTCAGTCCTTGAAACATACTCTTGAATATGTTTCCATATCAAACTTTCCAGTATCTTCCCCACCACTGAAGTTAAACTCACAGGCATATAATTACCCAGCGGTGAACCAATAGCCTTTTTTAATATTGGACATGAAGGAATCTGAGAAAATAAGAATGGTCTGGATAAAATTGAGCTTAGTTCCCCGAAGACCCGAGGAAGTATTTAATCATATATATATTTTTTTTGGCTACGCATGGAGGACATCTAATATTAATCTGTCTGTGTGAGATGTGCTGGGCATGGGGTAATTTTATATTTTCATATCTGTCTGTGCTGGGCATGGGGGCATCTTATATTTACAATTCTGTGAGATAGGCATGGGGGAATTTTATATTTATATGTTTGTGTGGACTGGGCATGGGGCAATATAAATTTACATGTTTGTGTGTGCTGGGCATAGGGGCATCTTATATTTACTGGGCTTGTGGGCATGGAGCATCTAATATTACCAGTGTGTGTGTGGGCTTTTACCAGTTGATGTGGGCACATCTTATATTTACAAGTCTGTGTGGGCATGATATTTACCAGTTGTTTGTAGAAACTTATGTTACGAGTCTTGTGTTGTGGACACAGTCAGCCCTCCAGTTCCCCAGCCAGTGTAAAGTCAGCCCTCCAGTTCCCAGCCAGTATGTAAAGTCAGCCCTCCAGTTCCCCAGCCGTGTAAAGTCAGCCCTCCAGTTCCCCAGCCAGTATAAAGTCAGCCCTCCAGTTCAACTGACAGTGAAAAGTCAGCCCTCCAGTTCACCGGACAGTGTTTATTTGCCCCCTAACACCAACTTCTATTTTTTAGCACTTTATTACATTAATTTCTAAAGAGATTTTTAATGTTAAGTATTGCCCCCATTTTCTCCCATTCTGGCAGATGTTGTCGCCTCATTGCTCTGCTCAATGAACTATAAGGAAATTTTTTGGAACTTGTTTAGTAATACATCTATCTGCCTGATGAAGTAAGTGAATCTTGTGAAACGCGTAGCAGAGAATTGTGGGTAATCACGGAAAAGAGATCTCTGGGTATTGCCAAATAGAATGAAAAGATCGATTGGAGGGACAGCTAATGTAGGTTACATATAAGTGAGACCGCAAATTTAGTGTGTCCAGACCATCAAGATCCATCTGGGGCATTCAATTGTGAGTCAGACTGCAGGGCTTGACGGGCACGGGAGACTGACTCGACTAAAACCAGAGAAGAAACAGAAAATAGGACTACACACTTGTATAAAATAAGCTACTACCAGCTAAATACTCTAAAAGGATATGCTTGTGAAGGTTCTCATTCATCCAGGTCATGGTATATCTGTTGTATTCAATTAGATCAACTGGACTTGAAGTTTAGTTCTTTCGCTAGTCATACCTGATGGAGACATAGTTCTCTCCGAAACGTTGCTCGTTTGTGTGATATAAATAAACAGTTGAATCTGAGGATTAGTGTGGGCTTCCATCTCTAAATGCTTGTGCTATAGCTGGGAGTCCTATAGGTAGTTCTCCTTGCCAACAAGGAGTGCCTAGGCCCAATCTTTTGGTATATGTTTTGACACCTTACCCTGGGCGTTCTTATAACACGTCTTAGCCATTAATTAATCACACCCTTAACACCTGGCAGTGATATGCTAATTGGGATTTTCCAGGGTACATAATTGCCACAGATTCTTGTACAAGTCATTCTGAATTGAGGAAGCCAGTCGGATGATTAGCGAAACGTCTTCAAGAACTAAAATTCAAGTCCAGTTGATCTAATTGAATACAACAGATATACTCTTAAAGGAGAACTACAGTGGAAAAATAACCTTTAGGTTTGAAGGCTAGAAATGCTGCACTTAACATGTTACGCAGAATTTACTGACCTATAGATGCAATGCTAGTTTCATAGTGATAATATATCCATCTGAAGTTTTTGAAGTTTAACAGTTGGAGGACCCCATTTTCAGCTCGGTAGCTCAGAATTTCCCATGGGGCTTTGTTCCTTAGGAACTGTGAAACATTTTCAATCCTTTAGGGCATGGCCACACTGCAACGCAATCGCAATCGCATGCGATTTCATGTGCGTTTTTTTGCGCTTGCGATTTCTTCAATAAGTATAGGAAAACGCATGCGATTGCGATTAAAAATGCAGAACGCAAAACGCAATCGCACCGAAAAACGTGCGTTTTTTTTGCGTTGCCGCGTTTTCAATGATTTTTTTAAAACGCAAGCGCAAAAGCAAAAAAAAGCAGCAGTGTGGCCTAGCCCTTACCCACATTTTTCGAGCAACATTGCGTGATCACAGCAGAAGAGCACAGCAACACACACTTGTAAGCACTACAGTGTGGCCTCAGCCTTAGACCTTAACGGGCATGTCCACCCCCAAAACTAAAATTTAACCCACTACTGGCCCCACTGTGCAGTGTTAAAAAATCCTTACCTTATCTGCTCCAAATGGTTTTCCTGCAATGTCTGTCCAAAGTTTTAGAAAGTGAAGACCAGGAACCTGTCGGTGAGTGAAAAGGTTTCCGCCTCTTACCTTTCCTCTGGTTCTGGTATTCACAGTGAAGCCCTCCTTCCCTCTGGATCCCTCTTTGCAGCCTTGTGCCCTTCCTCTAAAACATTTTGCTGTAGTGTAGAGGACCCAATCCCACCCCCAACTGCCATGTTCATTTGCAAAAAAAATAAAGCAAAATGTACTTCCAGAGCTCTCTTCCCTGGGCATTCTGCACTGACGGCAGCTGTGTCTGTGATTGGCTGCCTCTGAGCCAATCATGGATGTGAATGCCGGTCCAGCCCCTTTTGCAATTTTCTGCAAGCAGAGGGCCAGATCAGAATGCCGGGGAATAGAAGCTTAGTAAGTACATTTCGGATTTTTTTTTCCGCAAAGGAACTTGGTGGTTGGGGGTGGATTATGGTCCACTACATTACAGCAAAAAAATTTAGAGGTAGAGATAGCCTTTAAAATTTCCCAAATGGTTGTTTTGTTCAGCTTAGCTAGGAGAAATAACTATATTTTATAAATATCCAGTTTTAACAGGATTTAGCAAATCTGCTCTTTTAAAATTCATATGCACAGTTTTGGTGCACATAAAAAGTGCATTACTATTTCTAATCTAATGTAGGTGCAGTATTAGTTCTGATAAGTAAGTATACATGCAAAAAAGAGATGAGATATTTATCCTCAGTCCCTAAGGCATGGTTATTGGGCATGTGCAATACAGTGTGTACAGGAGGAGGAGCCAAGATGGGATGGACGGGATTGTCCCTGCAGTCGGGGCAATCCCGTCCAAATATGGATGCCTGGCAACCCTGTATGTGACATGTGGGCAGTGTGTGGCTGGTGCTTAAGTCCAAGTAATGCCTGTGTAGTCAATACTGCCCAACCATCCCAGTTTGAGTAACATCGGCGTGGTGTTTGAGGGGGTGTCTGATGTTTGTTGGTGTGATGGGGGGCGTACATGTGATATTTGGGGCTGGGATGTATCGGGGCATGACCACAATGTCTGTGGGCCAGTTCACGACATTTGGGGTCATAACCTTGATGGTAGGGGTATCAGCGTGACCGTGATGTTTGGGGATGTGGCCGTGCCCCCAATATTTGGAGGCATGGTCACATTTGGGGCGTGGCAATTATCCTTGAAGGGGTGGCCTTGGCAGTTGGGGTATGGGCGTGCCCATGACATTTGGGGGCATGCCTGTAATGTTTGGTGATGTGGCCGTTGTTTTCTCTGTGTCTTGGGTTGTTTTCCATTGCTACAGCACATTCCAGGAGGCTCTGCTTTAAATTTCATATCATAACAATAACCGCAAATGTGTTTCATATCACCAATAACATAGTCTTTCCATTGTTTATATTTGTACATAAATGTTATTCACATCACCAATAGCAACATAGTCTTTCCAGGGTTTATATTTGTATGTAAATGTGATTCATATCACCAATAGTAACATAGTCTTTCCAGGGTTTATATTTGTATATAAATGTCATTCATATCACCAATAGTAACAGTTCTTTCCAGGGTTATATGTATATAAATGTGATTCATATCACCAATAGTAAACATAGTCTTTCCAGGGTTTATATTTTATATAAAGTTCATTCATATCACCAATAGTAACATAGTCTTTCCAGGGTTTATATTTGTATATAAATGTGATTATATCACCAAGTATACATAGTCTTTCCAGGGTTATATTTGATATTAAATGTCATTCATATCACCAATAGTAACATAGTCTTTCCAGGGTTTATATTTATATTAAATGTCATTCATATCACCAATAGTACATAGCCTTTAAGGGTTTACATTTGTATATAAATGTCATTCATATCACCAATAGTAACATAGGGCCCTATTTATAAAAAATCGTTATCGTTATCGTAAAATACCGATCGTTATCGTAAAATAACGACCGGGTTTTTACCGATAACGGTCGTTATTTACGATAAGGTCGTTATTACCGATAACGACCGTTATCGGTAAATAACGACGTTATCGGTAAATACCGGGCGTATTACCGATAACGACCGTTATTTACCGATAACGGTCGTTATTTACCGATAACGGCCGTTATCGGTAAATAACGACCGTTATCGGTAAATAACGGTCGTTATCGGTAAAACCCCGGTCGTGTATTTTACGATAACGATCGGTATTTTACGATAACGATAACGATTTTTATAAATAGGGCCCTAGTCTTCCAGGGTTTATATGTGGATATTATATATACCCCATTCATATCACCAGGATAGTAACATAGTCTTTCCAGGGTTTATATTTGTATATAAATCCCATTCATATCACCAATAGTAACAGTCTTTCCAGGGTTTATATTTAAAACCTTCCAGGAGCAAATTGTAATGTCTTACAGACTTTTATGCAGGGGCATAACCACCAGGGGAGCAATCGCGGGGGGGGGGGGGGATCTCCCTATTTTCCCTATGCCAGATACAGCATAGCCTTCTCAAGGAAAACCACCTTTTGTGAAGCACGGATAGGGGCCCATTGATTGCTAGTTACACCACTGCCTTAAGATAGTGACTTTTTCTATCAGTTGTAGAAGCTGTTCTGTCTGCAGCTCTGAGTTGCTGTAGCCATGCGTCACGCTGGCTTGTTGTGTCACTGAAGTGGACTCTGTGTCTATGTTGTTGAACCCGGGCAGCGCACGGAGCCCAGAATCTTTGTTTGAGCTTCATGGGCATTGGCAAGTCCAGAGGGTGTGGCAGTTATGTGGGTGCATTTTGGGGGGCGTGGCTGTGAGGTGAGCACATACAAACATGTTACAAGATTTCTACTTTATATAGTAGATGTATGGATACCCTCCATAATGGTGGTAGACATAATTAAGGTTAATGGACTATTAAGAAGTTACATAGAATAATATTACATTACATGTATATATGTATTATACATTACATGTATATTTACATTCACTGCTGTTGCTCAGGTTTTAAGATAAAAGGCCATATTCATAAAGGCAAATCTATGTAAATGTGTGATCGCCATCATATGGATTTACGATAACCCATACATTACCATTGTGGTATTGTATGGGTTAAGTGAACGTCTTTGTTTATGGCCTCGTACTTTTATGATATCGATATTTGGTTTTTGAATAAGACCCAAAGTTACAATGTATACAGTACATATCCTTCTCTATGCATTTAGGTAATGAATTTATTCAGGTGTTTCTTGTTATCAATATAATGTAGGTGTGAGTGTTAAATAATGATAGTTCTTTTACGATATCAAAGGTTTATAAATTTCACCCACTGTATGAGCGGGTAGTGGCACATTACCAAATGTTATTAATCCAAACGTGGTCAGAAGATCAATAAAATGCAGCTTTAATCTCACAAGAGTTAATCCGACGCATTTTGAGCCCACATTGTTTTGTAATGTGCGATTAAAAGCTGCATCATCTTCTGATCACATGATTTTATTGTAGGAATGTGCCAAATATCTGCCTATTCTAAATAATTTAATGGTGTAGATTATAATATAATCTATAAACTATATATCGTAAATATTACTCCAATTAGAAAAGGATGGGAACATAATTATTCTATACTGTTATACTGGGTTCATTCTCTTATTATGCATGATCCCTCAAAAATGATTTAACGTTGGTACTGAAAAAGGACATAAATGGGATATAGGAAAATACTATTTGTAAACGACTGAAAAAAAACATGTCCTACTCATTAAATCATATTTAACGTAATCTTGATCAGGTGGGAATAGCAGGTTCTAAATGAACTTTCCCTAGTTTCACTCAATCCCACAATTTTACAGATTGAGAAATAATATACAATATTTCACAATGTTTTTACAGTTTGTGTTCTTTCTTTTTTCACACTTTCCCCTCCCTTTAACTGTTGATAGACAAGCAGCTTTCTTGATTACTATTTGTTGGAAATTTTTAGCCACATCTAAAAAGGCAAGCAGAAAGGGAGATAGAGACACAGAAACCATTGCAAATGTAGGAGTCAGGCATGGAATCTAATAAATATCTGTTGTATTCAATTAGATCAACTGGACTTGAAGTTTAGTTCTTGAAGACATTTCGCTAGTCATCCGACTGGTTTTCTCAATTCAGACTAGCGAAACGTCTTCAAGAACTTAACTTCAAGTCCAGTTGATCTAATTGAATACAACAGATATACCATGACCTGGATGAATGAGAACCTTCACAAGCAATCTAATAAATAATGAAATGCTTACTTGTATTAGTATGAGTAGGATTAGAATGAGTGTGAAGGTCCGAAATGTTCTTGTATTTAACTGGAATCTTCAAAATGCTTTGCCTATGGGGGGCGCTATCAAATTTAGATATAAGGTTTCTTTTTGGACACCCCTGGCTTGTATAGTGGAGCAGCAATAGTAACTAGGACAATTATCTGCATGTAAATAAGTGTTTTATGTTTCACTTTATGACCCTAAATGAAAGGTAATTTACATAAAATAGGCTGGTTTGAAGTTATCTGCTGTCACTTTCTTAATGTATGACTTCCCTTTTGTACTGGAATAAAAGTATGGCAGGTAAAGCTGCCTAGAAACATCATTGGTTGTACTCATTCTGGAGAGGTGCTAAAATAAAAAATCATCATGTCAACAGCAAGGAATCTGTCAAGTAGCGATGTCACATTCCATCAACTTTATATACAGGATAAAGGAGGTGGGTGCATATGTCACTCCGTTTGATGGCCCTGATAAAAGTTATTAATCCAAACACTCTCTGTAATCTGCTTTTACATTATAATTCTCATAAAAGACAAGAGCCACTGTATAACTCAAACGAAATGTGGCATTTATAATGCATCCTTTGATAGTCTAGTAATTGCACGCATCTACGCATGGCATAAATCTGCTCAAAACTGTTCCTGCTGCACAGTGACTTCTAAGGGATATGAGAGTTTCTAATCAAAAAAAAGGATGTCATTCATTAAGGGAAAAGGGTTTATTGTAAAATGACTTTTAAACCTACACTTGCTCAGACCAATAAATACAGTGCTGCCACATAAGCCTTCCATGCATGGCAGGAGCTCAGTCATATCAGAGAAGTTGCCCAACCGAAATAAATCATCAGGATGTAGCAAACAAACTTAGCTTTCATTATACTGACTGTTTCATCCACCTCTCCTACGGATACTTAGACTCCGATCTCTCAGGTTCAGCCTCCTCTGCTGCTGTTGTGAGAAGTAGCAGCTGTCACATCACCGTCCTAACCAGCAGCATCAGAGTGGGTTTGGGCTCTGTAAATAATCTTATGAAACCTATTAAAGTCCTTCCTCTTTTCACTTAATAGCTCCTGGTGCAGCTGACAGCACTCCCCGCCTCCCCCACCACACTTCCCATTTCTGTCATATGTCCAAGAAGAAAGGGAGGTAGAGACACAAAATCCTACCGGTTCTCCATTTAAAAGGTTGGACCTTATGGACGTATGTCTTTATTCGACCTTAACTACTACGTTACAATGGGCCATATTTATAAACAGAGAGCAGGGGGAGCAACCGCAGGGGGGCCTGGCAGCCAAGGGGGCCACATCTTATTTTTCCTATGACAGATATAGCCTTCTCCCAGAAAACCACTATGGATGAAGCACGGATAGGGCCCCATCATAGTTTTGCTGGGGGGCCTGGTGATTACGCCACTGATTATAAAGTGTGGTATCACAATTTAGCAATACCGCATGTTATTGATAATGTTAGTATACAGCTGTGGTCGTACATTTACGATAAACATTCGGTCACAGAATACACTAAACTACCGCAATGTTATTCTATGGGGATCGTAAATCTACGATCACGTTATCAGTAATTAACGCTCGTCATCATTAAAGGTACAAATCAATTAACCGGTCATATATTAACGATTGTAAAAGGTGCGGTATCGCTAAAAAGCGATACCGCGTCTTTACTGATAGGGCCCTTTGTTACTAAGAAGGAGGCCTTGGTTGAATAGGCCACCAGAGTTTCTAGTCCCACTAAGCGTGCTCTGGAAATGTTTTACTTTTTGTGAAGATTGTATTTCCATTTTTGTTATTAAATCGCACCAGACAATGTGGACATCCAGGTGTGTACTGCATAAAATGAACACATTTTTATAAATGATTGAGCTTAACATTCCTGGCAATATGCTAACTTTACAGATTGCTAAATAACATGTCTGTGTTTTGTTTTTTGATATATAAGGCTGAGCAGGATATGTTCTATTACAGTATATTCTAAACAAGACATTTTTACTGTATAAATCATCCTAAGGACATGAAACATATTGGAATAACTTTATTGCAAGACATATTATTTGCCAGTACTTTGGTTAAATAAAATTTTAAAATATAATTTCTAAAGGCAATTAAAAAATAAAATAAAATGTCAAATTATTGTTTTGTTTGTGAGGAATTCTTATACCTCTTCCTATCCAGACCAAGCCAACACAGAGCTGGATGTGTAAGGCCTTTCTAGTGTAATAAACACTCAGATCATACACCGTAAGCTGGATTTATAAAGGTTCCTTATAATGTCCAATAATTAACTGTTATAGAGTTTGGAAAAATACTGCTAGTTGTGGTCATTATTTAAATAACAATATTGCTTTTTGCCCACAGCAAGGGCCCAATACAGGACAGTATCAAAATACCTCCCAGTATTGATATTTTTTACCACAGTGATTTTTGCCATGGCAGAAAAGCAACATCTCCATCCACAAAACAACTGCTACTATTTTACCCTGTATGTCAGAAATGCATCCCTATCGTATGTGTGGCCTATACTGCTGCTCTTGATTTCTTGGCTGTATCAAAGGGCATTCTCAAACAAAAACAGTATAAATATCCATCAGTTTTGACAATTTCTAAGTTTGTTGCTCCATTATGGAGCAGTGCTTTCAAAAAACAGTTTTAGACATTAAACCATCGGCCCATGTTCCCTATAACATTTTATGCAGTGGTTTTAAAATAAAATAAGGAAGTTATTCGACTCCCAAACACTTTCATACACTTCAACAACAAAATGATCAAAATCGCTGGCAAAGGCAATAATTATATTGGACCCATATCAGAGTTTTGTCATATAGTTCCTTTTACTGCCACTGACAAAATAAAATACCCTCCCTCCCCTATTACAAAACAAACCCTTTGTTATTTCCGATCTATCGGAAATTACCAATAAGAATCCTAAATCAAATGTTTACTACCCCATGGTATTCTACAACCGAACATCAGTTAATTAACGTTCAGCGTAAATGTACAACCGCGACCGGAGGACAATTACGCCTACGGTCGTACATTATCGATAACGTGCAGTATAACTAAATTGCGATACCGCACTTTATAAATATGACCCTTAGTCATGTTTTTCATTTACATTCTCAGAAGAAAATATCTTTCGGTATTAAATCTTTACTCCATAGCAACTTCTATTGCTCAGGTACAAAAGGCTGTATTTATAAAGACATCGTACTACAAATTTGCAATACTGCACCTTTGCAGACAACAATGCCCACATTTTGCAACAAGGTCATATCAGCCCCATAACGGGACATATTTATAAAGGCCAATTATCATTGTGGTTGGACATTTACAATCAAGAACCTAATTGTGCGATCACCTTAACAATACATTAATACATTGTGGCAGTGTACTACTATGGCCAAATTGTCGTAAATGTAGGACCACGGTGATTTTAAGCTAATAAATATGCCCCACAGTATTTTATAGCCGCGGTCAAAAGTTTGTGGACATAAAATAACATCACATCTGTATCAATAGCAGCCTTTTCAGACTTTTCCATTACAACAGGATTATAAATATGCCCCAAATAGTTTTTTTTTCCTTTGAACTACAGCAGTTTTGTTTGAATTACAGCCACACTCCCTTCCTTTGCCACTGGGATCTGCACGCTTCATCGGCTTTGGAGCGGTGCTTTTCTCTACCCGTAAGGAAAGACTGATTTTCCAATGCTTTATGCATGTAAGATAGTGTCTAGGTTTTTTTCATACATTTCTTTAATTGGCCTCTCCCCCCACAAATTGAGTATTGTACAAAAAAGCTTTAAACATATGGTAGGGCACCATAGCCCACCCCCAACCACTAAGTTTGTTTGACAAAAAAAGTGTACAGAACACTACTTGTAATCCTTAGATCCCACGTTGCCTGAACTGCAAGCAGGTGGCCAAATCGGCAGCCGCATCTTTGATTGGCTGAGAGGCAGCCAATCACAGACATGGCTGCCGGCAATACAGAACGCTGGGGCATCTAAGGATTGTAAGTAGCATTCTGTACACTTTTTTAATCAAACAAACTTAGTGGCTGGGGGTGGGCTAGTGTGCCCTACCATATGTTTAAAAGGGTATGTCCAGCAAAAAAGTAAGTATGTTTCTAAATGATTTACTGAAGAACAGGAGGTAAATGCACTCTCTTACCTCCCGTTCTTCAGGAGGTACATTTCTGCTGTTTTTTTTTACTAACTAGGCGGTTGGGGGTGAGTAGGGGTGCCGTACGGTATAAAAAAACATTTTTCAGGACAGAGATACCCTTTAAAGAAGAATTAACGCTAAAATGTAAGTAACATTGAATATGAATCTATCAGGGATATTCACCCAGAGCAGCACTTGCTCTGGGCAAATTTCCCAGTGGCTGCGTGGATCTGGGTGAATCCCACCTGCATGTATTTAACGCCAGCTAACAGCTATCATCAAAATGTTATAGGAACTATGCAGTGTAAGTTAATACATTTTTACCTTAGTATGCTGTAACCTTTTTGTATTTGAACCCAGCATCCAGAAATATTATTATCATGTGTGGCTTACTCTACTGTGATTTTTCCACATTCATTTATTATATATAAATTGTGTGTGATTAGCCAGGTATTGTAACTTGTCATATTCAGTTCATTTGTCACATTAACATTCACAGTCTGCAAAATCTTTTAAAAGATTTACTTAGGTACATTTCCATGCTATGATCAAGCTTAAAGAGTTAAAAGTGCAATATCCATTCATTTCTCTGAGAACAAACTGAGGGTCACTGGTATCTTGTTTTATCCAAAGTCAAGCAAGATGAAAAGAAAGAGGAAGAAGTTGCAGGAAAATTGTTCACACTGTCAGTTCATGACACATAATGTAGTTAACAAAAACCTGAACTAATATTTCAGACACAAGAGACCAACAGTATTAGGCACTGAATCTAAAAGTGCAAATTATTTTTCAACAAATCGTTACTCTTATATAGGTAAGATATTTTTGGCATGTGCATACAGTACATGCATGTGCAGCTTTTGAAAGCCAGTCTGTATATTTAACTGCATTCAATGCCATGTGTAATCTACAATAACAATATGGGATGTACATCATACTAAATGCTGATAAAAGAATAATTATCTTATTATATTTTTTGGCCATAGCAAATCAATCACACAGCAAGAGGCAATCTCCCAAAATTTATCAAATTAGTTTTGTACATTGTTTTCTGACTTTATACAATATTTACAAATTGTCTCCATCCTGATAAAAAAATGACAATAAAAGGTAACATAAACAATGAGAATGCACATGAGGCTGTAGGGCTTTCTTTTATCTTCCGCGAGCAGATGCTCTCCACTGTGATGCGTGGAGTTGGCTAGCCAAGATTATTTTTCTTCCTTTTGCTTGGACTTTCTCTGGGATCTGGTTTCAGTTCCCGAAACTGCACCTGTTTAAACACAGAAGATATAAAATGTTCAAATGGATATCTTCTTCTAATAAAAAGGGTTTTCCAGCCTGGGAAAAAAAACCTCTGGAGAGTGAGAGTTGCAGCTGGGAATTTAGAAGAATAGACTAAAAAATTTGAAGATAGAAACCAAGGATGAGAAATCTGCCAGGAAATACAGTTCTGTAACTTTGCAAAGCGCTTTCCCACCAACACTTCTAGCAATAAAAATAAACCGTCACTGGGATAAAGATTCGGATGGTATAATATATCTTTTTGTCCAAACTCCAGACTTCTGTTCCACATACCATAAACACCCTCAATATCTTAATGGGTGATAGAAACACTAAAGCCAACAAATTCTACAGGGAAATTCTTTATTTTTTTGACAGATCTTTCTTTTTCTCATTCAGACTTGGACAAATTCAATTTTTTGTCCTCATAGACTGCAATCCCACACATATTCTAAATCCATCCTTGGCAGCTTTTGCGCTTAATTATTTGTATGTTGGTGATGCTTTATCATACAGCAAAGAAGCCTGTCATTGGTTCAACAGCTTCTTTCACACACATTCTTTTCTTCAAATTCCAAAGCCACATTGAAATCACAGAAAAGCTTTGCAATAAAATGAAATGCAGACTTTCGCTTTAACTACAGTTCGAAAATGTCTTAAGTTTCATAGGAATGCAAATGAACTGCAGTTCAATTAAATGTTTCTGCAGCGAAGCACCAGATGTTTATTGCTGGTTATTGCTTATACATGTCACTCAGTTTGTCAACTACAAATTACCGCTTTATGGAGTAAGGATCATTAAGCCTTTATTCTGATCTCTGAGAGGGCCCTTGGTGGTTAAAGTTTAGGAATGCACAAGCAATAGTTAAACAACAAAATAAAAACACAAATAACCAAGCTACTGGTTATATTAAAAAAGATAAATTGCACAATATAATGTTGTCTACACAAATATTATGGTGTACAAAATACAAGCCCTGCTGGCGTTTCCATTGAGTGTTAAAACTCCAAATATCTCTGGGATGTTAATACTAGTTATTGTTTTCATCAGGAGCAACTGTATTTTTGTGGATATTATTAGGGCAATGTACCGCGAGCCGTCATCTCAAAGTTATGTCTTACGGTTCCATTAATTTGTTAACAGGGATTTAATAACACAACATGACTTTTAGACATAATTCGCGATGTGTGCGGTAATCGTGTTAAATAAGCTACACAGCGCAAGCAATGTACCAAACCTTTAGGTAATAAATGTGCAATTCTAACGTCAGTTTTTTTGTTTTAACGACCCAAAAATAATGGTCTTAAAGGGGATGTCCACCCCCCACAAAAACTTTTGGTATCATGGTAACTGCCCCCCAAAACACACAGCCATTTCACTTTATGCATCCGGGGACATTAGTGCGCACATGCCGATGTAATCATCGCGCATGCCAGTAATAGGGCCTGCCATAAGCCCAAGATATACCTCCTGCGGTCAGTCGTTTTAAACAGCTGATCACGCGTATGAATGAAACATATGCTATATGTATATCTACTCTCTATCTTATTATGGTATATGTACAGTGCGTGACTGGGATGTGTTTTTAACTTTGTACGTTATGTTCTTGTGTTTTTCATGTATCTTCCTCTCCCTATTTGCACAATAAAGGAGTTTTATATATTAATTACCTTAAAGGGGTGTGTCCATTTGTATCCCTATCTTCTTTTAGTTCTGCACTTTTTACATATGGGGACAGCAACCATTCAACTAAACCACAATTCATACCAATCCCCAATCATGTAAAATCATGTATTCCAGCACTGCCATTATAGGCTAAAGCTGGGACAGCTCGTAAACTGTGGCCTGATACAGAACAGTCACCCTACCCATATGTTTTTGTAGCAGAAAAGGGGATTTGGAGAATATTAACTACACACTAAGCAGAGCACGGAGGGTAGTTAAGTTCTCCTTTGGAATCCTTTCAAATTAATCAAGATTCACACCTCCATACACATGAAACCATCCCCATGCAGTTGCTCTTGTGAAAGCTTCTTGTGTTCTTCAAAATTATTTAAGGGACAAAGAAGAGGCGTCTGTTCCTGAATCCATAGAGCAGTCACTAATTTGGATACTAGTGCCATGTGGTGCAGTGAGTGGCTTAACATTAAGAAACAGACTGTGTGATTATGTCATGCCAGCTGAGGGGACAGTGCCATAGCAAACACATTATATTTAAACTTAGAAGATTTATTTAAAAGATTTTCCTAGGCACATGTTTAGCCATTATTGAAATAAATACTGATTTTTTTTGTAACCTATGGCTTGACAATTATCAAAATACCATGGGTTTGGTACAAGTGAACACAAAACCTTGCAAAATAAAAAAAAAAAGGTCTCCAAAATGGCGGGTGAGGAGGAAGGCACAGACTTACAGAATTAAAAGGCTGAGGGCTTGTTTACTGTTCTGATAACAACAAGGTACTCAACAAATTCTGATTTGGGTTTGGTACAAGTGCACATAAAACTTACAAGATACAAAAACAAGCTACCGAACTACTCAAAATCCCAACAGTAAACTTGGTCCCGTTCACCAGCCATTTTGGAGAAGGCACAGAGTGGCTGATGGCATTTCTGCTGTGGGATAACAAGGTACAAAATATTTTTGTCGGCTTAGAAACCTTTACATTTTTTGTCAATATACCATGTGTTTGGTACAAGAGCACACAATACTTTCAAAATACATAACAAGCTAGCAGACTACTCAGAGTCCCTGTAGCCCTTAGGAAGCATGGTCTCTGAACAACATTTGATAAGGTACACTCTCCAACTGACTGTTTATTAAAAATAAAGGCTTCCTTATTAATACACACAGGTATTGCACATTACCAAATGCGGCCTCTGCCTGCCCTGTTTCAGTAATCGGACTGCAGTTTGCATAGGTTATATCAATAAGTATGTGATACTCACGCTCTCACTTTCCCTTCTTTCATCTATAAATAGCTCTCAAGTGTTTAATGGGTATGGTTTAATTAGGGTCGGGAAAGGGGTGTGTGGCCTAAAAAATAGAGTGCCCAAGCGTGCCCCTGATCTTTTGAGACCCTAGAGATGTCCCTGATAACGAAATGCATAAATGCTATATAAATCCTTTAGCATACATCAACGGATGACCTAATATCGCAAAGATGCAATTACGTCAGTTATTGCATGGTGGGATTACTGCAAGGTAAGAAGCTCATCTTTGCACACCCAGGACCGCCTATCTTATGAGGCAAGGTAAAGCACATTACAGAGCAGCACCCTGTAGCAGGCAGTAGGAGGCAGCAGTTTTGATGCTAGAAAAAAACAAAACATTTCCATGGTATCATGTGCCTGGGCCCAGATGCCAGGGCCCCCCAAAAATGCTGTAAAAACACACATTTTCGGGAGGTAATGTCACTTTAAATAGCAGGGGAAGCCATGACTTTCATTGCACAACAGAATGCAGCTGCAACTTCTCCCTCTCCCTTCAGGCTGGCAATTCATTTGATCAAAATCAATGTTTGTCAGCCCTGTGGATAAAAAAAATCAATGTTAGCCATCATTTACCAGTCACTGTGGGCATCTAATACCAGTCACTGTGGGCATCATTTACCAGTCATTGTGGGCATTATTTACCAGTCATTTATATAAAGCCCCTCCCACTTGTGGACAAGCCACACTCCACTACCGGACAAATTATCACCCACTTTTAATTTTAAAACCACACCCCTTTGGCGAGGGGGGACAGGTTTTAGAATTTTTTTTCAGGTGCCAAAAAGTCTAGACACAGCCTGACAATACCCCTTTAATCTCAAGGTTGCGCAAAACTCAACTTAAGGGTTTTTGTATCCCCAAAAACTTTTTGCCTATGGTGCAGCCCCTGTTAAAATAAGTGTAAAACCCCCTGAGGAAGTGGCTATTGGCCACGAAACGCGTCGGGTGGAGCCTGGAGGGTTCACATGTTTCTTGTCCGTTAGTCCGTTTGTTTGCAACTTTAAATGTGATGGTTTGATGATTTTAAAGATTCAGAAATAAAAAGATTTACGATTTTTACTAAAGACCGGCTGCCCGCTTCCTTTTTGCCCCATTGGATGTTATGCCTTGGGACTTTGCTTTGTGTAAGTGTAAAACCCACATTAACCTGATTTTACACTTATTTCTGTGATATTAAAATAAAATGAATGACTAAAGGACCAGTAAAGGAAATAACTGTTTTCTTTCACCAGAATAAGAAATCCTCCAACAGCAATAGATTTAGAGAAAAATGTATTGTCAACTTTCTCACGTTTATTTAATCTTGACTCATGGCTTAATAGCTGCCCTTGTACTAGACCCCATTGGAAAGATCTTCCCTTGAGAACAAAATGTAATTCAGCTTTTTTTCAGAATCACTTGTAGCATTGGATAATTTGGCTTGCAGTAAACTAGAAAAATGCTTTCTGTATACGTACATTGCCTTAATAAGAAAATATAGATGGCACGTTAAACTGTAAAAGGAATTTACTATATTGAATCAGAAGCTAATATCATTGTTCAAGCCATTTATTTTAGTACAACTGTCTAAGATTGTTTATTGTGCCAAAGTGCTTTGAAATGCAATTCTTCTTTTTGCAGAGTATGTGAATAAGGAAAATTCTAAACTAAAGTACCATTAAAGGGCGTGTTCATTCATCCCTTCAAATACTTCTAAACATAGAATAAGTACCCCCTCCCCCCCAAACCCCATTTTCTCAATACTTTCTCCCTGGTGCTCCTGAGTAAAGATATGTTATCTTGAACTCTTGGCTGCTCTCTGAAGCCTTCTTAAGGATTTCTGAGCTTGTGCGCTGTAAACCCGACGGCTCGGGCAGCCAGCCTTGACTGACAGCTACTATTACTATCAGGAAGAGCTGAGAGAGCGCGTTGAGAAACCAGAGGGCTTCAGGTTAGTTTGGGTGTGAGGGGGTTACTATGTTTAAAAGTTTTTTCAATTAGCATTGAAGTTAATGTGATCTGCCCCATTTATAAATAGGTCATGGATGTCAAAGCAATGAAATCAAAAACAAATGATAATCAGTTTAGTGAAAAAGATGGATGTTATTCCAAACCCAGCATTTGCATTTTTGGGCACAGCCCCATCTCCAATTCTTGGTTAAAGCACCTTTTGATTTTATTACAGCAAGTCTATTATTTTGGCACATTTAGACTTGACATTTTTGCCCATTCCTCTACACACTTTTTTTTAGGATATGTTAAATTGGGAGGGCGACTCCTGTGAATATATTTTGAATCAAATTGGGTCTGTGTCATTCCATAGCTTTTAGTTGATTAAGATGTCTGCATTGGGTCATTGTTATACTGATAGGTGAAGTTACTCCTCATTTTCATCTTTGTTTCATCTTTCCCTAAATGGTTTCTGATTGGGTTTTCTACTCCTTTTTCTAGATGGAAATTTTCCAATAAAGATGGAATAAGTTTGCCATTTGCATGGGTGTGTAGGCTTTCTATATTCACTGTAAATAGTGATCCTTAAATAAGAATACTGATAGCAGTGATCATTAGAGATAATTGATGAGTCCGGTTTCGAAATGGAACCTGGTTTCTATTTGGAATTGCTGGTTTTGAAAATCTGCAAATGTGACAGGATTTTCGAAAATATTATATTCTAATTGAAAATACCAATAATATTCTGATTGAAAATCATATATACTCGAATATAAGTCCAAGTATAAGTCGAGGTACCTATTTTTCTCAGAAAAATGAGTAAAAACTGATTGACTCGAGTATAAGTAAAGGGAAGAAATTATGTCTTCTGATTCTGTATTTTTTTGAGGCTTTAGTTGCCCTTTAAATAGACAGCAGAATTCCCAATACAATAGTCCCATACAGTAATAGCCAAATCCAGTATGGCTTTTACTGTATGGGAATTCTGCTGCTGTCCATTTAAAGGGCAGCTCAAAACTGGGTCCCAAAGGATCCAGGAGGTAGGCAACCAAACTACTATGTAGTTAAAAGGTTCTGACACTTTATTATAAATAAATAAAAATCACATAGCCGCATAAGGACTCATATACATCCGAGAGAGAACACAAACAAGGCTCCGCCCTACACGTTTCGTGGATCTCTTACCGGCTACCTACAGGAAAAGCGCTCCCGGAACACAGGTGCGTTTGCTTCTTTAAAGCCTCAAAACAATATCGAATCAGAAGGCAATCTTTTTAACAAACAGATACCATCCTGAATTCAGTAGTCCCATACAGTAATAGCCAAATAAAGTATGGCTATTATAGTATGGTTATTACTGTATGGGACTACTATATGGGAACTCTAGATGTTTGGATACTACAATCCCCAGCATGCTTTAGAAGCTGGGAGTTGTAGTTTCTAAACATCTGCAGTGGCAAGCACCCTCCCCCCACTGAGAGCCCCCCAGTTCAGTGGATTGCCTGTCTCTGCAATCAGGCTGCCGCTTGCTCCGCACGATATGCCACCTGATGTCAGAGCCGGGAAGTGAGACAGTCACCAAGTAGTGATGTCAGCCAGCAGATGCTGAGCAAGCGGCAGCCGGGTTGCAGACTGAGGTGAGTGACCCAAGTATAAGCAGAGGTTCGGTTTTCAGGTTATTTTTAAAGCCTGAAAACCTTGGCTTATACTCGAGTATATACGGTAAATATTTCGATTTATCATTAAATATCTGCTTATCATTAAATATCTGGTTACAAATGCTTGTAATAAACTGGTAAAAGTAGCAGTATAAATAGAAAATATCTGTCAAGTCACCTGTTTTCTGTTTTAAGGGTATACATGCCCTTTAAAGATACTTACCACTTGTACATCTGACGGAACTCTAGACAGGAAGTCGAGAAGTTCATTGTTGTCAATCACATACGGGCACCGTATTTTCTTTGTAAATTTATTGATGCCTAAATAAAAAAGGTCAGAAAAGAAGTGGAAGTAAGTGTCCTGACAATCAAGGGGACACTTCAAAAGAAAAGAGGAAACATAAAAATTTCATGCTGATGCGTGTCTGTAAATATTTTACCTTTCTAAATTACCCAACCTAAATATCCTTTGAGGGCTAGGCCCCAATGCTTTAAATCGAATCGTGTTTTGCAATGTAACCAGGCCCTCTGGCTGCGCTCCTATTATCGAAACGCATTTGATGACCATTTTCTGTGCGGATCTCATGTGTTGCAATTGAGCACTATTATTGGAGCACTAGTCCTCTGGACCTCACCTCTGGGTGGACAGTCAATAGCTAATAAACTTACTAACCAAAACCTGCTTTGGGCAAGCTTCACTCCCTTTACTAGATAGGTGAACCAACTTATAGCAAGGCATGCTCTGCTTTGCCTATAGGCTAAGCTCTGGACTGAGGATGGAGGCAGGGCTTCAGCAAGCCAGAACAGTACAATGTAAATACTTTTTACTAGTACATCTAGGAGTGGGGGCTTTGCATTTAGGCCCTAATCCTGGGTACTGCAACTAAGAGCATGGTTGTATTAACACTTTGCTTGCCATTTAAACTAAACATGCAAATGCTGGCCTAATTTGATTTATATTTTAGAGCAGTAAAGACAGAAGGGTGGTATGGACCAAGGGTTTCAATCTGTGCAAATCACCCTTTGAATGCATATGACATGTAATAAAACAAAAATGTCTATGTTATTACTGGAGATTATTCCTAATGCTTCATAATCCAGGAATGATAAGGATTTTAGTCCAGAATAGCTGGAGGTCTATGGCATGGGCAAGCTTGGTTTATGTAGCAGTATTACTAACATCTAATATACACTTGACTTTGCTGCATGTGGTCTCTTTGTATTGGCCACTGATGTTACCTGCACAGTTATAAAAAGAGCAATTCTATATTTAACTTCATTACAATGACATTGTAATAGGCATATGCTGTGCTGGCTTATTTTACTGTCTAAAATCTACAATGCATAATGTAATTATAGTTTCTGTTTCATTTCCATTCAGTCAAAATAAATTTGTCAAATCGTCCTGTGGCAGAAGCAGGAAAAATTGGCCCTGTTTTCTGTGCTTTGGCAGAAGCTTTGTCATCTGGGAGATCTCTGTAAGGACATTTGTATCTAATAAATGAAGAGAGCCAACACTTGTTCCAATCTCTTTAGTGCTGGGCTGGTATGTCATACGTTGGTCTGTAGTCAATACTATATTAAACCATTTAATAGAAAGTTCTTTTTTTGGAACACAGGGCATCCGACTGCTTTTTTACTGCAAACCCAGATGGAATTCCCACCCATCTGACTAATACAGGATGTTTTAGTCGTGAGACCCTAAACCACAGAAGCATTATAGCTGGAGTCCTTAATAGAAAAACATTACCCTTTACTTCTGAATTGGACTTTATAATTAGAGCACATAGATCATTTTCATTCACTTTGGTACTATAACAGTAACAGAGATTAGGTAAAGGGTAAAGATTCCTTCTACATTGTGTTTCAAACTGTAAAAAAATAAATATCTGGTTAGGTGGCAATTTAGTACAGTATAAGGAGGAGTCTCTTAATATAAAACAACAAGCAGCACAGGGGCGAAACTGCAGGATATTGGAGGCGGGGCCCCAGACACACACCCCTCACCAAAGATCTACAATCAGTTGTTTTTATGGTCATAAGAGATACGCACAGCTGTTTAAAAGTCAGGAGCCAAATTTACAGTTCAGTTCCAGTCTTTTAAACAGCTGATCATGGAGGTTTGGGGAGATGACCGCAGGCCCACTTACCTCCCAAAGCCTCCCCTGCAGTCGCCATTAAAGCAGCTGTAACTAGGATGGTATATAGCAGATATGTCTAACCGTGAGCCCTTCAGATGTTTGGGAACTACAACCCCCAGCATTCCCTGGCTTCTGCTGCAGCTTCCGAGACGTAGGATCTTTTCCAACCTTTTTACCCTGTCTGGTATATGTTAATGGTCAATTAGTTACAAATTTGGCAGATGTTGAAATAAATGGTCACCACTGAGTTATGTGAATCCTTGATAACGTTTTACAGGGTGGTACTCTTAAGTCCAGGAAACTGAGGAGTAGGAGCCGTCTACCTATCCAAAGGTCTCTGCCTCCTGTCTTGCCTCCGGGAGGGATGGTGACATGCGCAGTGGAGCACTTCCCCCCCCCCCCTCCCACCATCTGGATCCATCTTCTGCAACCATTGCACCTAGTGTAAAATCCTTTTAATATGCTGTAGCTAACCCCTGCCCACCCACAACTGCCACATTAGATCTTTAAAAAAAGAATCATACTTACAGGCCTTCTCTCTCGCAGCGTCTCGATTGCTGGCAGCTGCATCTGTTATTGGCTGTCTCTTAGCCAATCACAGACGCGGCTGCCAGTCCAGCCGCTGTTTGCGACCTTCTGCAAACAGGGGGCCGGGAGGATACCCCGCGGGAGTGTAGGGCTGTAAGTTGGGGTGGGCAGGGGTTAGCCACAACATATTAAAAGTAACAATGTAGGGTGGACATGCCCTTTAAAGGAGAATGAAAAGCTTAGATATATATAAGACTGAATGAATTATATAATTCCTAACTAGCAGTTAGCTGTAACTCTCACCTCTGGGATCAGCAGCACCATGCAGAAATCATGTCTAATTTTGCAGGTTTTTGACATTTCCTGATTTCTGCTGCCCTCCTTCCTAGTGAGTCATCATATGTTTTCTGACTGTTTACTCTTGATTAAAAAGATGTCACAGTAAGGTCAGCCAGTAGCCATTTTACAGCTCTGGCAGAGACAGAGAGAAAAGAGGGCTAGGGAACTCACTGAGCATGTGCAATTTTGTAAAAGATTCCAGGACACAGTGGTGGGAGGGCTGCAGAACTTGGGAAATGCTAGAAACCTGCAGAATTAAGTAAGCAATTTGTCTTTAGACAGGTAAAAGATACAGCTATGTTAAATTATGAAATAAAGAGTCCATTCAGGTGTATTTCTATTTTAGCTTTAATTCTTCTTTAAATATATATATATATATATATAAAATATATTATTATTATTGTGGATTTATATAGTGCCAACATCTTCCATAGTGCTCAATATATATATATATACCTAATGCAAATGTGCTGTATCTACAATTTTATAAATATTATTATATGGCACATTTTCACGTTATTGTGCATGCAAGGGGTAAAGATTACTGGAGTGTTCATCACAGTGAAACCAGCCCTCTGATATAAAAAGTGTACTAGGCTTTTTTCAACTCTGTTTTTAGCATGTTGACATCAAAGTGAAAAGAAAGAAAAACGAATGTTTGAAGACAACCTAAATCATTACAGATCAGTGATAGTCTACATTACTGCCTTCTTCAATCAGTAAGAAGCTCCTTGATCATAACTACTGAAAATGCTGATAATATAACACATCCCCTTAAAAACACTTAGCTCTAGATAGCATCAATAGTTCAATAAATGCTTTACGTACCCCATAAAAGGACGATATATCTCAGTGGTATCAAATACAGCACTGCTGTAAGAAGGCAGAGGGCAATAATTGCCAGCCAGGTTAAGAATGGGACTGTCCAGTTGAAAGTGCTGCGGTGAAAAATTAGCATGAGTCACAAAGCTAATCATCTCATATATCTAATAAAGGACACAACAAATAAACTGAAGACTTTGCATTGAGACATCCAGACGTATTACTCTTCATCACATCCTCTTGGAACTGCACAAGAGGAAACACAGATGAATGATGCCAAATAAATTGTATCGCAACAACATTTAAGACAATGGCCGGCATGAATCAAAGCTCTGTCTACAGTAACTCACTTAGCGGTGCTAACATGCCGACCTGGAAATATTGACTGCATTTCGAAAGCAAATTAGAACATTTCATTAAACATCCTAATACAATAATAAATATTTCGACTCGGTCAATAATGCTACTGAAATGAGCTGTGACATTTTCTGTATGATAAATGCAGGTCTATAACCACTCTTGTTAATTGGCTAGAAAGTCTCTGGCTTTGCAGGAATCCTGCTGGAATTTTCCATGTTTTAAAATTCAATCTCCTTCATAACTTTTATAATAATAAAAAGCACATACCGTACTTTACCTACCTAATATCTGCAAATTGTTATTGTATGACCTGTGTGTAAAATAATGACTGTTTTCGTTATTTTAAAGGGTATGTCCACCCTTAAAAATAATTTTTTATATGTTACTCTCCCTGTCCCCCCAGCCTCAACCGCTCTATTTATTAAATCAGAAAATGCCCCAAACTTTACTTACCTCCCCTCTTTCCTCCTCCGCGCTGCCGGCCCTTTGCTTGCGAGAAAATGCAAGCAGAGGGGCGGGACCGGCAGTCGCGTCTGTGATTGGCTGAGCGGCAGCCAATCACGGACGCGGCTGCCGGGAGTTCATTTCGGCGGAGGAAAGAGGGGAGGTAAGTTTGGGGCATTTTCTGATTAAATAAATAGAGCAGTTGGGGCTGGGGGGACAGGGGCAATATTACATAAAAAGGGATTTACACTAGGGGGAGGGAGAGGGAGGGGGAGAAGGGCTGCAGTACGCATGCCAAACTTCTCCCGGAGGCCAGGTAGGAGGCAGAGTCCTATATGGACTCTGCTATCCTCCTGGTGGGCAGTTTTTGGGACTTTGGGGGGGGGGGGACTACAGGAGAACCATATGGAGCTGGGATGTGAGGTAAGTATTAAACTACACTACATGATGGGGCCAGTAGTGGGGGGGATTATAGTTTTGGGGGTGGACATGCCCTTTAAAAAATAAAGACGGTAGTGTAAAATAACACCAAGCTGTGTAAAATAACGCCGGGTAGTGTAAAATAACACCAAGCTGTGAAAAATAATGCTGGGTAGTGTAAAAGAACAACAGCAGCATACAATAACAGTAGTGTAAAATAACGTTTGGTTGTGTATATAATGCACAGTAGTGTAAATTAATATTTGGTTGTGTAAATAATGCACAGTAGTTTAAAATAACTTTTGGTAGTGTAAATAATGCACAGAACTTTAAAATAACTTTTGGTTGTGTAAATAATGCACAGTGGTGTAAAATAACATTTGGCTGTGTAAATAATGCACGGTAGTATAAATTACCGCCACAGACAGAAAATAAGTAGCTTTATTTTCCATAGCACATTTTATAAACACAGGCCTCTAAGTGAAAGTTATTTCTCTATATTGCGCTATAATGTATCATTGCTCTCAAGCTTAGTAGATTTGCAATGCATCCACCTGGAATTTCATCCAGGAACAGAGAGAGGATGATGAAGGGTACAAGGTTTCGGGTTCTAGGAAAAACATTTTTTTTTACCATAAGGATGCAGTAGAAGGATTAAGCTAGTATTTCTCATAAAGGTTAAGAAACATTGAATTAAGCTATAGCCAGTCTGGCTATATTATTATATTTTAAGTTGCTAGTATAAGGCACTGTAAGGATTCCCTTCACTCAGGTTTAGGAACCATAGCAGTTGTTGAATAATTGTTGACGTTGGATAACACGTTTTTAAACATATATGTCCATATGGAGGGCAAACACCTGAATAGTGCACTCACTTCTTTATTCTCTCACCGACAGAAGCAACTTCATCAAGAACATTCTGGACACTAACACACACTTCCTGGATGGCATACAGTTTATTCATAAAGCCTTTCTTCTCGCATTCCTGAAATGTAATGGAAAATTTAGAATGACAGTAAATGATTTTAGAGGGAAGTTTTTACAATTATTTTAGGAACTGTGTTGAGTATCAAGTTGTTTATCTTTAGGAAATAATTATTATATTCCTTGTCACCTAACTTCCACCTTTATCTATGTAATGATGATTTCTATGTACTAGCGGGTCTCACAAATTGACAAATGTTGTAATAATAATTTGTTGATTTATTCCAACAAAAACAGGATAAAAGTTACAAGATTTCCCTTAAAGGACAACTAAAGCCACAGAACAACACTGAATCAGAAGGCAGAGCACCTTAACTTTAAAGTAGCAACCTGTGTCTTACCTCCTATTTTGATGTGGATGTTGGGATCTACCTTTCTATTATAGGGTTCGTGCTTTATTCCCCAGCATTCCAGAATCTGACACCATGCAGTGCTTTACAACAGTGATAATAATAATAATAATAGGGGTACAATATCATTAAGTACAGACACTGTGTAATGTAACACAGGCTGGTTTCACTAATAAAACGCATTGAGAAAAAAAGTACAGACACTGTGCATTGCTTTACAACAGTGATAGAGGCAATATAAAGAATGAACACCATGCAGTACTTTACAACAGCTTTAAAGGTGCAATATCATAGAGTACAGACACCTTGCATTGCTTTACAACAGTGATAAGAGGCAATATAAAGAATGAACACCATGCGGTACTTTACAACAGCTTTAAAGGTGCAATATAATAGAGTACAGACACTGTGCAGTGCTTTACAACAGTGATAGAGGTGATATAAAGAATAAACAACATGCAGTACTTTACAACAGCTTTAAAGGTGCAATATCATAAAGTACAGACACTGTGCAGTGCTTTACAACAGTGATAGAGGCGATATAAAGAATAAACAACATGCAGTACTTTACAACAGCTTTAAAGGTGCAATATCATAGAGTACAGACACTGTGCAGTGCTTTACAACAGTGATAGAGGCGATATAAAGAATAAACACCATGCAGTACTTTACAACAGCTTTAAAGGTGCAATATCAAAAAGTACAGACACTGCAGTGCTGTACAACAATGCTAAAGGTATGGTATCATAAGGTTCAGACATCATCAGTACTTTATAACAGTGATAGAGGCGTGATATTTTAGCACACATTAATATTAATGCAGCAACATACGCACAGGTAGAACTTAAAATATAATCAAAGCCTTTACATTTAATCATCTGTGTGTTTCCCCCTCTATTGGTTTATCTATGGTTAGATATCTCATGGCAGCTGATGCAGGTATTGTACAAACAACGGAAATGTGTTAGTTATGGAAATTACCCAGAAGTGTTTTATTTGTACTGGGAGCATATTGTGTATAATTGTATACATGTATATTATTATATAGGAATAAAAAATAGTGATTCTCTGACCAACAGAGTGTTGGTGATTTGCAAATATTGAGGGCCGTAGCTAAAAAAGGGAATACAGTGGAGGAGGGAGGCCAGCAAGATCACAGTAAAAGGTAGGGTATGTAAGGTTACTATATAAAAAAAAACACCTTATATTTAAAGGCAAAGATAAACAATAAGCCTAACTTGTTATAACAGAGTACATGCCCTTTAATTTTATTTAACATTAGGAAGGATGGGATGGAGGTAGGTGGGAGGGAGGGTTCTGACCGAGGACAAGTAAACTGCAGGCACCGGATGACACACAGACAGCTCCTACTCTTCACTTTCTGGGACTTTGAACAGGCACTGCATGAGAACCATAAGGAGCTGAGGAGTAAGGAAAGGATTTTTAACAGTACACAGTGGGGCCAGCAGTGGGAAAATGTTTAGTTTGGGGTTGGTCATGCCCTTTAAGCGATTCCTAAAAATTGAGTTGTCCATAGACTACTTAGAAATTAGATGGATTGGACTTCTAATCTATCTAAGAACTGATTACCCCCCCCTTTTTTGTAATTGACTTATGAATGGGCCAGATGAGAATTTCTCAAAGAAAGAACCTCAGCTAGACATTAGATAGATTATCTTTAGAAGAACATCTAATCTATCTAATATCTGCCTGGTGTATTGCCAGCATTGCAAAGGAAACCAATACATATCCAACAGGACATGTCACAGTAAACACAGCAGGGGGAATTTTCATTCAATGGGATGTTGCTATCTGGGTAATGATTGTAAATACATGACTAATGTAATTAATAGTTACTGGTAATAAGTAAAAAAAAAATATTACTAGTAATATGAAAACAATTTTTACACCTCCAAGGTCATGAAAATTGGGCACTTTTCTGAATTTAAATGAATAAAATAACTATGTATTGTCATTTTTCAACATAAAAAGACAACTTTATAAGACAACTACACCCACTCCTCCCAATAAAACCACCCAGGGTGAGACCATAAACCACTAGTTCCTCACCCTTTCTTCAATCACTGGCAATCCTTCTCTGAAGTTCCAATAGGGGGTCTGGTACAACACTATCCAAATATCCCCCACCACACACACACACTTACAAAGTTCACTATTCATAAGTAGAATATAAACATTTGTGAACTCATTTATCACAGGCGCTGTAGTAAAATGAGGGATTAGCCCCTCTCTTGTGCCTATACAGTACAGCTTTTCTTTCACTGTATAAAAGTTTTGAAAGTAGTTCAGCAGCAAGTCAACTACAATGCAACTCACTTCTTTATGGAATGTATTGGTAGCAATGAGTCAATAGTTCAAACTGTCTTATTCCATTTTCTAACAATCTAATCATCTGAAAATGGGAGGGACACACATGACTGACTGTTATGCACCTTGACACATAAAAAGAACCCATATTAATGAAAAATAATGTAGGATTTTTGCATCAAAGCAAAGGAGGGGTAATATGTAAGAAGACAGTAGCACCATATGTGCAAAGAAAATGAAATGGCTAGAATAACATCATATATATTTATATATATATTTCACTATTTTTGTAAATATTTTATTATAACTTTTCATGGGACAATACTGAAGATATGACACTTTGATACAAAGTAAAGTAGAGAGTAGACAGATTGTATAACAGTGTAAATTTTCTTTCCCCAAAACAACGTAGCACACAGCCATTAATGTCTATACAGCTGGCAACAAAAGTGAGTACACCCCTAATTGAAAAATGTCTAAATTGTACCCAAAGTGTCAATATTTTGTGTGGCGACCATTATTTTCCACTAGAGCTTCACAGGTTGCCATTGGAATCCTATTCCACTACTACATGATGACATGGAGCTGGTGGATGTTAGAGACCTTGCACTCCTCCGCCTTCCATTTAAGGATACCCACAGATGCTCAACAGGGTTTAGAGGTGGAGACATGCTTTGCCTGTCCAGCCCCTAGTTTCTTTAGCAAGGCTGTGGTCATCTTAAAGGTGTGTTTAGGGTCATTATTATGTTGGTATACTGCCCTGTGACCCAGTTCCCAAAGGGAGGGGATTATGCCCTGCTTCAGTATGCCACAGTACATGTACTCCCCAGAGCCGGTAGTATTCATGCAGACCCAAACATCACACTCCCAGCACCATGCTTACAGTAGGCAAGACACACTTTGTACTCCTGGTTGTAGACACACGCTTGACACCATCTGAACCAAATCAGTTTATGTTGATCTTATTAGATCACCGGACACTGTTTCAGTGAGACTTCCGTCTCATGCAGACCTATTTGATGCAGTGTGCGGTGTATGTTCTGAGCACAGGATGACCTCCCACCCCTTTAACCTCTGCAGCAATGGTAGCAGCACTCATACATCTATTTGAGACAACCTCTGGATACGACAGTGAGCATGGGCACTCAACTTCTTTGGTTGTCCATGGTGAGACCAGTTCTGAGTGGAACCTGTCCTGTTAAACAGCTGTATGGTCTTGGGGGCCAGGCTGCAGCTCAGTTTCAAGGGCTGGCAATTTTCTTATAGCCTAGGACAACTTTATGTAAAGCAACAATTATTTTTTCAAATCCTCAAAGTTTTATCATGAGGTGCCATGTTCAACTTCCAGTGACTAGTATGAGAGAGTGTAAGAGCAAACCCCCCAAATTTAAAGAGTACGTATACTGAAAAAAAGACAATCTTAATCTATAGCTAAAAATAGAAAAAGCCAAACTGCAACACTCTACTATAGAAAATGTTAAAAAATCCTTTAATCATATTCACAGTTATAGAACAATTAAAAACATGTGCATTCTACCTCTATCATCTATATACAATATATATGCAGTCACAAAAAGGTAAGTACCACAAGTGTATCACATACAACTGTACCGTATCGTTGTGTAACAGAAGTAAATAAAAGTCATAATCACATGGTCCAGGTAACTTGCAAGTGCTTTGAATCACAATGCCATGAAAAGGAAGAGGGCTAAAAGCAGGCAGTCGAGTAGGACACATTTCGCTCCTCACATCATGGGAGCTTTCTCAAATACTAGTAGTAAGCTAGTTGAGAAAGCTCCCATGATGTAGGGGAGCAAAACGCGTCCTATTTGACTGCCTGCTTTTAGCCTCTATCTTTTCATTGCATCGTGATCAAAGCACTTTACTTGCAAGTTACCAGGACCTTGTGACTATGACTCTTATTTACTTCTGTTACACAACGGTACGGTACAGTTTTATGTTATATCCCTGTGAATATGATTAAAAGGATTTTTTAACATTTTCTATAGTAGAGTGTTGCAGTTTGGCTTTTTCTATTTTTAGCTATCGTATCTTTAGCCATTTACTTGCACCTCTCCTATTATAGGGTCTCTATAGATTACCAGTACCCTATACTTTACTGCTTAATCTTAATCTATGACTCATCTTTATTTAAATTAAAAAATATGTAAGTAGCACTTACTGCAGGTGTGTGTGTTGCTGCATGCCTTCAATAGAATACTGTTTTGCTCAGGTTCAGTATCCTCCCTCGCTCTCATAACCAACTCCTCCATTCCTTGACCTGACTTTTTAACTGAGCATGCTCGGTAATCACTATCATCTAGCACGAGAAATGAAATTCCCCAACTGTCAGCTATCTAGTTACAATTCACCCTTCCAGTTACAAAATATCCAGTACTTTTGCACACAGCATAAGTTTATCACAAGGCACTTGATTAACGGTGAAGCATCTTAACTTTAGATTAGATATCTAAGAAATAGGGGACAGATCAACAAAAAAAGGTACAGTGATAGTTTGCAAGAATTATAGTTTCAAGTAATAGAAGACAATTTAATTTTTTTCCAGTTTACATACCCTTTAACACACCTGTGACCTAACACTAATGAGTTACATGATACAGAGGAGGGAAAAAGATTGAGCACATTTTAGAAATTTTTTACTTACTCACGTGTGCTGCCAGCGGTTTAGATATTAATGGATGTATGTGGAGTTATTTTGAGGAGACGATAATTTACACTGCTATACAACCTGTAAACTGACTACTTAACATTGTATCAAAGTATCTTCTGTATTGTGCAATGAAAAAAAAAAATTACAAAAATGTGAGGGTGCACTCACTTATAGTGCACTCACTTATATTATCATAAAACAGTAGCCATGTCATAAACACAGACATATCAGTCATATGGTGGATTGTAGCTCAATATAAATTTTACAAAATACCACGTTAGCAAGATCTTTCTACCTCCAACCTAAAACATGAGCTATTCGCTGGCTTTAAATATTCATGCTAAAAGTAGCACAAATCCCATATTGAATACCATGCAACAGAGCTAGCCAATATTAAATCAGTTAGTGCGACTAACACTATAACACTCTGGGTAAATGATCACCTGTTTACCCAATATTATAAGTTGCTTTATTTGCACTGTTTGGGTGGTTGTGACATATTACAGTTGCCTGTTCTTTTCTTTGTGAATATACTTAGTGGGAGAATTTCGTTTTGTGTTTTCAACCTTTATATCCCATGTGAATGCTGGATGTGTATAAATGAAATTGCATTACTGTAATTACTGTATAACAGGACTACTGCATTGGGACAATAAGGGCCGTCCCCACTGAATTCATTTTAGTGCACATTTCTAACCCCTGTGATTTGTGATTAGCAAGGTCAGTCTTTTTCCATAGAAATGCTATTTTGCTTTTACACTATTGCGTTGCATTTATAAACAGCTTCACAGATTTCTGTCTTGCTTCTGAATTGAAATCTAAATGTAAGCAAATGTTAAAAACTATAATAAACCACAATGCCTTTTCCTAGGCAGTTGTGTTTTTATGTATGTATGTATGTATGTATGTATAGTTTATTTATAAAGCGCCACTTGGGGACGCAGCGCTGTACAGTAAAAATACAATAAAGTCATACGGGGGGCAAATACATAAAAAGTTCAGTACATAAATATATAAATTATATAAATATAAATAAGAAGTGTTAAAGAGGTAAGGAGGTCCCTGCCCTATAGAGCTTACAATCTAGTTAGGTGCATAACATACAGATACAATGGAAAGGGAAAGTTCTGGAGTGAGACGTATGCAGTGCAAATAAAACAACATATACTGTGGTTACCAGATAGGTAGGATTTAAGGCTAGATTTAAATCTGCTAATAGACTATCATCTATATACAATATATATGCAGTCACAAAAAGGTAAGTACCACAAGTGTATCACATACAACTGTACCGTATCGTTGTGTAACAGAAGTAGGGTACTTACCTTTTTGTGACTGCATATATTGTATATAGATGATAGAGGTAGAATGCACATGTTTTTAATTGTTCTATAACTGTGAATATGATTAAAGGATTTTTTAACATTTTCTATAGTAGGTGTTGCAGTTTGGCTTTTTCTATTTTAGCTATAGATTAAGATTTTCTTTTTTTCAGTATACGTACTCTTTAAATTTGGGGGGTGCTCTTACACTCTCTCATACTAGTCACTGGAAGTTGAACATGGCACCTCATGATAAAACTTTGGAGATTTGAAAAAATAATTGTTGCTTTACATAAAGTTGTCCTAGGCTATAAGAAATTGCCAGCCCTTGAACTGAGCTGCACCTGGCCCCAAGACCATACAGCTGTTTAAAAGGACAGGTTCACTCAGAACTGGTCTCACCATGGACAACCAAAAGAATTGAGTGCCCATGCTCACTGTCGTATCCAGAGGTTGTCTCAATAGATGTATGAGTGCTGCTACCATTGCTGCAGAGTTAAAGGGGTGGGAGGTCATCCTGTGCTCAGAACATACACCGCACAACTGCATCAAATAGGTCTGCATGAGACGGAAGTCTCACTGAAACAGTGTCCGGTGATCTAATAAGATCAACATAAACTGATTTGGTTCAGATGGTGTCAAGCGTGTGTCTACAACCAGGAGTACAAAGTGGTCTTGCCTACTGTAAGCATGGTGCTGGGAGTGTGATGTTTGGGTCTGCATGAATACTACCGGCTCTGGGAGTACATGTACTGTGGCATACTGAAGCAGGGCATAATCCCCTCCCTTTGGGAACTGGGTCACAGGGCAGTATACCAACATAATAATGACCCTAAACACACCTTTAAATGACCACAGCCTTGCTAAAGAAAACTAGGGCTGGACAGGCAAAGCATGTCTCCACCTCTAAACCCTGTTGAGCATCTGTGGGTATCCTTAAATGGAAGGCGGAGGAGTGCAAGGTCTCTAACATCCACCAGCTCCATGTCATCATGTAGTAGTGGAATAGGATTCCAATGGCAACCTGTGAAGCTCTAGTGGAAAATAATGGTCGCCACACAAATATTGACACTTTGGGTACAATTTAGACATTTTTCAATTAGGGGTTGTACTCACTTTTGTTGCCAGCTGTAATGACATTAATGGCTGTGTGCTACGTTGTTTTGGGGAAAGAAAATTTACACTGTTATACAATCTGTTCTACTCTCTACTTTACTTTGTATCAAAGTGTCATATCTTCAGTATTGTCCCATGAAAAGTTTAATAAAATATTTACAAAAATAGTGAAATATATATTAAATATATATGATGTTATTCTAGCCATTTCATTTTCTTTGCACATATGGTGCTACTGTCTTCTTCAATATTACCCTCCTTTGCTTTGATGCAAAAATCCTACATTATTTTCATTAATATGGGTTCTTTTTATGTGTCAAGGTGCATAACAGTCAGTCATGTGTGTCCCTCCCATTTTCAGATGATTAGATTGTAGAAAATGAATAAGACGTTTGAACTATTGACTCATTGCTACCAATACATTCCATAAAGAAGTGAGTTCATTGTAGTTGACTTGCTGCTGAACTACTTTCAAAACTTTTATACAGTGAAAGAAAAGCTGTACTGTATAGGCACAAGAGAGGGGCTAATCCCTCATTTACTACAGCGCCTGTGATAAATGAGTTCACAAATGTTTATATTCTACTTATGAATAGTGAACTTTGTAAGTGTGTGTGTGTGGTGGGGATATTTGGATAGTGTTTGTACCAGACCCCCTATTGGAACTTCAGAGAAGGATTCCAGTGATTGAAGAAAGGGTGAGGAACTAGTGGTTTATGGTCTCACCCTGGGTGGTTTTATTGGGGAGTGGTTGTAGTTGTCTTATAAAGTTGTCTTTTTATGTTGAAAAATGACAATACATAGTTATTTATTCATTTAAATTCAGAAAAGTGCCCAATTTTCATGACCTTGGAGGTGTAAAAATTGTTTTCATATTACTAGTAATATTTTTTTTTTACTTATTACCAGTAACTATTAATTACATTGTCATGTATTTACAATCATTACCCAGATAGCAACATCCCATTGAATGAAAATTCCCCTGCTGTGTTTACTGTGACATGTCCTGTTGGATATGTATTGGTTTCCTTTGCAATGCTGGCAATACACCAGGCAGATATTAGATAGATTAGATGTTCTTCTAAAGATAATCTATCTAATTTCTAGCTGAGGTTCTTTCTTTGAGAAATTCTCATCTGGCCCATTCATAATGTCAATTACAAAAAAGGGGGGGGTAATCAGTTCTTAGATAGATTAGAAGTCCAATCCATCTAATTTCTAAGTAGTCTATGGACAACTCAATTTTTAGGAATCGCTTAAAGGGCATGACCAACCCCAAACAACATTTTCCCACTGCTGGCCCCACTGTGTACTGTTAAAATCCTTTCCTTACTCCTCAGCTCCTTATGGTTCTCATGCAGTGCCTGTTCAAAGTCCCAGAAAGTGAAGAGTAGGAGCTGTCTGTTGTGTCATCCGGTGCCTGCAGTTTACTTGTCCTCGGTCAGAACCCTCCCTCCCACCTACCTCCATCCCATCCTTCCTAATGTTAAATAAAATTAAAGGCAGTACTCTGTATAAACAGTTAGGCTTATGTTTATCTTTGCCTTTAAATATAAGGTGTTTTTTTTTATTAGTAACCTTACATACCCTACCTTTTACTGTGATCTTGCTGGCCTCCCTCCTCACTGTATTCCTTTTTTAGCTACGGCCCTCAATATTTGCAAATCACCAACACTCTGTTGGTCAGAGAATCACTATTTTTTATCCTATATAATAATATACATGTATACAATTATACACAATTGCTCCCAGTACAAATAAAACACTTCTGGGTCAATTTTCCTCAAGTGTATCACATACAACTGTACCGTATCGTTGTGTAACAGAAGTAAATAAAAGTCATAATCACATGGTCCAGGTAACTTGCAAGTGCTTTGAATCACAATGCCATGAAAAGGAAGAGGGCTAAAAGCAGGCAGTCGAGTAGGACACATTTCGCTCCTCCTACATCATGGGAGCTTTCTCAAATACTAGTAGTAAGCTAGTTGAGAAAGCTCCCATGATGTAGGAGGAGCAAAACGCGTCCTATTTGACTGCCTGCTTTTAGCCCTCTATCTTTTCATTGCATCGTGATTCAAAGCACTTTACTTGCAAGTTACCAGGACCTTGTGACTATGACTCTTATTTACTTCTGTTACACAACGGTACGGTACAGTTTTATGTTATATCCCTGTGAATATGATTAAAGGATTTTTTAACATTTTCTATAGTAGAGTGTTGCAGTTTGGCTTTTTCTATTTTTAGCTATCGTATCTTTTAGCCATTTACTTGCACCTCTCCTATTATAGGGTCTCTATAGATTACCAGTACCCTATACTTTACTGCTTAATCTTAATCTATGACCTCATCTTTATTTATAATTAAAAATATGTAAGTAGCACTTACTGCAGGTGTGTGTGTTGCTGCATGCCTTCAATAGAATACTTGTTTTGCTCAGGTTCAGTATCCTCCCTCGCTCTCATAACCAACTCCTCCATTCCTCTGACCTGACTTTTTTTTAACTGAGCATGCTCGGTAATCACTATCATCTAGCACTGAGAAATGAAATTCCCCAACTGTCAGCTATCTAGTTACAATTACACCCTTCCAGTTACAAAATATCCAGTACTTTGCACACAGCATAAGTTTATCATAAGGCACTTGATTAACGGCTGAAGCATCTTAACTTTAGATTAGATATCTAAAGAAATAGGGGACAGATCAACAAAAAAAGGTACAGTGATAGTTTGCAAGAATTATAGTTTCAAGTAATAGAAGACAATTTAATTTTTTTCCAGTTTACATACCCTTTAACACACCTGTGACCTAACACTAATGAGTTACATGATACAGAGGAGGGAAAAAGATTGAGCACATTTTAGAAATTTTTTACTTACTCACGTGTGCTGCCAGCGGTTTAGATATTAATGGATGTATGTGGAGTTATTTTGAGGAGACAGATAATTTACACTGCTATACAACCTGTAAACTGACTACTTAACATTGTATCAAAGTATCTTCTGTATTGTGCAATGAAAAAAAAAAAATTACAAAAATGTGAGGGTGCACTCACTTATAGTGCACTCACTTATATTATCATAAAACAGTAGCCATGTCATAAACACAGACATATCAGTCATATGGTGGATTGTAGCTCAATATAAATTTTACAAAATACCACGTTTAGCAAAGATCTTTCTACCTCCAACCTAAAACATGAGCTATTCGCTGGCTTTAAATATTCATGCTAAAAGTAGCACAAATCCCATATTGAATACCATGCAACAGAGCTAGCCAATATTAAATCAGTTAGTGCGACTAACACTATAACACTCTGGGTAAATGATCACCTGTTTACCCAATATTATAAGTTGCTTTATTTTGCACTGTTTTGGGTGGTTGTGACCTATATTACAGTTGCCTGTTCTTTTCTTTGTGAATATACTTAGTGGGAGAATTTCGTTTTGTGTTTTCAACCTTTATATCCCATGTGAAATGCTGGTTGTGTATAAATGAAATTGCATTACTGTACATTACTGTATAACAGGACTACTGCATTGGGACAATAAGGGCTCGTCCCCACTGAATTCATTTTAGTGCACATTTCTAACCCCTGTGATTTGTGATTAGCAAGGTCAGTCTTTTTCCATAGAAATGCTATTTTTGCTTTTACACTATTGCGTTGCATTTTATAAACAGCTTCACAGATTTCTGTCTTGCTTCTGAATTTGAAATCTAAATGTAAGCAAATGTTAAAAACTATAATAAACCACAATGCCTTTTCCTAGGCAGTTGTGTTTTATGTATGTATGTATGTATGTATGTATAGTTTATTTATAAAGCGCCACTTGGGGATGCAGCGCTGTACAGTAATAAAATACAATAAAGTCATACGAGGGGGCAAATACATAAAAAGTTCAGTACATAAATATATAAATTATATAAATATAACTAGAAGTGTTAAAGAGGTAAGGAGGTCCCTGCCCTATAGAGCTTACAATCTAGTTAGGTGCATAACATACAGATACAATGGAAAGGGAAAGTTCTGGAGTGAGACGTATGCAGTGCAAATAAAACAAACATATACTGTGGTTACCAGATAGGTAGGATTTAAGGCTAGATTTAAATCTGCTAATAGAGGTTTCTTGTCGTAGTGAGAGCCAAATAGAAATCCAGAGGATGGGAGCCACAAGAGAAAAAGGTTAACGGTCAGAGTATGAAAGCAGTATGAGTGGAGGGTCAGTACAGCAGATGGTACTGTGATGATCGAAAGGGTGTGGGCGGGAACATATGGGGACACTATAGAGGAAATATAAGGAGGTGCAGCAGAGCAAAGGGATTTAAATGTTAGGAGAAGGATTTTAAGGATTTTGTATACAATGCACTGTTTAACGGGGAGCCAGGTTGTTGTCAGGTAAAGAGGAGATTTGGGGTGTTTTTTATTAGAGAGCAAAAAATGTGTAGTAGAGTAAGACCAGTAAGTAGTAGGTTACAATAGTCCAGGCACGATAGGATGAGAGCATGCATAAGCATAGCGGTGGTCAGGAGAGAATGGAACCTGCATATTTTTGCTATTTAGAAGGAAATATTGTGAAGGCAGAGTTGTGACATCCAGGAAGAGATGGCAAGGTGACAGTTGGAGATACGTGTTTGGATGTCAGTAATTAGCACAGGGGTGGACAATTAGATGTGTATTATCTGCATATAATACTTGGAACTCAAAAGAGCTAATAACATCTCCAAAGGAAATAGTGATAACAATATGGGTCCAAGAACAGACAACTGTGGCACCCCCACACTAAGAGGAATAAGAAAAGAGGTGTTGTTAGAATAAGATACATAGTAAGTTTGGCTAGAAAGTTAGGATAGAAACCAGGATACCACTTCATTCTGAAGGAGGGAATGATCAACTGTGTCGAAAGCAGAGGAGAGGTCAAGAAGGATAAGAAAAGTGACCATTGGGAAAGAAGCACACTTGCCACAATATAAATCCAGACTCTTATGCTGATATTTAATCTAGTTTATTTTGCAATTTGAATAAATTATATATATATATATTTAATATGCATTTTCTTTTCATAACACAGGTTTTTTCTTTTTTTGTCATGACTATTTACAAAAAGTTTAGCTTCCTTTAAACATATTAGTGTCTATCAATGTCTATAATATTGTGCTCTGGATTTTCTGGTTTCAAGTTGATTACAAAACAGTAGTTATGGTCTTTGTGATTATGTTGCAATGTTCAGGAGCCACCTAGTGGCGAATATCTATAAGAATTTCTTCCAGACGTTGATTAAGCTATCTTGGTTCAGTATGATCAGTGCTGATGCCGCCCTTTACAAACATCAGGGTTATTAAAGGCAGAAGAAAGTCTTAAGGCTGTACAAGAGAAACTAATCTTCAAAATAGTACTCGCAAGCAGGCAATATACTGTAACGCTTTATTGTGCTACATTAGTTCTAATAAAAAAAGTATCTACACCCAAAGGGTTTTTTCCCCCTTTGTCTGAATTTATTTCTGCTTCCTATTTATAAAACTGGACACTTGTAGACCTTAATTTCTAGACAACTTTATAGTGCGATGTCTGCGGTGAAAGGAAGTCATTTTTTTAAACCAAAAAGCCTCAGCTATTGGATCTAATGCTAAATGTTAGAATTTAGATTCAGTACAAGAATAATCTTACATAGGACCATATATTGGGGTTGAAGTTCAAACACTGGAATTTTTTTTACTAACTTTGCCTATGTTATATGAAATTGAAATCATAGAAATCCTAATCTAGGAAGTGAATTGCAATAGTCTGAATACAATTTTAAATTACTAGTCAGACATTAAAAAGGGACAAAAGGGTTAACCCCCCCCCCCCCCCCATCCCTACACAGGGTAAGTGGCGCTTTGGTCCTTTCCCCTTAATGTGCCGACAAACTCTGTGACAGCCAATTGGAAGACATGCTTTTGGCAGAGTGTCACCTTATAGGTTAAACCACCTGCCAAGTGAAGGGAGTGGCACTCGACTGGAACAACAGCACTTATGATCTTTTGTTTCCCAGACTTAAGCATACTCAAGATTATTTAATAAGTGGTGCAAAAAAATGCCTGCGCTATTAATTTGCAGCATCCAATTACCACAATTAGAAATCATTTAATAACATCTGTTTGCTTCAGTTTAACAGGTCATGCACAATTTATCATTAAAGGACAACAATACTCCCTCACTCACTATAATAAACTGCTAGGTCCTCACCCTGGGTTAAAGAGCATGTCCACCCCCTAAAATTTAACCCCATACTGGCCCCACTGAGTTGTGTTAAAAAATCCTTACCTTACACGTCTGCTGCTTATGGTTCTCCTGCAGTGCTTGTCCATATACCAGGAAACTGAAGAGTATGAGCCATCTTCTTTTGTGAAAGGTTTCCGTCTCCTCCTTGTCCTCTGAGAGGACAGTGGTATGTACAGGGGAGCCCTTTCCCCCCTCCCTCCATCCCTCTTTGCTGCCAGGTGCCCTACCTCTAAAAGCTCTTAACATATTGTAGGGCACCCTATCCCACCTACTCTACTTACAATCCTTCATTCACCTGGCGTTCTTTATTGCGGCATCTGCGTCTCTGATTGGCTGCCTCTTGGCCAATCAGAGACGCGGCTGCAGTCCGACCCCCTGCTTGCAGATATCCTGAGGAAGGCTGCTGTGTCAGCCGAAACCCGTTGATTGTGCTTGTTGCATTGGGGGTTTGACCATGCCTCTGGGAAATGTGTACTCCACCCACAGTGGGTCATGTGTTTAAGTACTGAAAGCTGGAGAGTTAGAAAGCAAGCGAAGGAGCAGCAGGGACTTTCATCTCATAAAAGGCAGGTACTGATATAAAGACAAAGTTTGAGAATTACGTCTCCTAAAAAGTTACTTAAGTAAAAAAGGTTAAAAGTTAGGACCCAGCAGAATAAAGCAAACCGTGAAGTGGTTGCTGGGCTTAAAATAATTTGGCCAAGTTTTTGAACTAATTGCTTTAATTTATCCAGAGAGAAGGGCAGGCTTTTTAAGTCGCAATACAATGGTAAAGTAAAATATAAGCAAATTAATTGGATGTGCACTAGGCTTCTATTTTTTGTAACCGTTGATTGTGTAATAAATGTTTGGTTTATTAAAAAAGTCCCACGAGTGCTCAACTGTCTGTTATCTATCTATATATACACCACAAAGGTAATATTGGGAAGGTCACATGACATCAACGCATTTCAGTCCAAGGTCTGATGGATATCGGAATTATATGGTAGCACCAGGTCATTCAAAAGTGGTATGGAGTGCGAAGGATTCCTTCCCTCTCTCTCTCTCTCTCTCTCTCTCTCTCTCTCTATATATATATATATATAAAAAACATAGAAGTGTTCTCACGGGTCTAGTAGAAAGTTAAAACATAACTACACACATGGAATTTAAAAACCATTATTTGCTTTTATAGTCTTATAATATATCCTCCTACCTGGGTATGCCATAAAAAAACTATATATACTCATTCCATGTGTAGTACATCATATCCTGAGGACGGCTCTGTGAGCTGAAATGCGTTGTTATAGCGTCTTACTCGCTGAAATAAAAGTTGTGTTTTAACTTTCTACTAGACCAGAAAGTGCCTTCACTTCTATGTTCTACTTGTCTGTCATGTTTAAATGGCACCCGGGCACTGAATATCATTGGAATGGAGTGCTAATCCTCTTCGCTGCTTTATATATATATATATATATATATATATATACACTACAAGTTATTTGACAACTTTCTGGTTCTGATCATTGTATCATTGTAAGAGGGTTTGAGAACTCTCCAACTTATATTAACAGAGAGATGGTAGAGCAAACAGACTCTTTTGTCTGTTGCAGAAATAAATGTATTGTATAACCTGTAATGCACGGCCAACTGACCCTATTCTACAGAGCCTGATAAAAGCTTCTAGTGTAAACGAGGCCTTATTAGTAAGTGGATCACAGAGTAGCACTGCACCTGCACCTTAAAAGAGTCCAATAGAACTGCAATGTGCTGCGTGGCCATGTGCTCCACATACTGAAATGTCTGAACAGGGCTCCTCTGAAGGGAAAAAAGGAGATCTGTTTGATTTGCTGATTTGAAAACCTCTTCCAATAATTTGACACAGACAGTCTATGCTTGAAAAAAAAAAGGGTCATCGTTCAGTTAAACCCTGCTGTCAGCTGGAGCTACAATCAATGTGTATTCTGAACAGGAGAGCTTTTTATTATTAAGTTCTGCAGGATACTTGTAAACTTAAAAGGTGAGTGACAATTAGATTTTATATTCTCACAAATCCCAGCATTGTGGAAGATCTGTCCTTGTGCCCCTGTTCACCCCCTGGTACTTGGCTCTTTTCAAGCCATTGTTACTACAGACAAGCTCTGAGAAATAACAGGTCAATGCACATAATTTGTGAAGACAAAAATACATTTGGAGGGTTTTCTTTTTACTTGCAGTTTTCCCAACATTTATTTAACATGACTTGGGACTGGCTACAAAAACAATATCAGAATATTCTCAGTCCACAGTGGAAAACCCCACAGTGACTTTAAATCTTCATTCACTCAAAATCCTACAATATTTATTAAATGTTTTTTTTAACACAGGACATTGAACCTATTATGTTGAACGGGGCATAGAAGGAGAAGAAGAAATGAAGCAGAAATAAAACATGAAACACTTCCTTTATGTTATAGTATCCAATGTCACTATGGGAGCAGGTAACCTATTGTGGAAAAGAGTAGATATACTCAGAGGGCTTGACTCAATGCATGTAATATAGACTACCCATCCCTTACATTTACCCTTGGTACCCTTGACAATGGTTTCTGCTTATCACAGCTGCTAAGGACCATTTATGACAGTCTTGCAACACTTAATACTGAACTGAGTGAGTTCCAAAGTCCTTAGCATTAGGAAATGTGCCAGTTCAACTGTGTGCCAGATATGAATGCTTAGTACACTGCCAGCCCAGCAGCATGAAGGAGCCCTGCATTAAATGCCAGCTTTGGATTATTAGCAATGCATTCCAGATGTGAAGAAAAGGTATTCCAATGTAAAACCTTGCCTACTTTCAGTACTAGCCTTCTGCATGCAAGGTTTGAAACCCCAGTGTCTTTTTATGTCATTTTCCGGAGATGTTCCCCTTTATTTAAAGACGCACACAGTGTTCTATTTTTGTAGCCAGGCATTTTAGATCTCTATTATTTGTTCTCGCAGTAAGTGTTCCTACCATTTAGCTGGTCTGACCCTACAACACCTTCAAGAAAGCCAAAGAAAAGCGTTGAATATTGTGCCCTTAAAAAAAAATAAATGTCTTTTAGCTTTGGACGTTTTTATTTCCATCAGGTTGATAGAATAGACAAATATAAAACTTGCCATTCTAGCACTGGGTGGACGTGACTGCACAAACAGCCTGGGAAGCCATTAATACAATTTAATACAACTTAATATTTTACTGCATATGCACAGTGATTAGTGCTGTAAAAGAAATCTTAGTTATAACCTAATGAATCATACAATACCAGTAATTAATGAAATAGCATTCTTTCCCTTATGTGGGGGCCATGCAAATGTCAGCATTTAAAGGGGACAATACATGTATTTTTTACTATTTGAATCTTACCATCCCCCTCAATAATTTCCTCCAATTCTAATTGATTAACATAAAAAGTTAAATAAAATGTAATCTGAGAACCATGCAGCAAAGGAGTTTTTATGATTTAGCTTTGTGATAAGTAAAGCCGTCATGTTAAGGCTATGATGTCTGCTGGTCTTTTATACAGTCATCCGTGTTGTTTAATACATCTACTTCAATCATGCTCACATTCCCATCACACTGAGAGTTCAATTGGTCGGCTGGAGAAAAACTGGTCTTCAAAGTGGTCCTAGACTCTGAGCTCACAGCTTGATAACTCCAATCTTTTGCTTAATGATAACTTTCACTATCTCTATTGGCATTAACAGGAATGAGGGATTACTAAGCCTGTAGATAAACTGTGCTAATATTTTACACTGCAGCTCTCCTGTTAATGAACTAATAAACAACTCCCATCATCCTATTCCGTGGCTTTTCATTAGCGCTACTATTAGCTTAAGTCACATCAGCTACTTTATCATTTATATACTGCGAGCCTATAATCCTTGAAAATCCTGTCAGAAGGACATTTCTTCAATGGCATTAGAAACTAGTTTTATTTTCATATTCACAAATAACCTGGCAGTATCTTTCTCATTGCACAGATCTGTTTCAAGGTTACCTTCTTTGCTTCACAGTTCTTAACATTAAAATGGATAATAACAATATCCCTCATGACATCAGCACAGCATCTGTAATCAAGGATGTTTTAGCTTTCCAGGTCACCATCATGTGCACAAGGAAGGTTATATAGTTCAAAAAGGAAGGGTGCAGTGTTCTAGATACATATCTGCATTTTGCATTAATAAACCTTCTGCAGTCCAAAAGTAGGTCACAGAGGCTACACAATCCCTAAAGGAGAAATAAGAGGAAAGCTCCAAAAGCCTACACTTAGCAGCTACAAAATACATACAATAACAGCTCTCATCTCCGGCACTTGGCTGAGCGGTTTTTATTTATTGTGCAGTAAATAAAGCTTAAATGCTTTGTAGCCCTGGTTGCAATCTATCTAGCCATTCACAGCCCAATAACAGCAGGGAATAAAATCTGCCATCATCTAATGTCTTTTTCCTCCTCTCAGTGCCTCTTTCCCAAGATTTCATTATTTTCACCTGGATCTGCACGCTCTGTCATATCTAGGGCGCCGCAACAGTAAATAAACAGGGAGATATGATTCGAAAACACTTTATCACTGAAAAAAATGGTTTCAACGGAAACAATAGCACCGAGGCTGAAGGTGGATTTGAGAATACTCTGCTATTCAATCCATTTCCAAAGAAAGAAAAATCAGAAAGAGAGAGCTTTCCCTCCCTCTTGGAAAATGATCTGTGCTTTTTTATTTCTGACAGTTAGAGATTACATACAGTAACACTACTGAGACGTTGGAGTATGTCACAGGCTGGTTACAACATAGATTTCCAACCACTCATTGACTCTTCAAACAACGCGTTTCGCATACAATGCTGTCCTGAACCTTATCTGAAATGGTTATAGATTTTGTTTTTATGTGCTATTTTCTGTTCTTGTCACTAAACATATTTATTTTAAGGTTTATTATTTTAAAACGTTTTCCCTAAATAACATTCATACCTTACAAACTAGGCAGGCATGGGAAATGTGAACTAAGAACACAATTTACTGCTCATACTTTTAAAATCACTTTGGTTTTACTGTTTCCTTTTGGGCAGATGCATACCTGAGAATGAAAACAATTATTTAATAGGTTAACCACAAAGTATAGACATGGTGGTGATCTGGAGGTTGAATATTTGGTTAAAATGCTTGATAAATTGCAATTAAATGAGTGAAGACTGACATTAAATGATCCAGCATATTAATGAAGTAGCGTTTTAGAAGAAGGTTGGTCTTGTACCCAAAAATAGTTTTCTTTATGAAGATACAAGAGAAAGAGCAACATGGCTACAGGCTTGTGTTTAGCAGTAGTGACCACAGACTGGAATGCTGCCTATCGGACAACTGCACAGGGGCCTGCAGATTGTGGTCAATCGCTGTGGGGACTGAAATGTCAATTACTTGTCTAAAGGGGACCAAAACAACTTTTTCTAAAAATTCCCTCCTAGTGGAGGTAGTTTTATTGATATGAAGTTGTATATAACAAGACAAAAATAAATAAAAAGGGGGGAAAGGGGAAGGGATAAACATGAGGTAACAAGGGATGTACAAATGCATCAACAATGGTTTAAAAATCAAGATATATACTAAGGAGATTAGCCTGTATAGCATCTTGTGGCTTGTAAGTTTTCTTAATGTCTTTGTTTCTTCCTGGTGTTAAACTTGTTGATAGGTCATTGTTCAAGAATTATAGCTTCCACCCAATAACATCCAGTTGTATTTTACAGTGGTACCCACAGGAGTGTCCGTGTGTCTGTGTGTGTGTGTGGTGGGGGGGTGGAGTATCCCCCCCGTATTCTGGATATTATGGATTTGGTGCACTTAAATTTACATCTGTATGAACTTAAATGTTTCTAATTGTTCTAACTGTTTCAGATATTATTGTGCTGGATAGGGCAACCTCTATGTTGGTAAATTTGTTTTTTTTATAGGGTAATGAGGCGTTTACCGACATTTTCCATTGTGTAAATGTTGGGGTTGATGCCAGTATCCAGTTTATAGCAATTCATTTCTTGGCCACAAAGATTGTGTTTACTATAAATATTTTTTGAAATTTGTTAAAATCTAAGTGGTCCATTATTCTCAGAAGGCATATCTTAGGGTCCAGGCCTATCATGGACCCCATTTGGTCATGCAGGAATGTCAATATTTGCTCCCAATAATCCTGTATTTTTGGACATGCCCATAGCATGTGCAAGAGTGAGCCAGTTCAGTGGCGGAATACCGCCCCTGCCGCCCAGGAGGTAATAGGGCCTGCACTAAAGGTCCAAGATCAGCTGATCACACATATGAAATAAATATACCTTTGACTTTTGGAGCGCTGGCGAGGGTGTGTCAGGGGCCCGGCCTGCAATCTCGCGGTTATGCCACTGAACCAGGTATTTGTTGACATTTAGGGCAGAGTGGATTGTGATTTGTGTTGTATTTAGAGATGTGAATGGGTGTCAGATACGCTCTATTTAAAACATATAGCTGTGTGAGTTTATTTAACTGTTTGGGTCAGGTTATTTTGTGGGCTGTCAGTGCTTCCTCTTATTCTTCTTTGTCTAGGGGACCCAGGTCGTTTTCCCATGTTATTTTTTTAATCAATGAGCTCTTGGATGCTTGTGGTGTATGTATTTTTGCATATACTCTCAAACTTAGTTTAGTGGGTTGGGCACTGCATAGGATAGACACTATGGGGTTAGTAATTAAATTTTGTGTTCTATTTGGGAAGTGTGTGGTATAAGCATGTATGAGCGGTAAATAGCAGAACATATAATAGAAGAACATATAATTGGGGATCTTGAGTTCAGTCTGTATTTCTGTAAAGGATTTAAGTGTATTTCCCTCTACTATATGAGTTAACAGTTGTATCCCATACTTGTAACCATTGTTCTGGGTCAGGGATTGTAAGGAATTCTTATATTATTCCAAAGTCTGCAAATGAATAGTTGGTATGTTGGTTTTCTTTAGGGCTATTCTTCATGCCTATATTGCTTGTCTGATTATTGGGAGTGTACGAATTGATGTTCATGTATGTTTGATAACTCCCTTGATCAGATAGAGAGGATCTAAATATTTTCTATTGTCTTATGGTATGCATATGTTTTGGATTTACTTTCTCTGAGTCTTGGTAAATATGTGAGATTTGGGATGCTAAAAAGCATATTTGAAAGTTTGGTATTGCTATACCTGCCAATTCTGCTGGGCGTTGCATTGTGTGCATTGGTCTACAAAGGATATCAAATATTTTTCCCTCTAAACTAGGACCTAGTCCACCCTCCATGTCTATTGACAATATGGTCATTAACCCAGTTAAATCTGCACGCTGCATTGGAGTTATCTTTGACTCCAGGATGTGTGGTTTTCTCCTTCAAAATATTGCGAAGACCCGCCCTCTTCTCTCTACCTCCTAAATAAAATGCTCAGGCATGCCTTTATAATCTCCAGTCTTGACTACTGTAACATTCTGATTCTTGGTCTCCCAAGAATCAATCTATCTTATACTCAGCAGCTCAGACCTTGCCCACAACAATTTTTTAAAATTTTTTAAATTTTTAAAACTTAAATAAATATACCTCCCATTTTAAAATATAAGAGGAGCAGCGAACTGTCCAATATGATGCTTGTGCTGCAGCTCTTTTGCCTATTCTCCCTGGTGCATATGTGCAGAAACAGGGAGGAATCTTCAGGGAACTGACTTGGGAGCTAGAGAGTTTTGTTTAGAATAAGGGATCAGTTTTACATCCCATCTTTTTACACAAAACTGATACTGCTGCTTATGGAGGTTTTAAGGCTAATTCTGCTTTTATATAAATGCCTATATAGATATATTGCCTCTAGCACCACAATTAGGTGGCAAAAGCGGCTAATTTATGTTTTGCAAGTGAAAGTCCAACACGGTGAGAAGATACACGAGAACGTGGTGAGAAGATACATGTATCAGCATATTTGTATTCACATGTTATGATGGTGGATTACTACTCAGATTTATTACCGTATATACTCGAGTATAAACCGACCCGAGTATAAACCGAGGTACCCAATTTCACCTAAAAATCTAATAAAAGTTGTTGACTCGAGTATAAACCGAGGGTAGAACTTGGCATTCAAGATGTTTGGAAACTACAACTCCCAGCTAATAAAGCATGCTGGGAGTTGTAGTTTCCAAACATCTTAAATGCCACCCTCACTTGGCATTCAAGATGTTTTGGAAACTACAACTCCCGCATGCTTTATTAGCTGGGAGTTGTAGTTTCCAAACATCTTGAATGCCAAGTGAGGGTGGCATTCAAGATGTTTGGAAACTACAACTCCCAGCATGCTTTATTAGCTGGGAGTTGTAGTTTCCAAACACCTTGAATGCCACCCTCACTTGGCATTCAAGGTGTTTGGAACTACAACTCCCGCTAATAAACATGCTGGGAGTTGTAGTTTCCAAAACATCTTGAATGCCACCCTCACCCTCAACCCAGTTAAGTTTGTACCTGTGGCTCTCTTCATCCAGGATTCTGTGGGCTCTCCTCCATCCAAGGGCTTCCTAGGACTGTGTGCTGGTAAGTTCCTCTCCAGTTCCTCTCCGGCAGCAGCGTCCTCTCCATTCCGGCAGCCGCACGATCAGTCCATGTACTGGCGCGCCGCTGACGTCACTAATTGGCGCCAAGCCCGGCGCCAATTAGTGACGTCAGCCGGCGCGCCAGTACATGGACTGATCGTGCGGCTGCCGGAATGGAGAGGACGCTGCTGCCGGAATGGAGAGGACGCTGATCTTCAAAGGTGAGTGACTCGAGTATAAACCGAGTCCGAGTTTTCAGGCTGATTTTTCAGCCTGAAAAACTCGGTTTATACTCGAGTATATACGGTATTAGAAGTTTTGTTGCTTGTGGACTTTTCAGCCTATTATAGCATTTGTACATTCTGTAAAACTAACTGTTAAGTGAAAATGCTGCCGCTTGCATTTGACATTGATATTTAAATCACATTAGTGATAGCCGGATGAGCTAGAAAATAAACAGATCGCTTGTGGATTTGCAATGGTCCAAGAATTCTCTACTCATCAGTACACATTGTGCCTGAGGTTAAGACATCTTCAGACATGGAAGAGTGTTAAGTAAGATAATATTAAAATTGTTACATTAAATATGTATTTGCAAGTACAGAGGAACGAAAACGAAAATCCTCTAATGGATGTCCTTCTTCCAAAGGCTGCAACAAAAATGTCTAACAAATAAATCAAGAAGTTAAATCTTAACAATACAATGTTTTTAATCTTGCACGTTTATTAAAATAATTCTGTCCTTGAGCAATTAAGATATTTCCCTGCTTAATCATGCAAATAAACTTAGAAACGCCACACAGGCTAAAATAGAGAAAAACAAGATATTAAGAATTTGACCCATTTAATGATTCGTTTATTCACCTAAATCCTCTAATGGATTCAGGCCCTGTTGCAAATTGTCACCACATTTTTGTCCAGGTGCCATCTGCACTCATCCAATTTCTTTCTCCAGGTGCCTCAAAGAAATTTGTATGTATTTAAAAACTAGAAAAATCTCTGGGCACCCTGGGTTTATTTTTATCAAATGTTATTTTATTTATTCATCAATGTTTCGTCTTAGCATCCTGATGAAGGCGCTCTGTGCAGTCAGCACTGAAACATTAATGAATAAAATTTTATAAAAATCCAGGGTGCCTGGAGCCTTTACAGTTTTGATTATTAATGTTTATTTTCTTCAGGCCAATCCTATACATTTGTTAAAGGAGAACTAAACCCAATTTTTTTATACTTCAGAATCTGGAAACATCCCCCCTAAAAACACCAATAAGCTATAAAATCCCAATTCAGTAAATTGTATTAAAGTAAATGTAAGCCTGTTAAGAACTGGATGAAGTATCTGTGTGTATGTGCAGTGTCAGACCACACCTCCTGACCTCAGTCACATGCTTCCTTGCTTTATCTGTCCTGTAAAAGGATTGGCTAGAGATTATTAGTGGGTGTGACCAACTGTAACATGTTTCTACCATAGCTAAGGACTGAGCATGTGCAGAACATAATGGTCGCTGACCAAACTGTGTGATACTAGAATGCTGTGAAGTAAAGCACAAACCATGTGTTATTTAGGTAAATTTTTCCAGCGCCCGTATCCAAGTGAGAGGTAAGACACAGATTACTGGTTTTATATCAAGGTGTTCTTCCTTCTGGTTCAGTGTTGTTCTGTGGCTTTAGTTGTCCTTTAACATGGGGAAAACAAAATGGATGAGCGATACAGAATGTGGGTAATAATGTTGTATTCAATTGTGAATAAAAATCAGATGAAGCATTAAGCAGATCTAAAATGTTTTAGGAAAGCAGAAATGTTTTGTACACCTTGAATTTCTGAAATATGTGGAGCGATATGTGAGTAGACACAAAAGTAGTGAGTAGACACAAAAGTAGTGAGTATTCAATATATACTGGCCTCTTCCCTCAGTTAAGAAAGCCAAAGGGCTGGGGGGAAGTGAGAAAGCCTGTTGTATGCATCCAGTTCACAACTAACAAAAAAAAGTAAAAAAGGTTAGAAGTTATGACCTTCCAGACTGGGGTTTCCTTGACGTGGTTGGAAGGCTTTTCTTTCATGAGATCACAGTAATGTATACCACAACCCCTTTGTTTATAATGTATGCCAGTGTGCAGATAATATGATATTGTATGGGGCCTACGAATGTGCATTGATTATCTTTTCTATGTTTGTATAAATGTTTGACAAGATCAGTAGCACTTCCGCTAAATGTAGTTGTAATTTAGCCTGATTGGAGTGCTTCCGCAATCCTTGTATTGTATGTATGTAGGATTGGGTTCACAAATGTTATCACACTATGATATGGTGAATTTTATATTTTATTTAATGGAGAGCTAAAGTAAAATTGGTTGTATTAAGGAGAAAATTATTATTAGTGCACACACTGGGGGTTGTTTGTGTGATTCCTCTTGTTACCATTTCCAGTGGTGTTTATCTACTAAGGATGCACAACAGTTTGTTGTATGTTTATAATATATACCGTAGTATAAAAACTAGGATTTTTTAATAAAGGACATTCTGCATTGGTTTCGAGCATGGATCAGCAACCTGTAGCTCGCAGTCCGCCGTGGACCACAGGATGAACAGGGGAATGTTAATAAGCCAACGCAAATTACATGGTGGCATACATGATGGTTTACCAAATTATGCGTGTGACACCACATATATGGTGCTTAATCTTTGTTATGCACACAGTTGTGTTGTTCGTTGCGGTGCTGTTTTTGGGAGGCCTAGTACAAGGATCTATCAGAGTAGAGTGCTCTGAATAAAGGTCCAGCTGTTCTTACCACCAATGTTCCCATAACACTCCCTGATCGATGTTACAACAGTAATGTCGACGTAAAGTGGATTGGGCAGCTATCTGCTTTAAGCACAGGATTTGTAGATAAAAGGATCCCTCTTCTATAAGAGTTACTGTACCTAGTCAATCATTTTACCAACATACTGTAAGTAGGAGAAACAATATGTTTTTTTCAAAAATAATTGCAATAGCCAAGCGAGTATCTGGTGTGGATGTGGGCTCATTTACTGTAGTCTATTCACATCTTATTTTCTCAAATAGCACTGAATATATTATGCAACACTGTGTTCATTAACATCAATCAGTGCCCCAAAGAGGTTACAATCTTAACAATCTGTCTTGTGAAGGTTCTCATTCATCCAGGTCATGGTATATCTGTTGTATTCAATTAGATCAACTGGACTTGAAGTTTAGTTCTTGAAGACGTTTCGCTAGTCATCCGACTGGCTTTCTCAATTCAGATTTGAGAAAGCCAGTTGGATGACTAGCGAAACGTCTTCAAGAACTGAACTTCAAATCCAGTTGATCTAATTGAATACAACAGGTTTAACAATCTATCACACTCACACAAACATATAGCAGTTTTTTAGGATGTAGCCATGGGTGGATTTGAACCCTCTGCAATGCATCAATACTACCAACTGTCATACCATGCTGTCCTGAACAGTTTTGCTACTTGTTCTGCAGTTCCAGCATCTCTGGTTTGAAAACGCATTTTTCTTTCTGTTAGAGGGTAGCCTTCTGTGTCATTGTCATGTTTAACACAAGGAGACATAAAGCAAAGATAATATCATGCCTGCCCATGGGCCAGTCTGGCTTTGAATTAGCTTGTCAGATGGGATAAAAATTGGGAAATATCCCTTTAATACCAGTGTTTTGGAACAAAATAATGCAGTGCAACCTTGTACATAATTAATTTTGTCAATTTGATATATACATCAATATTTATGAAATTTATACAGATTAACCCATTAACTGTATGGCAATAATATTTTAACCTTCTGTATAGGACAAACATATTACCTTATTCACTAGTACTATTAAGTTAATGGTACTATTTAAATAAACTAAATTTCTTAAATGAAATCTCATATATACTATGTATATAATCATAAAAGTAATGTCCAACATTCTTGTTAATTCTATCCAATAATCAGGGTGCAAAACCTGTAAATAAATTGTAGCCCAAAGGTTTTCTAGCACACTCAACTGGCTTTCTTCTTACATGTTTAATATTCAACAAACATTCCTTTTGTATTTTGCCATCTTGTGGTCCTTAGGCTAGCAAAAGTGTGCCCGTTGATGCGCAGTGGGCATTGTGGGCCATATTTATAAATGCGAGGTATTGCTATTTGCGATACCGTGCCTTTAACGTTTGTGCCTGCAATGGTAAATTTACAATTGTCAACATAAAATTACAATTGTGGTTGTGCCATTACTATTGTAATCGTAATTGTACAACAGCCTATACAATACCAATGAGATAGTCTACTACTACTACATGGTATTGTAAGAATGAACATTTGTAAATGTACAACTACGGCCCTACTTTTAGGAAAACCCATGGTATCGGGCGTTTTTTAAATATATAAAAAATTTACCCACCCTATACCATTTCAGGGTTTTGTACAATAAAAAAAATAAGGTAAGAACTTAAAAAGGAATGAGAAAAAGTTAATACAGAAATCCTATCAAATCTGGTTCTAATATTGTCACATTCCCTAAACGTATACTTTGTTGAAGTACTTATTTCATTTTATTACTAGCTTAGGGTCATCTGGGTTTGAAGGAGCAAAAAAAAAGAAAAAGCCATAACAGCATAAAATGAAATAGAGACTTCTTAAAACAGAACATAGTAATTAAGGTTGAATAAAGACATACGTCCATCAAGTCCAACCTATTCACTTTTTTTTTTTAACCCTACCTAACAGTTGATCCAGTTGATCCAGAGGAAGGGACTTCCCAGCCTCATGCTATTATTACATTGACCAAGTTTTAAACAGCCCTTATCTGTAATTAATATCAAAGAGACCTGAATTATGTGTCCCGAGTACTTTTATATCAAACTTAATGGTTTATACTTCTAGTCTTGGAGTGTACTCCAAGACTGTATAAACCCCAGGTCTGGCGCTTAGGCTGCAAATTGCGTCGTTTAAACACTCCCCCTTCTCATGGTACACATATTTTGTTCCCACTGGAACATTTAGATTTGGAAACGGGTTATTACTAAATTCACCCATACTGGACTCACCCCTTGTTGATGGTGGTCTGGGTGCAGGACCGCCCCGGACCCTTCGCTTGGTCCGCGTCTAATTGATATAGTGATAAAAGTATAATGGGAAATCTGCACTCCTTGCTTCACATACAGTTCACTCTGCAATCTTCTTTAAAATCATCGGCTTTATTGAATTACATTAAAAAGATCAAACACGTGCGTAAACAAAGTAAACCATCAATAAGGTAAACCCTGGATTGTAATTATAAACAAACGCCTGTATTTAAGTTCTCCATACTTTGAGTGCACAAAATTTTCTCACTCTTAAATTCCTGATTAACACTTTCCCCAAGTTGTTTAACCTTTATACAATCTAGCCTAAATGCTTTCAGAAGAAATACACAATCTATACAGCTGCTAAACCCCCATTGATAAAGAGGAACTGTAACTGTAACAATGGCTGAATAAACGCTTTTGCTATAGTAGACATGTTACTTGCATTTCTGTGTCAATTCCCTCTTGGAAAAATAATCATAGGTCTGCCTATATGGATGCAGATCTGCACTTTTCAAACCCCTTTTAACACCAACAGCAATTAAAGGGGTCAAATGATGATTTCTATACATTGTCAGGTTTGAGATTTACTCAAGTGGCTTGAACTGACTTTTCTGTAGTAATCTTTAGTGTAGAAGATTTATAGCTATTCGATTGAGGCTACAAAACTGTTTATCATATCCAGGGAAGCTGGTGTGCAATAGGATTGATCAAGCAGCCAAAATACATCACTATCTAAATGTGAAATATTCAGTAAAACCAATTTGTGCAAGAATTTGTGCAATCTAATCATGCTGTATACTGGTAGGCTCATTTATTACATTACATGTCTAGAAATATTTTGTCAATAAATCACCCTTTGGGGTAACAAAACAGAAAGGGCTCCTAGGGCCATATGGTGCGCTATCGCTATTTTGCGATACAGTGTCTCTTACAATCGTACATTTAAGATTGTGGGTCTACAATTAAAATCACAGTTATCTTCTTGGAGGAATACCCCAGCGCACATTCCCTGTCTATGATCTCGCAATGCAGAGCGCTTTATTGCATCTCCCCAGTATGTATAATGGCATGTTTACCGCAGTATCCTTGGCTGTTGCTTTATTAAAGGAAAATAAATGAAAGGTGTCTGCTCTGTAAATTATAGGGATACAATAAATTAAAAGTCTTTATTGATAAACAAAATTATCATTAGACACATATAAACAGAGTCACGGGGATCTGTTGCTTTATTAAATGAGTATCTTACTGTACAGTAAGATATCCATAGTAACTTGCAATAGTTTGGTACAATTTTGGCCATGTTTATACTGAAAAGGAAGGACACTTTAGAACTAGTCTTGTACAATTTAACACTGCAAATGGACAAGCTTAGCTGGTTAACCAAAGTGTCTTTGTTTTGATTGAAAATGTTAAGGGGGAACTGTCTCCAAACAAGTTTATTTTAAATGAAAGGCCAGGTTCCTACATTTAATATCCATAGTAATATTGCAATAGTTTGGTACAATTTTGGCCATGTTTATACTGAAAAGGAAGGACACTTTAGAACTAGTCTTGTATAATTTAACACTGCAAATGGACAAGCTTAGCTGGTTAACCAAAGTGTCTTTGTTTTGATTGAAAATGTTAAGGGGGAACTGTCTCCAAACAAGTTTATTTTAAATGAAAGACCAGGTTCCTACATTTAAAATAAGTCATCAACCATCAATCTGCGGTCACAAATACTAGTTACTCCTCCTAATCTGTGGATGGCACATGCTTAGTGCAGGAGCAAGCAGAAGAAACCAGGAAGATCAAGTTACAGTGACTAGAGGAGTGGAGAGGGGCCACATGGGGTTGCAAGGGGGCTGCAAGTTAAAGGGGCCATGGGGAAGGAGGAGGAGACACGAGAAGAAGACTGCAACATGGTTTCGGAGCAGGAAGTGCAGGATAACACATAGCAATGTAAATATCTTCAAAACTATGTAAAAGAAGTAAATGCAAAAATACTCAGGAAAGCAGTTCTTGTCAATTTACCTAAAGTGGTTTTGGACCACAGTTACTCTTTCCCAGAAAGGAATCATTGTCCTAGAAGCTTCAGGATTTGTTCGTTTTTTGTTACAATGAACTGAGTGTAACATGCAGTGTTTATTGAGTAAAATCTGATCTTCAATGTCCTCCATAAAAAACATTCACATTTAATACAAATGTAATATACCCAATGCTGGAACTATAAAACAAATAGCCTGGGGTTATAAGTGGTTTTTTTTGTATTACGATTATTCTTTTTATTAACCAACAGATGAATAAGAGGTAGTAAAATAGTGCAACGGTAGTCTATGGGGGCATACGTTTACAATCTTTTCATTGTAGAATTACAATGGTTTACATTAATTTACAATAACAATCGTAAATTAGCGATCACTAAATCAATCAGAATTCAGAAGTATGTTAAAGGAGCGGTATCAATAAAAGTGATACCCGCCTTTAGAAATATGGCCCATTGTCTTTGTTTATAAAGTATATTATAGTAAAGTATAGTATTTGAGGTTGAACGTCCATCTAGTCCAAAAAAACCCCCAAAAACTATATAAGGGGTAATTTCCTTCCTGACTGGCAATTGGAAATATCCCTGTATCACTCTAACTTTATCCTCAATACCATAATATATTATAGATGTATTAATATATATAGAATATAGTTTTTACCATTCTCACATTGAAAACCCTGTCCGAACTAAACTCTTTTCTTCCCACTCTTAAGGGATGTCTGCATGTCCTCTGACATCTATAGGTGAATGCCCCAGATAGTACATTGCATGTAAGGCCTATTCATATGGTAGCATCTTATCAATCAAAGTTTTCCAGCCCGATACAGAGGGTGACATTCTTTTCAAAACTATTTGTTTTGGCAAAAAAATAAAACCTCCCTAAAGGACACACCCACCCTTAAAACAAAACACTGGTCAATTAATGGTTACCCGCGTCGCACTCAATTCCAACTATTTCACAAATTACCAGCATTACTGACCATTTCAAGGATAATTATTGCCCCCATTCTAGCAGAGTAAGCTGAAGTGTACTTTCACACTTTGTGAATGCCTTGAGTTTGAATTAACTATATTCACTTATATGGTCAGTCTTTAAAGGACAACTAAAGCCACCGAACAACACTGAACCAGAAGGCAAACACCTGATATAAAACCAGGTGCTGTGTCTCTTTTGATAAGGGCGCTGGGAAATATACCTAAATAATATATGGTTTGTGCTTTACTCACAGCATTCTAGAATCACACAGTTGGGTCAACGACCATTATGTTCTGCACATGCTCAGTCCTTTGCTATGGCAGAAACTTGTTACATTTGGTCACACACCCATAATAATCTCTAGCAAATCCTTTTACAGACAATAAAGCAAGGAAGCTATGTGACTGAGGTCAGGGGTGTGGTCTGACACTGCACATACACACAGATACTCATCCAGTTCTTAACAGCTTACTTATTTTAATACAATTTCTGAAGTGGGATTTTATACCTTATTGGTGTTTTTAGGGGGGTTGTTTCAGATTCTGGAATATAAAAAATTGGGTTTAGTTCTCCTTTACACCTCAGGCTGGAGTCCGGTACGCACCTGCTTTCACTTACCTGGTGAGTTCTCATCCACCTATCTAAATTGAAATTAACATAATTACCTAACTAAATTAGGTACGTAATGCCAAACCTGCATCTTGACGGAGTGTGTCCTTCCTATGAGCAGTTATTCTCTTCATTGTTCTAATTTGCAATCTTATATTGAAAATCTGTGCTATGGACAACATTAGCTAATAAGTACATTTCCATTTGGCGATAGAGAATAAAAAGGTTCTAGTAGTGTAGCCTTCATCACATTTCAATAAACTATTCCTTTTATCCACCCAGTTCTTTGTTCCAATACAGTTTACTCCCAAGCTGTACACTGTTTTATTTCCAGCCAGTCATAAATACCTTAAATTGAATGTGCATTTTTTCATTCATTAATGTGAATAGTTGGAAATGAAGTGTTCAGCAAGAAGGGGTTAAGATATTTATATTAATGGTATCCTATTGAAGGAGAATGAGTACGCGGATTATAATATTAGTAAAAACCATACATGTATCAAAGATCTCCCCATGTGCTGCATAGATAAGTCAGCCTGTCATTAAATTGTCATTGTGGTAATTGTGTATGAATTGTGATCTAATCTGGAATTACGTAGTCCATGAAGTGACATATTTTCCGTAATGCAGTCCATTAGAAAGAGGAATGGAGGAAATCTTACAAATTGTGTGACTCTAAGGTCAGCCCAGTGGGACAGTAACTTGTCTCCTTTCTCCAGGCATTAAGCTCCACAACAAGCAAACATAATCTGCCCAATGTGTTTTTCTAAGAACTGCAATCAATAAAAACACTCAATTATCAACTGCTTCAAATATGTCAGTCTATCAGGTTCCAACGTATTGTATATTTACTGCTACACGGCGTGATAAGAAACTGCCTCCTTCCTACAATGAAGTTGTGTTAATAACACATTCAATCTGATATTGAAGATCTGTTCTTGACCATACTGACAAGTGTTGTTTAAAAGCAGCTTCTATTCTTCAGTTCTCTATATTCATATTATTAAGTTCCATATCTGCCTCTCACCAACTTCCCAACACTGACTATAACAAAGGTCATAGGCTATGGGCACTTTACTTAATGCTCAGTGTATGCATTTAATTTCTTAGCTTGCACTACACATTACCAGAGCTTTACAATTAATCCAATCACATCAGTTCCTGCCCACAAACTTACAATCCAGCACTTTATCAGCTTGAGTGGAGGGAGAACTTGCAACTCAACAATTCCCTTGCCTTGACAACTGCCTCATGCCACCTTAGTTTAAAACTGACAATCTACTGTACTAATAGAATTAATTATTACAACTTCTTAATAAGTGCCAGCAAGGCTATTTGTAGTAAACTGACCATTTCTCTACACTAAGTTACAGGGTTAGTCCACCATTTTTTTTACAGCCAAAGGATGCACATTTAGCTGTATACTGTATGCAGGTTTTCTTTGTCAGAGAATGTTTCTGCCTTTCATGCATTGCACCATGGTGGAACTGGACAAGATTATCCTCATGGAGCAGGAAAACAGGGGATTATTGGGTTAATAAACAGTTTTACATGATTTCTTAGCTGCCTGTGATCCAGCAAATGGAAACTCTTTCAGGCCTTCCTGGTCTGATTCTCTATTTGAACTTCGTGCCTTCAGCTTCTTTTTTCTAAATAGGATGTTCACTGTGAAAGGAACATCTTGCTGTACTACAGGTAAATTCAGACACCTATTTTTCAAACAACACATTAAATACACTTGCTGCCCCACATTGGTTTTCCTTCATAATAGTGTTTGCTGTTTTCCCCCACTTATTAAAAGATTTTTTTTTTTCAATGTTGCAATATATGCATTTTAATAAATAGGGTTTTATTGAAGGGGGCAAACAAGACAGGAAAAGAACATAGCCATCCCATATGCAGACATCCCACCCTGCCCCTTCAGGCTTCCGGGCAGGGTGGGAAAAGTGGGTGTGGCACAGGGTGTGACATCACGTGGGGCGGGACGTCACAATGGGCATGGTCAATGTTCTAGGGTGGTGGGAAGCGGGGTTAGGGTGGGGCTAGGGGCATCCTGGGGCATGGCCTTAGAAATTGGGCATGACTTAGGAGAGACTCAAGTCTCCCTCAAGTCCGGGAGTCTGGTGTGGTCTTGCGGGAGTGCGGGAACCACCCCCAGAATGAGGAGACTCTCGGACGATCCAGGAGGGGTGTTTCAAAAGAATTTTCAAAGACACCTCTCCTATCTGCTTTAAACCCAAGAAACACAACGAGGCACAACTGGTGCATCCAAAAGAGCCATACCGAGCACAAAATGTACTTCATATACGCAGTGCAGTGCAGTGAAGAGTGCTCGGATTTCTATGTGGGTGAGACCAAACAGCAGCTGCACCAACTTTATGGCCCAGCACGAAGAGCCAATTCCTTGTGTCAGGACTCAAGCATTTACCAGCATCTTAATGGATACCTATACTCTAAAAATAAAATTTTTAGAAATCAAATGTACCTGGGGCCGGAAGGAAGAATTGATTATTCCTACCTCACAATAATTTCGTTGAGGAGCTACAGCACGTACAGTTAACATTTGCCAGGTTAGTCCTGGACTATTCCTTTATTAAAGATAGCACTGAAGCCAGGAGGAAGACTGTCAGAGTCAGTTTTCTTTGGCCTGATGCTCCTCACAGAAACATATTTGGAAGTAGGAATTACCAGTTCTATATCCCTGTCCCAACTACTTTCATTTTAATGGTTTTTCAAAAAAAAACTTCACACGATAGTTATCTTTTAAGGAAGGAATTTTAAGAATTAAATGTCAAAATCTTGGCCACAGAACAGGATTAGTTCAAAAGAGGTGGGGAGGGGGGAGGTTCAACACCATTTGGTTGACACAAATAACAGGCAACTTTAAGAGTCTTAAGAAGAGCTGCAAAATGGTCCTAAACATGGGAATTGTTATACTTAATAAGGGGACTGGGGGAGCTTGAATATGAAGACAAAATGGATAAGTTATACCTATCCATGGAATCCATTGCATGGATTTGTTTACTGTGTATAAATACATTAATGGCCCATACAACAAACTATGTGGTGCATTGATCACCAATAGAACATTTCAAAGGACACGTGGATATCCTTTAAGACTTGAAAAAAGAAGCTTAATCTTCAAGTTCGGAAAGGTTTTTTTTTTCTGTACAGTAAAACGTTCCATTGGACATAGTAATGGCAGGTTCATTGGATAGTTTCAAAATACTGGATGAGTTTAAAAAACAAAGAATGTTGCATGTTACTGGTATTGATACATACATTTGGAATTGATCCGATTGCCACTAGGAGTCAGGAAGGAATTTTTCCCCTTCATTATGGGTTTACATTTTTTCCCTTCCTGTAAATCAATATTTAGACAGGAAATGTGGGTATTGCCGAGTAGGTTAAACAATATGGATGTATGTCTTTATTCAACCTCAAAAACTATACAATAATAAACCTTTGTACATCTTTAATATAAACAAATACTAGAGCCTATGTGACTAACTAAATCCTTAAAGGGACACTATAAACTGAAAAAAATGACTTGCCTTTATTCATTTCTATATTTTTAGTATTGTCGGGAACTTCATCCCTTTTTGATCTCAGTGCTCCATGTCACTAGATCTCCTCATGCATTGTTCAGCTCCCTCCTAGTTTAGTATGCATGTCTCCTCTCTATGTATCCACCCCTTCCTAAAACGGAGGCAGAAATTAGTGTGGAGCATGTGATCTGTGCCTCACTACACCCATAGCATTAACCCAGTGATTTTTGTGTTATATGAAGTAAAACTGCTTTGCTATGGGAAGGTAGCAAGACCAGGTTCCTACAATTTAAAATAGTCATCCACCATCAATCTGCGGTCACAAATACGTTACTCCTCCTAATCTGTGGATGGCACATGCTTAGTGCAGGGCAAGCAGAAGAAACCAGGAAGAGATCAAGTTACAGTGACTAAAGAAGGAGTGAGAGGGGCCACATGGGGTTGCAATGGGGCTGCAAGTTAAAGGGGCCGGGAAGGAGGAGGAGACACAGAGAAGAAGACTGCCACATGGTTTCGGAGCAGGAAGTGCAGGGGATCACACATAGCAATGTAAATATCTTCAAAACTATGTAAAAGAAGTAAATTGCAAAAATACTCAGGAAAGCAGTTCTTGTCAATTTACCTAAAGTGGAGTTTTGGACCACAGTTACTCTTTCCCGAAAGGAATCATTGTCCTAGAAGCTTACGGATTTGTTCTGTTTGTTACAATGAACTGAGTGTAACATGAGTGTTTATTGAGTAAAATCTGATCTTCAATGTCCTCCATAAAAAACATTCACATTTCAATACAAATGTAATATACCCAATGCTGGAACTATAAAACAAATAGCCTGGGGTTAAAGTGGTTATTTTTGTATTTACGATTATTCTTTTTATTAACCAACAGATGAATAGAGGTAGTAAAATAGTGCAACGGTAGTCTATGGGGAGCATACGTTTACAATCTTTTCATTGTAGAATTACAATGGTTTACATTAATTTACAATAACAATCGTAAATTAGCGATCACTAAATCAATCAGAATTCAGAAGTATGTTAAAGGAGCGGTATCAATAAAAAGTGATACCCGCCTTTAGAAATATGGCCCATTGTTTTGTTTATAAAGTATATTATAGTATAGTATAGTATTTGAGGTTGAACGTCCATCTAGTCCAAAAAAAACCCCAAAAAACTATATAAAGGGGGTAAATTCCTTCCTGACTGGCAATTGGAAATATCCTGTATCAACTCTAACTTTATGCATCAATACCATAATATATTATAGATGTTATAATATATATAGAAATAGTTTTACCATTCTCACATTGAAAAACCCTGTCCGAACTAAACTTCTTTTCTTCCACTCTTAAGGGATGTCTGCATGTCCTCTGACATCTATAGGTGAATGCCCCAGATAGTACATTGCATGTAAGGCTCATTTATGGTAGCATCTTATCAATCAAAGTTTTCCAGCCCGATACAGAGGGTGACATTCTTCTTTCAAACTATTTGTTTTTGGCAAAAAAATAAAACCTCCCTTAAGACACACCCACCCTTAAAACAAAACACTGGTCAATTAATGGTTACCGGCTGCACTCAATTCCAACTATTTCACAAATTACCCAGCATACTGACCAGATATTCAAGGATAATTATTGCCCCCATCTAGCAGAGTAAGCTGAATGTGACATTCACACTTTGTGAATGCCTTGAGTTTGAATTAACTATATACACTTATATGGTCAGTCTTTAAAGGAAAACTAAAGCCACCGAACAACACTGAACCAGAAGGCAGAACACCTTGATATAAAACCAGTGTCTGTGCTCTTTTGATAAGGGCGCTGGGAAATATACCTAAATAAATATAGGTTTGTGCTTACTTCACAGCATTCTAGAATCACACAGTTGGGTCAACGACCATTATGTTCTGCACATGCTCAGTCCTTTGCTATGGCAGAAACTGTTACAGTTGGTCACACCCCATTAATAATCTAGCCAATCCTTTTACAGGACAGATAAAGCAAGGAAGCATGTGACTGAGTCAGGAGGTGTGGTCTGACACTGCACATACACACAGATACTTCATCCAGTTCTTAACAGGCTTACATTTATTTTAATACAATTTACTGAAGTGGGATTTTATGCTTATTGGTGTTTTTAGGGGGTTGTTTTCAGATTTCTGGAATATAAAAAATTGGGTTTAGTTCTCCTTAACCTCAGGCTGGAGTCCAGGTACGCACCTGCTTTCACTTACCTGGTGAGTTCTCATCCACCTATCTAAATTGAAATATACATAATTACCTAACTAAATTAGGTACAGTAATGCCAAACCTGCATCTTGACGGAGTGTGTCCTTCCTATGAGCAGTTATTCTCTTCATTGTTCTATTGCAATCTTTATTGAAAATCTGTGCTATGGACAACATTAGCTAATAAGTACTTTCCATTTGGCGATAGAGAATAAAAAAAGGTTCTAGTAGTGTAGCCTTCATCACATTTAATAAACTATTCCTCTATCCACCCAGTTCTTTGTTCCAATACAGTTTACTCCCAAGCTGTACACTGTTTTATTTCCAGCCAGTCATTAAGATTAACCTTAAATTGAATGTGCATTTTTTATTCATTAATGTGAATAGTTGGAAGATGGAGAGTTGTTCAGCAAGAAGGGGTTAAAGATATTTTATATTAATGGTATCCTATTGAAGGAGAATGAGTGACGCGAGATTTAAAACCATATTGAGATTTAAAACCATACATGTATTCAAAGATCTCCCTCCATGTGCTGCTAATAGATAAGTCAGCCTTTGTCATTAAATTGTCATTGTGGTAATTGTGTATGAATTGTGATCTAATCTGGAATTACGTAGTCCATGAAGTGACATATTTTCCGTAATGCAGTCCATTAGAAAGAGGAATGGAGGAAATCTTCAAAAATTGTGTGACTCTAAGGTCAGCCCAGTGGGACAGTAACTTGTCTCCTTTCTCCAGGCATTAAGCTCCACAACAAGCAAACATAATCTGCCCAATGTGGTTTCTAAGAACTGCAATCAATAAAAACACTCAATTATCAACTGCTTCAAATATGTCAGTCTATCAGGTTCCAACGTATGTATATTACTGCTAAACACGGCTGATAAGGAAAGCCTCCTTCCTACAATGAAGTTGTGTTAATAAACAATTCAATCTGATTGAAGATATTGTTCTTGACCATACTGACAAGTGTTGTTTAAAAGCAGCTTCTATTCTTAGTTCTCTATATTCATATTATTAAGTTCCATATCTGCCTCTCACCAACTTCCCAAGCACTGACTATAACAAAGGTCATAGGCTATGGGCACTTTACTTAATGCTCAGTGTATGCATTTAATTTCTTAGCTTGCACTACACATTACCAGAGCTTTACAATTAATCCAATCACATCAGTTCCTGCCCACAGAACTTACAATCCAAGCACTTTATCAGCTTGAGTGGAGGGAGAACTTGCAACTCAACAATTCCCTTGCCTTGACAACTGCCTCATGCCACCTTAGTTTAAAACTGACAATCTACTGTAACTAATAGAATTATTATTACAACTTCTATAAAAGTGCCAGCAAGGATTATGTAGTAAACTGACCATTTCTCTACACATAAGTTACAGGGTATGTCCACCATTTTTTTTACAGCCAAAGGATGCACATTTAGCTGTATACTGTATGCAGGTTTTCTTTGTCAGAGAATGGTTCTGCCTTTCATGCATTGCACCATGGGGAACGGACAAGATTATCCTCATGGAGAGCAGGAGAAACAAGGGGATTATTGGGTTAATAAACAGTTTTACATGATTTCTTAGCTGCTGTGATCCAGCAAAATGGAAACTCTTTCAGGCCTTCCTGGTCTGATTCTATTTGAACTTCGGTGCCTTCAGCTTCTTTTTTCTAAATGAGGATGTTCAACTGTGAAAGGAACATCTGTGCTGTACTAAGGTAAATTCAGAACCCTATTTTTCAAACAACACATTTAAAATACACTTGCTGCCCCACATTGGTTTTCCTTTCATAATAGTGTTTGCTGTTTTCCCCACTTTATTAAAAGATTTTTATTTTTTCAATGTTGCAATATATGCATTTTAATAAATAAGGGTTTTATTGAAGGGGGCAAACAAGACAGGAGAAAGAACATAGCCATCCCATATGCAGACATCCCACCCTGCCCCTTCAGGCTTCCGGGCAGGGTGGGAAAAGTGGGTGTGGACAGGGTGTGACATCACGTGGGCGGGGACGTCACAATGGGCATGGTCAATGTCTAGGGTGGTGGGAAGCGGGGTTAGGTGGGGCTAGGGGCATTCCTGGGGCATGGCCTTAGAAATTGGGCATGACTTAGGAGGAGACTCAAGTCTCCTCTCAAGTCCGGGAGTCTGGTGTGGTCTTGCGGGAGTGCGGGAAACCACCCAGAATGAGGGAGACTCTCGGACGATCCAGGAGGGGTGTTCTAAGAAGAATTTTCAAGAGACACCATCTCCTATCTGCTTAAACCCAAGAAACACAACGAGGCAGCAACTGGTGCATCCAAAAGAGCCAATACCGAAGCACAAGAAAATGTACTTCATATACGCAGTGCAGTGCAGTGAAGAGTGCTCGGATTTCTATGTGGGTGAGACAAACAGCAGCTGCACCAACTTTATGGCCCGCACAGAAGAGCCATTCCTTGTGTCAGGACTCAAGCAACAGCATTACATGTACAAGTAACCTTACTAAAATTTTAGAATCAAAGTACCTGGGGCCGGAAGGAAGAATTGATTATTCCTACTCACAATATAATTTCGTTGAGGAGCTACAGCACGTACAGTTAACATTGCCAGGTTAGTCCTGGACATTCCTTTATTAAAGATAGCACTGAAGCCAGGAGGAAGACTGTCAGAGTCAGTTTTCTTTGGCCTGATGCTCCTCACAGAAACAATATTTGGAAGTAGGAATTACCAGTTCTATATCCCTGTCCCAACTACTTTTCTTTAATGGTTTTTCAAAAAAAATCACTTCAACATAATTGGAAGTATATTTAAGAATTAAATGTCAAATCTTGGCCACAGAACAGGATTGTTCAAAAGAGGTGGGGAGGGGGGAGGTTCAACACCATTGGTTGACACAAATAACAGGCAATCTTAAGAGTCTTAAGAAGAGCTGCAAAATGGTCCTAAACATGGGAATTGTTATACATTAATAAGGGGACTGGGGGAGCTTGAATATGAAGACAGAATGGATAAGTTATACCTATCCATGGAGATCCATTGCATGGAGATTTGATTACTGTGATAATATACATTAATGGCCCATACAACAAACTATGTGGGCATTGATCACCAATAGAACATTTCAAAGGACACGTGGATATCCTTTAAGACTTGAAAAAAGAAGCTTAATCTTCAAGTTCGGAAAGGTTTTTTTTTTCTGTACAGTAAAACGTTCCATTGGCATAGTAATGGCAGGTTCATTGGATAGTTTCAAAATAAGCTGGATGAGTTTAAAAAACAAAGAATGTTGCATGTTACTGGTATTGATACATACATTTGGAATTGATCCGATTGCCACTAGGAGTCAGGAAGGAATTTTTCCCCTTCATTATGGGTTTACATTTTTTCCCTTCCTGTAAATCAAAGTTAGACAGGAAATGTGGGTATTGCCGAGTAGGTTAAACAATAGGATGTATGTCTTATTCAACCTCAAAAACTATACAATATAAACCTTTGTACATCTTTAATATAACAAATACTAGAGCCTATGTGACTAACTAAATCCTTAAAGGGACACTATAAACTGAAAAAAATGACTTGCCTTTATTCATTTCTAATTTTTAGTATTGTCGGGAACTTCATCCCTTTTTGATCTCAGTGCTCATGTCACTAGATCCCTCATGCATTGTTCAGCTCCCTCCTAGTTAGTATGCATGTCTCCTCTCTATGTATCCACCCTTCCTAAAACGGAGAAGAATGAGTGTGGAGCATGTGATCTGTGCCTCACTACAGCCAATAGCATTAACCCAGTGATTTTGTGTATAGTGAAAGTAAAACTGCTTGCTATGGGAAGGTAAGCAGCACTAGTAGCTGTTATAACTGTTTGATATCAAGTAAGATTTATTTAGTGTGTGTGTGTGTATGTGTGTGTTGTGTGGTGTGTGGTGTGGGTGTTGTGGGTGTGTTTGCGTGTTGCAGAAGACGCACGCAGGTGTGTGCTGTTAATGTTAAGGGGGAACTGTCTCCAAACAAGTTTATTTTAAATGAAAGACCAGGTTCCTACATTTAAAATAAGTCATCAACCATCAATCTGCGGTCACAAATACTAGTTACTCCTCCTAATCTGTGGATGGCACATGCTTAGTGCAGGAGCAAGCAGAAGAAACCAGGAAGAGATCAAGTTACAGTGACTAAAGAAGGAGTGAGAGGGGCCACATGGGGTTGCAATGGGGCTGCAAGTTAAAGGGGCCATGGGGAAGGAGGAGGAGACACAGAGAAGAAGACTGCCACATGGTTTCGGAGCAGGAAGTGCAGGGGATCACACATAGCAATGTAAATATCTTCAAAACTATGTAAAAGAAGTAAATTGCAAAAATACTCAGGAAAGCAGTTCTTGTCAATTTACCTAAAGTGAGTTTTGGACCACAGTTACTCTTTCCCAGAAAGGAATCATTGTCCTAGAAGCTTCAGGATTTGTTCTGTTTGTTACAATGAACTGAGTGTAACATGCAGTGTTTATTGAGTAAAATCTGATCTTCAATGTCCTCCATAAAAAACATTCACATTTCAATACAAATGTAATATACCCAATGCTGGAACTATAAAACAAATAGCCTGGGGTTATAAGTGGTTATTTTTTGTATTACGATTATTCTTTTTATTAACCAACAGATGAATAAGAGGTAGTAAAATAGTGCAACGGTAGTCTATGGGGAGCATACGTTTACAATCTTTTCATTGTAGAATTACAATGGTTTACATTAATTTACAATAACAATCGTAAATTAGCGATCACTAAATCAATCAGAATTCAGAAGTATGTTAAAGGAGCGGTATCAATAAAAAGTGATACCCGCCTTTAGAAATATGGCCCATTGTCTTTGTTTATAAAGTATATTATAGTATAGTATAGTATTTGAGGTTGAACGTCCATCTAGTCCAAAAAAACCCCCAAAAAAACTATATAAAGGGGGTAAAATTTCCTTCCTGACTGGCAATTGGAAATATCCCTGTATCAACTCTAACTTTATGCATCAATACCATAATATATTATAGATGTATATAATATATATAGAATATAGTTTTTACCATTCTCACATTGAAAAACCCTGTCCGAACTAAACTTCTTTTCTTCCACTCTTAAGGGATGTCTGCATGTCCTCTGACATCTATAGGTGAATGCCCCAGATAGTACATTGCATGTAAGGCCTATTCATATGGTAGCATCTTATCAATCAAAGTTTTCCAGCCCGATACAGAGGGTGACATTCTTTTCAAAACTATTTGTTTTTGGCAAAAAAATAAAACCTCCCTTAAAGGACACACCCACCCTTAAAACAAAACACTGGTCAATTAATGGTTACCCGGCTGCACTCAATTCCAACTATTTCACAAATTACCAGCATTACTGACCAGATATTCAAGGATAATTATTGCCCCCATTCTAGCAGAGTAAGCTGAAGTGTGACATTCACACTTTGTGAATGCCTTGAGTTTGAATTAACTATATATCACTTATATGGTCAGTCTTTAAAGGACAACTAAAGCCACCGAACAACACTGAACCAGAAGGCAGAACACCTTGATATAAAACCAGTGTCTGTGTCTCTTTTGATAAGGGCGCTGGGAAATATACCTAAATAATATATGGTTTGTGCTTTACTTCACAGCATTCTAGAATCACACAGTTGGGTCAACGACCATTATGTTCTGCACATGCTCAGTCCTTTGCTATGGCAGAAACTTGTTACAGTTGGTCACACCCATTAATAATCTCTAGCCAATCCTTTTACAGGACAGATAAAGCAAGGAAGCATGTGACTGAGGTCAGGAGGTGTGGTCTGACACTGCACATACACACAGATACTTCATCCAGTTCTTAACAGGCTTACATTTATTTTAATACAATTTACTGAAGTGGGATTTTATAGCTTATTGGTGTTTTTAGGGGGGTTGTTTTCAGATTCTGGAATATAAAAAATTGGGTTTAGTTCTCCTTTAACCTCAGGCTGGAGTCCAGGTACGCACCTGCTTTCACTTACCTGGTGAGTTCTCATCCACCTATCTAAATTGAAATTAACATAATTACCTAACTAAATTAGGTACAGTAATGCCAAACCTGCATCTTGACGGAGTGTGTCCTTCCTATGAGCAGTTATTCTCTTCATTGTTCTAATTTGCAATCTTATATTGAAAATCTGTGCTATGGACAACATTAGCTAATAAGTACATTTCCATTTGGCGATAGAGAATAAAAAAAGGTTCTAGTAGTGTAGCCTTCATCACATTTCAATAAACTATTCCTCTTATCCACCCAGTTCTTTGTTCCAATACAGTTTACTCCCAAGCTGTACACTGTTTTATTTCCAGCCAGTCATTAAGATTACCTTAAATTGAATGTGCATTTTTTCATTCATTAATGTGAATAGTTGGAAGATGGAGAGTTGTTCAGCAAGAAGGGGTTAAAAGGATATTTTATATTAATGGTATCCTATTGAAGGAGAATGAGTGACGCGAGATTTAAAACCATATTGAGATTTAAAACCATACATGTATTCAAAGATCTCCCTCCATGTGCTGCTAATAGATAAGTCAGCCTTTGTCATTAAATTGTCATTGTGGTAATTGTGTATGAATTGTGATCTAATCTGGAATTACGTAGTCCATGAAGTGACATATTTTCCGTAATGCAGTCCATTAGAAAGAGGAATGGAGGAAATCTTCAAAAATTGTGTGACTCTAAGGTCAGCCCAGTGGGACAGTAACTTGTCTCCTTTCTCCAGGCATTAAGCTCCACAACAAGCAAACATAATCTGCCCAATGTGGTTTCTAAGAACTGCAATCAATAAAAACACTCAATTATCAAACTGCTTCAAATATGTCAGTCTATCAGGTTCCAACGTATTGTATATTTACTGCTAACACGGCTGATAAGGAAACTGCCTCCTTCCTACAATGAAGTTGTGTTAATAAACAATTCAATCTGATATTGAAGATCTGTTCTTGACCATACTGACAAGTGTTGTTTAAAAGCAGCTTCTATTCTTCAGTTCTCTATATTCATATTATTAAGTTCCATATCTGCCTCTCACCAACTTCCCAAGCACTGACTATAACAAAGGTCATAGGCTATGGGCACTTTACTTAATGCTCAGTGTATGCATTTAATTTCTTAGCTTGCACTACACATTACCAGAGCTTTACAATTAATCCAATCACATCAGTTCCTGCCCACAGAACTTACAATCCAAGCACTTTATCAGCTTGAGTGGAGGGAGAACTTGCAACTCAACAATTCCCTTGCCTTGACAACTGCCTCATGCCACCTTAGTTTAAAACTGACAATCTACTGTAACTAATAGAATTAATTATTACAACTTCTATAATAAGTGCCAGCAAGGCTATTATGTAGTAAACTGACCATTTCTCTACACATAAGTTACAGGGTATGTCCACCATTTTTTTTACAGCCAAAGGATGCACATTTAGCTGTATACTGTATGCAGGTTTTCTTTGTCAGAGAATGTGTTCTGCCTTTCATGCATTGCACCATGGGTGGAACTGGACAAGATTATCCTCATGGAGAGCAGGAGAAACAAGGGGATTATTGGGTTAATAAACAGTTTTACATGATTTCTTAGCTGCCTGTGATCCAGCAAAATGGAAACTCTTTCAGGCCTTCCTGGTCTGATTCTCTATTTGAACTTCGGTGCCTTCAGCTTCTTTTTTCTAAATGAGGATGTTCAACTGTGAAAGGAACATCTGTGCTGTACTACAGGTAAATTCAGAACCCTATTTTTCAAACAACACATTTAAAATACACTTGCTGCCCCACATTGGTTTTCCTTTCATAATAGTGTTTGCTGTTTTCCCCCACTTTATTAAAAGATTTTTATTTTTTCAATGTTGCAATATATGCATTTTAATAAATAAGGGTTTTATTGAAGGGGGCAAACAAGACAGGAGAAAGAACATAGCCATCCCATATGCAGACATCCCACCCTGCCCCTTCAGGCTTCCGGGCAGGGTGGGAAAAGTGGGTGTGGCACAGGGTGTGACATCACGTGGGGCGGGACGTCACAATGGGCATGGTCAATGTTCTAGGGTGGTGGGAAGCGGGGTTAGGGTGGGGCTAGGGGCATTCCTGGGGCATGGCCTTAGAAATTGGGCATGACTTAGGAGGAGACTCAAGTCTCCTCTCAAGTCCGGGAGTCTGGTGTGGTCTTGCGGGAGTGCGGGAAACCACCCCAGAATGAGGGAGACTCTCGGACGATCCAGGAGGGGTGTTCTAAGAAGAATTTTCAAGAGACACCATCTCCCTATCTGCTTTAAACCCAAGAAACACAACGAGGCAGCAACTGGTGCATCCAAAAGAGCCAATACCGAAGCACAAGAAAATGTACTTCATATACGCAGTGCAGTGCAGTGAAGAGTGCTCGGATTTCTATGTGGGTGAGACCAAACAGCAGCTGCACCAACTTTATGGCCCAGCACAGAAGAGCCAATTCCTTGTGTCAGGACTCAAGCATGTACCAGCATCTTAATGGATACCTATACTCTAAAAATAAAATTTTTAGAAATCAAATGTACCTGGGGCCGGAAGGAAGAATTGATTATTCCTACCTCACAATATAATTTCGTTGAGGAGCTACAGCACGTACAGTTAACATTTGCCAGGTTAGTCCTGGACTATTCCTTTATTAAAGATAGCACTGAAGCCAGGAGGAAGACTGTCAGAGTCAGTTTTCTTTGGCCTGATGCTCCTCACAGAAACAATATTTGGAAGTAGGAATTACCAGTTCTATATCCCTGTCCCAACTACTTTTCATTTTAATGGTTTTTCAAAAAAAAACTTCACACGATAGTTATCTTTTAAGGAAGGATATTTAAAGAATTAAATGTCAAAATCTTGGCCACAGAACAGGATTAGTTCAAAAGAGGTGGGGAGGGGGGAGGTTCAACACCATTTGGTTGACACAAATAACAGGCAATCTTAAGAGTCTTAAGAAGAGCTGCAAAATGGTCCTAAACATGGGAATTGTTATACATTAATAAGGGGACTGGGGGAGCTTGAATATGAAGACAGAATGGATAAGTTATACCTATCCATGGAGATCCATTGCATGGAGATTTGATTACTGTGTATAAATACATTAATGGCCCATACAACAAACTATGTGGTGCATTGATCACCAATAGAACATTTCAAAGGACACGTGGATATCCTTTAAGACTTGAAAAAAGAAGCTTAATCTTCAAGTTCGGAAAGGTTTTTTTTTCTGTACAGTAAAACGTTCCATTGGACATAGTAATGGCAGGTTCATTGGATAGTTTCAAAAATAGCTGGATGAGTTTAAAAAAACAAAGAATGTTGCATGTTACTGGTATTGATACATACATTTGGAATTGATCCGATTGCCACTAGGAGTCAGGAAGGAATTTTTCCCCTTCATTATGGGTTTACATTTTTTCCCTTCCTGTAAATCAATAGTTAGACAGGAAATGTGGGTATTGCCGAGTAGGTTAAACAATATGGATGTATGTCTTTATTCAACCTCAAAAACTATACAATAATAAACCTTTGTACATCTTTAATATAAACAAATACTAGAGCCTATGTGACTAACTAAATCCTTAAAGGGACACTATAAACTGAAAAAAATGACTTGCCTTTATTCATTTCTATATTTTTAGTATTGTCGGGAACTTCATCCCTTTTTGATCTCAGTGCTCCATGTCACTAGATCTCCTCATGCATTGTTCAGCTCCCTCCTAGTTAGTATGCATGTCTCCTCTCTATGTATCCACCCCTTCCTAAAACGGAGGCAGAAATTGAGTGTGGAGCATGTGATCTGTGCCTCACTACAGCCAATAGCATTAACCCAGTGATTTTGTGTTATAGTGAAAGTAAAACTGCTTTGCTATGGGAAGGTAAGCAGCACTAGTAGCTGTTATAACTGTTTGAATCAAGTAAGATTTTATTTTAGCTGTGTGTGTGTGTATGTGTGTGTGTGTGTGTGTGTGTGTGTGTGTGTGTGTGTGTGTGTGTGTGTGTGTGTGTGTGTGAGAATGTTTGTGTATGTGTAGTGGGGGGCTTTGCAATTGATTTCTTTAGGTACAGTGCTACATTGGGACTTAGTACCACAGACAGCAGCTAACTGTAGAATTGGGTTTATCTGCACAGAAAGAACACAGAGCAACAGATAATGCTTATTCTTTTTCCTGGTCTTAATGCTGAATCAATTAGCCATGCAGTGACAGAGAAATAAGCTTTACTTTTATAGAATGGATAGTTTTACATGTAGTATGCCAAGGGGAGGGGCTGGGTGATTGACAGTTCTTTACCGACTAGTTGTGCCCCGCCCCCTTTAAAAAGTAAAACTCCCAGAGCTAATTTAAGATTGGTGTTAATTAATCCTAATTACCGTGTGATTAGTTAAAAAATGATTTGCCCCAGTTTAAATGTCCTTTAAACTAGATAAATGCTGCTAAATTTATCCACCAAGAAGCACCATTGTTTTATCTTGGTAGGTTCACAGAGCACGCATGCTTAGTGCATCTAAGCTACAGCATTATCAGTAGTTACTAGCTTGGAACCAAAATATCAGGGGTGGTTTTTCAAATTTCCGGTTTAATGAAAAAGCAAAGATTGCACTAGGCAGAAAGTTTTCAGTTAACCTCACCTTCAAGTCCCTGTCATTCACAAATTTCAAGCTGAACTCTACGGAAGATCAGCGGCACAAGGTGGGAAGTTTCAATCTGTTCTTCCGATCAAATGTTTCATCTGACAAAATGATCGGAAATCTGCTCTTAAAGGGCATGTCCAGCCCTTTCACTAACTTTTTGCCAAATAATAGTTTACCTTCCCCCAGCCCCAACCGCTATAAATAATTTGTTAAAAAGTGCCCCGATAGTTACTTACCTTCTCTCTATCCTGCGCCGCACAGTCCCGGCCCTCTGCTTGCATAGAACTGCAAGCAGGGAGCGGGACCGGCAGCCGCGTTTGTGACTGGCTGAGAGGCAGCCATTCACGGACGCAGCTGCCGGCTGCACAGAACGCCGGAGGATAGAGGGAAGGTAAGTAACTATCGGGGCACTTTCTAAGAAATCATTTATAGCGGTTGGGGCTGGGGGAAGGTAAACTATTATTTGGCATGCCAAACTTCTCCCGGAGGGGAGACAGGAGGCAGAGTCATATATGGACTCTGCTATCCTCCTGGTGGGCAGTTTTGGGGACTTTGGGGGGGGGGGGGGAGATCCTGGAGAACCAGGAGCGGCGGGGGCAGAAGGTGAGGGTTTATTCACTACAGAGTGGGGCCAGTAGTGGGGGGCATTATAGGTTTGGGGGTGGCCCTTTAAAACAATCGGCTCATGTATGACTAGCTATACACCAGTGTTGTAGAATACAGATGCTAGTGTAATTACCGAGAGGGCAGGTTTATAAATAGGTCCATAATGGTTCCAAGCATGTCTTTCCTTTACAGCAGTCCTTTTTAACATTCCTGCTGTACTGATGCTGTTCCTTTAAATGTAATGAGTCTTCTTTGCCCTTATTAATATGTAATATCTCTACTTTTACATACATCCTAATACTAGGTTTATTCTGAATCTGGAATTCTTTTTTTAACCTTACTGTATACAAAATTGCAGCCATTTGTGTCATAATTAAGGTTTGTATATAAACTGGTAGACTATAATGGTCTATTATTAAAAGCAATGGTAAAAGAGAGAAAAAAAAAACAGTACTTACTAATGTTTCACAAAGTTGTTTTGAGACCCTATTATATAAACAAAGCCAAGGGGAAAAATAGATTACTTCACACATCAAAGAGTATTAATGTAAACGTGCCCACACGGATCTCATCAATAGCCACCAACTTGCATTTTCATTGTGAAAAAGTGACTAATATCTGCACTAGCTTTTAAGAAAGACACTTTTTATAATCACCCAACAATCTGCTAAGTGAAAACATATGGGCTGGCTTATGCAAAGCCTGCCAGGGGACTTAGTGGAATATAAAACAGGTGCTGTAGCTTTGTAGCATGTAACACCACACTTAGCCTTACGTCCAAAGGTTATAGGACTAATAGCTGCCTTGTGGTAATCAGGGGAATCACAGGCACTGGCCAGGGCAGAACATCTGGGACACATTTGCATAGTTGCTGCATAAGCTTCAAGTTCAGTTAAAGAAAGACTTTGGCACATGTATTAACCTTTCTTTCCCTTTTATCCTATAGAACAATCCTCTGACCTCATTTCGCTATTATTTCAGATGAGCAAAGAGCAAAGAAATGAAAGTAAAATCCGGAACAGAGGCTAAGTACATTGCAAATTGATATCAGTAAGGCTGGCCTTGTGGATCTATGGCTCTCCCATATGAATCCTTCATCAGAAAGTAACCTCCTGCATAACAAGTCCATTGTCTTGTGATGGTCCCTGAATAATGTAGTTACAGAAACTGCATATTCCTTATTGTGCAGTAAAACCTGTAGCAAGCTGGAGGTAATAATTATAGACACAGTGATAAAACCTTCCACCACAGAACTGCCCTTCAATAAAGATGGAGGAAAGCACTAAGATTCCTTTCACCGGCAGTTAGTAAAATTTGTAAAAATGTCATCACAATCAATAGGATTTATGTCTCAGGCAAATAGAAATAGTAAATGTGTACAAACTGCAAAAGAAGCAGGAAAATGTCTGTCAAAGTGTGTTAATCCAATTGGAGCATTGTAATTACGCCCACAAAACAAAAGGTTGTTTTACTGCGAAACTTCAGCAGAACTCTGTCCATCTCTATCCTTCAATTTCATTAAAATAACACACACTAAGTTATCTATCATAATATTTCAAATGCTCAATACAACACAAAACACAAAAGTGCACGTTTCACTGAGCTTGGATATGTGTTGCTTTGTACATCAACTGTAACTGCGGGACTTAACCTTGTTGGCACACAAAATGAGGCATGTGACATTGTCAGACATGCACACAGAAATCTTTATGATGTTCAGCCAAGGATACCCGTTTCCCTGATGCCATTCTGTATGTGCATTAGGTGCCCAGTTGCCAGACAGATCTAAGCACAGAGGATAATAAGAAGACAGATAGAGAGGTTAAAAGACTTTTTTTTTTAATAGACATCATATCCAAGTGGAAAAATAATGATACATTTCTAAATCTGCTCCTTAGGGGGGTGGGGGGATTTTCTGCAACCATTAACTTTCCAGCTTTTGCTAAACAGAATCTTTAACATTCTTTTAAGACTTTGAACTACTGAACATAATTTATAAAAATAATTAATAGAGATTTTAATGTTTAGATCCAGAAAAAATCTACATGGATCTGATAATATCTAATAACCCTAAGCTTATTATGGAGATGAAGTTATTAGGAAGCTTTAGGGAATAGTAACATAGTAATCGGGGTTGAATAAAGGCATCCATCCATGAAGTCCAACCTTTTCACCCTCTTTTTAAACCTACCTAACAATTGATCCAGAGGGAACCCCTCCCCCCCCCCAAAAAAAAGAGGGGGGGGGATTTCCTTCCTGACTCCAAACAGCAATCAGAAAGTATCCCTGGATCAACAAGAACAGTATATGTATTGATACCAGTAATTCTCAATATTTTTTAATTTAAGAAATTTATCAAGGCCACTTTTAAAGCTATTCAATAAACTTGCCATTACCACATCTACAGTTTCACAGTTCTCACTGTAAAGAAACCTTTCCTAACCTAATGATGAAACTTCTTTTCTTTCGCTCTTAAAGGATGTCCATGATTCCTCTGAAATTACCTATTAGTGAACAATACACCAGAGTGTTTATTGTGTGGTCTATTAATATATTTTATATATATTTTATATATTAATGTATATGCTCCAGTCATCAGAATATATTGTCATTAAATATGCACTGGGTTAACAATTTTCTTTTACTTTAGGAAAGCTAATTGTATGCTGTTTAAGGAATCACTCCTGCTCATTGACTGGGCCAATATTTTCTGTTCAGAAAAGATACTGAACAGAGGTGGGTACTGTATTAAACTATTACATTTCTTAATTTTTACTTTTAGGGAACAAATTAGGCTCACTCCTGCAGATGGCTTTTCATAATTTTCAAATTAGAGGGAACAGAACAAGCCAATGTGAAGTATATTATCTGTAATAAGAAGTGCAAGAAAGCAATTAAACAAGCTAAAATAGAAAATGAAGTCTGGATAGCTGAACAAAGCAAGACCAATCCCAAAATGTTTTTAAGTTTATTAAAAAGATGAGGACAGAGAATGTGGGACCTTCCTCTGGATCATCTGTTAGGTAGGGTTAATGAGTAGGGTATAAAAGTTGGATTAGATGGAGGTATGTCTTTATTCAACCTCCATTACTATGTTCATTTTTTAAACCCTCTCCCCTTTCACAGAGGATGTTGAGTGGGTATAAGGCCCTATATTACTTGAACAGTAACAGTTGGGAGTACCAGCCTGCTTCCTCTCACTCCTCACCATCGAGAGGGCCTACATGAGTCTTTTGGCCCCTGTTCTAGATCTGGCTGCTGGGTTTTGCAGTGCTTGATAACTACTTAAGGATCTTTTCCAAAATGTATTTTGATAAAATACTCACTTATATAGGAAACTTTTCAAAGGCATATTGAATTCAATTCAATTACCTCAGTGTTTTCCCCACTCTAAGGTATAATTTTATACCAAAACTTTCTAAATGTTCTTATAATCCATGGTTTCCCAAAGGGTATGCTCAGTACATTGGTGTACCTTCAGAGAGCCAGAGGTTTGTCTCAAAAGTTTGGTATTCTCACCAATATAACTTACATTTTTTTGTACTTTAAATATATTATGCTCAAATTTCAATGTAGTCAGTCTTGTATCTTTACACTTCATAGATTATAATAACATTACACATTGTAAAGTGCATACAATATGGGCAATTATAACATTAAGATCAGCTTTAACTACACAAGAGGAAATATTGCATTGCCAATTGTGCCATGGTGAACAACTGTTCTTATGTGAGCAACTTTCTAATCAATTCTAGATATGTTACATTATTAGATCTTCTAAATTCGGTAACTGAAAGAAAGCAAGCAATAAAATTCCACCTACCTACTGATAGTTACATTTCAAATGATTAGCTCAAAACCGCAGATAAAATACCATCTACAGAATGACCTTCACAATAAATTGTACATTTATTGTCAGGCATAAAATATTATTATTTCTTTCTAGCAGAGCCCAGTACTTATACTTGCCTGCCCCCTTTATAGAATATTTAAGGACTCAAAAAGGGATGGAAGGATCGACAACATTCTGTTGATATTCATCATCCAATCTGTTGACTTCCAACAGTGAACTACTAAGTTCACTGGGGAGCATTATGTTTTCATCCTTATTCAAGTGCTAGTGCGCTGAGAACATTGTTAAGGGGATAACAAATCACAGTGAGTTTTTTGACATTTCTAATGCTTTCTGCCCAAGAGTGAGTTCTTGCTGTGTTATGTAACTATACATCTCTACTAGAAGCAAAGGTCATGGCTATAAATTAAGTGAGGTTTTTTTCCTCATCCGTTAAAAGCTATCATGCCTGTAATAAAATTCTGCAGCGGGTTCTTGTAGGTTAAGTGTTTGGCACTTTTGAGATAGAATGAAATTTCGATTCCGTATCTGCACATCTTTTGTGTTGTGCTAAATAAGTTGTCATAATTGCCACAGACGACAATAAGTGGTAAAAATAAACACAGTCCCAGTGGCTATGTAATGTCCATAGAAGATTCCCAGATGCACATTGCAGTGTTCGTCCTGCTTTGTTCTAATAAAAATACAGTATTTCCTGCAATAGTTATACACTGCTCTATAAGTTAAAACCTACCATAGATTTAAGAATTATGCTGGCAGACATTATCGTCTATAGATTAATCTATCTAATGTCTTTTATAAGTAGTAGTTCTTACCTTGAGAAGTTTCTGTCCGGCCCATTAATTTTACAATCAAAAGTTGACTGCAAAAAAGACATTGGTCTATCTAATATCTAAGTAGTGTATGAGCACCTTTATGTTTTCTGCAAATGGGTTTTGGCCAAACTACTATAGCCTGCTTGGGATTCTAGGGAAAGTTATTCCCAATAACTAAACATTAGAGTTCTGATGTTGTTGCTTGTGGTTTACAATAAATAATAAACCAGAACTACTATGCATATCCTATAAACTAATGGTGGTCATAAATTAGCTGTCACACAAACAAATCAAAACTTAGTAGGGGCCATTTATATTCTATAGATAAACACAGGCATCCAATAACAAATGTAGCTGAAATTAACAGTCCTTAGAGAGTTGCTTCTCTCCACCTGCTGTCTGGAAGATGCAACACTGCAACAAGGCTCCATCTAATAAAATAACAATCCATCAAACAACACAGTGATAAAGTAGAGAAAAGCAAAGACAATATTTAAAATGGACTGAGCATCATCTGTTCTTAATATAGTTCCTGAAGGCAATTAATCACATTCTGGGTTTAAATGACACCCACAGAGTTAAAGTCTGTGGGACAACAGCAAAGCGGTATACATGTGGATGCCAGATTTTACCGTAATCCTTACATTGTGGGAACGATGAATGAGGAAAGTAAACTGATGAGCCTGAAATAGAACTGACTTTAACAAGCAGCATGTAAAGATATACACAGAGTGGTAAAAAGCAAGATTACTGATCTTATCTGCTCTGTTCTTTTATAAAGCTGTATGAAGCTACTTTTGTTCAGTAGAAACCAAGATTGAAAGATCTCGGGGATCGCTTTCATTGCTTCTTAAGGCTTTTGTTATAACTCTATTTTTTATTAATGTATTTATTACTTATTATTATGTTCCATTTTTCTGAATTGTATGTATTGTAAAATGATACAAGTGGTGTAATAAATACACATGCATACAGTACACCTCTGAATGACGCAGCTTAACTACATAGGTACATTTTATCAGGGAATAAGATAAATGAAAACCAGCTGCTTGTAATGAAAAACTGCACATTAACAACATATCCTATGTTCCATCTCAGTATAAAAGATGTGGTTACATTTTTATGACAGGCCCGTATGACAGACCCGTTTGACAGGCCCATATGACAGGACTGTATGATAGGCCCGTATGACAGGACTGTTTGATAGGCCCGTATGACAGGACTGTTTGATAGGCCCGTATGACAGGACTGTATGATAGGCCCTTATGACAGGACTGTTTGATAGGCCCGTATGACAGGACTGTATGATAGGCCCGTATGACAGACTATGATAGTCCCGTATGACAGGACTCTAATGATAGGCCCGTATGACAGGACTGGTTTGATAGGCCATATGACAGGACTGTTTGATATGCCCTTATGACAGGACTGTTGATAGGCCCGTATGACAGGACTGTTTGATAGGCGCTTATGACAGGACTGTTTGATAGCCCGTAGACGGACTGTTTGATGGGCCCGTATGACAGGACAATTTGATAGGCCCGTATGACAGGACTGTATGATAGGCCCGTATGACAGGACTGTTTGATAGGCCCGTATGACGGACTGTATGATAGCCCTTAGGACATGACTGTTCATGGGCCCGTATGACAGGACTGTATGTATACCCTATGACAGGATTGTTTGATAGGCCCGTATGCAGGACTCTATGATAGCCCGTATGACAGGACTGTTTGATAGGCCCGTATGACGGACTGTAGATAGGCCCGTATAACAAAGACTGTTTGATAGGCCCGTATAACAGGACTGTTTGATGCCGTAGGACAGGACTGTTTGATAGGCCCGTATGACAGGACTGTATGATAGCCGATACAGGACTGTTTGATAGGCCCGTATGACAGGACTGTATGATAGGCCCGTATGACAGGACTGTTTGATAGGCCCGTATGACAGGACTCTATGATAGGCCCGTATGACAGGACTCTATATGAGTGCCCGTAGTGACAGACTCTATGATAGGCCCATATGACAGGACTGTAGATAGGCCCGTATAACAGGACTGTTTGATAGGCCCTTATGACAGGACTGTTTGTAGGTCCGTATGACAGGACTGTTTGATGGCCGTATGACAGGACTGTATGATAGGCCCGTATGACAGGACTGTTTGATAGGCCCGTATGACAGGACTGTTTGATAGCCCGTATGACAGGACCAAGTTGCCAACATTCTCAAAAAATTCTAGGGACAACTTTTTAAAATTGTTGTGTGCCACCACAAGTTTTAGCCCCTCTCCAACTTTCAGTTCACACGCTCACTTTTAATGGAAAGATAGACAGAAGACAGTAATGACAGACGCACAGAAATAGCTAGGAAGATAGACCAACAGAATAGAGAAGACACATAGGGAAAAGAGACAGCTAGAGGGACAGACAAGCGCTAGAAAGACGATAGTTAGATAGAATGACACTATAGAACAAGACAGAGCTAGAGAAACATATAGATAGATAGATAGATAGATAGATAATAGATAGATAGCAGAGTTAGATAGATAGATAGATAGATAGCGAGTTAGATAGATAATGATGATAGATAGATAGATAGATAGATAGATAGATAGATAGATAGATAATATAGAGTAGATAGATAGATAGCAGAGTTAGATAGACTAGCAGGTTAGATAGATAGATAGATAGCAGCGTTAGATAATAGATGATAGAAGATTTAGATAGATAGATAGATAGCGATTTTAGATAGATAACATACAGATAGATAAACTAGATAGGCTACAGAGCTAAAGTAAACAGGCGAGATAGATCACAAAACCTCAAATTGTGTTCAGGGCAGAGAGATCAACAGGACTGCACTTCCCCCTCCCCTTCCTAACGTGCACACCAGAACGTGAGACTGACTGTAATTTTCGATCTCTCACCTGCAGGAGGAGAGGATCTGAAAGTAGTAACATTGCAGGGGAAGGCTTTAAATTCTAAAACCACATGCACGCTGCTTGCTCCGATCGGGACATTTACCGGGACATCAGAAGATCGGGGCTGCATTCTTAAATCCGGGACTGTCCCGGGTAATCCGGGACTGTTGGCAACTATGCAGGACTGTTTGACAGGCCCATATGGCAGGACTGTATGATAAGCCCATATGACAGGACTGTTTGATAGGCCCGTATGACAGGACTCTATGATAGGCCCGTAGGACAGGACTGTTTGATAGGCCCATATGACAGGACTGTATGATAGGCCCGTATAACAGTCCTGTCATACGGGCCTATCAACAGTCCTGTCATACGGGCCTATCATACAGTCCTGTCATACGGGCCTATCAAACAGTCCTGTCCCTATAACAGCCTGTTTTGATAGGCCTATCAAACAGTCCTGTCCCGTATAACAGGACTGTTTGATAGGCCCGTATGACAGGACTGTTTGATAGGCCCGTATGACAGGACTGTATGATAGGCCCGTATGACAGGACTGTTTGATAGGCCCGTATGACAGGACTGTTTGATAGGCCCGATGACAGACCGTTTGACAGGCCCAAGGCAGACTGTATGATAACCATATGACAGGACTGTTTGATAGCCCGTATGACAGACTGTATGATAGGTCCGTATGACAGGACTGTTTGAAGGCCCGTATGACAGGACTGTATGATAGGCCCTTATAACAGACTGTTTGATAGGCCCGTATGACAGGACTGTTGATATCCCGTATGACAGGACTGTTTGAAGGCCCGTATGACAGGACTGTATGATAGGCCCGTATGACAGGACTGTTTCGGCCAGACAGGACTTATGATAGGCCCGTATGACAGGATTGTTTGATAGGCCCGATGACAGGACTCTATGATAGGCCCGTATGACAGGACTGTTTTGATAGGCCCGTATGACAGGACTGTATGATAGGCCCGTATGACAGGACTGTTTGATAGGCCCGTATGACAGGACTGTTTGATAGGCCCGTATGACAGGACTGTTTGATAGGCCCGTATGACAGGACTGTTTGATAGGCCGTATGACAGGACTGTAATTAATAGGCCCGTATGACAGAACTGTTTGATAGCCCGTATGACAGGACTGTTTGATGATAGGCCCGTAGCCAGGACTGTTTGATAGGCCCGTATGACAGACCCGTTTGACAGGCCCTATGCAGGACGGTATGAAAGCCCTATGACAGGACTGTTTGATAGGGGCCCGTATGACAGGACTGTATGATAGGCCGTATGACAGGACTGTTTGATAGGCCCGTATGACAGGACTGTATGATAGCCCTTATGACAGGACTGTTTGATAGGCCCGTATGACAGGACTGTATGATAGGCCCGTATGACAGGACTGTTTGATAGGGCCCGTTGACAGGACGTTTGATAGGCCCGTATGACAGGACTGTTTGATAGGGCCCGTATGACAGGATGTTTGATAGGCCCGTATGACAACCGTTTGACAGGCCCATATGGCAGGACTGTATGATAAGCCCTATGACAGGACTGTTTGTAGGCCCGTATGACAGGACTGTATGTAGGTCCGTATGACAGGACTTTTTGATAGGCCCGTATGACAGGACTGTATGATAGGCCCTTATGACAGACTGTTTGATAGCCCGTATGACAGGACTGTTTGATAGGCCCGTATGACAGGACTGTATGATAGGCCCGTATGACAGGACTGTTTGTAGAGGCCCGTATGACAGGACTGTATGAATGGCCCTTATGACAGGACTGTTTCATGGCCCGTATGACAGGACTGTATGATAGGCCCGTATGACAGGATTGTTTGATAGCCCGTATGACAGGACTTATGATAGGCCCGTTATACAGGACTGTTTGATAGGCCCGTATGACAGGACTGTATGATGGCCCGTATACGGACTGTTTGATAGGCCCTATGACAGGACTGTTTGATAGGCTTATGACGGCCCTGTTTGATAGGCCCGTATGACAGGACTGTTTGATGGCCCGTATGACAGGACTGTATGAATAGGCCCGTATGACAGGACTGTTTTGATAGGCCCGTATACAGGAAACTGTTTGATAGGCCCTATGACAGACTGTTTATAGGCCCGTATGACAGACCGTTTAGGCCCTATGCAGGACTGTATATAAGCCCTATGACAGGACTGTTTGATGGGCCCGTATGACAGGACTGTATGATAGGTCCGTATGAACAGGACTGTTTGATAGGCCCGTATGACAGGACTGTATGATAGGCCCTTATGACAGGACTGTTTGATAGCCGTATGACAGGCTTTTTGATAGGCCCGTAAGACAGGACTGTATGATAGGCCCGTATGACAGGACTGTTTGATAGGCCCGTATGACAGACTGTTGATAGGCCCTTATGACAGGACTGTTTATGGCCCGTAGTAAGACTGTATGATGGCCCGTATGACAGGATGTTTGATAGGCCGCGTATGACAGGACTCTATGATAGGCCCGTATGACAGGACTGTTTGATAGGCCCGTATGACAGGACTGTATGATAGGCCCGTATAACAGGACTGTTTGATAGGCCCGTATGACAGGACTGTTTGATAGGCCCGTATGACAGGACTGTATGATAGGCCCTTATGACAGGACTGTTTCATAGGCCCGTATGACAGGACTGTATGATAGGCCTTATGACAGGATTGTTTATAGGCCCGTATGACAGGACTCTATGATAGGCCCGTATGACAGGACTGTTTGATAGGCCCGTATTGACAGGATGTATAGCCCGATAACAGGACTGTTTGATACCCTATGACAGGACTGTATGATAGGCCCGTATGACAGGACTGTTTGATAGGCCCGTATGACAGGCCCGTATGACAGGACTGTTTGATAGGCCCGTATGACAGGACTCTATGATAGGCCCGTATGACAGGACTGTTTGATAGGCCTGTATGACAGGACTGTTTGATAGGCCCGTATGACAGGACTGTATGATAGGCCCGTATGACAGGACTGTTTGATAGGCCTGTATGACAGGATGTATGATAGGCCCGTATGACAGGACTGTTTGATAGGCCCGTATGACAGGACTGTATGATAGGCCCATATGACAGGACTGTTTTATAGGCCCGTATAACAGGCCAGTATGACAGTCAGTATAGAAGTTGTGATTTTAGGCAGTTTGGTTACATTGATTCTTGACATCATTATGTTTTGGCAGTGGAGTTGATTGATCTTCCCTACTTTAATTGCTAATAAATATAACAAAGCCAAATAACTAGGGGGTCAAGTAAGAGTCCAATTATGGGATAAAGTCCAGACTTCATCCCCACAGACCAGGCAAAGGTATTCTCGACTTTAAGCAGCATTTTGCTAAGAATAAACATTGTCACTCTATCCTGCTTATAGTCTTTGGCCTGAGCTATTATTAAGATTATTGAGGTCTCACAAGACTACGGAGAGGTGAAACTAAAATGAAAATTTGGAAGAATGGGGAAAAAAGGGAAAGTATTCCTTAGAGAGCGATTTAAAGGATAAATGGGGCTTGTGAAGGGAGAAAAGCCTTTTCTATTCTTTCATGAATATCACCAATACTCTCTTTCAAAAGTTTAATTGTAACTTCTTTTCTTTTGAAGGTTTCTGAAGCGGCGCAGACATTTCAGGTATTGTTAAAAAGCAGACATCTTCAGACCTTTATCACTGTGCTCTTGTGTGCAGCAAAGTAGTCCTGCTAGCAGAATCCATTGCTTTTGTGGTACAAGGTCACTCTAATTTCCTCCCTCTGGTTTTCATATTCCCGCAAGGACGACCAATCCAAGTGCTATCATATCCTGACACAATGAATTGTGGAACAAGCCTGTATTTCTATCTCATTTACTTTTCCCTTTTCCCCGCCTTTACAGCATCTCAACTGGACAGCAAACAAAACCAAATCTGTTAACCCTCCCTAGTACCAAGCAGCCTAATATGCATTTGTATCAATGATATGTGTAAAAAAAATCAAAAAATCAGAAGGCAGAAAAATAAACTAATAATGAATCTTGGACATCTCTATTCTCTTCTTGTACAGAATGGGCATGATATTGTAGGGACCACCCTTCAATCCTTTATCAATCAACAGCTCCTTAAAATAGGAATATTAAAAATAAATTTGTGTAATCTTTTTAGCATTTTAAATTTTTTTAAATTTTAATGCTGCTGTTGAATCTACCAATGTCATAGGCAGAAGGAAACATATTGAGGGAGATTCAAAAAAAGTTCTTAAAAATAGTGCTAATTTTCCCCAACCAATCAGATATTATCTAAAAGCTAACATCTGATTGGTAGGGGCAAAATTAGCACCTTTTTAACGATAAGAACTTTTATTGAATCTCCCTACTTGTCTTGAAATGTTGATACTGCATCTTCTGAAACCAATTCTAATTCAGACCGAAAGATCAGTTGTATTCAAGTGAGTAAATGAAGCAAAACGACACTTTATGGAACACTGTTGATGCCTTTCTGTGACTTTTTGCAGATATCTGCGAATATTTATATTGTACATAGTGTGTGTGTGTCAAGGATAATTTCAGAAATGCAGCTTATGTCTATATTACCTGACTATTGAAAACAGTTTTAAATCTGTCAGCCAAGGCTGTATTTTCCTGTGTAGCACAATAATTATGAGTCCACATTAGTCAGTGAAACAGGTCTTGGTCTCAATATCTGTTTATTATTGATTAAAAAGGGTATTGAGGAATTTGGGACTCAGCACCCTGGGATTACCCCAAAATCCAACCATGATTGACTGTAGTGTAAGCAATACACACTTGTCTTTGTACTCCTCGCCTGGTTGCAGACACGCTTGACACCATCTGAACCAAATAAGTTTATCTTCGTCTCATCAGACCTCAGGATAAAGTTCCAGTAATCCATGTCCTTAGTCTGCTTGTCTTCAGCAAACTGTTTGAAGGCTTTCTTGTGCATCATCTTTAGAAGAGGTTTCCTTCTTGGACAACAGCCATGCAGACCAATTTGACAGGCTGTCCTCCCACCCCTTTAACCTTTGTAGCAATGGTGGCAGCACTCATACATCTATTTGCAAAATAAAAACTCTGGATAGGACGCTGAGCACGTGCACTCAACTTCTTTGGATGTTCATGGCAAGGCCTCTTCTGAGTAGAACCTGTCCTGTTAAAGCGCTGTATGGCCTTGTCCATTGTGCTGCCGCTCAGTTTCATGTTGTTGGCAACCTTCTTGTAGCCTATGCCACCTTTATGTAGAAAAAAATTGACTAGCCTCTATGGCTGTATGATCTATTCGATATTTCCCAGTAGACTGAAACACAGGGACATCTCTCCATGTCAGGACGCGAGGCTCTGCACTCAGGCTGGCTATTATTGAGAGATGTAGTTCAACTGAGGCTTTTAAGCATCTAACTATTGATAGATATACATATCATAAAAGTGAATCCTATTTTTAACTTCTTTTAACGCGTTTATGATATATAATTGTAGACTGATATTTCTGTATTTTATTATTCACATATTTATGGCACAGACACACTTTTTACTATATATCAGCACTATGATATTTCAGGGGAGGAGTATGGATCCATTCACATATACGAGATTGATTAGTTGACAAATTCTTTATAAAATCTATCTATCTATCTATCTATATACTAGCAGTTGTACCCGGCGTTGCCCGTGTACACTTGTGGGTAAAGTATTTTTTATGTGCAGGTGTGTGTTTGGCTTAGATGTGAGAGACAGGTGTAAAAAGAAGTGCACAGTTGGTAATGTATGTTATGTATTTAATAGTTATGAGTTGAGGAGGTGACATTGCTTGCGGGAGGTATAGGACACGTTTATTGCAAAACTTTCTATACAACGTTATCAGTTTTTACACTTGGAGCGCAAATATACAAATGTTGGGGTGAACATGCTACATGGAATTTTCCGTTGGGAAAACGTTGATTGCAACTGAATATCGCAGCACTTGAGTGACTGACAGGCATCAGTGTCTCTGAAGCATGTGACGTGCGTCTTTTTGTCTGTGTTGTTAAAATCAGGCTTCATTCTGTTGCGCTGTCTGAGCATTGTGTGTTTTTATTAAGCGGGCTGAATTTTGAAACATTTGGTAGCAGTATGTCACCTTGTTGCACTTATATTGCCATTAGAGCCCAATCAATAAAGTTACTTTGGTCCAAATTGAAAGTGCCATGATGTCTTTGTTCTTTAGTTGTAACTGTCTGTGAAGTGTGTGACATGTGGGCTGTGTGTTTCTGTTTCTTAAGTCCAGGTAATGCAGGTAATTCCCATGTAGTCCATACCCCCCAACCGTCCCGGTTTAAATAGGTGGATGGGTCTGTGATGTTGCGGTGGGTGGGGGCATGGCATTCTAGGGTGTGGACAGTCTGGGTCGTGTCTGTGATGTTGTGGTGTCCAGGAGGCTTGGACGGGACATTTGGTGGTCGCGATATTTGGGGGCATGGTCACGCTGTTTCAAAACGTGGGCGTGGTGTTTGGGGGCATGGACAGGATGTTTGTGTATGTGGGTGTGATTTGGGAACAGACCTGGTATGTTTGGGGATGTGGCCATGATGTATAGGGTATGAGCATTACCGTGATGTTTGGGTGTGTGGCCGTGACAGCAATATCTGGGGGTGTGGTCACATTCCAGGAGGCTCTGTTTTAAATTTCTTAGCATGACAATTACCGCAAATGTGATTCACATCACCAATAGCAACATAGTTTTTCCAGGGTTTATATTTGTATATAAATGTAGTTCATATCACCAATAAAAACATAGTCTTTCCAGGGTTTATATTTGTATATAAATTTGGTTCATATCACCAATAGTAACAGTCTTTCCAGGGTTTATATTTGTATATTGAATGTCAGTCATATCAACAATAGTAACACAGTCTTTCCAGGGTTTATATCTGTATATAAATGTGATTCATATCACCAATAGTAACACAGTCTTTCCAGGGTTTATATCTGTAATAAATATGATTCATATCACCAATAGAACATAGTCTTTCCAGGGTTTTATATTTGTATATAAATGTATTCATATCACCAATAGTCCATAGTCTTTCCAGGGTTTATATTTGTATATAATCTAGTCATATCACCAATAGTAACATAGTCTTTCCAGGGTTTAATATTTGTATATAAATGTGATTCATATCACCAATAGTAACATAGTCTTTTCAGGTTAATATTTGTATATAAATGTGATTCTATCACCAATAGTAACATAGTCTTTCCAGGGTTTATATTTGTATATAATGTGATTCATATCACCAATAGTAACATAGTCTTTCTAGGGTTTATATTTGTATATAATGTGATTCATATCACCAATAGTAAATAGTCTTTCCAGGTTTATATTTGTATATAATGTGATTTATATCACCAATATAACATAGTCTTTCAGGGTTTATTTGTATAATGAAGTGATTATCACCAATAGTAACATAGTCTTTCAGGGTTTATATTGTATATAATGTGATTCATATCACCAATAGTAACATAGTCTTTCAGGGTTTATATTTGTATATAATGTGTTCATATCACCATTAGTAACATAGTCTTTCAGGGTTTATATTTGTTATATAATGTATTCATATCACCAATAGTAACATACTTGCAGGGTTTATATTGTATTAAATGTGATTCATATCACCAATAGTAACATAGTCTTTCCAGGGTTTATATTTGTATAAAATGGATTCATATCACCAATGTAACAGTCTTCCAGGGTTTATATTGTATATAAATGTGATTCATATCACCAATAGTAACATAGTCTTTCTAGGTTTTATATTTGTATATAATTGATTCATATCACCAATAGTAACAGTCTTTCCAGGTTTATATTGTATATAATGTGATTCATATCACCAATAGTAACATAGTCTTTCAGGGTTTATATTTGTATATAAATGTGATTCATATCACCATAGTAACATAGTCTTTCCAGGGTTTATATTGTATAGAATGTGATTCATATCACCATAGTAACATAGTCTTTCCAGGTTATATTTTGTATATAAATGTGATTCATATCACCAATAGTACATAGTCTTTCCAGGGTTTATATTTGTATATAAATGTATTCAATCACCAATAGTAACATAGTCTTGCGGTTATATTTGTATATAAATGTATTCATATCCCAATAGTAACATAGTCTTTCCAGGGTTTATATTTGTATATAAATGGATTCATATCACCAATAGTAACATAGTCTTCCAGGGTTTAATATTTGTATATAAATGGATTCATATCACCAATAGTAACCATAGTTCTTTCCAGGGTTTATATTTGTATATAAAGTGATTCATATCACTCACTAGTACATAGTCTTTCCAGGGTTTATATTTGTATTTAAATGTGATTCAGTTTACAAATAGTAACAGTCTTTCCAGGGTTTATATTTGTATATAAATGTGATTCATATCACCAATATAACATAGTCTTTCCAGGGTTTATATTTGTATATAATGTGTCATATCACCAATAGTACATAGTCTTTCTAGGGTTTTATTTGTATATAATGTGATTCATATCACCAAAGTAACATAGTCTTTCCAGGTTTATATTTGTATATAATGTGATTTCATATCACCAATAAACATAGTCTTTCCAGGGTTTATTTGTATAATAAGTGATCTATCACCAATAGTAACATAGTCTTTCAGGGTTTATATTGTATATAATGTGATTCATATCACCAATAGTAACATAGTCTTTCCAGGGTTTATATTTGTATATAATGTGGTTCATATCACCATTAGTAACATAGTCTTTGCAGGGTTTATATTTGTTATATAATGTATTCATATCACCAATAGTAACATTTCTTCAGGGTTTATATTGTATATAAATGTGATTCATATCACAATAGTAACATAGTCTTTCCAGGGTTTATATTTGTATATAAATGGATTCATATCACCAATGTAACAGTCTTCCAGGGTTTATATTGTATATAAATGTGATTCATATCACCAATAGTAACATAGTCTTTCTAGGTTTTATATTTGTATATAAATGTGATTCATATCACCAATAGTAACAGTCTTTCCAGGGTTTATATTGTATATCAATGTGATTCATATCACCAATAGTAACATAGTCTTTCAGGGTTATATTTGTATATAAATGTGATTCATATCACCATAGTAAATAGTCTTTCCAGGGTTTATATTGTATAGAATGTGATTCATATCACCAATAGTAACATAGTCTTTGCAGGTTATATATTTGTATATAAATGTGATTCATATCACCAATAGTAACCATAGTCTTTCCAGGGTTTATATTTGTATATAAATGTATTCAATCACCAATAGTAACATAGTCTTGCGGTTATATTTGTATATAAATGTCATTCATATCCCCAATAGTAACATAGTCTTTCCAGGGTTTATATTTGTATATAAATGGATTCATATCACCAATAGTAACATAGTCTTTCCAGGGTTTATATTTGTATATAAATGGATTCATATCACCAATAGTACCATATTCTTTCCAGGGTTTATATTTGTATATAAATGTGATTCATATCACCATAGTAACATAGTCTTTCCAGGGTTTATATTGTATTTAAATGTGATTCAGTTTACAATAGTAACAGTCTTTCCGGGTTTATATTTGTATATAAATGTGATTCATATCACCAATATAACAGTCTTTCCAGGGTTTATATTTGAAACCTTCCAGGAGTAAATTGTAATGTGTTACAGACCTTAAGGGCACGGCCACACTGCACCGCACACGCAATTGCATGCGATTGCGCGTGCGTTTCCGCATGCAACTTCTCCTTTTGAGATACGAAATCGTATGCGATTGCGTACCGCAAACGGAAACGCAATTGCATGCATTGCCGCGATTGCAATGTTAGCAAAACTGGGGATCCTAGCGGATGTACAGACTGTCTTTATATGCCCCGTATGGACATGACGTGTATGATAGGCCCTTATACAGGGGCTGGTTTCATGGGTCCCAGTATACATGTAACACGTGTATGATAGGCCCATATAACAGGACTGTTTGATAGGCCCGTATGACAGGACTGTTTGATAGCCAGTATGACAAGGACTGTTTGATAGGCCGTATGTACAGACTGTTTGTTATATAGGCCCCGTAGACAGAAACTGTTTGATAGGCCCGTATGATAGGACTGTTTGATAGGCCCGTATGACAGGGACCTAGATGGCCCGTATGACAGGACTGTTTGATGAGCCCGTATGACAGGACTCTATTAGGCCGTAGGACAGACTGTTTGATAGGCCCATATGACAGGACTGTATGATAGGCCCTTATGAACAGGACTGTTTGATAGGCTCCTAGACAGGACTGTTTGATAGGCCCGTATGACAGGACTGTTTGATAGGCCGTATGACAGGACTGTATGATAAGGCCCGTATGACAGGACTGTTTGATAGGCCCGTATGACAGGACTGTTTGATAGGCCCGTATGACAGGACTGTTTGATAGGCCCGTATGACAGACCTTTTGACAGCCCATATGGCAGGACTGTATGATAGCCCATACAGGAGACTGTTTGATAGGCCGGCCGTATGACAGGACTGTATGATAGGTCCGTATGACAGGACGGTTTTGATAAGTGCCCTATGACCGGACTGATGATGGCCCTTATGACAGGACTGTTTGATAGGCCCGTATACAGGACTGTTTGATAGGCCCGTATGACAGGACTGTATGATAGGCCCGTATGACAGGGACTGTTTTAGATAGGCCCGTATGACAGGACTGTTTGTAGGCCCGTATGACGGACTGTATTATAGGCCCTTATGACAGACTGTTATGGGCCCGTATGACAGACTGTATGATAGGCCCGTATGACAGGCTTGTTTGATAGGCCCGTATGACAGGACTCTATGATAGGCCCGTATGACAGGACTGTTTGATAGGCCCTATGACAGGACTGTATGATAGGCCCTTATAAGCAGGACTGTTTGATGAGGCCCGTATGACAGGACTGATTTGATAGGCCCGAAGACTGTATGATAGGCCCTTATGACAGGACTGTTTGATAGGCCCGTATGACAAGGGGACTCTATGATAGGCCCGTATGACAGGACCTATGATAGCCCTATGACAGGACTGTTTGATAGGCCCTATGACAGGACTTGAAGGCCCGTATACAGACTGTTATAGGCCCGTATGACAGGACTGTTTGATAGCGTATGACAGGACGGTTTGATAGGCCCTGATACAGGACTGTTTGATAGGCCCGTATGACAGGACCGTTTGATAGGCCCGTATGAAACGGACTGTTGATAGCCCTATGACAGGACTGTTTGATAGGCCCGTATGACAGGCCTGTATGATAGGACCCTTATGCAGGCTGTTTCATGGGCCCGTATGACAGGCACGTATGATAGGCCCGTATGACAGGATTGTTGTGTAGGCCCGTATGACAGGACTCTATGATAGGCCCGTATGACAGACTGTTTGATAGGCCGTATGACAGGACTGTATGATTAGGCCCATATAACAGGAATTTGGCCTGTTTTGTGCGGATGGAAGGCGGACCTTCCGTATGACAGGACTGTTTATAGGCCGTTATGACAGGACTGTTTGATAGGTCCCGTATGACAGGACTGTTTTGATAGGCCCGTATGACAGGAACGTTTTGATAGGCCCGTATGACAGACTGTTTGATAGGCCCGTTGACAGGACCGTATGATAGGCCCGTATGACAGGACTTTTTGATAGGCCCGTATACGGACTCTATGATAGGCCCGTAGACAGGACTGTTTGATAGGCCCCTATGACAGGACTGTATGATAGGCCCGTTATAACGGACTGTTTTGATAGGCCCGTATGACAGGACTGTTTGATAGGCCCGTATGACAGGACTGTTTGATGAGGCCCGTATACAGGACTGTATTGATAGGCCCGTATGACAGGACTGTTTGATAGGCCCGTATGACAGGACTGTTTGATAGGCCCGTATGACAGGACTGTTTGATAGGCCCGTATGACAGACCCGTTTGACAGGCCCATATGGCAGGACTGTATGATAAGCCCATAATAAACAGGACTGTTTTGATAGGCCGTATGACAGGACGTATGAAGGCCCTTTAGACAGGACTGTTTGATAGGCCCGTATGACAGGACTGTTTGATAGGCCCGTATGACAGGACTGTATGATAGGCCCTTATGACAGGACTGTTTCATGGGCCCGTATGACAGGACTGTATGATAGGCCCGTATGACAGGATTGTTTGATAGGCCCGATGACAGGACTCTATGATAGGCCCGTATGACAGGACTGTTTGATAGGCCCGTATGACAGGACTGTATGATAGGCCCGTATAACAGGACGTTTGATAGGCCCGTAGACAGACTGTTTGATAGGCCCGTATACAGGACTGTAGATAGGCCCTTATGACAGGACTGTTTCATAGGCCGCATGACAGGCCTGTATGATAGGCCCGTATGACAGGATTGTTTGATAGGCCCGTATGACAGGACTCTATGATAGGCCCGTATGACAGACTGTTTGATAGCCCGTTGACAGGACGGTATGATAGGCCCGTATAACAGGACTGTTTGATAGGCCCGATGACAGGACTTTTTGATAGGCCCGTATGACAGGACTGTTTGATAGGCCCGTATGACAGGATGTTGTAGCCTATGACGGCTGTTTGATAGGCCCGTGACAGGCCGTATGACAGGACTGTTTGATGCCGTATGACAGACTCTATGATAGGCCCGTTGACAGGACCGTTTGATAGGCCTGTATGACAGGACTGTTTGATAGCCTGTATGACAGGACTGTTTGATAGGCCCGTATGACAGGACTGTATGATAGGCCCGTATGACAGGACTGTTTGATAGGCCTGTATGACAGGATGTATGATAGGCCCGTATGACAGGACTGTATGATAGGCCCTATGACAGGACTGTTTTATAGCCCGTTAAACAGCCATATGACAGTCAGTATAGAAGTTGTGATTTTAGGCAGTTTGGTTACATTGATTCTTGACATCATTATGTTTTGGCATGGAGTTGATTGATCTTCCCTACTTTAATTGCTAATAAATATAACAAAGCCAAATCTAGGGGTCAAGTAAGAGTCCAATTATGGGATAAAGTCCAGACTTCACCCCACGACCAGGCAAAGGTATTCTCGACTTTACAGCATTTTGCTAAGAATAAACATTGTCACTCTATCCTGCTTATAGTCTTTGGCCTGAGCTATTATTAAGATTATTGAGGTCTCACAAGACGGAGAGGTGAAACTAAAATGAAAATTTGGAAGAATGGGGAAAAAAGGGAAAGTATTCCTTAGAGAGGCATTTAAAGGATAAATGGGGCTTGTGAAGAGAAAAGCTTTTTCTATTCTTTCATGAATATCACCAATACTCTCTTTCAAAAGTTTAATTGTAACTTCTTTTCTTTGAAGGTTTCTGAAGCGCGCAGACATTTCAGGTATGGTTAAAAAGCAGACATCTTCAACCTTTATCACTGTGCTCTTGTGTGCAGCAAAGTAGTCCTGCTAGCAGAATCCATTGCTTTTGTGGTACAAGGTCACTCTAATTTCCTCCCTCTGGTTTTCATATTCCCGCAAGGACCAATCCAAGTCTATCATATCCTGACACAATGAATTGTGGAACAAGCCTGTATTTCTATCTCATTACTTTCCCTTTTCCCTCCCGCCTTTACAGCATCTCAACTGGACAGCAAACAAAACCAAATCTGTTAACCCTCCCTATACCAAGCAGCCTATATGCATGTATCAATGATATGTGTAAAAAAAATCAAAAAATCAGAAGGCAAAAAATAACTAATAATGAATCTTGGACATCTCTATTCCTTTCTTGTACAGAATGGGCATGATATTTGTGGACCACCCTTCAATCCTTTATCAATCAACGGCTCTTAAAATAGGAATATTAAAATAAATTTGTGTAATCTTTTTAGCATTTTAAATTTTTTTTAAATTTTAATGCTGCTGTTGAATCTACCAATGTCATAGGCAGAAGAAACATATTGAGGGAGATTCAAAAAAAGTTTCTAAAAATAGTGCTAATTTTCCCCAACCAATCAGATATTACTAAAAGCTAACATCTGATTGGTAGGGGCAAAATTAGCACCTTTTTAACAATAAGAACTTTTATTGAATCTCCCTACTTGTCTTGAAATGTTTGATACTGCATCTTCTGAAACCAATCTAATTCAGACCGAAAGATCAGTTGTATTCAATGAGTAAAGAAGCAAAACGACACTTTATGGAACACTGTTGATGCCTTTCTGTGACTTTTGCAGATATCTGCGAATATTTATATTGTACATAGTGTGTGTGTGTCAAGGATAATTTCAGAAGGCAGCTTATGTCTATATTACCTGACTATTGAAAAGTTTTAAATCTGTCGCCAAGGCTGTATTTTCCTGTGTAGCACAATAATTATGAGTCCACATTAGTCAGTGAAACAGGTCTTGGTCTCATATCTGTTTATTATTGATTAAAGGGTATTGAGGAATTTGGGACTCAGCCCCCTGGGATTACCCCAAAATCCAACCATGATTGACTGTAGTGTAAGCAATACACACTGTCTTTGTTCTCCTCGCCTGGTTGCAGACACGCTTGACACCATCTGAACCAAATAAGTTTATCTTCGTCTCATCAGACCTCAGGATAAGTTCCTAATCCATGTCCTTAGTCTGCTTGTCTTCACAAACTGTTTGAAGGCTTTCTTGTGCATCATCTTTAGAAGATTTTTCCTTCTTGGACACAGCCATGCAGACCAATTTGACAGGCTGTCCTCCCACCCCTTTAACCTTTGTAGCAATGGTGGCAGCACTCATACTCTATTTGCAAAATAAAAACTCGGATAGGACGCTGAGCACGTGCACTCAACTTCTTTGGATGTTCATGGCAAGGCCTCTTCTGAGTAGAACCTGTCCTGTTAAGCGCTGTATGGCCTTGTCCATTGTGCTGCCGCTCAGTTTCATGTTGTTGGCAACCTTCTGGTAGCCTATGCCACCTTTATGTAAAAAAAATTGACTGCCTCTATGGCTGTATGATCTATTTCGATATTTCCCAGTAGACTGAAACACAGGGACACATCTCTCCATGTCAGGACGCGAGGCTCTGCACTCAGGCTGGCTATTATTGAGAGATGTAGTTCAACTAGGCTTTTAAGCATCTAACATGATGAGATATACATATCATAAAAGTGAATCCTATTTTAAACTTCTTTTAACGCGTTTATGATATATAATTTAGACTGATATTTCTGTATTTTATTATTCACATATTTATGGCACAGACACACTTTTTACTATATCAGCACTATGATATTTCAGGGGAGGATATGGATCCATTCACATATACGAGATTGATTAGTTGACAAATTCTTTAAAATCTATCTATCATCTATCTATAACTAGCAGTTGTACCCGGCGTTGCCCGTGTACCACTTGTGGGTAAAGTATTTTTATGTGGCAGGTGTGTGTTTGGCTTAGATGTGAGAGACAGGTGTAAAAAGAAGTGCACAGTTGGTATGTATGTTATGTTTTAATAGTTATGAGTTGAGGAGGTGACATTGCTTGCGGGAGTATAGGACACTGTATTGCAAACTTTCTATACAACGTTATCAGTTTTTACACTTGGAGCGCAAATATACCAATGTTGGGGTGAACATGCTACATGGAATTTTCCGTTGGGAAACGTTGATTGCAACTGAATATCGCAGCACTGAGTGACTGAGGCATCATGGTCTCTGAAGCATGTGACGTGCGTCTTTTTGTCTGTGTTGTTAAAATCAGGCTTCATTCTGTTGCGCTGTCTGTACATTGTGTGTTTTTATTAAGCGTGCTAAATTTTTGCACATTTGTTAGCAGTATGTCACCTTGTTTGCACTTTATATTGACCATTAGAGCCCAATCAATAAAGTTACTTTCTGGTCCAAATTGAAAGTGCCATGATGTCTTTGTTCTTTTAGTTGTAACTGTCTGTGAATGTGTGATTGTTGGGCTGTTGTTTTTCTGTTTCTTAAGTCCAGGTAATGCAGGTAATTCCCATGTAGTCCATACCCCCCACCGTCCCGGTTTAAATAGGTGGATGGGTCTGTGTGAGTTGCGGTGGGTGGGGGCATGGCATTCTAGGGTGTGGACAGTCTGGTCGTGTCTGGATGTTGTGGTGTCCAGGAGGCTTGGACGGACATTTGTTGGTCACGATATTTGGGGGCATGGTCACGCTGTTTCAAAACGTGGGCGTGTTGTTTGGGGCATGGACAGGATTTTTGTGTATGTGGGTGTGATTTGGGAACAGACCTGTATGTTTGGGGATGTGGCCATGATGTATAGGTATGAGCATTACCGTGAGTGTTTGGGTGTGTGGCCGTACAGCAATATCTGGGGGTGTGGTCACATTCCAGGCTCTGTTTAATTCTTAGCATGACAATTACCGCAAATGTGATTCACATCACCAATAGCAACATAGTTTTTCCAGGGTTTATATTTTGATAAAACGTAGTTCATATCACCAATAAAACATAGTCTTTCCAGGTTTATATTTGTATATAAATTTGGTTCATATCACCAATAGTAACAGTCTTTCCAGGGTTTATATTTGTATATAAATGGGATTCATATCACCAATAGTACACAGTCTTTCCAGGGTTTTATATTTGTATATAAATGTGGTTCATATCACCAATAGTAACATAGTCTTTCCAGGGTTTATATCTGTATATAAATATGATTCATATCACCAAGTAACATAGTCTTTCTAGGGTTATATTTGTATATAATGTGATTCATATCACCAATAGTACATAGTCTTTCCAGGGTTATATTTGTATATACATCTCATTCATATCACCAATAGTAACATAGTCTTCCAGGGTTTATATTTGTATATAAATGTGATTCATATCACCAATAGTAACATAGTCTTTCCAAGGTTAATATTTGTATAATAAATGTGATTATATCACCAATAGTAACATAGTCTTTCCAGGGTTTATATTTGTATATAAATGTGATCATATCACCAATAGTACATAGTCTTTCTAGGGTTTATATTTGTATATAAATGTGATTCATATCACCAATAGTAACATAGTCTTTCAGGGTTTAAATTTGTATTAAATTGATTTATATCACCAATAGTAACATATCTTTGCAGGGTTTATATTTGTATATGAATGTGATTCATATCACCAATAGTAACATAGTCTTTGCAGGGTTTATATTGTATATGAATGTGATTCATATCACCAATAGTAACATAGTCTTTCCAGGGTTTATATTTGTAATAAATGTGGTTCATATCACCATAGTAACATAGTCTTGCAGGGTTTATATTGTATATGAATGTCATTCATATCACCAATAGTAACATAGTCTTTGCAGGGTTTATATTTGTATATAAATGTCATTCATATCAACCAATAGTAACATATCTTTCCAGGGTTTATATTTGTATATAAATGGATTCATATCACCAATAGTACAGTCTTTCCAGGGTTTATATCTGTATTAAATGTGATTCATATCACCATAGTAACATAGTCTTTCTAGGGTTTATATTTGTATATAAATGTGATTCTATCACCAATAGTAACAGTCTTTCCAGGGTTTATATCTGTATATAAATGTGATTCATATCACCAATAGTACCATAGTCTTTCTAGGTTTATATTTGTATATAAATGTGATTCATATCACCAATAGTAACATAGTCTTTCCAGGGTTTATCTGTATATAAATGTGATTCATATCACCATAGTAACATAGTCTTTCCAAGGTTAATATTTGAATATAAATGTGATTCATACACCAATAGTAACATAGTCTTTCAGGGTTATATTTGTATATAATGTGATTCATATCACCAATAGTAACATGTCTTTGCAGGGTTTATATTTGTATATAATGTCATTCATATCACCAATAGTAACAAGTCTTTCCGGGTTTATATTTGTATTAAATGGGATTCATATCACCAATAGTAACATAGTCTTCCAGGTTTAATATTTGTATATAAATGGGATTCATATCACCAATGTACATAGTCTTTCCAGGGTTTTATATTGTATATAAATGTGATTCATATCACATAGTAACATAGTCTTTCCAGGGTTTATATTTGTATTTAAATGTGATTCAGTTACAAATAGTAACAGTCTTTCCAGGGTTTATATTTGTATATAAATGTGATTCATATCACCAATAGAACAGTCTTTCCAGGGTTATATTTGAAACCTTCCAGGAGTAAATTGTAATTTGTTACAGACCTTAGGGCACGGCCACACTGCGCCGCACACGCAATTGCATGCGATTGCGCGTGCGTTTCCGCATGCAACTTCTCCTTTTGAATACGAAATCGTATGCGATTGCGTTCCCTTCAAATGGAAGACTGTTTACTATTTGTAAACTGAATCACATTTAATACAATTAAACCCTGGAAAGCCTATGTTACTATTGGTGATATGATCACATTTATATACAAATATAAACCCTGGAAAGACTAATGTTACTATTGGTGATATGAATGACATTATATACAAATATAAACCCTAACGGAAGACTATGTTACTATTGGTATATGAATGACATTTATATACAAATTAAACCCTGGCAAGACTATGTTACTATTGGTGATATGAATGACATTCATATACAAATATAAACCCTGAAAGACTATGTTACTATTGGTGATATGAATCACATTCATATACAATATAAACCCTGCAAAGACTATGTTACTATTGTGTAATATGAATCACATTCATATCAAATATAAACCCTGCAAAGACTATGTTACTATTGGTGAATAAATCACATTTAATACAAATATAAACCCTGAAAGACTATGTTACTATTGGTGATATGATCACATTTATATACAATATAAACCCTGAAAAGACTATGTTACTATTGGTGATATGAATCACATTATATACAAATATAAACCTAGAAAGACTATGTTACTATGGGTGATATGAATCACATTTATATACAAATATAACCTCGGAAAACTATGTTACTATTGGTGATATGAATCACTTATATAAATATAAACCCTGGAAAGACTTGTTACTATTGGGATATGAATCACATTTATATACAATATAAACCCTGGAAAGACTATGTTACTATTGGTGATATGAACCCATTTATTACAAATATAAACCCTGGAAAGACTATGTTACTATTGTGTGATATGAATCACATTTTACAAATATAAACCCTGGAAAGACTATGTTACTATTGGTGATATGAATCCCATTTATATACAAATATAAACCCTGGAAAGACTGTTACATTGGTGATATGAACTCAATTTATATACAAATATAAACCCTGGAAGACTTATGTTTTTATTGGTGATATGAACTACATTTATATACAAATATAAACCCTGGAAAAACTATGTTGCTATTGGTGTGTGAATCACATTTGCGGTAATTGTCATGCTAAGAAATTTAAAACAGAGCCTCCTGGAATGTGACCACACCCCCAGATATTGCTGTCGGCCACACACCCAAACATCACGGTATGCTCATACCCTAATACATCATGGCCACATCCCCAAACATACCAGGTCTGTTCCCGAATCACACACCCACATACACAAACATCCTGTCCATGCCCCCAAACACCACGCCCACGTTTTGAAACGCGTGACCATGCCCCCAATATTATCTGACCACCAAATGTCCCTCCAAGCCTCCTGGACACCACAACATCACAGCACGACCCAGCTGTCCACACCCTAGATTGCCATGCCCCACCACCCACCGCAACATCACAGACTGCCCATCCACCTATTTAAAACCGGGACGGTTGGGGGGTATGGACTACATGGGAATTACTGCATTACCTGGACTTAAGAAACAGAAACACACAGCCCATTCACACACTTCACAGACTGTTACACTAACAAGACAAAAGACATCATGGCACTTTCAATTTGGACCAAAAGTAACTTTATTGATTGGGCTCTAATGGTCAATATAAATGCAAGCAACAGGTGACATACTGCTAACAAATGTGCAAAAATTAGCACCTTAATAAAAACACACAATGCTACGACAGCGCAACAGAATAAGCCTGATTTTAACAACACAGACAAAAAGACGCACGTCACATGCTTCAGAGACACTGATGCCTGTCAGTCACTCAAGTGCTGCGATATTCAGTTGCAATCAACGTTTTCCCAACGGAAAATTCCATGTAGCATGTTCACCCCAACATTTGTATATTTGTGCTCCAAGTGTAAAAACTGATAACGTTGTATAGAGTTTTGCAATAAACGTGTCCTATACTCCCGCAAGCAATGTCTCTCCTCAACTCATACTATTAAAATACATACTTACATTACCAACTGTGCACTTCTTTTACACCTGTCCTCCCCATCTAAGCCAAACACCACCCTGCACATAAAAATACTTTACCCACAAGTGTACACGGGCAACGCCGGTACAACTGCTAGTATATAGATAGATAGATAGATAGATTTTATAAGAATTTGTCAACTAATCAATCTCTATATGTGAATGGATCCATACTCCTCCCCTGAAATATCATAGTGCTGATATATAGTAAAAAGTGTGTCTGTGCCATAAATATGTGATATAAAATACAGAAATATCAGTCTCAATTATATATCATAAACGCGTTAAAAGAAGTTAAAAAATAGGATTCACTTTTATGATATGTATCTATCAATATAATTAGATGCTTAAAAGCCTCAGTTGAACTCATCTACTCTCTCAATAATAGCCAGCCTGAGTGCAGAGCTCGCGTCCTGACATGGAGAGATGTCCCTGTGTTTCAGTCTACTGGGAATATCGAATAGATCATACAGCCATAGAGGCTAGTCAATTTTTTTCTACATAAAGGTGGCATAGGCTACAGAAGGTTGCCAACAACATGAAACTGAGCGGCAGCACAATGGACAGGCCATACAGCGCTTTAACAGGACAGTTCTCTCAGAAGAGGCCTTGCCATGACATCCAAGAAGTTGAGTGCACGTGCTCAGCGTCCTATCCAGAGTTTTTATTTTGCAAATAGATGTATGAGTGCTGCCACCATTGCTACAAAGGTTAAGGGGTGGGAGGACAGCCTTTCAAATTGGTCTGCATGCTGTTTGTCCAAGAAGGAAACCTCTTCTAAAGTATGCACAGAAAGCCTTCAAACAGTTTGCTGAAGACAGCAGACTAAGGACATGGATTACTGGAACCTTATCCTGAGGTCTGATGAGACGAAGATAAACTTATTTGGTTCAGATGGTTGTCAAGCGTGTCTGCAACCAGGCGAGGAGTACAAAGACAGTGTGTATTGCTTACACTACAGTCAATCATGGTTGGATTTTGGGGTAATCCCAGGGTGCTGAGTCCCAAATTCCTCAATACCCTTTTTAATCAATAATAACACAGATATTGAGACCAGAACCTGTTTCACCTGACTAATGTGGACTCATAATTATTGTGCTACACAGGAAAATACAGCCTTGGCTGACAGATTTAAACTGTTTTCAATAGTCAGGTATATAGACATAAGCTGCATTTCTGAAATTATCCTTGACACACACACACTATGTACAATATAATAAATTCGCAGATATCTGCAAAAAGTCACAGAAAGGCATCAACAGTGTTCCATAAAGTGTCTTTTTTGCTTCATTTACTCACTTGAATACAACTGATCTTTCGGTCTGAATTAGAATTGGTTCAGAAGATGCAGTATCAACATTTCAAGACAGTAAGAAGATTCATAAAAGTTCTTATCGTTAAAAGGTGCTAATTTGCCCACCAATCAATGTTAGCTTTTAGATAATATCTGATTGGTTGGGGAAAATTAGCACTATTTTTAAGAACTTTTTTTGAATCTCCCTCAATATGTTTCCTTCTGCCTATGACATTGGTAGATTCACAGCAGCATTAAATTTAAAAAAAATTAAAATGCTAAAAAGATTACACAATTTATTTTATATTCCTATTTTAGAGCTGTTGATTGATAAAGGATTGAAGGGTGGTCCCTACAATATCATGCCCATTCTGTACAAGAAGAGAATAGAGATGTCCAAATTCATTATTAGTTTATTTTTCTGCCTTCTGATTTTTTGATTTTTTTTACACATATCATTGATACAATGCATATTAGGCTGCTTGGTACTAGGGAGGGTAACAGATTTGGTTTTGTTTGCTGTCCAGTTGAGATGCTGTAAAGGCGGGAAAAAGGGAAAAGTAATGAGATAGAAATACAGCTTGTTCACAATCATTGTGTCAGATATGATAGCACTTGGATTGGTCGTCCTTGCGGGAATATGAAACCAGAGGGAGGAAATTAGAGTGACCTTGTACCACAAAAGCAATGGATTCTGCTAGCAGGACTACTTTGCTGCACACAAGACCACAGTGATAAGGTCTGAAGATGTCTGCTTTTTAACAATACCTGAAATGTCTGCGCCGCTTCAGAAACCTTCAAAAGAAAGAAGTTACAATTAAACTTTTGAAAGAGAGTATTGGTATATTCATGAAAGAATAGAAAAAGCTTTTCTCCCTTCACAAGCCCCATTTTTCTTTAAATCGCTCTCTAAGGAATCTTTCCCTTTTTTCCCCATTCTTCCAAATTTTCATTTTAGTTTCACCCTTCCGTAGTCTTGTGAGACCTCAATAATCTTAATAATAGCTCAGGCCAAAGACTATAGGCAGGATAGAGTGACAATGTTTATTCTTAGCAAAATGCTGCTTAAAGTCGAGAATACCTTTGCCTGGTCTGTGGGGATGAAGTCTGGACTATCCCATAATTGGACTCTTACTTGACCCCCTAGTTATTTGGCTTTGTTATATTTTTAGCAATTAAAGTGGAAGAAATTCAACTCCACTGCCAAAACATAATGAGTGTCAGAATCAATGTAACCAAACTGCCTAAAATCCAACTTCTATACTGACTGTCATACTGGCCTGTATACGGGCCTATAAAACAGTCCTGTCATATGGGCCTATCATACAGTCCTGTCATACGGCCTATCAACAGTCTGCATACGGCCTATCATACATCCTGTCATACAGCCTATCAAACAGTCCTGTCATACGGGCCTATCACAGTCCTGTCATACTGGCCTATCAAACAGTCCCTGTCAGGCCTATCAAGTCTGCTACGGGCCTATCATAAGTCCTGTCATAATCGCCATCAACAGTCCCTGTCATCGGCCTGCATACGGGCCTATCAAACGTCCTGTCATACGGGCCTATCATACAGTCCTGTCATACGGGCCTATCAAACAGTCTGTCATACGGGCCTATCAAACAGTCTGTCATACTGGCCTCAGTCTGTTATAACGGGCCTATCAGTTCCTGTCATACGGGCCTACAAACAGTCCTGTCATAATACGGGCCTATCATAGAGTCCTGTCATACGGGCCTATCAAACAATCTGGTCATACGGCCTACATACGTCCGTCATACGGGCCTATGAACAGTCCTGTCATAGGCTATCAGACAGGTCCTAGTCGGCCTATCAAACGTCCTGTCATGGGGCCTATCAACAGTCCTGTTATACGGCCTATCATACAAGTCCTGTCATACGGCCATCAAACAGTCCTGTCATACGGGCCTATCATGGTCCTGTTCATACGGGCCTATCAACAATCCGTCATAACGGGCCTATCATCATCCTGTCATCGGGCCATGAAACAGTCCTGTCATAAGGCCTAACAGTCCTGTCTACGGTCATCAATCCTGTCATACGGCCTATCAACGTCTTCTTAGGCCTACAACAGTCCTGTCATACGGGCCTTCAAACAGTCCTGTCAAGGCCTATCATACAGATCCTACATATGTCCGGCTTACAGTTGTCATCCTATCAAGTCCTTCTAGGGCTATCATATCCTGCCATAGGGCCTGTCAAACGGGTCTGTCATAACGGCCTATCAAACGTCCTGTCATACGGGCCTATCAAACAGTCCTGTCATACGGGCCTATCAAACAGTCCTGTCATACGGGCCTATCATACAGTCCTGTCATCCGGGCCCTATCAAACGTCCTGTCATACGGGCCATCAAACAGTCCTGTCCATACGGGCCTATCAAACAGTCCTGTCAACGGGCTATCAAACGTCCTGTATACGGCCTATCAACAGTCCTGTCATACTGGCCTCTCAACAGTCCTGTCATACGGGCCTATCATAGAGTCCTGTCATACGGGCCTATCAAACAAGCCTGGTCATACGGCCATCATACCGTCCTGTCATACGGGCCCATGAACAGTCCTGTCATAAGGGCCTATCATACAGTCCTGTCATACGGTCACCTCTACAAACAGTCCTGTCATAACGGCCCTACACAGTCCTGTCATACGGGCCTATCAAACTCCCTCATAATACGGGCCTATCAAAACAGTCCTGTCATAAGGGTCCTATCATCAGTCCTGTCATACGGGCCTATCAAACAGTCCTGTCATACGGACCTATCATACAGTCCTGTCATACGGGCCTATCAAACAGTCCTGTCATATGGGCTTATCATACAGTCCTGCCATATGGGCCTGTCAAACGGGTCTGTCATACGGGCCTATCAAACAGTCCTGTCATACGGGCCTATCAACAGATCCTGTCATACGGGCCTATCAAACAGTCCTGTCATAACGGGCCTATCAAACAGTCCTGTCATACGGGCCTATCAACAGTCCTGTCATACACGGGCCTACAACAGTCCTGTCTAGGCTATCTACAGTCCTGTCATACGGGCCTATCAAACAGCCTGTCATATACGGCCTTCATAGCAGTCCTGTCATACGGGCCTATCAAACATCCTGTCATAGGCTATCATACGTCCTATGCATAGGGCCTGCTGTCAAACGTCCTTCATACGGGCCTATCAAACAGTCCTGTCATAACGGGCCTATCAACAGTCCTGTCATACGGGCCTATCAAACAGTCCCTGGTCATACGGGCCTATCATCCAGTCTGTCATACGGGCCTATCAAACAGTCCTGTCATACGGGCCTATCAAACAGTCCTGTCAATCGGGCCTATCAAAACAGTCCTGTCATACGGGCCCTAGCAAACAGTCTGTTATACGGGCCTATCATACAGTCCTGTCATACGGGCCTATCAACACATCCTGTCATACGGCCTATCATAGAGTCCTGTCATACGGGCCTATCAAACTCTGTCATACGGGCCTATCATACGTCCTGTCATAACGGGCCCTATCAAACAGTCCTGTCATAAGGGCCTATCATACAGTCCTGTCATACGGGCCTATCACACAGTCCTGTCAATACGGGCCTATCATAACAAGTGTCCTGTCATACGGGCCTACAACAGTCCTGTCATAGGGCCTATCATACAGTCCTAGTCATACTGGCCTATCAAACAGTCCTGTCATACGGACCTATCATACAGGTCCTGTCCATACGGGCCCTTCAAACAGTCCCTGTCATATTGGGTCTATCATACATCCTGCTATGGCATCAAACGTCTGTCATCGGGCCTATCAACAGTCCTGTCATACGGGCCATCCAAAAGTCCCTGTCATACGGCCTATCATACAGTCCTGTCCATACGGCCTATCAAACAGTCCTTCATAGACGGGCCTATCAAACAGTCCCTGTTATAACGGGACAGGACTGTTTGATGCCTATCAACAGTCCTGTTAAACGGGACAGGCTTTTGATAGGCCCGTATACGGACTGTGATAGGCCGTATACAGACTGTTCTGATAGGCCGTATACAGGACTGTTATAACGGCCGTATCATCAGTCCTGTCATCTGGGCCTATCAAACAGTCCTGTCCTTCGGGCCTATCATAGAGTCCTGTTCATAAGGGCCATCAACAGTCCTGTCAATGGGCTATTATACAGTCCTGCCTTCATGGCGCCTGTCAAACGTCCTGCATAGTTTGCCAACAGTCCCTGATTAACCGGACAGTCCCGTGTTTAAGAATGCGCATCCGCCGCCGCGCGAATCTTCTGATTTCCCGGTAATGTCACGATCTCGGGAGCAAGCAGCGTGCATGTGGTTTTAGAATTTAAAGCCTTCCCCTGCAATGTTTACTACTTTCTCAGATCCTCTCCTCCTGCGGTGAGAGATCGATAGTCATCAGTCTCACGGTTCGTGTGGCATCTTTAGGAAGGGGAGGGGACAGTGCGTCCCCCTGTTTGATCTTCTCTGCCCTGACACATTTAGGTTTGGTGGTTGATCTATCTTCTGCCTGTGTTACTTTGAGCTTTGTTCCCTGTAATGCCTATCTAGTCTATCTAATCTGTATGTCATTCCTATACTAGACTCGAGCTATCTATCTGCATCTCTATCATTATACTCTCTATCGTATCTTCATCTATCTGCTATCTATCTAACTCTGGCTATCTATCTATTATCTAACTCTCTAATTACGCTTCATCTTTACCTCTATCTATCTATCTATCTATCTATCTATTAATCTATCTATCTATCTATCTATCTATCTATCTTAACTCTGCTATCTATCACTATCTATCTAACTCTGCTATCATCTATCTATCTATCTATCTATCTATCTATCTAAATCTCGGTTTTCTCGAGCTCTGTCCTGTTTCCTATAGCTGTATTCTATCTAACTATCTGTCTTTTTCTAGCGCTCTGTTCTGTCCCTCTAGCTGTCTCTTTCTCCCTTTGTCTCTCTCTATATCCTCTGGTTGGTCCTATCCTTCCTAGCTATTTCTGTGCGTCTGGCTTGTACTGTCCTTGCGTTCTATCTTTCCATTAAAAGTGGCGTGTAACTGAAAGTTGAGGAGAGGGCTAAAACTTGTGGTGGCACACAACAATTTTTAAACAAATGGTGATCCCTTAGTAATTTTTTGTTGAGAATGTGGTGCAACTATGTTCCTGTCATACGGGCCTATCAACTCTGTCTCGGGCGCTATCAACAGTCCGTCCAACGGGCCTATCATACAAGTCCTGTCATACGGGCCTATCAACAGTCCTGTCATAAACGGCTAACCTATCAAACACCGTCCTGGTGTCCATACGGAGCCTATCAACAGTCCTGTTTATCGGCCGATCATACAGTCCTGTCAATGGCCTAATCATAGAGTCCTGTCATACGGGCCTATCCTGAGTCCTGGCATACTGGCGCCTATCATGAGTCCCTGTCATACGGGCTATCAAACAGTCCTGTCCATACGGGCCTATCATACAGTCACTGTCATTTATACGGGCCTAGTCAAACAGTCCTGTCATAACGGGTCCTATCTACAGTCCCTGTCATGACGGGCCTTATCAAACTCCAGTCCTGTCATACGGGCCATCAAACAGTCCTGTTTTATAACGGCCTATTCAACAGTCCTCCGTTATACGGGCCTGATCCTAATCCTGTATACGGCCTAACTCAAACAGTTCCTGTCCTATACGGGCCATGCATAGAGTCCTGTCATACGGGCCTATCAAACATCCTGTCATACGGGTCTAATCATAGTCCTGTCATACTGGGCCCATGAAACAGTCCTGTCCTAGGTCCTATCATACAGTCTGTCATATCGGGCCTTCAACATCCTGTCATACGGGCCCTATATACAGTCCTGGTCATACGTGGCCTATCAAACTGTCCTGTCATACGGGCCCTACAAACAGTCCTCATACGGTGCCTATCAACAAACAGTCCTTGCATACGGCCTATCAAACCGTCCTGTCATACGGGCCTATCGATACAGTCCGTCATGACGTGGCTCCTAATCAACAGTCCGTCATATATGGGCCTATCAAACAGTCCTGTCCATAACGGGCCTATCATAGTCCTGTCATACGTATATACCTTCACGGGCCTATTCAACCGAGTCCTGTCATACGGCCTATCAACTTCGTCCTGGTTCATACTGTTTGTCTACGGCATCAACAGTCCTGTCATAAGGGCCTATCATACTGTCCCTGAGTCTACGGGCCTATCAAACAGTCCTGTCTATCGGCCTATCAAACAGTCCTGTCATAACGGCCCTATCTCGACAGTCCTGTCATATAGGGTCCTGTCAACGGGTCTGTCATACGGGCCTGTCAAAGATAATTGTAACTCACATCTTTTATCTGGAGGAGAACAAGGATATGTTGTTAATATGCGGTTTTTTTCATTACAAGCAGCTGTTTTCATTTATCTATATTCCCTGATAAAATTTACCCTATGTAGTTAAGCTGCTCATTCAGAGGGGTACTGTATTGCAGGTGTATTACTTATCACCACTTGTACTTTTACAATACATACATTCACCGAAAACATGGAACATACATAATAAGTTACTATAATACATTAAAAAATAGAGTTATAACAAAGCCCTTAAGAAGCAATGAAAAGCGACCCCGAGATCTTTCATCTTGGTTTTCTAACTGAACAAAGGAGCTTTCCATACAGCTTTATAAAAGAACAGAGCAGATAATGATCAGTAAATCTGTCTTTTTACCCACTCTTGTCATATCTTACATGCTGCTTGTTAAAGTGCATTTCCTATTTCAGGCTCATCATTTCTTTCTTCATTCATCGTTCCACAATGTAAGGATTTACGGTAAAACTGGCACCACATGTAACCGCTTTGCTGTTGTCTCTACAGACTTTAACTCTGGTGGGTGTCATTTAAACCCAGAATTGATTAATTTGCCTTCAGGAACTATATTAAGAACAAGATGCGCAGTCCATTTAAATTATTGTCTTTGCTTTTCTCTAACTTTACACTGTGTTTGTTTGATGATGTTCGTTTTATTTTATTAGATGAGCCTCTGTTGTCAGTGTTGCAGTCTGTCTTTTCAACAGCAGTGGAGAAGAAGCAACTCTAAGGACTGTTAATTTCAGCTACATTTCCTGGTTCTGGATGCCTGTGTTATATCTATAAAATATAAAATGGCCCTACTAAGGTTTGGATTTGTTTTGTGACAGCTAATTTTATGACCTATACCATTAAGTTTCTAGGATAATGCTGAGTAGTTCCTGGTTTAGTATTTATTTCTAAACCACAAGCTAACTAACATCAGAACTCTAAAATTTTAGTTTTGGGATTAATCTTTTCCCTAGAATCCCAAGCATCTATAGTATTTTGGCCAAACCCCATTTGCAGAAAACATAAAGGTGCTCATACCTACTTAGATATTAGTTAACCACTTACTTTTTTTGCATGATCAACTTTTGATTGGTAAAATATGTGCCGGACAGAAACTTCTCAAGGTAAAACTATACTTATAAAAGACATTAGATAGATTAATCTATTAGATTAACGATAATTGTCTGTCCAGCATAATATTCTTAAATCTAGGTAGGTTTTAACTTATAGAGCAGTAAAACTTCATTGCAGGATACTTATTTTTATTAGAATCACTAAGCATGACAACACTGCAATTGCATCTGGAAAGATCTTATTCTATGGACATTACATAGACCACTGGGACTCTTTTTATTTTTACCACTTATTTGTCCGTCTGGGCAATTTATACACTTAGTTAGCACACCATCAAAAGAGTGTGCAGATACGGAATCGCAAATTTCTATTCTAATCTCTAAGTGCCAAACACTTAACCTACAAGAACCACGCCATCAATTTTTATTAACAGGCATGATAGCTTTATAACGGATGAGGAAAAAAACCTCACTTAATTATCGCCTGACCTACTTTGCTTCTAAGTATGAGATGTAGATTACATACACAGCAAGTAACTCACTTCTTGGCAGAAACATTGAAATTGTCAAAAAAACTCACTTGATTTGTTATCCCCTAACAATGTTTCTCAGCGCACTAGTCAACTTGAATAAGGATGAAACATAATGTCTCCCTCAGTGAATCTTAGTATTCATGTTGGAAGTCACAGATTGATTTCTTGGGATAGATGAATATCAACAGAATGTGTCGATCCTTCCATCCCTTTTTGATCCTTACATATATTCTATCTATAAAGGGGCAGGCAAGATATAAGTACTGGGCCTGCTAGAAAGAAATAATAATTTTTTTATGCCCTGACATAATGTGACATTTATTGTGAAAGGTCATTCTGTCAGATGGTATTTTATCTGCTGTTGTGAGCTAATCATTTGAACTGTAACTATCAGTAGGTAGGTGGAATTTTATGGCTTGCTTTCTTTCAGTTACCCCGAATTAAAGATCATAATAATGAACATATCTTAGATTGATTAGAATTGCTTCACATAAGAACTTTGTTCACCATGGCACAATTGGCAATGCCAATATTTTCCCTCTTGTGTATTAAGCTGACTTCCTTAATGTTATACTTTGCCCTATTGTTATGTCCTTTTACAATGTGAATGTATTATATAATCTATGATGTAAAGATCACAGACTGACTACTTGAATTTGACAGCTCAATTATAATTTAAAGTACAAAAAGCATGTAAAGTTATATGTGCAGAATACCTAAACTTTGAAGGACAACCTCTTGGCCTCTATCTGAGGCACACCATAATGTACTGATCACACCCTTGGGAAAACCAATGGATTATAAGAACAGTTTAGCAAAAGTTTTGGCTATAAATTATAACCTTAGAAGGGGGGAAAACACTGAGGTAATTGAATTTGAATCATAATCCCTTGAAAAGTTTCCTATATAAGTGAGTTATTTTTTAATCAAAATACTTTTGGAAAGATCCTAGTAGTTATCCAACACTGCAAAACCCCCAGTGCCGATCTGACGACATCAGGGCCAAAAGACTCATTTAGGCCCTCTCGATGGTGAGGATGTGAGAGGAAGCAGGCTGGTACATCCCAACTGTTACTGTTCAAGTAATATGTGGCCTATCCCCACGCAACCATCACTCTGTGAAGGGGAGAGTTTTAAAAATGAACAGTATGGAGGGTTGAAATAAAGACATACCTCCATCGATCCCACTTTTATACCCTACTCATTAACCCCTACTCTAACAGATGATCCCGAGAAGGTCCCCTATCATTCTCTGTCCTCTCATCTTTTAATAAACTTAAAACATTTTGTGTGATGTGGTCTTGCTTTGTTTCAGCTATCCAGACTTCATTTTTTATTGTTAGCTTGTTTATTCTGCTTTCTTGCCCTTCTGTATTCCAGATAATACTACTTCCCATTGGCTTGTTCTTTCCCTTCTAATTTGAAAATTATGAAAAGCCATCTGCAGGATGAGCCTATTTGTTCCCTAAAAGTAAAAATTTAAGAACTGAATAGTTTTTAATACAGTACCCACCTCTGTTCAGTATCTTTTCTTAACAGAAAATATGGCCCAGTCAATGAGCAGAGTGATTCCCTATAACAGCATACAATTAGCTTCCAAAGTACAAAGAAAATTTGGTTTAACCCTATGTCCATATCAGTTAATGACAATATATTCGGAGACTGGAGCATATATATTAATTATATAACCATATATATAAAATATATTATGACCACACAATAAACATCTGGTGTATGTTGTCACTATATAGGTATTTGCAGAGGAATCTGACAATAACCTTTAAGAGCGAAAAAAGAAGTTTTCATCATCTTAGTTAGGAAGGTTTCTTAACAGTGTGAAACGTGAACTGTAGATGTGTAATGGTCAAGTTTAATTGATAGTCTTTAAAGTGGCCTTGATAATTTCTTAAATAAAAATATGAGAGATTAACTCTGTACATACTTCATATACTGTTCTTGTTGATCCAGGGATACTTTCTGATTTGCTTGTTGTGGAGTCATGAAGGAAATCCCGCCCCCCCCCTTTTTTTTGGGGGGGGGGAGGGGTTCCCTCTGGATCATTGTTAGGTTAGGTTAAAAAAGGGTGATAAAGGTGGACTTCATGGAAGGGATGCCTTATTCAACCCGATTACTTATTTTACTTATTTCCCTAAAGCTTCCTTAATCTACTTTCAGCTCCATAAAAGCTAGGGTTATCTATATTATCGAGATCCCATGTAGATTTTTTTTCTGGATCAAACATTCAAAATTCTCTATTATATTATTTTTATACAAATTATGTTTCAGTAGTTCAAAGTCTTAAAATGAATGGTTAAAGAGTGCTGTTTTGCAAAGTCTGGAAAGTAAATGGTTGCAGAAATCCCCCCACCTTTTCCCCTCAAGGAGCAGATTTAGAAATGTATCATTATTTTTCCACTTGATAATGTCTATTAAAAAAAAAAGTCTTTTAAACCTCTCAATCTTCTTCTACTTAGTCTCTCTTGCTTATAGAATCTGTCTGGCAACTGGCACCAATGCACTATACAGCAGAGGCATCAGGAAACGGGTATCCTTGCTGAACATCATAAAGATTTCTTGTGTGGCATGTCTGACATGTCACATGCCTCATTTTGTGTGCCAACAGTGTAGTCCCGCAGTTACATGTTGATGTACAAGCAACACATATCCAAGCTCAGATGAACCGTGCACTTTGTGATTTTGTGTGTTGGTATTAGCATTTGCTGAAATTTTGAATAGATACTTAGTGTGTGTTATTTTATGAAATTGAGGATATAGATGGACAGTCTCGCGAAGTTTCGGCAGTATAAACCTTTGTTTGTGGGCTGTACATTACAATGCCAATTGGTAACATCACTTTACAGACTCCATTTTCCTGCTTCTTTTTGCAGTTTTTGTACACATTTACCTAGTTTCTATTGCCTGAGACATAAGTCCTATTGATTGTGTGACATTTTACAATTTTACTAACTGCCGGTGAAAGGAATCTTAGTGTCTTTTTTCCTTTTTCTTTCCTTATTTTTTTTCTATTGCTTTCCATCTTTATTGAAGGGCAGTTCTGTGTTGCATGGTTTTTATCACTGTGTCTATAATTATTCCTCCCTCTGCTACAGGTTTTACTGCACAATACGAATATGCAGGTGTCTGTAACTCATTATCTTCTAGGGACCATCACAAGACAATGGACTTGTATGCAGGAGGTTACTTTCTGATGAAGGATTCAATGGGAGAGCCATAGATCCACAACAGGCCCCTTACGATATCAATTTGCAATGTACTTAGCCCTGTTCCGGATTTTATACTTTCATTTCCTTGCTCTTTGCTCATCATGAAAATAATAGCGAAACTTGAGTCAGAGTGATTGTTCTATAGATAAAAGGGAAGAAGGTAATACAGTGGCCAAAGTCTTTTGCTTTAACTGAATCGTGAAGCTTCAGCAGCACTATGCAATGTGGTCCCAGATTTTCTTTGCCCTGGCCAGTGCCTGTGGATTTCCCCGTGATTACCACAAGCAAGCTATTAGTCCTTAGACCCTTTGGACGTATAGAGGCTAGTGTTGGTGTTACATGCTATCAACTAACACACCTGTTTTCATTTCCACTAAGTCCCCCTGGCAGGCTTGCATAAGACAAGCCCATACTGTGTTTTCACGTTAGCGATTGTTGGGTGATTATAAAAAGTGTCCTTTCTTTCTAACAGCTAGTGTGCAGATATTACGTCACTTTTTTCAACAATGCAAAATGCAAGTTGGGTTCTATTGATGAGATTCCGTGTGGGCACGTTTACATTAATACCTTTGTGTGTGTAAGTAACGTATTTTTTCCCCTGGCTTCTGTTTATATAATAGGTCTCAAAACAACTTTTGTGAACATTAGGAATACTGTTTTTTTTTTCCTTCTTTTACCATTGCTTTTAATAATAGACCATTTAGTCTACCAGTTATATACAAACCTTATTATGACACACAATGCTGCAATTTGTATACAGTAAGGTTAAAAAAGAATTCCAGATTCAGAATAACCTGTAGTCTTAGTGATGGTATGTAAAAGTAGAGATAATTACATATTACGAAGGTGCAAGAACTCAATACATTATAATACTGAACAGCATCAGTACGCAGGATGTTTAAATACTGCTGTAAAGGAAAGATGCTTGGGAACATTAGGACCTATTTATAACCTGCCCCTCTCGTAATTACACTACATCTGTATTCTACACACTGGGTGTATAGCTAGTCTACCATGAGCCGATTGTTTTATTAAAGGGCCCCACCCCAACTACAACTGCCCTGGCCCCCACTACTATATGCCCCCCACTACTGGCCCCCACTCTGTATGAATAAATCCTTACCTTACAATCCCATCTCCAATGGTGCTCCAGTAATTCCCCATCTCCCCCCCCCCCCCCCCCAAAGTCCCCAAAATCTGCCCACCAGGAGATATGCAGTCTCATATATGACTCTGCTCCTGTCTCCCCTCCGGGAGAAGTTTGCATTCAATAACTATTACCTTCCCCACCAACAACCGCTATAAATGAGGTTTCTTAGAAAGTGCCCCGATAGTTTTACTTACCTTGCCCTCTATCCTCCGCGTTCTGTGCATGCCGGCATCTTGCGTCGTGAATGGCTTCCCTCTCAGCCTTCACAAACGCGGCTCCGTCCCCTGCTCCCTGCTGTCAGTTTATGGCAGCACGAGGGCCGGACTGTGTCGGCGGCAGTAAAGAGGAAGGTAAGTACTATCGGCACTTTTTAACAAATTTATTTATAGCGGTTGGGGCTGGTGCGGAAGGTAAACTATTATTGCAAAAGTTAGTGAAGGGCTGGACATGCCGTTAAAGAGCAGATTTCGATCATTTTGGTCAGAATGATATACATTTTGATCAGGAAGAACAGATTGAACTTCCCACATTGTCGCGCGATCTTCTCGTAGAGTTCAGCTGAAATTTGTATGACAGGGACTTTGAAGGTAGGGTTTAACTGAAACTTTCTGCTCTTAGTGCAATCTTTGCTTGTTTTCATTAAAACCGAAATTTGAAACCACCCCCTGATTTTGGTATCCAAGCTATTAACTACTGAGATATGCTGTAAGCTTAGAGCACTAATGCACATGCCGTGCTCTGTGAACTACCAAGATAAAACAATGGTGCTTCTTTGGTGGCATAAATCGCAGCATTTAGCTAGTTTAAAGGACATTTAAAACTGGGGCAAATCATTTTTTACTACTAATCAGTACGGGTAATTAGGATTAATTAACACACCAATCTTAATTAGCTCTGGTGAGTTTTACTTTTAAAGTGAGGGTGCACAAACTAGTCGGTAAACGAACTTGTTCAATCACCCGCCCTTCCCCTTGGCATACTACATGTAAACTATCCCATTCTATAAAAAGAAACTAGCTTATTTCTTGTCACTCCTGCATGGCTATTGATTCGCATTAAGACCAGGAAAAAGAATAAGCATTATCTTGTTGCTCTGTGTTCTTTTCTGTGGTGCAATAAACCCATTCTACAGTAGCTTGTCTGTCTGTGTTACTTAAGTCCCAATGGTAGGCACTGTACTAAAGACATCAATTGCACATACCCCCTCATCTACACATCACAAACTTCTCACACACACACCCACACCACACACACACAACACACACACACACACACACAATCAACAACCAACACACAACATAAAACCCACACCACACAATCACAAAAAAAAAAAAAAAACCACCCCCACCACACACAGTAAAATACTTACTTACGGATTTCACACAGTTATAACAGTCTTACTAGTCTTCTGCTTCCCTGGCCCATAGCAAAGCAGTGTATACTTTCACTTATACCATAACATCACTGGTTTAAATGTAATGCTATGGCTGTAGTGAGGCACAGATCACATGCTCCAAACCACTCAATTTTCACTGCCTCCGGTTTGTGAAGGGTGATACATAGAGATGAGACATGCATACAACTATGGAGGAGCTGAACACTGCATGAGAGATCTAGTGACATGGAGCACTGAATCAAAAAGGGATGAAGTTCCCGACAATACTAAAAAATAGAAATGTAATAAAGGCAAGTTCATGTTTGTCAGTTTATAGTGCCTCTTAGGATTAGTTATCACATAGCTCTAGTATTTGTTATATTAAACAGATGTACAAAGGTTTTATTTTGTATAAGTTTTTTAGAGGTTGAATAAAGACATACATCATATTGGTTTAACCGTACCGGCAATACCCACATTTCCTGTCTACTATTGATTTACAGGAAGGGAAAAAAGTGTAATCCCTATAAGGAGGGCAAAAATGTTCCTTCCTGACTCCTAGTGGCAATTCGGATCATTTCCCAAATGTATGTACAATACCAGTAACATCAACTATTCTTTGTTTTTTTTAAACTCCATCAACTATTTTTTGAACTATCCATGAAACCTGCATTACTTATGTCCAATGGAAACGTTTTACTGTCAAAAACAAACCTTTCGCAACTTAAGATTAAGCTTTTTTTTTTTTTTTAGACTTATCACAATGAATTTGGTAATATTACTGCCACATATTACCGGTTTTATAAAAATGGAAAATGAAGTGACAAAATAGCGTCATTCTAAAAGGAGAAACAGACAAATTGAAGTGTCTTTCATGGTAGGTTGAACATGCAGGCTACTTTTGCATGCAGATATGCCAGCGCTATTGGAAAATATCAATATCATTAAATTCCAGTTTCAATTTCCTGCTCCCATCCAATAAATACTCACAATTTTACAACACAACAAAGCCGGGTACAAAGGAGCAACCAGAAAGGTGTAGCAAAGAGTGGCCCTAAGGCGTTTTTTTCCCGTTTCCACTGGCCCAGTCTTCTCATGTTAATCTGTAACATTCGGGTGCTTTACCTTTACAGTTAATGTTATTTAGAGCATGGACATACCCTTTAAGTTTTATTTGATTCTAAAAAGGCATCCATATGTACCCAAAGACTAGCAGACAGGAGGTATCATATGACAACACAAGGGAAAATTTGACAAACAGTGTCCAGCTTCTAATGATTTTAACACAGTATGTAGACCCCAGATTGGAGGCCAATGTAAATTCTAAAAATAAGCTTAGTTCTACTTTAATATATTGTAGTATATTTTCTTAGCATGACACATAAAATAGTTGCTAGACATGAGTCCTAACTGAGATTATAAGAGTTAAAGGGGGAACTGTGGTCTCAAACAAGTTAAGTCTAAATTAAAGGCCAGTTTCCACCTTTAAAACGAGCCATCAACCACCTCTCTACATGCTCCACAGCCAGGATATACAGAAATGACTGACCAGAAAGTTAATGGGTGGGAGGCTGAATGTGACATTCCTAGGCTTCTCCTGCACAATGCCGCCGACGAGCACAGCCTCAGACTCCCTCAGTGTGTGAGGGGGACAGGAAGTCCTCCTCCTCTCTGCTTGTCCTGACAGAGAAGGTAAGGGAATCTACAGTCCTTCTCTTTCACTGTGTGAAAACAGCCTTTTCAGGCAGAGTTCTCACTCTCACTCACACAGTTTTTTGCAGGGGGGGTCTGAGTAACCCACCGGCACCTGCGAGTGGGCGGGCTTAGGCACCGTGAGTGGGCAGGGCTTAGGCACCGCAAGTGGTCAGGGCTTAGGCACCCGCGGTTGGGCGGGGCCACATGGGGCTGTAAGATAATGGGCCATGGGGGGCCTGCAACTGGAGGGACCATGGGGTCCATGAGTGGGAGGGACCAGGGGGGCTGCAAAGGGGAGGAGGAGACACAGGACAGATTGACTGACAGTTTCAGAGCAGGAAGCAGGAAGTGCAGGGGACCTGGTGATGCTGCTACCATATCACACACGTGTGTGTCAATGTAAATATCTTCAAAACTATGAAAAATAAACAATGGAAATAAATTGCAAAAATTCTTAGGGGAGCAATTTCTATCAATTTACCTAAAGTAATTTTTGGACCACAGTTCCCCTTTCATAACATTTTCTAACGTGGGCCACCTCATTACATGTTAAAGAGCCCTCAGTAATGCTTATGTCTTAAATTATGGTCTGTACTTGCGAATACTGAAAACTGACTCCATCTACTGGCTAATGTTGGGTGGAATTATGGGAGTGACCTGTTTCAGTCATATTTTTAGAAACTTGACAGTACATACTGTGTAACAAATAATTATTTTCCAAAAGCAAATTAGCTTAATAGTTTTTTCCCTTTAAATGATATGTTAGAGAGCTCAGTTGGGATAAAGTAGTATAATCAAACAAAAGAAAGGCACTGGGGAAATCAGACAGATTTAATGCAAGCCGTTAAAAGTGACATGACCTTCTGTAATGTCACTTGTCACAGACTTATATGCCACATACTGGAAGAAGGTCTTGAAGGAAACTGATGCTTGTTTCTGTTCCTTGAATGTAAAACTAATACCAATGACATTTTAGAGTAAATACAAAGACAGCACAAAGATATTGCATGTCATCGCTTTTATGACTAAACTGTTAAAGGAGACAGTTCTTCTTTATTTTGTGCAAGTACCCAGGGCCTTTTGTATGTACACACACATACACATATATGTTTATCATAACCATTATATATAATAACTATCAATAATATTATTAAAAATTGTTAGTAAAATATATTGTATTTATTTTCCTATTTAGCAATACATACACAGTGCTTTAAATTTATTTAATTAATTTTCATTTTGGCACCAAAGAGCTCACATTTAAATCCCTTTATCTCACATAAACGCAAATTTATAAAGGTCCGTTATTTTCGGCAAAAAAAATACTGCCACACATTGCAGCGTTATTATCGCTATATTTATAAAGGCAATCAATATTGCAGCGAAAATCAATACTGCGCCGATGTGCAGCAGTAATTTGAGCTCTCTCAGGGGGCTGGGAGGGGTGGTCGTATTCGGCAGAGGCATGCGGCTAGATGCCTCAGTGCCCCTGCTGGAGTGTTCCTCCATCCCCCAGCGGGCCGTGATAACATCGCATGAGATACTGCTCACTTCTATTTATAAAGCGGCGGTAACTGAGCTCAGGCGTTAACCTCGGCTGTTTCACTTTGCCAACTTAGAGGTGGCCAAAATGGCCGAGATCGCCGCCAGAGAGGGCTGGGGTGTAAGCCCACCCCACTGGGGGTGGTCGCACCCACCGTGGGAGGCATGCCCAACCCACCGTGGGTGGTCGCATTTACCAGAGAGGCGCAGCTGGATGTACGCCCACCCTGCCCTTGCCCCCCACGGCGACCACCCACTGCACATCCCCTTCCCATGGGCTGCTGGGGAGGGGATGTGCAATGAGTGGTCGCCATGGTGGGCAAGGCGGCGATCTCTGCCATTTTGGCCACCTCTAAGTTGGCAAAGTGAAATGGCCGAGGTTAACGCCAGAGCTCAGTTACCGCCGCTTTATAAATAGAAGCGGTATCTGATGCAATGTTATTGTGGTAACTTTCTGCCACATTAACCTTTTGCCGCCATTTTCGGAAAGTTAACGACCCTTTATAAATATGCCCCATAGTATTGGTATATCTTTATGATTGTGGGGGATCCTGTGATGTAACAACCTCTTTTGGTACAGATTTAGTACATTGTGGGATTGCAGTCAGGTAAGCAGTGAGTCGGGTTTACACCCCAATGGATTACGGCCTCATTTACCCAGGCGTGCTGTGCTAAAAAAGGGTGCTAAACTCACGCTAACCAATATTTTATTCTTCCAGTACATTTAGTACACTGTGGGATTGCAGTCATATTTAATAGTGAACATGGAGGCTTGTCCATTGAGAACAGTAGGAAGATTATCTGAGCATGCTTGAAAACTCTAGCTTTTTCTGCTCTCTGCAAATTGCCTAAAGGGGTTGTGCTGAATATTTAGCTTTGTGTGCAGTTCTGGGCACTGTGAGTACAACGATCTTAAAGGGCAAGTCCACCCCAAAACTAAAGTTTAACCCACTAGTGGCCCAATGTACGGTGTTAAAAAGTCCTAACCTTTCTCCTCTGCTCCAAATGGTTCTCCCAAATTACAGACATGGCTTCCAGACCAGCCCCTGTTTGCAACTTACAGCAAGCAGAGAGCCGGGAGCAGAGAGCTGAGGAAATAAACACTGGTAAGTCTGTTTCTGGAGCTTATTTTCAAAAACTAACATGGCATTTGGGGCTGGGCTTGGGTACCCTACACTACAGAATATTTTAGGTTAGGGGGTGGAGATACCCTTTAAGTTTTTGAGACTTCAATATCGGAATATTAAATGTCATATTGGGGGTGAACATTCCTTTGCACCACAGGGGGTGTCAGGTGCACAGTGGGAGGTCTTAAAGTAGGAACGATTGACAGCCACCCATTTAACTACAGGTGTCTCTAGGCACATGTCCACTGTACCTGAGGGTATACACATACTTTAGCATTGTTCACTAAAAGGATAGATGAATTTTGGCAATATGATCTCTTACTGATACTTACTTAATAAGTATCAGTATATTTAAGATGCTTGTTGTTGCTTATATGCTTTTATTATTTTTAGGTGTTTATTACAACAAAAATATCTGAAGAAATCTTCTAGTGTGGGAAAAAATTTAACAAAAATAAGCATGTTTTCTTAACTCTTTTCCATGATTCTATTGCCTCTACACAGGGTTTACTAAATTTCTTCTTTTGAGCAGCGTATGAATTTGATTGCAATGAGTTTATTGGAGGTTTAAGAACATAGTTTAGAACAAGGTGTTTAATATGATTGGTCTAAAGGAAGTGTGTTAAATCTGTTAAGGATTATTAATGTATATACCCATGTACAGTAGTTATTGCAAATATAAAACTGTAAGGAACGTTGTAGACAGTATAACCTGTTGTTGACTTCTTTATGGTGTATCCACACAAATTAATATTTTATACCATCCCATATAGCAGTCAAAACCTCAAGGGTTTGAGTTTTACTGCTGATTATAAAGCTACCAAATAACCATGCTATAACAAATTCTTCTTGTCTTGACTGACCGGAGGCCACATGTTCGGCTTAGATGACCTTGCTTGCAGAGTGTTAACTGACAGGTGGAAGAAGTGAACAGCATAAAATTTTGATGTCATGTTTAAAGAAATGTATGTGGTAAATGCAGAAAATGTATAATTGTGGTTCAACTTGATCTAACAGATTATAAATATAATAGAGTAAATGTGTGCACTCTACCTTCAGAAGTTCAATTGCCTGCATGTTGCTGTGTATGATCCATATACATCCAACCATAGTAAAAGTTCAGGGCACTCACAGGACTTGTGCAAAACAATCTTTAATTTCAAGTGCAGAAAACTGATAAAGTTTTGGTCACTTTCTCAGACCTTTCTCTAGCCATTATAAATATAAATATTAACCATGGTAATGTAAGTATATCCTAACTTATCAGCAGCAAAATGGCTTTATCAAATACTTTCATCACTGAAGAATTTAAAGATTGATAATGAGAGTAATTACCATAATTTAAACTGCAAAAAATAACACACATAGGTCTCTCTCTGTACACTAGTCTCCACTACTGTTTTTAAATCCACTAATGTTTTAGATCCAAGATCCTCTGAGTGTGGTCTTCTCACTAGTGTTATTCTATGGCTCTACCCGATCACTGTTTACACAGGTAAGAACATCATATTGTCTAGAGATTGGATCCGGGTCCGACACAAACTCGGATCCGACACGAAAGTCCTTGGTTCCGAAATCCGAATGATCCACCTGAATCCGGATGGATCATCCGGGTTTTGGGACTTCGGAAATTTTTTTTTGATAATTTTCGAAAATGTACAGAGCTATTTTCGATAATTTTCTAAAATAGCTCTGTACATTCGAAAATTATCGAAAATTTGCTCCAGTTTCGGATCTTTCGGACTGAGAACGGGGAATCCAAAAACAGAACGAAATTAGTGAGTTTCGGCCATTTCTAATTGTGACATGGAAGACAGCATTGAACCTGTAAGGTAGAGATCACAGAACATCAAGAGAACATTGGAATATAATGATAGATTCCTTGACTTTTATTGGTAGCTGCTGATGAAATGATAATTGATGACTACATCTAGTAGAATATTATTGTTTCTGTCTCAGTTTTAATGCTATTACATTTGTACATAGCATCCACTGTTTTGGGCTACTAATACATGAACATACTACATGATACTTGTTGTTTTATACCGTGATCAATGAAATATAGGATGTATATCTTAACAATTTTTACTAGTTATAAATTAAGGTTGACGGAATGTTTGTATATTTATATTCACTGTTTCATCATTAATAAATGTTTCCTGCATATGTAAAGTTAAAGGCATTAATCCTTTTACCAGGTTTCCATCTAAATTAAAGGAATATTTTTTTTTTTTTACCAAAGATCAAAGTATTTGCATCTGAAGTCATAATCCACAAATGATCAAGATTATGCAGCACACACTTCTAATTTTAAAGAACATGTCCACTCTTAAAACAAAAAAATGGTCACTGGTAAGATACCTGCCCCCAATCCCAACCTCAACCCTTTTCTGCCAGACAAAGCCACCTGCTTCCTCAATGCATTCAATTAAAGCTGTGACTGCTTAGTCCATGCTTGCCCTAACTCTTAACTGGAATAAATACTGTCCACTTACTATATAATGTATCACTGTAGAGTGATATATAAAAGGGAAATGTAAATTTTAATTTAATCTTAATGTATTTTTAAGACATATACACAAGAAAATGATAATTAAAGATAAAAAAATCTATCGGGATTTCCACTTGTTCAAAGCAGATGTATATTTTGGATGGGTTGCAAACCACACTCTACCCTTGGTATACAATGCATTTTAACTCAAACCATCTCCATAGTGTCATATGGAATTCATTACTATCATTCAGACTTTGCATCAGCTAACCGCAACATATGTTCGTGTGTCGGTGGATTTACAACGCTTATGTGTATATATCACAAAGATATACTGAATATGGATTGACTGAGAGAAGGCTGAAAGCTGCTGTAAGTTTACTGGCCACTCTCTCTCACCTTTCATAAAACTCTATTAGATTTTGTAGAGCAGCTTTCTGCATCTGGTCTGAGGTGAAGTGTTATGAAGTTGGACATCTGCTTTCTTCTAGCATTCATCGGAATTTCAGCGAATATTTTTTTTTTTTTTTTAAATAACCAAAGGTTTTGAAAAAATACAACTCTGTATATCCTCATGAACAAACCTCCCTATGCACATACCATGGCCCAGTACTGGCAGGATGCTACGTGTGGAAAAAAAGGTTTGAGCAGGTGGGAACAGCAGCAAAACAAGTTCCTGAAAACTACTTTGAAGAATGAAAGCAAATGCCTTTTGAATGTAGGCGCTAGACCGGTGCTATGCAGTAAATTTCGCATTGCGGGAACCCAAAAGGTAAGAGGAGCACTGAGGTATTTCATCTCCCTGTTAGTCCTATTTGACCGAAAAACGGATATTAATCTACACAGATATTTTGGATTTAAAGAAAACAAAAGTCCATCACATTCATCAACAATTCCACGTAAAACCCAACATCACCACATTCTTGTCACCCACTGTTAACAATGACAGTCATTGTTGAAATGCCGGGAGGTTTTCAGTGTATGCAGCCAAATTGTTGATACACAAATACCAGCCTTAAATAATATGACATGTAAATAGAAACAGACCAAGCAGTGAAATACACTTTGCAGTGAGTACACCATCATAAAAATATAAGCTGTAAAGTTAGAATAATGCTGGCCATTCACTATTAAGACATAAGAAAGATTTAACTTTGTTCTGAAGATCCCGTGATGTCCCCGTCTGGCCTATTTATTTTACAATTGCAAAAAAAGATTGGGGTAGGTGACTTTACAGACAAGAAAGCCAGAAGAACATCAGGGGAATGTCTTATGTAGTGTATGGGCACGCTTAGTCAATTTTATGTGGATAAAACTAATATATGTAAGAGTTGTTATTGATGCTCAGTTGTCATCAGTATCACACGACTCACTAAAATTTATATTTAATTTATATATATGTATTACATTTCCCATTTTCTTGTGTTTTTTCCCCCCAAAACTCTAAATTTTGCGAAAACTACGGTAAAATAAACTTCTAATTGACAACAATAATGTACCCACTAATTTAAAATATTTGGAGTCACCTTGGAGATTCATAACCTACTGTAAGAAAAAGCACACAGACTACAGCCTTGTACTTTTATATGGCTAAAGAACTCCTTTGTAACTTCTAATGTCCTTATATTTAAAGTAAGGTACATTATTTACTATACAAAAATAAACAATTCAACACATATTAAAGGTAAAAGAAAGAAATGAGTACAAGATATCAATGGCATGGCTATTTTTTTCCTTGTGGGAGTTTAAAATATTACAGATGTCTCTAGAAATTAGTGAAACCAGTTCACAAGACAAAAAGGTAATTAATCAAAAGTCCTCAATAAAAGATGAAATACAAGTGATGGCAGGAGTGAACTCTTTTACTTGAAATGTCCTGGTTTTGCCATTGACACTCAATTACAATTTTTTGCAACACATTTTATCTGCAGCTCAGTTGGTGTTTTGTAAGGCGCTGTGATTTTTAATAGGCGATATGGCTTTGATGTGTGCGTATGATGATTGCTGATGAATGGCACTTAATACATGAAACCAGTGTGATCAACAGCCACATTCCTATTAATGGTATTAATGGTAGGATAAGCTATACTGTACCTGCAAGTGAATGATTTGTAACCTACTTTTTGTTTTTTAATAGAAATATTAAGCTCATATTGCTCATTTGGCTTACATACTTCCATCCTCCCACTCTCCATAAAAAATACTTCAGTTAAGTTATAAAAGATTATTAGACTGTTGATAACATAATAAGGGAAAAAATAGAAAGAATAAATATTTGAAGAATATAATATTAACAATATATAATATAATATTAACAACCACATTTTTTCTCCAGAGAAATGGGTGTTTGCCAATATACAGGCAGTCCCCAGTTTACAAACATCCAACATGTACAACTCTACAACTACTTTAACTGTTTAATGTTCCCTCAACCCTCCCTTTTACCTACCTTGCGCTGTTCGCAAAGCTGTCTGACAGCTCTATCCCTTTATAAATGCTGCAAATATCTGTCTAAAGTACCCTCTTCATGGGCTCTACACTGGGAGCGACTCAACAATGATGAGCAGTTTATCGGAAAAACAAAGATCAGGCCAGGCAGAAAATTTTCCGCTGACCATATCTTCTGTCCCAATCTTTCCTCAGGTTTCAAGGTGAAATCAGTAGAAAGATTGAGGCCTCAAGCTGTTCTTCCGATCGGATTCCTAACAGTTGCCCTTGATTGATGAGAGAGAGAGGGCTGGGGGAACATGGACTATACTTTACATAAAGGGATTTATGCTAGGGGGAGGGAGACCAAAGCGTATGGGGGTGGGAGGGAGAGGGTGGGAGAGAAGGGCTGCAGTGCGCATGCCAAACTTCTCTCGGAGGCGAGACAGGAGGCAGAGTCCTATATGGACTCTGCTATACTCCTGGTGGCCAGTTTTTGGGACTTTGGGGGGGGCGTATTACAGAAGAACCATATGGAGCTGGGATGTAAGGTAAGTATTTTATTACACTACAGAGTGGGGCCAGTAGTGGGGGGGATTATAGTTTTGGGGGTGGACATTTGAAAATGGCTTATCTGGTTCCTATTACATGGAGAATCAAGATAGAAGAGCTATTAAGTAACTTTCTCAACACCCAGTACAGTACAATATAACAAAGTGCACATGGGTGGTAGGCAGAATATAGGCATGTGTGCTGTTTCCTTTTAATTGCTCTGGCTATTGAGAGAATTAAAACAGGACAATAAATGTTATTTATTACAGTTTTTAAAAATGCAAAGCTAAACATAAAAATAAGTAATGTTTTTTATTACAGTTTTTAAAAATGCAAAGCTAAATATAAAAATAAGTAAAATGCATTATTATAAAAAAAATTAAAAATGAGTGCCCCTACAAGATTCTTAACAAATTGATGCAATCATTTTTGTCTAACGTGATTTACATGCACTCATTGTTTTAACTACTTAACGGAAGTAGAAACAGCTGCAATTTTTAAACCAAATTAAAAAAGACTTTAAAAAGTTCCACATTAAATAGTATAGCTAAAAGTAACTTTCCTAGCACTCAAATAAGGCCCACAAAATGAGCGAAAAACATTCCTAACCCTTTAGTACATTGGGAAGCATGGATTTGGCACTCATTAAGGCAAAATTACTCAATTTTATATCACCCGTTTAGTCACCTTAGAGTTCCATTAACCTGTATAAAAGCACAAGGCCTTATATCTAATATAATAAACAAGAGTTTTCACTCACTGACACTGGACTCATTTGCTCCCGCTGGCCACTTGAAACAGGTGTGCACGTGCAGGGTGCAGGAGAGGTGCGTGCACCACGCAGGGGGGGATGGGGGTGAGCACATCCTGCGGGGGAAGAGTCCACACGCCACAGGGACGATTCTAAAGAGAATCAGGTAAAGTTTCATGCCCTATATATAAACAACTATAGGGAGATGTAATAAGTACTTTTCGTTAAAAATGGTGTTATTTACCATTTGAAAGCTAACATCTGATTGGTTGGGGCAAAGTTAGCACCATTTTTAACAATAATAACATTTATTCCATCTCCATGCTAACCTTTTTTAATGGAATGTTAGAATGTATACTCCAAGATTGCACTTATCTTCCTATTGCACTGCAAATGTATCCCAACCAATGCAATTTCTTGGACAGATTTATACGAAAATGAAATCATCTGAACTACTTTATTGAGATACATACATAGCTTTGCACATTCTTAACACCAAACTGCCATTAAATAAAGTAAATACAAAATAATTCTATTTTTGTGATAATTCTGGGACTTATTATTAGTTTACTCTAATTATTATCATTAAACTGCATGTTAAGACTGGACTGTGCCTTGTCAAACCAGCAGATAAAACTGGGAATACGCATTCATTCCTTTTTCATACAGTACTCAGCCGGATGGGTAAATTAGTGTCTAATACACGTGGAATATTTATAGTGCCAACACTTAGTTAAGCAACCCTTATATAAGATTTATGTTGATTTCTTCATCTCTCATTTAATGGCAAATTATAAGGACCATGTTTCATAAAGATAATTCTCCATTTAAATTCATCAGCCCATTAAATATTAAAATGATGTTTCTTATGCACTCTAGAACAAATCTGTCCAGCTCCAGCGATTATTTGCACTCATAAAAATTAGGCCTGATTAATAAAATTTAAATGCTTGATTAAGTTGACATTTTCATGTTTCACTTCTGATTTATGAAAATGATTTCCATGTTTGAGCCTTAGAATTAGCTGTACAGTGATTTCCTTCCCCCCCCCCCTTTTTGAGACAGAGGATGCTGCTACGTATGCTTAGCAATGATGTGCTTGCCAGATAATATTAGAGTCATTCAGCCAGCTGACTGGCTTTGTCACAAATGCGACCGGTAATTTGTGCTCCCTAATAGAGCTCAGAATCGAAAATTCTGCTGAGAAGAAAGAAAAAAAAACCTTTGAACCTAATGCTAGATATGAAATATATGGGCTAGAATGGGCAGGAGCTATTTTCACAGAGGAAAATACTGTATTTTTCAAATTCTTATTAGAAAAAGTGTATAGGGGATTCACAAACAACTGTAATGGAGGAGAATATATTTTTCAACAGGCATTATACTGGCCAATTATAGGTGATCAAATATAATTTGTATCGTTTTTCTTGATAGTTAAAGGGGAAGTTAAGCACAAATACAATATGCTTACTGGAAAAAATGATTCCCCCCCCCTTATTTCTGTAACCATAATCTGCCTAACCAGCAAGTTCTCTCTGCATAAATAAATGCTTCCCAATAAATTTCTCCCCTTGTTTGCTGGACCTTTAATAGTGTACTTAGTCCTTGTGTTGATTCAGTTGCTCAGTAGAGATCTGAGCATTTCTGACCCATCCAACAGCCAATCAGTAGAAGTTAGGTGCATACTGGGAAGAAGAACTATTGCAAAAAATATAAAATGGCAGCTCTCTACTGACCACAGCAGAGCATAGCAAAGGGAATGAAATAGATTTTTGAAAAATAAAAACAATATGTAGAATGCCTTGGTATGTGCCATATAGACAAATACTGAAATGTAGTGAATAATCTTATCCCACTGAACTTCCTCTGTTAAGTCAAGGTAATCTAATGAGTGATAAAAGGCTGTTCTTTCATAAGTCATTTCTGTGCAGTACAGTAAGTTATTGTTCCAGTGTTATTCATGGTAATTTAGAAGGTTAAGTAGCCTGTAAAGCAAATAAAGGATAGCAACTAACTATAACTTAAAGTGCATCTATCATGAAAAAAAATTTGCCCCATTGCAAACTTTAATTAATGTACTCTGTGCTGCCTTTCTCCTACCTCTTTTAGTGTCTGTTTTCCCATGGTGTCAGATCTCTCTGCAGGACTTCCCACTTCCCCCTTCCCTCTCCATGTCTAAATCCCGGCTGCCCGACAAGCTTCTCATGTGCAGTAAGAGATAAAAGTTCAACCTCCTGAAAAACACACCCATGCGCAGTGGCCAATAGGAATCAAGCTGTCCTGGAGACACAGAAGAAGAAGGAGAATAGTACAGTTTACTGCTGCAACATGATCACCCTCTTTGTGACCCATCATCAAACAGTGAAAGCTATCAAGAAGGGGGGTCGAGTGCAGCCTTATCTCTGCAGTCAATGCTACCTCTCTCCCCTCTCTATGTTTGTGCAGAGATTCAAACAGAGCAGGGAGGAGGGACACATCATAGGGATTTGATTGACATTACAAGTAGGACGTCTTCTTTCATATTATTTCTGTCACCGTCTTCTGTCTTCTTCAACTTCCCAACGTCTTCTGAGAAAATAATATTGCCTCAAAGTATGATTGGTCAAGATAGGAATATTAACCAATCATATTTGGATTTGGTATTTTAGCAATACTATATAAAGAGGTGAAAACCTGCACAGAGCTCAAAAGACAGAAGACCCCTAGATCAAGAAGGCGATGACAGTGGAAAGGATGAAGATAAAAAGCAGACAGCGGAGACCTGGAAAGCAGGACATGCCCCCTTTCCCAGTAGCCTTCGCAATCCACCACGCATGGAGCGACCCACTATTGGCTTGCAGGCATATTTTATTTTCCCCCAGATTAAGCCCAATAAATACGCAATGTTGTCCGCACACATAGATGATACCACACACCGCCGCGGCAATACTTTTCACTGTAAAAATAACGAGCTTTATAAATACGCAGAAAGTGACAAACTGCCATTGCAATGTCCTGCTATAGTGAAATGGTAATAATAGCAATCCTTTATGAATATGCCCCTAGGTCTGGCTTAATTACAAGGCTGTTGAAGAAACGTTAAATAACAACAAAAATAAGATTCTCGCCTTAGAGAAATCTAATAAAATCCACATGCAAATAACAAAGCGAACAAAACCCAAATACCGTATTCTGTATTAATAAAATATTTCTATTTTCTGAAACTCTATTACTACTACTAATAGCAACTACTCTAGAATGAGCAGACTGGCAAACCCCCAACTTCTTAAACAAATAAACTTGTGGTTATATTATTGTATAGGAAATATTGTTGTGTATTGTTATTATTATCACATATTAGTTTAGTTTCTATTGTTTTTCTGTTTGCCGAGATGGCCCTATTTTTATGCAATCTGGAGATAGTTCCAGCTGCTTCCAGATCAAGACACAGCAGTTTGGACATGGTTTATGTCAGAAATTTCCCCTTGGAGTTCACAGTCAATATAATAAGAAAATCTATCACTGATTTATATAGCTGAGTGGGAGAGATAAGGAAAGTAAACAAAAGATCAGAGAGCAGCTAAACAATACCGCACTTCATACAAGCAAGCATTCAAATATGTTACTGTATTTAGGCTGATAAATTACATCATAATTCTTCTATTACTTTACAAGGCATTAATACATAATAGAATCCCCCAAAAGCATATGTTGACACTTCCTTTATTTCCAGCCACTGTAATTGCACACTATGTATATCACCCCAAACCTGGCTGCGAAAGACTCATGTACAGATTACTGTGCGTTATAGGGCACTTACAGAAACATTCAACCATATGCTCAAATCTAATAAAATCTCCAGCAATTCTGCAGTCATATCATAGCAAGAGCTATTTGAGAGTGTTATCTACTTTGTGCCTGTGGCTAGCAAGCTGAAAAGGTAGCAAAGATATTATGATGTCTCTATTTCTGGCTTTCCACAATACTCCACTGTTCGAAGATTCTACTGCAGTGAAATTATAGCTTATATTGAAACTTGGTATTAGTTCACCAAAATAAAATGTAGCAGCTCAATTGCAAATAATTATATACACTTACTATACACACACCCACCCACATGCACTGCACATGCTCTCAAATTAATTTCCTATTATATCTAATTAAACTGTTTTAAAGAGATACGTTAGTTTTAACAATGTATCTATATTTTCTAGTGATTATTTTATATATTCAAGCCAGCAGATCTCTCATCTGAAATTCCCCCGGAACCGACATTGCGTTCTACTAATATAAGGTGTTATCTTTACAAATATTTCCCTAGAGATCAAAGTTGTCAGTTTGTCAGTCAGATATAAAAGAACCAAAAATAAATTTTAGAAAAATGTACTTATTTGTTTACTTGAGCCATGATTAAGATGGCAGCTACAGTCCTCCACAGTCTTTCTTTTATTGGATGGTGTAATCATGTGATTGCGGTGCAATTATTGGAGAGGCATTCCTCCTCACTGTACACAAAAACTGAGCAGGCAGACTGACAAAGAACTGGGCACTTATTTTTCAAAACTCAAAGCTTTTATTTCAACCACTAAAAACTGTCATGATTTTCCAAAACTGAAAGAAGGGAGAACCAGAGAAGGGCCATATGAAGGGGCACATTTAAATTTTTTTTTAGCTTACAAGCACCAGGGTTGTTGGCAGAGACGGACTTCAATGAAAAATTCTGTCCACTGATGTTCTGTAAAGTGCAGTCATGTCGTGTTGGCACATAATAATGGCGCCCACACACGATGACGTAATGGCACGCATCATAAGTCCGCACGTGATTACATCAAAATGTATCCCTTGTATCCAGCCTTGTACAGAGTGTGATCCCAGGAGAAGCAGCGACAGTGCAGTGGTGGAACAAGAAGCTGGTAGAAAACGAAACTGTGTCGGGGGAGGGGTGGCGGGTTTGCTGCTGTTGCTGGATAATGTTGATGGTGGTCTTGATGGGCTTGAGAGGGGGGGTTTGGGGTATCTGATTATGGGGGCTGCTGCCATTGAGGGATAATGCTGGTGGTAGTCTTGATGGGCTTTAGCATAGGGAGGGGGTTAGAGGTATTTGGTCATTAGGGGGGGACACTTGTAGGGTGACTGAGATCTCTGTGGGGAACAGGGGCATCTGTGGGGTGACTGTGGCATCTGTGGGGGACTGAGGCATCTCTGTGGGGTAAATGGGGCATCTGTGGGGGACTGAGGCATCTCTGTGGGGTAAATGGGGCATCAGTAGGTTTGCTGGGGCATCTGTGGGGGACTAGAGCATCTGTGGGTTAATTGGTGCATCTGTGGGGTGACAGGTACATCTGTGGGGTAACTGGTTCATCTGTGGGGGACTGTGGCATATGTGGGGCGGGTGAGTGGGGCATCTGTATGGTTAATGGGGCATCTGGGGGACAGGGGCATCTGTGGATGATTGGGGCATCTCTGTGGGGTACTTGGAAATCTTTGGGGTGGCTGGAGCATCTGTGGGGTCACATGACAGGGACATCTGTGGGGTGATTGGGGGACTGGAGCATATGTTGTGGAATATGTATATATGTATAGTTTATTTATAAAGCGCCACTTGGGGACGCAGCGCTGTACAGTAACGAATTTTTCATTATTTCCATAGTAATATTTATTTAAAATAAATAAAATGGGTCTAGTGAACACCACCTCCTGACTATCCTATTTCCACCTTCCTTTCGCTCAAGCAGCAGCTTACAGCCCACCACTCTCTTCAGTGCACAGGCATAACTAAAGAGCAGTGAGCGGAAAGTCGCAGCATGAGTAGAACTTACTGCTCCTGCAAAAAAAAAAAAACACTAAGGGAAATGGAAATAGGAATTCCTACCACTTTCTGATAGAGACATTCAAATGGCAATTTTTTTTGGGTGTGGTATAATTGCCCATTAAATGGGTCTTAATACATTTCCAATTTTGTTAAAGGGTATTTACACTCACAAAAGTGGCTTAAATTGTTTAAAGTTTAATTGAAGAACGGGAGGTAAAGGAGCAATGTCTTAGGTTCCATTCTTTAATTGAACAGTCAGGAGCAGGCAGGGAACAGGGAGAACTTACCCGCGATTTTGCTGCAGCGCTGACTTTTCTGACAGGTCCCAACAGAGCTTGCACTGTACACACATGCACATAAAGAGCAAGTTTTGTCGGTATAGTTTAGGTATAGGGCGCATGTACCAGCTAGGTAGTTTAGGTAAAGGGCACAATGTACTAGTTAGGTAGGTTAGATAAAGGGCACAATGTACTAGTTAGGTAGGTTAGGTAAAGGACACAATGTACCAGTTCGGTAGGACACAATGTACCAGTAAGGTATAGGGCATTTGTACCAGTTAGGTAGTTATGGTATAGAGCACAATGTACCCCTTAGGTAGTTTAGGTAAAGGGCCCAATGTACCAGTTAGGTAGGTTAAGTATAGGGCACAATGTACCAGTTAGATAGTTTAAATATAGGGGACAATGTACCAGTTTGGAAGTTTAGGTATAGGGCACAATGTACCATTTATACAAACATAGAAAGGATAATCAATGCACATTCCTAGGCCCCATACAATATCATATTATCTGCACACTGGCATACTTTATAAACAAAGGGGTTTAGGTATACATTACTGTGATCACATGAATGAAAAGCCTTCCAACCACGTCAAGAGGTAACCCCAGTCTGGAAGGTCCTAACGTCTAACCTTTTCAATTTCTTTTACTTCAATTACGATTAGAACAACTTTGCATTTCTCATTCTTACACACTGGATCCATATAACAGCGCTCTCTCCTTCCCCCTCAGCCCTTTGGCTTTTTAAAATGAGGAAGAGGCCATCCAGTGCTTTATATTAAGGCATAGGACCTCCCATAAAGGGGCGTGTTGGGGGTGCTATTACCACATGGAGGCTTGACCAGCCTCCCAATAAATACATACAATACAAGAATTGTGGAAGCACTCCAATTAGCTAATTTACAACTACATTTAGGAAGTGCTACTGATCTGGTCAAACATTTATACAAACATAGAAAGGATAATCAATGCACATTCCTAGCCCATACAATATCATATTATCTGCACACTGGCATACTTTATAAACAAAGGGGTTTAAGTATACATTACTGTGATCACATGAATGAAAAGCCTTCCAACCACGTCAAGGTAACCCCATGTCTGGAAGGTCCTAACGTCTAACCTTTTCAATTTCTTTTACTTCAATTACGATTAGCAAACTTTTGCATTTCTCATTCTTACACACTGATCCATATAACAGCTCTCTCCCTTCCCCTCACCCTTTGGCTTTTAAAATGAGGGAAGAGGCCATCCAGTGCTTTATATTAAAGGCATAGGCCCTCCCATTAAAGGGGCGTGTTGGGGGTGCTATTACCACATGGAGGCTTGACCAAGCCTCCCAATAAATACATACAATCAAGAATTGTGGAAATTAGCCTAATGGGATGCTTCCACAATTCTTGTATTGTATGTATTTATTGGGAGGCTTGGTCAAGCCTCCATGTGGTAATAGCACCCCCAACACGCCCCTTTAATGGGAGGTCCTATGCCTTTAATATAAAGCACTGGATGGCCTCTTCCCTCATTTAAAAAGCCAAAGGGCTGAGGGGGATGGAGAGCCTGTTATATGGATCCAGTGTGTAAGATGATAAATGCAAAAGTTTGCTAATCGTAATTGAAGTAAAAGAAATTGAAAAGGTTAGACGTTAGGACCTTCCAGACTGGGGTTACCTTGACGTGGTTGGAGGCTTTTCATTCATGATCACAGTATGTATACTTAAACCCCTTTGTTTATAAAGTATGCCAGTGTGCAGATAATGATATTGTTGGGGCCTAGGAATGTGCATTGATTATCCTTTCTATGTTGTATAAATGTTTGACCAGATCAGTAGCACTTCCGCTAAATGTAGTTGTAAATTAGCTCAATGTACCATTTATAGTTAAAATATAGGTTGCAATGTACCAGTTAGGTAGTTTAGTAAGGGCACAATGTACCATTTACAGTAGGTGGGTCAAATGTAGGTTGTAATGTACCGGTTAGGGTTTTTAGGTTAGGACACAATTTACCATTTAGATAGTTAAATATAGGTTGCAATGTACCTGTTAGATAGTTTAGTTATAGGCAAACTGTACCAGTTAGATCAGTCTTTCCAGGCTAAAAAATTTGAATGCTAGCTGCATTGGCATTTTTACCATTTTGTGTAGTTTATACATATTTGTTGATGTGCATTATGATGCCTTTGTAGTAAATGTTTACAGTTGGTTAATGTTGGTACTACAGCATCCATTTTTGGTGTCTGGAAATGAAAGAGCTGATCTGTAGCCGTCTGAGTAAAGTGAAAACATTTTCAAAACACTGTCACACATAAACAGTAGGTATTCCCATCTCCTAGAGGACACAATAAAGTACCGCAGTCGCTCACCATATCATGACTTCTGTAATCTTTTCCTGATAGCATTAAGAAATAGTTCCAAGCCAGTAAACAACAATGCCAAGGGGACATGTACAATTCGAAATTCCAAACCACTAGCAGAAAGATCTGAAAAACAAATACATACGATTTTATACTCTTTATTAATCAACAAGCCAACATTATTTTTAAATATGAATGCAGTTTTTGATTCACTGTAAAATTTGGTAAGATTTTCTGCAGTATGAATAACACACAGAAACATAGCCACATACTCAGGGTGATGCCCAAAAAGCAGCTATCGCTCTGCAGTTCTATCCCACCTCCAATGCATTAAGCTTAAGTGTCTCTCGGCTCATTGCGATCTTATCTTATAATTTGTATGACTTAACACTAGCGATAAGCTGGCAGTGTGATAAATATTTTTAAGGTGCAGCCATACAAAACCTGCCCCAAAGCCATGCTAAATATAAAGAGCTCTGTGATCTATGTATCTTTAGATGGTTAACCATAAAGTATAGCGAACGAGGAAGAAAATCAGACAACTTTCCAACAATACATTTCTACATCTACAAAAGTGCAACGTTTTAAGTGAAAACAAAGTATTGTGATTGTAGAAATTCACTGTGACACATAGAACAAGACAGTAAGGGCTAGGTAGTTTTAGGCTGTTTTAAAGTTACATACAGATGGATGATATATCGGCCATTTTTGGGGCAAAATTATTGTAAAACCCACGCTCTCTGATGTACTAGGTTAGCATGATTTTTCACTAATTTTTTTAAACTGCTGGATCATTTCCAAACCTTTTTGGAAATAGTGGAACATAGCCTATTTAGAAAAGGCTAAGTTAAGATTTGCACAACAATTTTCCGCAAACTTACCGCCTAGGGACGATGCAGAAACAAAAAAGTTACATCTTACCTGACCGGGATCCTGCAATGATATATTTGCATATTATAAACAATACTAATCAGTTAGAAAACCATACAAAACTTTATATACCACAGAGGTTCTTGGTATGAATTGACTTGTAGATTCTTTATGATGTTTATCTATGTATTATCTATCTATATGTCTTTTTAATTGATCTTTTGAGAGAGTGTGAATGTTTTGAAGACAATTATCAATAGGGCAGAAGTATTAGCTTAATACTGGAACCATGCATATTCCAGGTTATATATGGAAATAAAACAACTTCATAGAAGGGCTACTGTAACAGTGCACACAGGACTCCAACATGGTTAAAATCCTTCAGATCCCCACAGTAAATTAACAGGTGGAAAATATAATCACAATAGTGAGACCACCCTTCCATGTGTCCACCTTTTCTTTAACAGGGGCAATGACGGCTGAAGAAAATTAATACTACTACTACTGCTACTATAATAATATAATTTGCACTATTTTTGGTATCCACTGCATACTTCCTTAAGTCTACATCTTATTGGGATTTGTTTTTCTTTGTGTTGTATTTTCCAAGAAAAAAATAAAGGCTTTTCAAACTTCATGGAGGATGTTTGAATTCATGAGATTTCTTCTGGGCTGAAAGAGGACTAAAGCTGGGTACACACTGAACGATAAAGCCCCGATACCATCGGATCCGACGGTATTGGGGCTTTATCGTTATGTGTGTACATTCGTTTCCCGAACGAGTGCGCTGGCGAACGATCGGGTCGGCCGAATGCTCGTTTGGGAAAGGCCGAAAATGTCCATCGGCCGCTCTAGACTCCCATAGAGGAGTCTAGCGCGGCCGATGGAAACACACATTCCTGAGCGTTCTCCTTATGAAGTTCATAGGGAGAACGCTTGGGACTGTGTGTATGCCGATCGTTGAAAGATGGCAGACAGGATCTTGCAGATTCTGTCTGTCATCTTTCAGAAATCTGGACTGTGTGTACCTACTTAACCTAGTGATATGTCCACCCAAGAGCAATGAACATGTACAGCAAAAGGGTTGTTTGGTAACCGTTTGTTTAGTAAACTGAAAAAAGTTTATGGCATGTTAATTATCTAGACAGACAGTGGCACCTTTTTATGACCTCTTTCAGGAAACAATAGTAATGTAAAAGTATTGTATAGCTACTTACATAGAAATATGGAGAAATGTTTTAAGGTGAGCTTGACATTTCGTTTGGGACTATTTCATCTTAAACCAGACAAAATGTAAAGTAAAGCATTCAGGAATGTAAAAATACTCCTAATGTTTGCATAATTATGCAGTTTTGTCTTTAAGTATACTGATGATCTCAAATGTAATATGTGACTTATTATAATTTCCCCTACTTACATACTTGCTATATTATTTTTTACTATACAAGATAAAAAAAATTCACGTATCACCCTTGGACAACTGTACTTTTACTTCACTAGTAGATTATTGATAGCAGAGAAGCACTAATTTGCGAGGAATTACAATGAGTTCAAGGCGCATTCAAGAACAGTTCAACCTATTTATATACTGATTAACACTGAATCATTATTAATACCAAACCTTCATCCGCTGGTGTAGCAGTCAGATGAACTGGTGGATATGCAAATGTCAAGCCTAGTACAGCACGCCTGAAGGTCCTCTGGTTGCAAATCAGAACGATTAAGAAAAATTCTAACACTGCAGCTAACAGTAAACACACCACAGAAATTGCTAGTGGAAAAGCTGCACAGAATAAATATGATCACAATGATCGCACATTTTAAATGTCGATCATCACACATTTCACTTCCCTATTATCCAGTAGGGGAATTATGCTGCTAGCTAGCAAAAAGACAAAATCCCAGTGGTAAATAATGATTAAACAATTACAGGACGACAAAACAAGGTGAAAGTTAATATGATTAACATGAGAACGTGGCAACATGTTTTTAGTCAGATGTAAAGAAGAGATGGAGTCAATATTTCCAACCATTGAGTGTAACAAGATTACCGTATACTAAGACCCAATCTACTGCCAGAAAGGAGAATCTTTGCTAGTGTACTAGTTAGTAACATTTATAAAAATAAGTTTTGACTATATCTGGGGCGACCTGTGAATCTTATGCCAAACTCTCATATTTGGATCTAGCACTATAGGTAACGATACAATTATTCCTTAACTGGGCAAAGTGGAAAGGCATATTTAGGAACAGTCCTGTAATAGGTGTTTTAATCATTATTACTTGAAATGTGTCTGGCCAGATGACACATTTTATTGCTAACTGGTTTCTGTTAATACAACACTTGCTCATCATAACACATTTTCCCAGGACAGTTCCCAGAATTCGTGTTATGCTGCATCATATTGCATTTCAAAACACAAAAACACCAGACAGGTCTAAGTATCCAACGTGTGTAGACAGCGGTCCTATTCTACATTAGACCTGAAGGTGAGGAAGTACCATACTTGTTACATAATGTTATTGGTAAACCCTTGTGACATCAATGGTCTTAAATAATCCTGCAATAAAAATGGACTGGATACACCAAGGTAAACCAGAACACAGACATCACTATGGCCACTGAAGTCATAAAAAGTGCACGGTAGGACACTAGGCAATTTGCGCCACAGTAAACCTTTTCCTGCCCTACTGCAGTATTTCTCCCACAATTGTACTACTGTACATTTGCATTTTGAGGCTGGTGAATAGCAGTTTTGTATAAAAAAATTCCTACATTTCTAGTTCATTCTAAAACTGTGATGTCTAAGCCGGACACATGCAACATGTCTGAATTAGAATTTAAGGTGCTGAAATAGTAGTTGACCTTTCTACTTCCATGCATTAGGTTTGTTTATGTTTTGCTTTCATTCACTGTATAGGTCCACAGACTTACAGTATACATGTTATAACTAAATACATAGCTCATCTCTCCTGCCACACAATACATACTGTCCCTGCTGTTATAAAAAAAGAAGTCATTTTTAATTAGCAAATGTTCGTCCTAAATCAAAGCATCTTTGTCAAAAGAATGGCAGACTATTATTTTACAGGTCAGTACCATTTAAAGGAGAACTAAACCAAATTTTTTTATACTCCAAAATCTGAAAACACCCCCCTAGAAACACCAATAAGCTATAAAATCCCACTTCAGTGAATTGTATTAAAGTAAATGTAAGCCTGTTAAGAACTAGATAAGTTCTGTGTGTATGTGCAGTGTCAGACCACACTTCCTGACCTCAGTCACATGCTTACTCGCTTTATCTGTCCCGTAAGAGGATTGGCTAGAGATTAATAATGGGTGTGACCAACTGTAACAAGTTTGTGCATAGCTAAGGCCCGAGCATGTGCAGAACATAATGGTCGTAGACCAAACTGTGTGATACTAGAATGCTGTGAAGTAAAACACAAACCTTATGTTATTAGGTAAATTTCCCTCGCCCCTATCAAAATGAGAGGTAAAACAGATTACTGGTTTTATATCAAGGTGTTCTCCTTCTCGTTCAGTGTTGTTCTTAGCTTTAGTTGCCCTTTAAGCAAACAAAGACGTAAATAAAGGTTGGTTAAACAGAGGTACCCAGAATAATTTTTTTATTATCTGCCCATTTATTCTTATAGAACGACTGATCGTAGCTTGATCTGCCCCCTTCCATTAGTTGCAAAATGAATCATTTTGGTCAAAATGATTCTAAACCAGAACTTTACTCACCAAACCACAATCCACTGTTGGAAAGTACGCAGGGTGAGGAACTAAACCGTAGATACATGCGATAATGGTGCACATTTATATTTATTAGTGTCAGAAAAACCATAGATATACAAAAAGATCTAAAATCACACAGCAAAAGTCCATAAATATATAATACCGAAGCACCTGAGAGATTATAGGACACCTAGGGATAAACGGAAAGGCTTGTATACCGAAAATAAAACTTTCAGGTGTCCGAACATTGGTTATTAAGATGGTAGGAGAGGGACAATAAGCCTCAAATCTGAGAAATGATGGACCCCGAGCTACGGGAGGGTGATTGGCAAAACATACTTGCATGCGATATGGTGTATAGCAGTTCAAACTGAAGTAAGTTCAGTATAGTGATCTCACCCAAAAGCTATATATTGCTGAAAAGTCCATATCCTGTAAAGTAATCAAGGAACTAACCGAACTGTCCTCGCCCCTGGGTTCACTTTAGATTTACCCACCAAAAGCTTCCTTCGTGCTCCAATCCTAAAGTCCAATAGGAGACCAATGAGGAGACTCTGAAAGAATTGCGGAACACGAACACGGAAGTGGGAGCGGAGCAGCAAAGGAAACTTAATATAATTAAATTTAGAGTTAGAAAGTAATCCCTAGGGTGAGGGCAGTGCCGTTTAGGGTCCTACACCTGGGTACTACAGATGGCAGAAGCAGGGTCTAGGTGGGTATAATTGTCCTTTAAGTCTACACACTCAGCAACTATAATAGAAATATTTTAGTGAATTTACAGTCTTTTTTTGCACATGCTTTAAAGGATAACTATAGTGTGTATAATAAGTTTTGTTTCAAGCACAGTTAAAATTAAAAGTACCTAGGGAAGGGAGGTAGACTGGTACTGTAACCTCCCAATATCATTTTTTATGAGGAGCAGCAACACAAAGAAAGCTGCTTCTGCCAGGCTTCCTGCACATAATACATGAAGCCCAGGGCCATAACCTGGCAGATAAAAAACTGTAAGTGCTGTAGCTCCTAAACGAAACAATATTAGTAGGTGCTTGTGAAGGTTCTCATTCATCCAGGTCATGGTATATCTGTTGTATTCAATTAGATCAACTGACTTGAAGTTTAGTCTTGAAAGCTTTCGCTAGTTATCCACTGGCTTTCTCAATTCAAATGACTTGTACAAGAATCTTTGGCAATTATGTACCCTGGAAAATCCCAATTAGCATATCACAGCCAAGTGTTAAGGGCGTGATTGGATAGTGGCTAAGAGGTGTTATAGGAACGCCCAGAGTAAGGTGTCAAACAGCATTGAACATGAAACACAAGAAAAGCGACATCATATATGCAGTGCGTGCAGTGAAGAATGCTCTGATTTGTATGTGGGGGAGACCAACAGCAACTGCATCAAACGTATGGCCCAGCCACAGAAGCCAATTCCTCGGGTAGGACTCAGCCGTGTACCTGCATCTTAAGGATAAGGACATACCTTTGAAGATTGTAATGTTAACATATTGGCAAAGGAACATGGCTGGTTCAAGGAGGTGTTAAGGAGGCCATTTATGTGAAAATAAAGAAACCAAGCCTAAATAGGGGGGGGGGGTTCCTATACCACCTCTTACCACTATCCAATCACCCCTTAACACTTGGCTGTGATATGCTAATTGGGTTTTCCAGGGTACATAATTGCACAGATTCTTTGTACAAGTCATTCTGAATTGAGAAAGCCGTCGGATGACTAGCGAAACGTCTTCAAGAACTAAACCTCAAGTCCAGTTGATCTAATTGAATACAACAGATATATTAGAAGGTGGGAATAATAATCCTACCTCCTGTCCCAGGTACTTTTTATTTATAAAAGTACATTTTTATCTTTTACATTAATATATAACAAGCACCCAAAACAAAGCAATTTGTAATTAACACCTTGTGTCATTAATCAATGTAAAAGTTAGAGCTTAGCAGCCTGACTGATAACCAACTACAACCTCTAATTGACATGGCTAATAGTGTTTTAGTTTTTATAAGGTTGAGTTTCAAAAGCTGTCAGAGTATCAACTGACCAGGCTTTGAGGGGGTCTAACAGGAGCAGCAAATTTACTTGTCCTTTAGAAGACGCTAGAGGGTTTGCTAGGAGTGCCTGAGGCATCAATGTAAAAGTGATAGGCAAGGTCAGACAAAAGCACAAAGCAAAACACCACCATTAACAAACATTAAGCAAATGTCATAGAAGAAACCAATCAACCACCAGCTCCAGAAGGCAAGCAAAGTAGTACTTTGTACTTGTAAGCAGAGCCAGACATTTAGCCTTTCAAACATTTAAATCTGGTTGTTGGGCGCAAATGTATGTGTTATTATAGCAATGAGCAAAAGTTGTATACAGGGTTCCAGCCTGGGCCACTGCACTATAAAAAACCTTTTACTTTCCGTAAATCTAGAATTCTATAAGAGGCAGGAAAAAGTATTCCTACCTTTTATTCTGCTTTAGTCAGGGAGTGCTTATGCTTTCCGTCTCCCTCTTACATACGGTATTTTTAATAGTCTGGTAAGCCATTTCCCTGCCTGACTTGTATTTGTAACAATTTTTTTCTTTGAACTCAGCCAGAGAGACTGAAATCTCAACTGCTGCAAAACATTTAAAGCATTTTAAACTGAAAACACAATTAGGTAAATTTACAAGGTGCCGCATGTCTGTGCTGTGCTGTGCTCTCTTAAGTAGTTATAACCCTTGGTTGTGGTGGCTGCGCAGGTATCGCAAAGACACTCCTCAGTCACCGCCTATTGCCCAGTGTCTGTGCGGATTGTTTTGTACTAGCTGGCATTAAAATAGTTACCAACCTAACTAGATTGTAAGTTTCTACAGGCCTTTCCTCTTGTGCAAAGCTCTAGCACCTTCTATTTATATAATTATATAATTGTACTGAACTATTGATGTATTTTTCCCCTTGTGTGACTTTTGTATTTTATTACTGTACAGCACTGCGTCCCCATGTGGTGCTTTATAAAACACTATACATACATACAAACATACATGGAGTAGAGATTCACCCAGAGCCCCACACTCACTGGTTAATTTTTTACCGAGAGATTTGCCCAGAGCATGTGCAGCTTTGGGTGAATTTACACGAATGTGAATTTTGCAATGTGTTCCTGTGCAATTGGCATGCCTTTTACACCTGTGCTTGTGTTTCGGACAAATCCTTAGGTACTGAATGAAGACACTACCACTGAGTACTCTTTTCAAGTTTTGGAAAAATCATGACAGTTTTTATGGTGGAAATAAAAGCTTTGAGTTTTGAAAAATAAGTGCCCAAGTTCTCTTGTCAGTCGCCTGTCCGTGTTCAGGTTTTTGGTACAGTGAGGAGGAGCCTCTCCAATAATTGCCCCGCAATCACAGGATTACACACCATCCAATAAAAGAAAGATGTGGAGGACTGGTAGCTGCCAGCTAAATCATGGCTCAAGTAAACAAATAAGTTACATTTTCTAAAATTTATTTTTGTTCTTTTAATCTGACTGACAAACTGACAATTTTATCTCTAGGTGAAAGTTCTGTAAAGATAAACCTTATATTAGTAGAACGCAAGTGTGGTCAGGGGAATTTCAGATGAGAGATACTGCTGGCTTGACATATTAAAATAATCACTAGAAAAATATAGTATCAATTGTTAAACTAACGTATCTCTTTAAAACGTTATAATTAGATATAATAGGAATAATTTGAGAGCATGCGCAGTGCATGTGGGTGGTGTGTGTATAGTAAGTGTATATAATTATTGCAATTGAGCTGCATACATTTTATTTGTGTGTGAACTAATTACCAAGTTTCAATATAAGCTATAATGTCACTTCAGAGAATCTTCGAACAGTGAGTATGTGGAAAGCCAGAAATAGAGACATCATAAATCTTTGCTACCTTTTCAGCTTGCTAGCCACAGGCACAAAGTAATAACACTCTCAAATAGCTCTTGGCTATGATATGACTGCCAGATGTGCTGAGATTTTATTAGATTTGAGCATATGGTTGATGTTTCCTGTAAGTGCCCTAGCTACGCACAGTAATCTAGTACATGAGTCTTTCGCAGCCAGGTTTGGGGTGATATACATAGTGTGCATTACAGTGGCTGGGAAATAAAGGAAGTGGTCCAACATAATGCTTTTGGGGGATTCTATTAGTAATGTAATCTGTAAAGTAATAGAAGAATTATGATGGTAAATTTATCAGACCTAAATACGTGAACATATTTGAGTGCTTGCTTGTATGAAGTGCAGGTATTGGTTAGCGCTCTCTGATCTTTTGTTTACTTTCCTTACTATCTCTCCACTTCACTTATATAATCAGTGATAGATTTTCTTATTATATGTGACTGTGAACTCCAAGGGAATTTCTGACATAAACCATTTCCAAACTGCGTGTCTTGATCTGTGAAGCAGCGGAGAACGATCTCCTAGATGACATAAACAATAGGGCCACTGGCAAACAGAAAACAATAGAAACTAAACTAACTATGTGAAATATAACAATACACACAATATTGCCTATACTAATATAACCATCACAAGTTTATTTGTTTAAGAAGTTGGGGGTTTGCCAGTCTGACTCATTATAGAGGAGTTTGCTATAGTAGTAGTAATAGAGTTTCAGAAAATAGAAATATTTTATAATACGAATACGCCGTATTGGGTTTTGTTCGCGTTTGTTATTTGCATATGTGATTTATTAGATTTCTCCTAAGGCGAGAATCTTATTGTTTGTTGATGTTAACCCTTTCTTCAAAGCCTTGTAATTAAGCCAGAACCTAGGGGCAATATTCATAAAGGATTGCTATTATTACATTTCACTATAGACAGGACATTGCAATGGCAGGCATGTTCTGCGTATTTATAAAGCCGTATTTTTACAGAAATGAAAGTATTGCCGCGGCGTGTGTGGTATCATCTATTTGTGCGGACAACATGCCGTATATATTGGGCTTAATTGGGGGAAAATAAATATGCTGCAGCCAATAGTGGTCGCTTTCCATGCGCTGGTGGATTGCGAAGGCTAACTTGGAAAGGGGGCATTCACTGCTCCGATGTCTCCGCGGTCGCTTTTATCTTCTTCATCTTCCACTGTCATACGCCTTCTTGATCTAGGGGCCTTCTTGTCTTTTGAAGCTTGTGTTGCAGGTTTTCACCTCTTGATATAGTTTGTAAAATCCAACTCCAATATGATTGGTTAATATCCTATCTGACCACATACTTTGAGGCAATATTGATTTTCTCAGAAGACGTTGCGGAAGTAAGAAGACAGAATAACGGTGACAGAAAAATATGAAAGAAGGACGTCCTACTTGAATGTCAATCAAATCCCTATGATGTTGATCCCTCCTCCCGCTCTGTTTGAATCTCTTGCACAAACATAGAGAGGGAGAGAGGTAGCATTGACTGCAAGAATAAAAGGCTGCCCACTCGACCCCCCTTCTTATAGCTTTCACTGTTTTGATGATGGGGTCACAAAGAGGGTGATCATTTGTTCAGCAGTAAACTGTACTATTACTCCTTCTTCTCTGTGTCTCCAGGACCGCTTGTTCCTATTGGCCATGCCATGTGGGTGTTTTTCAGGAGGTTGAATTTTATCTCTTTACTGCATCAGGTTAGAAGCTTGTCGTGGCAGCCGGGATTTGAGACATGGAGAGGGAAGGGGGAAAGTGGGGAAGTCCGTCAGAGAGATCTGACACCATGGGAAAACAGACACTAAAAGAGTAGGAGAAAGGCAGCACAGGTACATTAATTAAAGTTTGCAATGGGGCAAATTTTTTTCATGATAGATGCACTTTAAGTTATCAGTTAGTTGCTATCCTTTATATTTGCTTTTACGGGCTACATTAACCTTCTAATTACCATGAATAAACTGGAACAACTACTTACTGTACTGCACAGAAATGCACTTATGAAAGAACAGCCTTTTATCACTCATTGATTACCTGACTTAACAGGAAGTTCAGTGGGTTAAATTATTTCCAACTACAGTTTCAAGTATTTGTCTGATATGGCCACATACCAAGGCATTCTCATATTGTTTTATTTTCAAAAATCTATTTCATCTCCCTTGCTATCTCTGCTGTGGTCAGTAGAGAGCTGCCATTTTATATTTGTTGCAATAGTTTCTTCTTCCCAGTATCACCTAAACTTTACTGATTGGCTGTGGATGGTCAGGAAATGCTCAGACTGTACTGAGCACTGAATAACACAAGGGACTAAGTACCATAAAGGTGCCAGCAAACAAGGGAGAAATTTATTGGGAAGGATTTATTATGTCAGAGAGGACTTCGTGGTAGCGCAGATTATGGTTACGAAATAAGGGCGGGGGGACCATTTTTTTTCCAGTAGCATATTGTATTTGTGCTTAACTTCCCCTGTAACTATCACAGAAAACGATCAAATTATATTTGATCACCTTAAGTGGCCAGTATAATGCCTGTTGAAAACTATATCTCTCCACTTACGTTGTTTGTGAATCCCCGTATCACCTTTTCTCAATGAATTTGGAAAAATCCATATTTCCTCTGATGAAAATAGCTCCTGACCCATTCTAGCCCATATATTTCATATCTAGCATTAGGTTCGCAAAGTTTTGTTTTTTTCTTCTTCTAAGCAGAATTTCGTCTCTGAGCTCTATTAGGGAGCACAAATATTACCGTCGCATTTGTGACAAAGCCAGTCAGCGTGGCTGAATGCTCTAATATTATTCTGCAAGCCATTCATTGCTAAGCATACGTACACATCCTCTGTCGCAAAAAAGGGGGGGGGTAAGGAAATCACTGTACACGCTAATTCTAAGGCTCAAACCATGGAAATCATTTCATAAATCAGAAAGTGAAACATGAAAATGTCAACGTAATCAAGCATTTAATTTTAATAATCAGGCCTCTAATTTTTATGAGTGCAAATATCGCTGGAGCTGGACAATTTGTTCTAGAGTGCTAAGAAACATCATTTTAGAATTTAAATGGGCTTGAATTTAAATTGAGAATATCTTATGAACATGGTCCTATAATTGCACATTAAATGAGAGATGAAGTCAACATAATCTATATAGGGGTTGCTGTAACTAAAGTGTTGGCACTATAAATATTCGTGTATTAGACACTAATGTACCCACCGGTGAGCTATGTATATAAAAAGGAATGAATGGTATTCCAGTTTTATCTGTGGTTTGCAAGGCACAGTCCGTCTTAACATGCAGTTTAATGATAAAATTAGAGATAACATAATAAGTCCCAGAATATCACAAAAATAGAATTATTTGTATTTACGTTTTTTTATGCAGTTTGGTGTTAAGAATTGCAAACTATGTATGTTATCTCAAAAGTAGTCAGATGATTCTTTTCGTAATCAATTGTCAAGAAATTGCATTGGTTGGGATAATTTGCAGTGCAATAGGAAGATGTCAATCTTGGAGGTATACATTCTACATTCATTAAAAAAGGTTAGCATGGAGATGAATAAAGTTATATTGTAAAAATGGTGCTACCTTTGCCCCAACCAATCAGATGTTAGCTTGCAAGATGTAAATAACACCTTTTTAACGAAAAGTACTTATTTACATCTCCCTATAGTGTTTTATATAGGGCATGAAACTTTACCTGATTCTCTTTAGAATCGTCCCTGTGGCGTGTGAGACTCTTCCCCCGCAGGATGCTCACCCCATCCCCCCCTGCGTGGTGCACGCACCTCTCCTGCACCCTGCACGTGCACACCTGTTTCAAGTGGCCAGCGGGACAAATGAGTCCAGTGTCAGTGGTGAAAAACTCTGTTTAGTATATTAGATATAAGGCCTGTGCTTTTATACAGTTACTGGAACTCTAAGGTGACTAAACGGGTGATATAAAATTGAGTAATTTGCCTTAATGAGTGCCAAATGCCATGCTTCCCAATGTACTAAAGGTTAGGAATGTTGTTTCGCTCATTTTGTGGGCCTTATTTAGTGCTAGGAAGTTACTTTTACTATACTATTTAATGTGGAATTTTTAAAGTCTTTTTTAATTTGGTTAAAAATTGCAGTGTTTCTAACTTCCGTTAAGTAGTTAAACAATGAGTGCATGTAAATCACTTAGACAAAATGATTGCATCATTTGTTAAGAATCTTGTAGGGGCACTCATTTTTAATTTTTTTTATAATAATGGCATTTTACGTTTTTTATATTTAGCTTTGCATTTTTAAAAACTGTAATAAAAAAACATTACTTATTTTTAGTTTAGCTTTGCATTTTAAAAAACTGTAATAAATAACATTATTGTCCTGTTTTTAATTCCTCTCAATAGCCAGAGCATTAAAAGGAAACAGCACACATGCCTATATTCGGCCTACCACCCATGTGCACTTTGTTATATTGTACTGTACTGGTGTTGAGAAAGTTACTTAATAGCTCTTCTATCTTGATTCTCCATGTTAAGGAACCAGATAAGCCATTTTCAAAGTCCACCCCCAAAATATCATCCCCCCCACTACTGCCCCACTCTGTAGTGTAATAAAATACTACCTTACATCCCAGCTCCATATGGTTCTTCTGTAATACGCCCCCCCCAAAGTCCCAAAAACTGGCCACCAGGAGTATAGCAGAGTCCATATAGGACTCTGCTCCTGTCTCGCCTCCGAGAGAAGTTGGCATGCGCACTGCAGCCCTTCTCTCCCACCCTCTCCCTCCCACCCCCATACGCTTGGTCTCCCTCCCCCTGCATAAATCCCTTTATGTAAAGTATAGTCCATGTTCCCCAGCCCTCTCTCTCTCATCAATCAAGGGCAACTGTTAGGAATCCGATCGGAAGAACAGCTTGAGGCCTCAATTCTTTTCTACTGATTTCACCTTGAAACCTGAGGAAAGATGGGACAGAAGATATGGTCAGCGGAAAATTTTCTGCTGGCCTGATCTTTGTTTTTCCGATAAACTGCTCATCATTGTTGAGTGCTCCCAGTGTAGAGCCCATGAAGGGTACTTTAGACAGTATTTGCAGGATTTATAAAGGGATAGAGCTGTCAGACAGCTTTGCGAACAGCGCAAGGTTAGTTAAAAGGGAGGTTGAGGGAACATTAAACAGTTAAAGTAGTTGTAGAGTTGTACATGTTGGATTTTTAAACGGGGACTGCCTGTATATTGGCAACACACCCATTTCTCTGGAGAAAAATGTGGTTGTTAATATTATATTATATATTGTTAATATTAACTTCTCAAATATTTAGTTCTTCTATTTTTTCCCTTATTATGATCAACGTCTAATAATCTTTTATAACAACTGAAGTATTTTTTTGGAGAGTGGGAGGATGAAGTGTTAAGCCAAATGAGCAATATGAGCTTAAGATTTCTATTAAAAAACAAAAATAGTTACAAATCATTCACTGCAGGTACAGTATAGCTTATCCTACCATTAATACCATTAATAGGATGTGGCTGTTGATCACACTGGTTTCATGTATTAAGTGCCATTCATCAGCAATATCATACGACACATCAAAGCCATATCGCCTATTAAAAATCACAGCGCCTTACAAACACCAACTGAGCTGCAGATAAAATGTGTTGCAAAAAATTGTAATGAGTGTAATGGGCAAAACCAGGACATTTCAAGTAAAAGAGTTCACTCCTGCCATCACTTGTATTTCATCTTTTATTGAGGACTTTTGATTAATTACCTTTTTGTCTTGTGAACTGGTTTCACTAATTTTCTAGAGACATCTGTAATATTTTAAAATCCCACAAGGAAAAAATAGCCATGCCATTGATATCTTGTACTCATTTCTTTCTTTTACCTTTAATCTGTGTTGAATTGTTTATTTTTGTATAGTAAATAAGCTACCTACTTTAAATATAAGGACATTAGAAGTTAAAAGGAGTTCTTTAGCCATATAAAAGTACAAGGCTGTAGTCTGTGTGCTTTTTCTTACAGTAGGTTATGAATCTCCAAGGTGACTCCAAATATTTTAAATTAGTGGGTACATTATTGTTGTCAATTAGAAGTTTATTTTACCGTAGTTTTCGCAAATTAGAGTTTTTGGGGGAAAAAAACACAAGAAAAGGGAAATGTAAACATATATAAAATTAAATATAAATTTTAGTGAGTCGTGTGATACTGATGACAACTGAGCATCAATAACAACTCTTACATATATTAGTTTTATCCACATAAAATTGACTAAGGTGCCCATACACTACATAAGACATTTCACTGATGTCTTCTGGCTTTCTTGTCTGTAAAGTCACCTACCCCAATCTTTTTTTGCAATTGTAAAATAAATAGGCCAGACGGGGACATCACGGATCTCAGAACAAAGTTAAATCTTTCTTATGTCTTAATAGTGAATGGCCAGCATTATTAACTTTACAGCTATATTTTATGATGGTGTACTCACTGCAAAGTGTATTTCACTGCTTTGGTCTGTTCTATTTACATGTCATATTATTAAGGCTGGTATTTGTGTATCAACAATTGGCTGCATACACTGAAACTACCTCCCGGCATTTCAACAATGACTGTCATGTTAACAGTGGGTGACAAGAATGTGGTGATGTTGGGTTTTACGTGGAATTGTGATGAATGTGATGGACTTTTGTGTTTCTTTAAATCCAAATATCTGTGTAGATTAATATCCGTTTTTCGGTCAAAAGGACTAACAGGGAGATGAAATACCTCAGTTGCTCCTCTTACCTTTTGGGGCCGCAATGCGAATTTACTGCATAGCACCGGTCTAAGCGCCTACATTCAAAGGCATTTGCTTTCATTCTTCAAAGTGTTTTCAGGAACTTGTTTTTGCTGCTGTTCCCACCTGCTCAAACCTTTATTTCACACGTAGCATCCTGCCAGTACTGGGCCATGGTATGTGCATAGGGAGGTTTGTTCATGAGGATTACCGAGTTGTATTTTTTCAAAACCTTGGTATTTAAAAAAAAAAAAAAAATATTCGCTGAAATTCCGATGAATGCTAGAAGATAAGCGATGTCCCAACTTCATAACACTTCACCTCAGACCAGATGCGAAAGCTGCTCTACAAAATCTAATAGAGTTTTATGAAAGGTGAGAGAGAGTGGCCAGTAAACTTACAGCAGCTTTCAGCCTCCTCTCAGTCAATCCATATTCAGTATATCTTTGTGATATATACACATAAGCGTTGTAAATCCACCGACACACGAACATATGTTGCGGTTAGCTGATGCAAAGTCTGAAGATAGTAATGATTCCATATGACCTATGAGTATGGTTTGAGTTAAAATGCATTGTATACCAAGGGTAGAGTGTGGTTTGCAACCCATCCAAAATATACATCTGCTTTGAACAAGTGGAAATCCATAGATTTTTTTATCTTATTATCATTTTCTTGTGTATATGTCTTAAAAATACATCAGATTAAATTAAAATTTACATTTCCCTTTTATATATCACTCTACCGTGATACATTATATAGTAGTGGACAGTATTTATTCAGTTAGAGTTTAGGGCAAGCATGGACTAAGCAGCACAGCTTTAATTGAATGCATGAGGAAGCATGTGGCTTTGTCTGGCAGAGAAAAGGGTTGAGGTGGGATTGGGGCAGTATCTGACCGTGACCATTTTTTGTTTTAAGAGGGACAGTTCTTTAAAATTAGAAGTGTGTGCTGCATAATCTTGATCATTTGTGGATTATGACTTCAGATGCAAATACTTGGATCTAAAAAAAAAAAAATATTCCTTTAATTTTAGATGGAAACCTGGTAAAAGGATTAATGCCTTAACTTACAATATGCGAGGAAACATTTATTATGATGAAAACAGTGAATATAAATATACAAACATTCCGTCAACCTTAATTTATAATAGTAAAAATTGTTAATATACATCCTATATTTCATTGATCACGTATAAACAACAAGTATCATGTTAGTATTTTCATGTATTAGTAGCCCAAACAGTGGATGCTATGTACAAAATGTAATGCATTAAAACTGAACAGAAAATAATATTCTACTAGATGTAGTCATCAATTATCATTTCATCAGCAGCTACCAATAAAGTCAAGGAATCTATCATTATATTCCAATGTTCTCTTGATGTTCTGTGATCTCTACCTTACAGGTTCATGCTGTCTTCCATGTCACAATTAGAAGGGCCGAAACTCACTAATTTCTTCTGTTTTGGATTCCCCGTTTCTCGTTCCGAAAGATCCGAACGGAGCAAATTTTCGATAATTTTCGAATGTACAGAGCTATTTTGAAAATTATCGAAATGACTGTACATTTCGAAAATTATAAAAAAAAATTTCGAAAGTCCCAAACCCGGATGATCCATCCGGATTCAGGTGGATCATTCGGATTTCGGAACCAAGGACTTTCGTGTCGGATCCGAGTTTGTGTCGGACCCGGATCCAATATCTAGACAATATATGTTCTTACCTGTGTTAAACAGTGATCGGGTAGAGCCATAGAATAACACTAGTGAGAAGACCACACTATAGGATCTTGGATCTAAACATTAGTGGATTTAAAAAAACAGTAGTGGAGACTAGTGTACAGAGAGAGACCTATGTGTGTTATTTTTTGCAGTTTAAATTATGGTAATTTACTCTCATTATCAATCTTATTAAATTCTTCAGTGATGAAAGTATTGATAAAGCCATTTTTGCTGCTGATAAGTTAGGATATACTTACATTACATGGTAATTTTATATTTATAATGGCTAGAGAAAGGTCTGAGAAAGTGACCAAAAACTTATCAGTTTTCTGCACTTGAAATTAAAGATGTGTTTGCACAAGTTCCTGTGAGTGCCTGAACTTTTACTAGGTTGGATGTATATGATCATACACAGCACATGAGGCAATTGAACTTCTGAAGGTAGAGTGCACACATTTACTCTAATATGTATAACCTGTTGATCAATGAACCACAATTATACATTTTTCTGCATTTACCACATACATTTCTTAAACATGACATCAAAATTTTATGCTGTTCACTTCTTCCCATGTCAGTTAAACTCTGCAAGCAAGGTCATCTAAGCCGAACATGGGCCTCGGTCAGTCAAGACAAGAAGAATTTGTTATAGCATGGTTATTTGGTAGCTTATAATCAGCAGTAAACTCAAACCCTTGGGTTTTGACTGCATATGGGATGGTATAAAATATTAATTTGTGTGGATACACCATAAAGAAGTCAACAACAGGTTATACTGTCTACAACGTTCCTTACAGTTTTTAATATTTGCAATAACTACTGTACATGGGTATATACATTAATAATCCTTAACAGATTTAACACACTTCCTTTAGACCAATCAGATTAAACACCTTGTTCTAAACTATGTTCTTAAACCTCCAATAAACTCATTGCAATCAAATTCATACCTGCTCACAAGAAGAATTTAGTAAACCCTGTGTAGAGGCAATAGAATCATGGAAAAGAGTTAAGAAAACATGCTTATTGTTTGTTAAATTTTTTCCCACACTGAAGATTTCTTCAGATATTTTGTGTGTAATAAACACCCAAAATAATAAAAGCATATAAGCAACAACAAGCATCTTAAATATACTGATACTTATTAAGTAAGTAATATCAGTAAGAGATCATATTGCCAACAATTCATCTATCCTTTTAGTATGATGACGAAATGCTAAAGTATGTGTATACCCTCAGGTACAGTGGACATGTGCCTAGAGACACCTGTAGTTAAATGGGTGGCTGTCAATCGTTCCTACTTTAAGACCTCCCACTGTGCACCTGACACCCCCCTGTGGTGCAAAGGAATGTTCACCCCCAATATGACATTTAATATTCCGATATTGAAGTCTCAAAATTAAAGGGTATCTCCACCCCCTAACCTAAAATATTCTGTAGGTAAGGGTACCCAAGCCCAGCCCCAAATGCATGTTAGTTTTTGAATAAGCTCCAGAAACAGACTTACCAGTGTTTATTTCCTCAGCTCTCTGCTCCCGGCCTCTCCTGCTTGCTGTAAGTTGCAAACAGGGCTGTCTGGAAGCCTGTCTGTAATTTGGAGAACCATTTGGAGCAGAGGAGAAAGGTTAAGGTTGTTTAGACTTTTAACACCGTACATTGGGCCACTAGTGGGTTAAACTTTTAGTTTTGGGGTGGACTTGCCCTTTAAGATCGTTGTGTACTCACAGTGCCCAGAACTGCACACAAAGCTAAATATCAGCACAACCCTTTAGGCAATTTGCAGAGGCAGAAAAAGCGTAGAGTTTTCAAGCATGCTCAGATAATCTTCCTACTGTTCTCAATGGCAAGCCTCCATGTTCACATTAAATATGACTGCAATCCCACATGTACTAAATGTACTGGAAGAATAAATATTGGTTAGCGTGAGTTTAGCACCCTTTTTTAGCACAGCACGCTGCGGTAAATGAGGCCGTAATCCATTGGGGTGTAAACCCGACTCACTGCTAACCTGACTGCAATCCCACAATGTACTAATCTGTAACCAAAAAGGTTGTGTTACATCACAGGATCCCCACAATCATAAAGAATATACCACTAATATGGGGCCATATTTATAAAGGGTCGTTAACTTTCGAAAATGGCGGCAAAGGTTAATGTGGCAGAAAGTTACCACAATAACATGCATCAGATACCGCTTCTATTTATAAAGCGGCGGTAACTGAGTCTGGCGTTAACCTCGGCCATTTCACTTTGCCAACTTAGAGGTGGCCAAAATGGCAGAGATCGCCGCCTTGCCCCCATGGGCCACTCCTTGCACATCCCCTCCCAGCAGCCCATGGTGAAGGGGATGTGCAGTGGTGGTCGCCGTGGGGGGCAAGGGCAGGGGGGGCGTACACTCAGCTGCCCTCTCTGGTAAATGCGACCACCCACGGTGGGTTGGGCATGCCTCCCACGGTGGGTGCGACCACCCCCAGTGGGGTGGGCTTACACCCCAGCCTCTCTGGCGGCGATCTCGCGGCCATTGGCCACCTCTAAGTTGGCAAAGTGAAACAAGCCGAGGTTAACGCCTGAGCTCAGTTACCGCCGCTTATAAATGAAGTGAGCAGTATACTCATCGACTGTTTATCACGGCCCGCTGGGGATGGAGGAACACTCAGCCGGGGCACTGAGGCATCTAGCCGCATGCCTCTGCCGATACGACCACCCCTCCCAGCCCCCTGAGAGAGCTAAATTACTGTGCCACATCGGCGCAGTATTGATTTTCGCTGCAATATTGATTGCCTTTATAAATATAGCGAAATAACGCTTGCAATGTGTGCAGTATTTTTTTTGCCGAAAATAACGGACCTTTATAAATTTGCGTTTATGTGGATAAAGGGATTTGATTGTGAGCTCTTTGGTGCCAAAATGAAATTATTAATAATTTAAAGCACTGTGTATGTATTGCTAATAGGAAATAAATACAATAATTTTACTAACAATTTTTAATTATATTGATAGTTATTATATATATGGTATGATAAACACTATAGTGTATGTGTGTGTACATACAAAAGGCCCTGGGTCTTTGCACCAAAAAAAGAAGAACTGTCTCCTTTAACAGTTTAGTCATAAAAGCGATGACATGCAATATCTTTGTGCTGTCTTTGTATTTACTCTAAAATGTCATTGGTATTAGTTTTTACATTCAAGGAACAGAAAACAAGCATCAGTTTCCTTCAAGACCTTCTTCCAGTATGTGGCATATAAGTCTGTGACAAGTGACATTACAGAAGGTCATGTCACTTTTAACGGCTTGCATTAAATCTGTTCTGATTTCCCCAGTGCCTTTCTTTGTTTGATTATACTACTTTATCCCAACTGAGCTCTCTAACATATCATTTAAAGGGAAAAAACTATTAAGCTAATTTGCTTTTGGAAAATAATTATTTGTTACACAGTATGTACTGTCAAGTTTTCTAAAATATGACTGAAACAGGTCACTCCCATAATTCCACCCAACATTAGCCAGTAGATGGAGTCAGTTTTCAGTATCGCCAAGTACAGACCATAATTTAAGACATAACATGCTGAGGGCTCTTTAACATGTAATGAGTGGCCCACGTTAGAAAAATGTTATGAAAGGGGAACTGTGGTCCAAAAATTACTTTAGGTAAATTGATAGAAATTGCTCCCCTAAGAATTTTTGCAATTTATTTCCAGTTTATTTTTTCATAGTTTTTGAAGATATTTACATTGACCACACGTGTGTGATATGGTAGCGCATCACCAGGTCCCCGCACTTCCTGCTTCTGCTCTGAAACTGTCAGTCAATCTGTCCTGGTCTCCTCCTCCCTTTGCAGCCCCCCTGGTCCCTCCCACTCATGACCCCATGGTCCCTCAGTTGCAGGCCCCCATGCCATTATCTTACAGCCCCATGTGGCCCCGCCCAACCGCGTGCTAACCCGACCACTTGGGTGCCTAAGCCCTGCCCACTCACGGGTGCCTAAGCCCCGCCCACTCGCAGGTGCCGTGGGTTACTCAGACCCCCCCAGCAGAAAACCTGTGTGATGTGAGAGTGAGAACTCTGCCTGAAAAGGCTGTTTTCACAACAGTGAAGAGAAGGACTGTAGATTCCCTTACCTTCTCTGTCAGGACAAGACAGAGAGGAGGAGGGACTTCCTGTCCCCTTCACAACTGAGGGAGTTGAGGCTGTGCTCGTCGGCGGCATTGTGCAGGAGAAGCCTAGGAATGTCACATGTCAGCCTCCCACCCATTAACTTTTCTGGTCAGTCATTTCTGTATTCCTGGGCTGTGGAGCATGTAGAGAGGGTTGATGGCTCGTTTTAAAGTAGGAAACTGGCCTTTAATTTAGACTTAACTTGTTTGGAGACCACAGTTCCCCTTTAACTCTTATAAATCTCAGTTAGGACTCATGTCTAGCAACTATTTATAGTGTGTCATGCTAAGAAAATATACTACAATATATTAAAGTAGAACTAAGCTTATTTTTAGAATTTACATTGGCCTCCAATCTGGGGTCTACATACTGTGTTAAAATCATTAGAAGCTGACACTGTTTGTCAATTTTCCTTGTGTTGTCATATGATACCTCCTGTCTGCTAGTCTTGGGTACATATGGATGCCTTTTTTAGAATCAAATAAAACTTAAAGGGTATGTCCATGCTCTAATAACATTAACTGTAAAGGTAAAGCACCCGAATGTTCAGATTAACATGAGAAGACTGGGCCATGGAAACGGGAAAAAACGCCTTAGGGCCACTCTTTGCTACACCTTTGGTTGCTCCTTTTGTACCGGCTTTGTTGTGTTTGTAAAATTGTGAGTATTTATTGGATGGGAGCAGGAAATTTGAAACTGGAATTAATGATATTGATATTTTCCAATAGCGCTGGCATATCTGCATGCAAAAGTAGCCTGCATGTTCACCTACCATGATGAAGACACTTCAATTGTACTGTTTCTCCTTTTAGAATGACGCTATTTTGTCACTTCATTTTCCATTTTTATAAAACCGGTAATATGTGGCAGTAATATTACCAAATTCATTGTGATAAGTCTAAACGTGGAGACATTTCACTAGAACTTCTCTTCCAATACCTGACTGGGGCTGTAACTGAGAATAAGGAACATAAAAGGGGGTCTGCAGTAGTTTCGAACACATTTGGAACTTTAAAACTTTGTAAATAGCGTACATCCAAAATGTTAAAAAAAGTTTTTAGTATAATGCACAAAAAATCTAATAACCCCCATGACACTTATTTTTATTTGGAAGCTCACCATGGGGAATGTGAGAATTGTGAACCTATTACAAGGCTAGAATGGTGCCACTAATGCATTATTGCCACTCAACTTGCCGATTTTTTAAGGCTTCACTAAATGCCAAAGAACACTTTTAGCTGTTTAATAAATATGTGGTGATATGTATAGTAGTATAGTATTTGAGGTTGAATAAGACTACGTCCTGCCTAACTGTTGATCCAGAGGAAGGCAAAAAAAACCACCAATTTATGAAGGGGGAAAAATTCTTCCTGACTCCAAGTGGCAATCGGAAATTTCCCTGGATCAACTTTACATATGTATCAATACCAGTAACTTGTAACATTCCTTGTTTGCAGAAACAGCTTTTTTTTTAAACTGACCAATGAACCTGCAACAAGTCCACTGAAGACGTTCCATAGCTTTAACCGTTCTCACAGTGAAAAACCCTTTCCGAACTTGAAGCCTAAACCTTTTTTCTTCAAGTCTTAAGGGATGTCCACCGTGTCCTTTGACTATGTTCTATTGTGAACAATGCCCAGTTTATTGTATGGCCCGTTAATGTATTATACACCAGTAATCATATCCCCACGCAAGCGTCTTTTTTCCAGCGTACATAATTGTAACTTTTCCAGTCTTTCTTCATATTCAAGTCCCCCAATCCCCTTATTAATTTAGTTGTCCTTCTCTGACCCTTTCCATTTCAGAGATGTCTTTTTGTACACAGGATTCAAAAATTGCACTGCATATTCCAAATGAGGCCTTACAATGCTTTGTAAAGAGGAGAATACATTTTCCTCCCTTGAATCCATACCTCTGTGTTGAAAAGCAAAATCTGGATATGCCATGGAACTGTTTTTTGCCGTGGTTATTGTCACTTTATAAAGTCCAATTCTGGCAATTTGGTGCCCATATTTTTAAATATGCCCCTATGTCTTATTTAAGGAAGTTTAGAACATATGTCTGTTTACTTTTTAAAAATGCATTTACTTTATCAAAATAAGTTTTTCCAGCCAATGAATGATTGCTTGCCAGGGACACATGCTAACATTAACACAAATCACACTCTTCCCTGTCCTCCTGTCCTAGTGTGGCTTGAATATGATAGACAGCAGAGAATTAAGTGTGCTGGCATTGGACCAATAGGTGGGATTTTCTGTTTGAGATCCCATATTCCTAGGGTCTCAACTCCACGTTTGACATACCATGCTACACTGGGTGAATATATAGTTTTCGTTTGGTTTTGGACTGTTTGGATTTTACTTCATTATTATTTTTATTTTCACCCTATTTTTCTCTATTTATCTATCTACCTATATTTGTATTGTTTTCCATGTAGTTAGTGTTTTGTAAATTTGTAACAATCATCGATGACTAGAGGGGGCACGTATCCTGTGTTTGTTTTCCATCTATGCTTTGATTAGCATGCGCTCTGAAAAGTGAGCGTGTCTCTTACAATATATGCCTATGAATAAGTGTTGATAGCACGAAACGTGTCAGGCTATTAGTGCAATAAACTTAAATCTTTTAAATTACCTTACTGCAACCCTGGAGTGTCTTATGGATGCATGTCCTTCTTCTGTTTGATGTTTGTATGAATATTACACTGGCTAGCGAGGGGCCTGGGGCACACTGCACCTGGCCAACCTTATTGAACGGTGAGTTCAGCTTTCCACATATGCAACTACCTTGCCTTGGAACAGTTCCCACACTGCTGAATTATATCGGTCTACAATTGTATTGACACAGGGTTTATCCTCCGGGTCACTTCTTTTTCAATTGTGAGTGTGACTGTGACTTTCTCAGTGGCTTCATATCGTTGTAATTTGGTTGCATGTTGTAATCACACAGTACTTGCTGGTGTTATCCTAACTATAAATGGCCTGGCCTGGCAGATTCATTTTCGTTTCTCTTACTACATGATACTTATTAGTAATGAATAACATACAGTAGATTGTAGTTTACATTTACTTTTTTATATGGTATTTGCTTCTATTTAAAACAATGACAGTAAATACAGCAAGATATGAGAAGTGATCACACAGTTCATTGCAACAGAAAAGAAAAAGTTGTTCCTATTCTGTACATTAAATCAGGTCAGAAATTTCAAATGTCTAAATTTGTGCAAAGTCATGAATACTTTAAAAACACTTTCACATCGGAACAATCTGACTTTCGCAAAAGTTTTACTTAATGATTCCTTTCCCAGCTGCTGTGCTAGCTTCCTGTAAGATCCACTCTGTTCCTTAACTATGAAGGAACGGACAGTCGACCCAATAATTTCTTTACTTTATGGAGTCATTTTACCCCTCCATTGACCCTTTACCTCTGAATTTCATGATAAATGAAAACATTTACAAAATGCACCCATGTTACAGAGACAAAATAACTTAATGGTACACTTTTATTGGAAAACTACAAGATCATATTTGTCTGCCATATAATTTACTGTTCTTATAGAATCACCACATTTTTTTTATCCCTTAAGGTCTTGAAAGGTGATTTAAAAGACCTTGTACCCCAGTTAAGACGGACAGAAGGCAGACCACATTATAATGTGAAGCATGTACCCTTGATAAAACCTCTATCATACAGAGGTGAACTGGTGCATTTATCCTGAGGTCAGGACCTATAAAGCTCTCTGGATGAGTATTTGAAAGACTGTAAAGACATGCACAGAAAGCCAGAGTCCAGAGCAAAAGCCTATTAAAGTCATTTGGATGGAACAAATCAAAATAGACAAAATAAATGGGACATACTTTGGGCTCTTTTGCAATTACTGCAATTTGTGTCCAAAGTGTGTCAAAAGCAAAGTTACATTTATTTTCTACACTTTGTTCAGATTGCCTTTTTTTCATTACAGTTAATTATTTCATTGTATTTGTTAAGGGAAATAGTATGTGGGCTTTTTTTGTGTTCTGACAAGCTGAATTCAACGTTTTTAAATACATTTTAAAATAAATGACACACACGTAATGTGACATACCTAAAACCCCAACAAATAAAAATATAGATTTAGTGAATAACATGAAGTAGTAGTTCTGGTGCAAGTTATGTTTATAAAGAGAAAGCAATTTTCTATTATCTTTAGTTTCATTGTTCTTTTAGTTTTCTTCTAAGAATATATTTATTTGGGAAACAATGTATAGTTACCTGGATCAATGTGGTTCCTGCATAGATATTAGCAGTTAAAAGCCAGGGAAGGAATTAGAGAAGCTAGCCTTTCAGTCATGTGATCATTGCCTATGCCCCTACCATACTGACTGGTAAGACATGCTATGTCGCCTCACCGGTTGGGTGGCAGATGTTCTTTCTGGGGTAATAGAAGTGTCCTCAGTCTCAAGAAACAACCATCAGCTCCTCTGTCTCCCCTGGGATAAGAAGACTCAACCACATAGAAAGAGAAGATAATATTGAACAGATTTTCAAACTCATTATGTAAACATCTATCACATAGAATATATTTAATAAAAATTAAGACTATAGGATCTAACTAAAAAAGAAAAATATATATAAATTGTGTATTTATTCTGTTAAAACAGTTTGAAATAGTGTGTGTGTGTGTGTGTGGTGTGTGGTGTGTGTGTGTGTGGGGTGTGTGTGGTGTGGTGTGTGTGTGTGTGTGTGTGTGTGTGTGTGTGTGTGTGTGTTGTGTGTGTGTGTGTGTGTGTGTGTGTGTGTGTGTGTGTGTGTGTGTGTGTGTGTGTGTGGTGTGGTGTGTGTGTGTGGTGTGTGTGTGTGGTGTGTGTGTGTGTGTGTGTGTGGTGTTTTAACCATTTCCCCTAGATTTGTAATTTTGCTTTGTGAAAATGCTGCTGTTCGATTTAAATAATGACATTAATCTTTTCTCCCAACAAAACGTTTATGACTGTAAAAAAGGAAAAAACTACTATCCCCATGAAATAGTAACCTGCCGCTCTTTGTGTCTGCAGGTAGTGGAGGACATGCTAGAGGACGAGAGAGGAGGAGATGACAAAGATGACAAGGTAATTATCCTTTTGAGCTCTTGGGACCTGGGGGTAGCAGAATTTAGGCTTGACACTGTTTTCTTCCAGACAGTTAAAGGGAAAAAAAATAAAGAAATGAAATGTTTTAGGCCTGAAAATTGGACAGACTGTTATCATCTTAACAATGCAGTATTATGCGCCAAAGAAGGAATAGAGGACATAAATCCTTTCTTTAAGTCCAGAGGGTCAGATATTTTTTTTTCTGTCAGGAACAAATATAATTCAGCTGTCTAGATCTTGATAGCTCTTTCCAAGATAGCTGCACTGACAACTGTTTATGAAGGACAAAAATGTGTCCTGTTCTATGTGTTACAAATTGGTTTGTACGTAGAACAGAAAATGTTGTAAAAAGAGCTGTTATGATGGTCATTTAAGAGGTAATAGACACAACTGAAGACTAATTGCCACAAAAGGTTGTAGTAAAAACCAAAGGTCTTTATTTTAGCCTTGTTCTGGGTAACTTTAAAAGCTGATACAACCATTTCATTATTTAGTGATATCATTTAGGCCATATGGCTGGTGTGGCTTTGTACTCCAGAGGGCGATGTTATGACACCAGAACTGTTGTTTTAAGTTAGAGAAGTTTTGTAAAGGTTTCAGTATCTATGGTAAACATTTCAAATTTATGTCCCTCTAGCGTGCCACCAATTTAAGAAGAAAAAAATGTCATGCATAGTGTAATATATCCAATTCAGTAACAGTTGGCACACAGTCTTCCACACCTCAGGTGGCGCTGGTGCCTCCCCCAGTTTGATATCCAGAAAATGTTAGTCAAGGGGCCCTCGGGAATTTTTCAAAGATTTTATTGTACCGTGCAAACAGTGACGTTTCAGTCTGTATCTTAGTTTCAAAAAAGTAATCCGAGTGCACCTTCGAAAACTCGGTGTGTATATTAATATCACAGGGACCGCCATCAGGATAACAATCAGATTGCGATATTGCTTTAAATACCCTCTACCAGACCCCCCCCCCCCCAATGCACAAAGTATGTGAAACATACCTTAATATATCACCCTCGTGCACAATAAAACCATAATAGTGTTCCCCGTCTGTCAAAAGATACAAGGTGGACTGCATCCAAAGTGGAACGTTTATTATAAGCCAAACATCAAACAGAAAATACGACGTTTCGAGGGTAACACCCACTTCATCAGGTCCCCAGTCTTGTCCCACGCATCCACCTGAATGGCAGGCACCGATTGCTCTCCATATTTGTTGGGACTTTAGTTAACTGCCCTTTTTGGACAATGTGCTGCCCTATGGCCGCCCTATGATTGTTCATGCGTTCCCTGATGTGTGTACGGTCTTGCCCATATGGGAGGCAATTGGCCTGCCATTCAAAGCAGCAGGGCATAACTTTGCTATGTTTAGATGGATGGCCATAGACCACATCCCAGCCACAGTAATGGGCCCATTGAGAGATAAGAAGTTGCTACAATGGAGGTCCAGTGGATACAGAGATTGGACACTGTTGCTCCTAGAGGGCTGAACGAAGTTGTTTCGTTGGCATGCTTTTTATAAAAGGTTGGGATGGGATGTAAGGTCATTTGTATTATAGTGATCTAGGGCCAGTTATAATGATTTTGTATTTAAACATTGTCTGTTGAGGGTCATTACTTTATTGTTTGGATATAAGTTTGTATATAGATTTTCTCAGATCGATGGTCCAGTGGAATGGTCAGTTACTGTACTTTTGTACTTACTTTAAGTGTTTGACACTGTGTGGTGGGAGACATAGGGGTTAGATTCTGGGGTGTGTGTCCTCCCGGGCCTTAAATAGATGGTGACAGGGAACTTATGATCCTGATGACGGCCACACTAACGGCCAAAATGCATTGATCTGAGTTCATACATGTATTAGGTGACTTTGAAAACTTTGGAGACTTTGTGAGTGCCCTGATTTGGGGATAGATGTATGTAAATGGACAGGTACAGCAACCAGGCATCATCATCAAGATGGAATGCAGGCGACGCATGTTGTATATATATACAAACTCGAAAAAATGTGCACTCAGGGGACTTGTCATCAATTACAAGGTATTAATTAATTATTTGATACCAACATGTTCTGCCTATAACATCATCACCCTGATGACGGCCTTGTTAGGCTGTATCAGGGTATACCAAGGCGGAAACGCGTTGGTATCATAATTATTATCTTGAAATTGATGACAGTCCACTGAGTGAAAGTTTTTTTCGGTTTGTGTACAATATGGATGTTGCAACCGGGGCAAGTTGATCTATTTTAGTGGAGTGCTATCTATATATATACATAGAGCACTCCTAAAAGGACTGTGATGAGACGGTAGAGTCCTGTGTGTGCCCCTCAGCAGATGTATTGCTCATGGGAATGTGGCACCTGGGCATTTGAATGGACATAGGGTGGAGTGCAACTGACATGGTGCATTGAGTATTTTTATATATATATATTATTATATATATATATATATATATATAGTGCATCGAATGATGATAGCACTCCAGGGTCTCTCTTTAGCGAAAAATTTATTGAAACACAACAGCTTACCACCACATCTACACGTTTCAACCTTACAGGCTGTCCTCAGGAGTTAACATACTATATATACAGTATATATATATACATACAAAAAAAAAGGAATGTCCAGAGCACACCTCACTAATCAATTTTCTAATTTATTAACGTTTCGGAACTACATTGATAGTTCCAAAACGTTAATAAATTTGAAATTGATTAGTGAGGTGTGCTCTGGACTATTCCTTTTTGGTGGCTACTTTTTGGCAGACCTAGGCATCTGCATCCTAGAAGCACCCGTTGGCCCAAGAACATGGACTGAGTGCGGAGTGTAACTCTATTTAATATATCTACTATATAAAGCAGAAATCTTGTATGTATGTATGTGCTCACCACACAGCCACACCCCTGAATGACTCAAATTAACAAAGAGCTCTGAAAGTGCAGACACCCGTGAAGTCCAGTTCGACCAATAAAAAGCTGCACGCACTTGCAGTGTGTGATTCCGCAATTCAGTATCAGATGAGGGCCTGGGCTCCGGTGCTGCCCGACTTCAAACAACACAGACAAAGAGTCCACTTCATTGACACAACAACAGTGTAATGTAAGGCTACACAACTCAGGAGCTGCACACACAGCTTCTATAACAGAGAGAACTAGACATTTTTCTTAGGGCTAGGCCACGCGTTTACACTCGCGCATGCGAGTTTTGCTAACATTGCAATCGCGGCATGCATGCAATTGCGTTTCCAGGGTTTATATTTGTATATAAATGTGATTCATATCACCAATAGTAACAGTCTTTCCAGGGTTTATATTTGAAACCTTCCAGGAGTAAATTGTAATGTGTTACAGACCTTAAGGGCACGGCCACACTGCGCCGCACACGCAATTGCATGCGATTGCGCGTGCGTTTCCGCATGCAACTTCTCCTTTTGAGATACGAAATCGTATGCGATTGCGTACCGCAAATGGAAACGCAATTGCATGCATTGCCGCGATTGCAATGTTAGCAAAACTCGCATGCGCGAGTGTAAACGCGTGGCCTAGCCCTAAGAAAAATGTCTAGTTCTCTCTGTTATAGAAGCTGTGTGTGCAGCTCTCTGAGTTGTGTAGCCGTACATTACACTGTTGTTGTGTCAATGAAGTGGACTCTTTGTCTGTGTTGTTGAAGTCGGGCAGCACACGGAGCCCAGGCCCTTCATCTGAATTACTGAATTGCGGAATCACACACTGCAAGTGACGTGCAGGCTTTTTATTGGTCAAACTGGACTTCACGGGTGTCTGCACTTTCAGAGAGCGTCGTTGTTAATTTGAGTCATTCAGGGGTGTGGCTGTGTGGTGAGCACATACATACATACAAGATTTCTGCTTTATATAGTAGATATATTAAATAGAGTCACACTCGCACTCAGTCCGTGTTCTTGGGCCAACGGGTGCTTCTAAGGATGCAGATGCCTAGGTCTGCCAAAAAGTAGCCACAAAAAAGGAATAGTCCAGAGCACACCTCACTAATCAATTTTCAAATTTATTAACGTTTTGGAACTATCAATGTAGTTCCGAAACGTTAATAAATTAGAAAATTGATTAGTGAGGTGTGCTCTGGACTATTCCTTTTTTTTGTATGTATATATATATACTGTATATATATAGTATGTTAACATCCTGAGGACAGCCTGTAAGGGTTGAAACGTGTAGATGTGGTGGTAAGCTGTTGTGTTTCAATAAAATTTTTCGCTAAAGAAGACCCGTGAGTGCTATCATTCATTCGATGCACATATATATATATATAAAAATATATCTAATGCACCATGTCAGTTGCACTCCACCCTATGTCCATTCAAATGCCCAGGTGCCACAACTTCCCAATGAGCAATACATCTGCTGAGGGGCACACACAGGACTTCTACCGTCTCATCACAGTCCTTTTAGGAGTGCTCTATGTATATATATAGATAGCACTCCACTAAAATAGATCAACTTGCCCCGGTGCAACATCCATATTGTACACAAACCTGAAAAAAACTTTCACTCAGTGGACTTGTCATCAATTTCAAGATAATAATTTATTGATACCAACGCGTTTCCGCCTTGGTATTACCCTGATGACAGCCTAACAAGGCCGTCATCAGGGTGATGATGTTATAGGCAGAAACATGTTGGTATCAAATAATTAAATTAATACCTTGTAATTGATGACAAGTCCCCTGAGTGCACATTTTTTTCGAGTTTGTATATATATACAACATGCGTCGCCTGCATTCCCATGCTTGATGATGATGCCTGGTTGCTGTACCTGTCCAATTTAACATACAATCTATCCCAAATCAGGGCACTCACAAAGTCTCCAAAGTTTTCAAAGTCACCTAATACATGTATGAACTCAGATCAATGCATTTTGGCCGTTAGTGTGGCCGTCATCAGGATCATAAGTTCCCTGTCACCATCTATTTAAGGCCCGGGAGGACACACACCCTCAGAATCTTAACCCCTAGTGTCTCCCACCACACAGTGTAAAACACTTAAAAGTAAGTACAAAAAGTACAGTAACTGACACATTCCACTGGAGCCATCGATCGGAGAAAATCTTATATACAATAACTTAGTATCCAAAACAATAAAGTAATGACCCTCAACAGACAATGTTTTAAATACAATAATTCATTATAACATGGCCCTAGATCACTATAATACAAATGACCTTATCATCCCCAACCATTTTATAAAAAGCATGCCAACGAAACAACTTCGTTCAGCCCTCTAGGAGCAACAGTGTCCAATCTCTGTATCCACTGGACCTCCAATTGTAGCAACTTCTTATCTCTCAATGGGCCCATTACTGTGGCTGGGATGTGGTCTATGGCCATCCATCTAAACATAGCAAAGTTATGCCCTGCTGCTTTGAAATGGCAGGCCACAGATTGCTCTCCATATGGGCAAGACCAGTACCACAATCAGGGAACGCATGAACAATCATAGGGCGGCCATTAGGGCAGCATTGTCCAAAAAGGGCAGTTAACTAGAAGTCCCCAACAAATATGGAGAGCAATCGGTGGCCTGCCATTCAGGTGGATGCGTGGGACAAGACTGGGGACCTGATGAAGTGGGTGTTACCCTCGAAACGTCGTATTTTCTGTTTGATGTTTGGCTTATAATAAACGTTCCACTTTGGAGTGCAGTCCACCTTGTATCTTTTTGACAAGACTGGGGAACACTATTATGGTTTTATTGTGCACGAGGGTGATATATTAAGGTATGTTTCACGATACTTTGTGCATTGGGGGGGGGTGGGTCTGGTAGAGGGTATTTAAAGCAATATCGCAATCTGATTGTTATCCTGATGGTGGTCCCTGTGATATTAATATACACACGCAGAGTTATTCGAAGGTGCACTCGGATTACTTTTTTTGAAACTAAGATACAGACTGAAACGTCACTGTTTGCACGGTACAATAAAATCTTTGAAAAATTCCCGAGGGCACCTTGACTAACATTTTCTGGATATCAAACTGGGGGAGGCACCAGCGCCACCTGAGGTGTGGAAGACTGTGTGCCAACTGTTACTGAATTGGATATATATACACTATGCATGACATTTTTTCTTCTTAAATTGGTGGCACGCTAGAGGGACATAAATTTGAAATGTTTACCATAGATACTGAAACCTTTACAAAACTTTCTCTAACTTAAAAACAACAGTTCTGGTGTCATAACATCGCCCTCTGGAGTACAAAGCCACACCAGCCATATGGCCTAAATGATTATCACATAAATAATGAAATGGTTGTATCAGCTTTTAAAGTTACCCAGAACAAGGCATAAAATAAAGACCTTTGGTTTTTACTACAAACCTTTTGTGGCAATTAGTCTTCAGTTGTGTCTATTACTTCTTAAATGACCATCATAACAGCTCTTTTTACAACATTTTCTGTTCTACGTACAAACCAATTTGTAACACATAAGACAGGACACATTTTTGTCCTTCATAAACAGTTGTCAGTGCAGCTATCTTGGAAAGAGCTATCAAGATCTAGACAAGCTGAATTATATTTGTTCCTGACAGAAAAAAAAATATCTGACCCAGCTCTGGACTTAAAGAAAAGGATTTATAGTCCTCTATTCCTTCTTTGCAGCATACTACTGCATTGTTAAGATGATAAACAGTCTGTCCAATTTTCAGGCCTAAAACATTTCATTTCTTTATTTTTTTTCCCTTTAACTGTCTGGAAGAAAACAGTGTCAAGCCTAAATTCTGCTACCCCCAGGTACCCAAGAGCTCAAAAGGATAATTACCTTGTCATCTTTGTCATCCTCCTCCTCTTCGTCCTCTAGCATGTCCTCCACTACCTGCAGACACAAAGAGCGGCAGGTTACTATTTCATGGGGATAGTAGTTTTTTCCTTTTCTTACAGTCATAAACGTTTTGTTGGGAGAAAAGATTTAATGTCATTATTTAAATCGAACAGCAGCATTTTCAAAGCAAAATTACAAATCTAGGGGAAATGGTTAAAACCACACACACACACACACACACACACACACACACACACACACACACACGTATTTTTCAATGTGTTTAACAGAAAAGTAAACAGAAGGTAAATATTAATATGTGGCTGTTTTTAGTATGATATCCTATAGGCTGTAATTTTTTATTAAATAATATTCTTATGTGAATAGATGTTTACATAAATGAGTTGAAAATCTGTTTCAATATTAATTCTTCTCTTTCTATGTGGTTGAGTCTTCTTATCCCAGGGGAGACAGAGGAGCTGATGGGTTGTTTCTTGAGACTGAGGACACTTCTATTACCCCAGAAAGAACATCTGCCACCCAACCAGGTGAGGCGACATAGCATGTCTGTACCAGTCAGTATGGTAGGGGCATAGGCAATGATCACATGACTGAAAGGCTAGCTTCTCTAATTCCTTCCCTGGCTTTTAACTGCTAATATCTATGCAGGAACCACATTGATCCAGGTAACTATACATTGTTTCCCAAATAAATATATTCTTAGAAGAAAACTAAAAGAACAATGAAACTAAAGATAATAGAAAATTGCTTTCTCTTTATAAACATAACTTGCACCAGAACTACTACTTCATGTTTATCACTAAATCTATATTTTTATTTGTTGGGGTTTTAGGTATGTCACATTACGTGTGTGTCATTTATTTTAAAATGTATTTAAAAACGTTGAATTCAGCTTGTCAGAACACAAAAAAGCCCACATACTATTTCCCTTAACAAATACAATGAAATAATTAACTGTAATGAAAAAAAGGCAATCTGAACAAAGTGTAGAAAATAAATGTAACTTTGCTTTTGACAACACTTTGGACACAAAATTGCAGTAATTGCAAAAGAGCCCAAAGTATGTCCCCATTTATTTTGTCTATTTTGATTTGTTCCATCCAAATGACTTTAATAGGCTTTTGCTCTGGACTCTGGCTTTCTGTGCATGTCTTTACAGTCTTTCAAATACTCATCCAGAGAGCTTTATAGGTCCTGACCTGCAGGATAAATGCACCAGTTCACCTCTGTATGATAGAGGTGTTTATCAAGGGTACATGCTTCACATTATAATGTGGTCTGCCTTCTGTCCGTCTTAACTGGGGTTACAAGGTCTTTTAAATCACCTTTCAAGACCTTAAGGGATAAAAAAAATGTGGTGATTTCTATAAGAACAGTAAATTATATGGCAGACAAATATGATCTTGTAGTTTTCCAATAAAAAGTGTACCATTAAGTTATTTTGTCTCTGTAACATGGGTGCATTTTGTAAATGTTTTCATTTATCATGAAATTCAGAGGTAAAGGGTCAATGGAGGGGTAAAATGACTCCATAAAGTAAAGAAATTATTGGGTCGACTGTCCGTTCCTTCATAGTTAAGGAACAGAGTGGATCTTACAGGAAAGCTAGCACAAAGCATGCTGGGAAAGGAATCATTAAGTAAAACTTTTGCGAAAGTACAGATTGTTCCGATGTGAAAGTGTTTTTAAAGTATTCATGACTTTGCACAAATTTAGACATTTGAAATTTCTGACCTGATTTTAATGTACAGAATAGGAACAATCTTTTTCTTTTTCTGTTGCGAAATGAACTGTGTGATCACATTCTCATATCTTGCTGTATTTTACTGTCATTGTTTTAAAATAGAAGCAAATACCCATATAAAAAGTAAATGTAAACTACAATCTACTGTATGTTATTCATTACTAATAAGTAATCATGTAGTAAGAGAAACGAAAATGAATCTGCCAAGGCCAGGCCATTTATAGTTAGGATAAAGCACAGGGCAAGTACTGTGTGATTACAACATGCAACCAAATTACAACGATATGAAGCCACTGAGAAAGTCACAGTCACACTCACAATTGAAAAAGAAGTGACCCGGGAGGATAAACCCTGTGTCAATACAATTGTTAGACCGATATAATTCAGCAGTGTGGGAACTGTTCCAAGGCAAGGTAGTTGCATATGTGGAAAGCTGAACTCACCGTTCAATAAGGTTGGCCCAGGTGCAGTGTGCCCCAGGCCCCTCGCTAGCCGTGTAATATTCATACAAACATCAAACAGAAGAAAGGACATGCATCCATAAGACACTCCAGGGTTTGCAGTAAGGTAAGTTTAAAAGATTTAAGTTTATTTGGCACTAATAGCCTGACACGTTTCGTGCTTATCAACACTTATTCATAGGCATATATTGTAAGAGACACAGCTCACCTTATATCAGAGCGCATGCTAATCAAAGCCATAGATGGAAAACAACACAGGATACTGTGCCCCCTCTAGTCATCGATGATTGTTACAAATTTACAAAACACTAACATACATGGAAAACAATTACAAATATAGGTAGATAGATAAATAGAGAAAAATAGGGTGAAAATAAAAATATAATGAAGTAAAATCCAAAACAGGTCCAAACACCAAACGAAAACTAGTATATTCACCCAGTGTAGCATGTGATGTCAAACGTGGAGTTGAGACCCGTAGGAATATGGGATCTCAAACAGAAAATCCCACCTATTGGTCCAATGCCAGCACACTTAATTCTCTGCTGTCTATCATATTCAATGCCACACTAGGACAGGAGGACAGGGAAGAGTGTGATTTTGTTTAATGTTAGCATGTGTCCCTGGCAAGCAATCATTCATTTGGCTGGAAAAACTTATTTGATAAAGTAAATGCATTTTTAAAAAGTAAACAGACATATGTTCTAAACTTCCTTAAAATAAGACATAGGGGCATATTTATAAAATATGGGCACCAAATTTGCCAGAATTGGACTTTATAAAGTGACAATAACCACGGCAAAAAACAGTTCCATGGCATATCCAGATTTTGCTTTTCAACACAGAGGTATGGATTCAAGGGAGGAAAATGTAATTCTCCCTCTTTACAAAGCATTAGTAAGGCCTCATGTGATAGGCAGGCATTGTTGGAAGCCGGTGTACAAAGGACACTCTGAGAAGGAAAGGGTTCAGAGAGGACAACTAAATTAATAAGGGGATGGGGAGCTGAATATGAAGAAAGACGGAAAAGTTACAATATGACGCTGGAAAAAAGACGCTGCGTGGGGATATGATTACTGTGTATAAAACTAACGGGCCATACACTAAACTGGTGCATTGTTCACAATAGAACATGTCAAAGGCACCGTGGACATCCCTTAGACTTGAAGAAAAAAGGTTTAGGCTTCAAGTTCGGAAAGGGTTTTTCACTGTGAGAACGGTAAAGCTATGGAACTGTCTTCCAGTGGAGGTTAGGGCAGGTTCATTGGTCAGTTTAAAAAAAGCTGTTTCTGCAACAGAATGTTACAAGTTACGGGTATTGATACATATGGTAAAGTTGATCCAGGGAAATTTCCGATTGCCACTTGGAGTCAGGAAAGAATTTTTCCCCCTTCATAACTTTGGTGGGTTTTTTTTGCCTTCCTCTGGATCAACAGTTAGGCAGGACGTATGTCTTTATTCAACCTCAAATACTATACTACTATACATATCACCACATATTTATTAAACAGCTAAAAGTGTTCTTTGGCATTTAGTGAAGCCTTAAAAAATCGGCAAGTATGAGGTGGCAATAATGCATTAGTGGACACATTTCTAGCCTTGTAATAGGTTCACAATTGCTCACTATTCCCCATGGTGAGCTTCCAAATAAAAATAAGTGTCATGGGGGGTTATTAGATTTTTTTGTTCATATACTAAAAAACTATTTTAACATTTTGGATGTACGCTATTTACAAAGTTTATAAAGTTCCAAATGTGTTCGAACTACTGCAGACCCCCCTGTTATGTTACCTTATTCTCAGTTACAGCCCCAGTCAGGTATTGGAAGAAGTTCTAGTGAAATGTCTCCACGTTAGACTTATCACAATGAATTTGGTAATATTACTGCCACATATTACCGTTTTTAAAAAATGGAAAATGAAGTGACAAAATGCGTCATTCTAAAAGGAGAAACAGACAAATGAAGTGTCTTTCATGGTAGTGAACATGCAGGCTACTTTTGCATGCAGATATGCCAGCGCTATTGGAAAATATCATACATTAAATTCCAGTTTCAATTTCCTGCTCCCATCCAATAAATACTCACAATTTTACAACACAACAAAGCCGGGTACAAAGGAGCAACCAGAAAGGTGTAGCAAAGAGTGGCCTAAGGCGTTTTTCCCGTTTCCACTGGCCCTTCTCTCATGTTAATCTGTAACATTCGGTTGCTTTCCTTTACAGTTAATGTTATTTAGAGCATGGACATACCCTTTAAGTTTTTTATGATTACAAAAGGCATCCATATGTACCCAAGACTAGCAGACAGGAGGTATCATATGACACACAAGGAAAATTTGACAAACAGTGTCCAGCTTCTAATGATTTTAACACAGTATGTAGACCCCAATTGGAGGCCAATGTAAATTCTAAAAATAAGCTTAGTTCTACTTTAATATATTGTAGTATATTTTCTTAGCTACACACTATAATAGTGCTAGACATGAGTCCTACTGAGATTTATAAGAGTTAAGGGGAACTGTGGTCTCCAAACAAGTTAAGTCTAAATTAAGCCAGTTTCCTACCTTTAAAACGAGCCATCAACCACCTCTCTACATGCTCCACAGCCCAGGATATACAGAAATGACTGACCAGAAAGTTAATGGGTGGGAGGCTGACATGTGACATTCCTAGGCTTCTCCTGCACAATGCCGCCGACGAGCACAGCCTCAGACTCCCTCAGTGTGTGAAGGGGACAGGAAGTCCCTCCTCCTCTCTGCTTGTCCTGACAGAGAAGGTAAGGGAATCTACAGTCCTTCTCTTTCACTGTGTGAAAACAGCCTTTTCAGGCAGAGTTCTCACTCTCACTCACACAGTTTTCTGTAGGGGGGGTCTGAGTAACCCACGGCACCTGCGAGTGGGCGGGGCTTAGGCACCCGTGATGGGCAGGGCTTAGGCCCCGCAAGTGGTCAGGGCTAGGCACCCGCGGTTGGGCGGGGCCACATGGGCTGTAAGATAATTGGCCATGGGGGGCCTGCAACTGGAGGGACCATGGGGTCCTGAGTGGGAGGGACCAGGGGGGCTGCAAAGGGGAGGAGGAGACACAGGACAGATTGACGAGTTTCAGAGCAGGAAGCAGGAAGTGCAGGGGACCTGGTGATGCTGCTACCATATCACACACGTGTGTGTCAATGTAAATATCTTCAAAACTTGAAAAATAAAAATGGAAATAAATTGCAAAAATTCTTAGGGGAGCAATTTCTATCAATTTACCTAAAGTAATTTTTGGACCACAGTTCCCCTTTCATAACATTTTCTAACGTGGGCCACCTCATTACATGTTAAAGAGCCCTCAGTAATGCTTATGTCTTAAATTATGGTCTGTACTTGCGAATACTGAAAACTGACTCCATCTACTGGCTAATGTTGGGTGGAATTATGGGAGTGACCTGTTTCAGTCATTTTTTTAGAAACTTGACAGTACATACTGTTGTAACAAATAATTATTTTCCAAAGCATTAGCTTAATAGTTTTTTCCCTTTAAATGATAGTGAGAGAGCTCAGTTGGGATAAAGTAGTATAATCAACAAAAGAGGCACTGGGGAAATCAGACAGATTTAATGCAGCCGTTAAAAGTGACATGACCTTCTGTAATGTCACTTGTCACAGACTTATATGCCCCATACTGGAAGAAGGTCTTGAAGGAAACTGATGCTTGTTTTCTGTTCCTTGAATGTAAAACTAATACCAATGACATTTTAGAGTATACAAAGACAGCACAAAGATATTGCATGTCATCGCTTTATAGACTAAACTGTTAAAGGAGACAGTTCTTCTTTATTTTGTGCAAGAACCAGGGCCTTTTTGTATGTACACACACATACACATATATGTTTATCAAACCATTATATATATAACTATCAATAATATTATTAAAAATTGTTAGTAAAATATATTGTATTTATTTTCCTATTTAGCAATACATACACAGTGCTTTAAATTTATTTAATTAATTTTCATTTTGGCACCAAAGAGCTCACAATCAATCCCTTTATCTCACATAACGCAAATTTATAAAGGTCCGTTATTTTCGGCAAAAAAAATACTGCCACACATTGCAGCGTTATTATCGCTATTTTTATAAAGGCAATCAATATTGCAGCGAAAATCAATACTGCGCCGATGTGCAGCAGTAATTTGCTCTCTCAGGGCTGGGAGGGGTGGTCGTATTCGGCAGAGGCATGCGGCTAGATGCCTCAGTGCCCCTGCTGGAGTGTTCCTCCATCCCCCAGCGGGCCGTGATAACATCGCATGAGATACTGCTCACTTCTATTTATAAAGCGGCGGTAACTGAGCTCAGGCGTTAACCTCGGCTGTTTCACTTTGCCAACTTAGAGGTGGCCAAAATGGCCGAGATCGCCGCCAGAGAGGGCTGGGGTGTAAGCCCACCCCCACTGGGGGTGGTCGCACCCACCGTGGGAGGCATGCCCAACCCACCGTGGTGGTCGCATTTACCAGAGAGGGGCACTGGATGTACGCCCACCCTGCCCTTGCCCCCCACGGCGACCACCCACTGCACATCCCCTCCCTGGGCTGCTGGAGGGGATGTGCAACGGGTGTCGCCTGGTGGGCAAGGCGGCGATCTCTGCCATTTTGGCCACCTCTAAGTTGGCAAAGTGAAATGGCCGAGTTAACGCCAAGCTCAGTTACCGCCGCTTTATAAATAGAAGCGGTATCTGATGCAATGTTTATTGTGGTAACTTTCTGCCACATTAACCTTTTGCCGCCATTTTCGGAAAGTTAACGACCCTTTATAAATATGCCCCATAGTATTGGTATATCTTTATGATTGTGGGGGATCCTGTGATGTTAACAACCTCTTTTGGTACAGATTTAGTACATTGTGGGATTGCAGTCAGGTAAGCAGTGAGTCGGGTTTACACCCCAATGGATTACGGCCTCATTTACCCAGGCGTGCTGTGCTAAAAAAGGGTGCTAAACTCACGCTAACCAATATTTTATTCTTCCAGTACATTTAGTACACTGTGGGATTGCAGTCATATTTAATAGTGAACATGGAGGCTTGTCCATTGAGAACAGTAGGAAGATTATCTGAGCATGCTTGAAACTCTCAGCTTTTTCTGCTCTCTGCAAATTGCCTAAAGGGGTTGTGCTGAATATTTAGCTTTGTGTGCAGTTCTGGCACTGTGATTACAACGATCTTAAAGGGCAAGTCCACCCCAAAACTAAAGTTTAACCCACTAGTGGCCCAATGTACGGTGTTAAAAAAAGTCCTAACCTTTCTCCTCTGCTCCAAATGGTTCTCCCAAATTACAGACATGGCTTCCAGACCAGCCCCTGTTTGCAACTTACAGCAAGCAGAGAGCCGGGAGCAGAGAGCTGAGGAAATAAACACTGGTAAGTCTGTTTCTGAGCTTATTTTCAAAAAACTAACATGGCATTTGGGCTGGGCTTGGGTACCCTACCTACAGAATTTTTAGGTTAGGGGGGGAGATACCCTTTAAGTTTTGAGACTTCAATATCGGAATATTAAATGTCATATTGGGGTGAACATTCCTTTGCACCACAGGGGGTGTCAGGTGCACAGTGGGAGGTCTTAAAGTAGGAACGATTGACAGCCACCCATTTAACTACAGGTGTCTCTAGGCACATGTCCACTGTACCTGAGGGTATACACTACTTTACATTGTTCACTAAAAGGAATGATGAATTTTGGCAATATGATCTCTTACTGATCTTACTTACTTAATAAGTATCATATATTTAAGATGCTTGTTTGTTGCTTATATGCTTTTATATTTTTAGGTGTTTATTACAACAAAAATATCTGAAGAAATCTTCTAGTGTGGGAAAAAATTTAACAAAAATAAGCATTTTTTCTTAACTCTTTTCCATGATTCTATTGCCTCTACACAGGGTTTCCTAAATTTCTTCTTTTGAGCAGCGTATGAATTTGATTGCAATGAGTTTATTGGAGGTTTAAGAACATAGTTTAGAACAAGGTGTTTAATATGATTGGTCTAAAGGAAGTGTGTTAAATCTGTTAAGGATATTAAGTGTAATACCCCATGTACAGTAGTTATTGCAAATATAAAACTGTAAGGAACGTTGTAGACAGTATAAACCGGTTGTTGACTTCTTTATGGTGTATCCACACAAATTAATATTTTTACACATCCCATATAGCAGTCAAAACCTCAAGGGTTTGAGTTTACTGCTGATTATAAAGCTACCAATAACCATGCTTAAAACAAATTCTTCTTGTCTTGACTGACCGGAGGCCACATGTTCGGCTTAGATGACCTTGCTTGCAGATTGTTAACTGCCAGGTGGAAGAAGTGAACAGCATAAAATTTTGATGTCATGTTTAAAGAAATGTATGTGGTAAATGCAGAAAATGTATAATTGTGGTTCAACTTGATCTAACAGATTATAAATATAATAGAGTAAATGTGTGCACTCTACCTTCAGAAGTTCAATTGCCTGCATGTTGCTGTGTATGATCCATATACATCCAACCATAGTAAAAGTTCAGGGCACTCACAGGACTTGTGCAAAACATCTTTAATTTCAAGTGCAGAAAACTGATAAGTTTTGGTCACTTCTCAACCTTCTCTAGCCATTATAAATATAAATATTAACCATGGTAATGTAGTATATCCTAACTTATCAGCAGCAAAATGGCTTTATCAAATACTTTCATCACTGAAGAATTTAAAGATTGATAATGAAGTAATTACCATATATTAACTGCAAAAAATACACACATAGTCTCTCTCTGTACACTAGTCTCCACTACGTGTTTTTAAATCCACTAATGTTTTAGATCCAGATCCTCTGAGTGTGGTCTTCTCACTAGTGTTATTCTATGGCTCTACCCCGATCACTGTTTACAGGTAAGAACTCATATTGTCTAGAGATTGGATCCGGTCCGACACAAACTCGATCCGACACAAAGTCCTTGGTTCCGAAATCCGAATGATCCACCTGAATCCGGATGATCATCCGGGTTTTGGGACTTCGGAAATTTTTTTTTGAATATTTCGAAAATGTACAGAGCTATTTTCGATAATTTTCTAAAATAGCTCTGTACATTCGAAAATTATCGAAAATTTGCTCCAGTGCGGATTCTTTCGGACTGAGAAGGGGAATCCAAAACAGAACGAAATTAGTAGTTTCGGCCATTCTAATTGTGACATGGAAGACAGCATTGAACCTGTAAGGTAGAGATCACAGAACATCAAGAGAACATTGGAATATAATGATAGATTCCTTGACTTTTATTGGTAGCTGCTGATGAAATGATAATTGATGACTACATCTAGTAGAATATTATTGTTTCTGTCTCAGTTTTAATGCTATTACATTTGTACATAGCATCCCTGTTTTGGGCTACTAATACATGAACATACTACATGATACTTGTTTTTTATACCGTGATCAATGAAATATAGGATGTATATCTTAACAATTTTTACTAGTTATAAATTAAGGTTGACGGAATGTTTATATTTATATTCACTGTTTCATCATGATAAATGTTTCCTGCATATGTAAAGTTAAAGGCATTAATCCTTTTACCAGGTTTCCATCTAAATTAAAGGAATATTTTTTTTTTTTTACCAAAGTATTTGCATCTGAAGTCATAATCCACAAATGATCAAGATTAGCAGCACACACTTCTAATTTTAAAGAACATGTCCACTCTTAAAACAAAAAAGGTCACTGGTAAGATACCTGCCCCCATCCCAACCTCAACCCTTTCTGCCAGACAAAGCCACATGCTTCCTCAATGCATTCAATTAAAGCTGTGCCTGCTTAGTCCATGCTTGCCCTAACTCTTAACTGGAATAAATACTGTCCACTTACTATATATGTATCACTGTAGAGTGATATATAAAAGGGAAATGTAAATTTTAATTTAATCTTAATTATTTTTAAGACTACACAAGAAAATGATAATTAAAGATAAAAAATCTATCGGGATTTCCACTTGTTCAAAGCAGATGTTATTTTGGATGGTTGCAAACCACACTCTACCCTTGGTATACAATGCATTTTAACTCAACCCATCTCCAAGTGTCATATGGAATTCATTACTATCATTCAGACTTTGCATCAGCTAACCGCAACATATGTTCGTGTGTCGGTGGATTTACAACGCTTATGTGTATATATCACAAAGATATCTGAATATGGATTGACTGGAGGAGCTGAAAGCTGCTGTAAGTTTACTGGCCACTCTCTCTCACCTTTATAAACTCTATTAGATTTTGTAGAGCAGCTTTCTGCATCTGGTCTGAGTGAAGTGTTATGAAGTTGGACTCTGCTTTCTCTAGCATTCATCGGAATTTCACGAATATTTTTTTTTTTTTTTAAATAACCAAGGTTTTGAAAAAATACAACTCTGTATATCCTCATGAACAAACCTCCCTATGCCATACCATGGCCCGGTACTGGCAGGATGCTACTGTGGAAATAAAGGTTGAGCAGGTGGGAACAGCAGCAAAACAGTTCCTGAAAACTACTTTGAAGAATGAAACAAATGCCTTTTGAATGTAGGCGCTAGCAGGTGCTATGCAGTAAATTTCGCATTGCGGGACCCAAAAGGTAAGAGGAGCACTGAGGTATTTCATCTCCCTGTTAGTCCTATTTAACGAAAAACGGATATTAATCTACACAGATATTTTGGATTTAAGAAAACAAAAGTCCATCACATTCATCAACAATTCCACGTAAAACCCAACATCACACATCTTTGTCACCCCCTGTTAACAATGACAGTCATTGTTGAAATGCCGGGAGGTTTTCAGTGTATGCAGCCAAATTGTTGATACACAAATACCACCTTAATAATATGACATGTAAATAGAAACAAGACACAGTGAAATACACTTTGCAGTGAGTACACCATCATAAAAATATAAGCTGTAAAGTTAGAAAATATGCTGGCCTTCACTATTAAGACATAAGAAAGATTTAACTTTGTTCTGAAGATCCCGGGATGTCCCCGTCTGGCCTATTTATTTTACAATTGCAAAAAAAGATTGGGGTAGGTGACTTTACAGACAAGAAAGCCAGAAGAACATCAGGGGAATGTCTTATGTAGTGTATGGGCACCTTAGTCAATTTTATGTGGATAAAACTAATATATGTAAGAGTTGTTATTGATCTCAGTTGTCATCAGTATCACACGACTCACTAAATTTATATTTAATTTATAATATGTATTACATTTCCCATTTTCTTGTGTTTTTTCCCCCCAAAACTCTAAATTTTGCGAAAACTACGGTAAAATAAACTTCTAATGACAACAATATGTACCCACTAATTTAAAATATTTGGAGTCACCTTGGAGATTCATAACCTACTGTAAGAAAAAGCACACAGACTACAGCCTTGTACTTTTATATGGCTAAAGAACTCCTTTGTAACTTCAATGTCCTTATATTTAAAGTAAGGTACATTATTTACTATACAATAAACAATTCAACACATATTAAGGTAAAAGAAAGAAATGAGTACAAGATATCAATGGCATGGCTATTTTTTTCCTTGTGGGAGTTTAAAATATTACAGATGTCTCTAGAAATTAGTGAAACCAGTTCACAAGACAAAAAGGTTATTAATCAAAAGTCCTCAATAAAAGATGAAATACAAGTGATGGCAGGATTGAACTCTTTTACTTGAAATGTCCTGGTTTTGCCATTGACACTCAATTACAATTTTTTGCAACACATTTTATCTGCAGCTCAGTTGGTGTTTTGTAGGGCGCTGTGATTTTTAATAGGCGTATGGCTTTGATGTGTGCGTATGATGATTGCTGATGAATGGCACTTAATACATGAAACCAGTTGTATCAACAGCCACATTCCTATTAATGGTATAATGGTAGGATAAGCTATACTGTACCTGCAAGTGAATGATTTGTAACCTACTTTTTGTTTTTTAATAGAAATATTAAGCTCATATTGCTCATTTGGCTTACATACTTCCATCCCCCACTCTCCATAAAAAATCCTTCAGTTAAGTTATAAAAGATTATTAGACTGTTGATAACATAATAAGGGAAAAAATAGAAAGAATAATATTTGAAGAATATAATATTACAATATATAATATAATATTAACAACCACATTTTTTCACATTTTTCTCCAAGAGAAATGGGTGTTTGCCAATATACAGGCAGTCCCCAGTTTACAACATCCAACATGTACAACTCTACAACTACTTTAACTGTTTAATGTTCCCTCAACCCTCCCTTTTACCTACCTTGCGCTGTTCGCAAAGCTGTCTGACAGCTCTATCCCTTTATAATGCTGCAATATCTGTCTAAAGTACCCTCTTCATGGGCTCTACACTGGGAGCGACTCACAATGATGAGCAGTTTATCGGAAAACAAAGATCAGGCCAGGCAGAAAATTTTCCGCTGACCATATCTTCTGTCCCAATCTTTCCTCAGTTTTCAAGTGAATCAGTAGAAGATTGAGGCCTCAAGCTGTTCTTCCGATCGGATTCCTAACAGTTGCCCTTGATTGATGAGAGAGAGAGGGCTGGGGAACATGGACTATACTTTACATAAAGGGATTTATGCTAGGGGGAGGGAGACCAAAGCGTATGGGGGTGGAGGGAGAGGGTGGGAGAGAAGGGCTGCAGTGCGCATGCCAAACTTCTCTCGGAGGCGAGACAGGAGGCAGAGTCCTATATGGACTCTGCTATACTCCTGGTGCCGTTTTTGGGACTTTGGGGGGGGCGTATTACAAAGAACCATATGGAGCTGGGATGTAAGGTAGTATTTATTACACTACAGAGTGGGGCCAGTAGTGGGGGATTAGTTTTGGGGGTGGACATTTGAAAATGGCTTATCTGGTTCCTATTACATGGAGAATCAATAGAGAGCTATTAAGTAACTTTCTCAACACCCAGTACAGTACAATATAACAAGTCACATGGGTGGTAGGCAGAATATAGGCATGTGTGCTGTTTCCTTTTAATTGCTCTGGCTATTGAGAGAATTAAAACAGGACAATAAATGTTATTTATTACAGTTTTTAAAATGCAAAGCTAAACATAAAAATAAGTAATGTTTTTTATTACAGTTTTTTAAAAATGCAAAGCTAAATATAAAAATAAGTAAAATGCATTATTATAAAAAAAATTAAAAATGAGTGCCCCTACAAGATTCTTAACAATTGATGCAATCATTTTTGTCTAACGTTTACATGCACTCATTGTTTTAACTACTTAACGGAAGTAGAAACAGCTGCAATTTTTAAACCAAATTAAAAAGACTTTAAAAAGTTCCACATTAAATAGTATAGCTAAAAGTAACTTTCCTAGCACTCAAATAAGGCCCACAAAATGAGCGAAAACATTCCTAACCCTTTAGTACATTGGGAAGCATGGATTTGGCACTCATTAAGGCAAAATTACTCAATTTTATATCACCCGTTTAGTCACCTTAGAGTTCCATTAACCTGTATAAAAGCACAGGCCTTATATCTAATATAACTAACAAGAGTTTTCACTCACTGACACTGGACTCATTTGCTCCCGCTGCCCGCTGCCACTTGAAACAGGTGTGCACGTGCAGGGTGCAGGAGAGGTGCGTGCACCACGCAGGGGGGGATGGGGGTGAGCACATCCTGCGGGGGAAGAGTCCACACGCCACAGGGACGATTCTAAGAGAATCAGGTAATTTTCATGCCCTATATATAACAACTATAGGGAGATGTAATAAGTACTTTTCGTTAAAAATGTGTTATTTACCATTTGAAAGCTAACATCTGATTGGTTGGGGCAAAGTTAGCACCATTTTAAATAATAACATTTATTCCATCTCCATGCTAACCTTTTTAATGGAATGTTAGAATGTACTCCAAGATTGCACTTATCTTCCTATTGCACTGCAAATGTATCCCAACCAATGCAATTTCTGGACAGATTTATACGAAATGAAATCATCTGAACTACTTTATTGAGATACATACATAGCTTTGCACATTCTTAACACCAAACTGCCATTAAATAAAGTAAATACAAAATAATTCTTTTTTGTGATAATTCTGGGACTTTTATTAGTTTACTCTAATTATTATCATTAAACTGCATGTTAAGACTGGACTGTGCCTTGTCAAACCAGCAGATAAACTGGGAATACGCATTCATTCCTTTTTCATACAGTACTCAGCCGCGATGGGTAAATTAGTGTCTAATACACTTGGAATATTTATAGTGCCAACACTTAGTTAAGCAACCCTTATATAAGATTTATGTTGATTTCTTCATCTCTCATTTATGGCAATTATAAGGACCATGTTTCATAAAAGATAATTCTCCATTTAAATTCATCAGCCCATTAAATATTAAAATGATGTTTCTTATGCACTCTAAACAAATCTGTCCAGCTCCAGCGATTATTTGCACTCATAAAAATTAGGCCTGATTAAATAAAATTTAAATGCTTGATTAAGTTGACATTTTCATGTTTCACTTCTGTTTATGAAAATGATTTCCAGTTTGAGCCTTAGAATTAGCTGTACAGTGATTTCCTTCCCCCCCCCCTTTTTTGAGACAGAGGATGCTGCTACGTATGCTTAGCAATATGTGGCTTGCCAGATAATATTAGAGTCATTCAGCCAGCTGACTGGCTTTGTCCACAAATGCGCCCGGTAATTTGTGCTCCCTAATAGGGCTCAGAATCGAAAATTCTGCTGAGAAGAAAGAAAAAAAAAACTTTGAACCTAATGCTAGATATGAAATATATGGGCTAGAATGGGCAGGAGCTATTTTCACAGAGGAAAATACTGTATTTTTCAAATTCTTATTAGAAAAAGTGTATAGGGGTTCACAAACAACTGTAATGGATGAGAATATATTTTTCAACAGGCATTATCTGGCCAATTATAGGTGATCAAATATAATTTGTATCGTTTTTCTTGATATTTAAGGGGAAGTTAAGCCACAAATACAATATGCTTACTGGAAAAAATGACCCCCCCCCTTATTTCTGTAACCATAATCTGCCTAACCAGCAAGTTCTCTCTGCATAAATAAATCCTTCCCAATAATTTCTCCCCTGTTTGCTGCACCTTTAATAGTGTACTTAGTCCTTGTGTTGATTCAGTTGCTCAGTAGAGATCTGAGCATTTCTGACCCATCCAACACCAATCAGTAGAAGTTAGGTGCATACTGGGAAGAAGAACTATTGCAAAAATATAAAATGGCAGCTCTCTACTGACCACAGCAGAGCATAGCAAAGGGAATGAAATAGATTTTTGAAAAATAAAAACATATGTAGAATGCCTTGGTATGTGCCATATAGACAAATCCTGAAATGTAGTGAATAATAATCTTATCCCACTGAACTTCCTAAGTCAAGGTAATCTAATGAGTGATAAAAGGCTGTTCTTTCATAAGTCATTTCTGTGCAGTACAGTAAGTTATTGTTCCATGTTATTCATGGTATTTAGAAGGTTAAGTAGCCTGTAAAGCAAATAAAGGATAGCAACTAACTATACTTAAAGTGCATCTATCATGAAAAAAAATTTGCCCCTTTGCAAACTTTAATTAAGTACTCTGTGCTGCCTTTCTCCTACCCTTTTAGTGTCTGTTTTCCATGGTGTCAGATCTCTCTGCAGGACTTCCCACTTCCCCCTTCCCTCTCCATGTTCTAAATCCCGGCTGCCCGACAAGCTTCTCATGTGCAGTAAGAGATAAAGTTCAACCTCCTAAAAACACACCCATGCGCAGTGGCCATAAAATCAAGCTGTCCTGGAGACACGAAGAAGAAGGAGAATAGTACATTTTTACTGCTGCAACATGATCACCCTCTTTGTGACCCATCATCAAACAGTGAAAGCTATCAAGAAGGGGGGCGAGTGCAGCCTTATCTCTGCAGTCAATGCTACCTCCTCTCCCCTCTCTATGTTTGTGTCAAGATTCAAACAGAGCAGGAGGAGGGACACATCATAGGGATTTGATTGACATTACAAGTAGGACGTCTTCTTTCATATTTTTCTGTCACCGTCTTCTGTCTTCTTCAACTTCCCACGCCTTCTGAGAAAATAATATTGCCTCAAAGTATGATTGGTCAAGATAGGAATATTAACCAATCATATTTGGATTTGGATTTTAGCATACTATATAAGAGGTGAAAACCTGCCAGAGCTCAAAAGACAGAAGACCCCTAATCAAGAAGGCGATGACAGTGGAAATGATGAAGATAAAAAGCAGACGCGAGACCTGGAAAGCAGGACATGCCCCCTTTCCAGTAGCCTTCGCAATCCACCACGCATGGAGCGACCCACTATTGGCTTGCAGGCATATTTTATTTCCCCCAGATTAAGCCCAATATATACGCAATGTTGTCCGCACACATAGATGATACCAACACGCCGCCGCGGCAATACTTTTCACTGTAAAAATAACGAGCTTTATAAATACCAGAAATGACAACTGCCATTGCAATGTCCTGCTATAGTGAATGTAATAATGCAATCCTTTTAATATGCCCCTAGGTCTGGCTTAATTACAAGGCTTTGAAGAACGTTAAATAACAACAAAAATAAGATTCTCGCCTTAGAGAACTAATAAAATCCAAATGCAAATAACAAAGCGAACAAAACCCAAATACCGTATTCTGTATTAATAAATATTTCTATTTTCTGAAACTCTATTACTACTACTAATAGCATACTACTCTAGAATGAGCAACTGGCAAACCCCAACTTCTTAAACAAATAAACTTGTGGTTATATTATTGTATAGGAAATATTATTGTGTATTGTTATTTAACATTATTAGTTTTATTTTCTATTGTTTTTCTGTTTTCCGAGATGGCCCTATTTTTATGCAATCTGGAGATAGTTCCAGCTGCTTCCAGATCAAGACACAGCATTTTGGACATGGTTTATGTCAGAAATTTCCCCTTGGAGTTTCACAGTCAATATAATAAGAAAATCTATCACTGATTTATTAGCTGAGTGGAGAGATATAGGAAAGTAAACAAAAGATCAGAGAGCAGCTAAACACATACTGCACTTCATACAAGCAAGCATCAAATATGTTACTGTATTTAGGCTGATAATTTCACATCATAATTCTTCTATTACTTTACAAGGCATTAATACATAATAGAATCCCCCAAAAGCATATGTTGACCTTCCTTTATTTCCAGCCACTGTAATTGCACACTATGTATATCACCCCAAACCTGCTGCGAAAGACTCATGTACAGATTACTGTGCGTTATAGGGCACTTACAGAAACATTCAACCATATGCTCAAATCTAATAAAATCTCCAGCAATTCGGCAGTCATATCATAGCAAGAGCTATTTGAGAGTGTTTCTACTACTTGTGCCTGTGGCTAGCAAGCTGAAAGGTAGCAAAGATATTTGATTTCTCTATTTCTGGCTTCCCCACAATACTCCACTGTTCGAAGATTCTACTGCAGTGAAATTATAGCTTTATATTGAACTTGGTATTAGTTCACCAAAATAAAATTGTAGCAGCTCAATTGCAAATAATTATATACACTTACTATACACACCCACCCACATGCACTGCACATGCTCTCAAATTATTTCCTATTATATCTAATTAAACGTTTTAAGAGATAGTTAGTTTTAACAATGTATCTATATTTTCTAGTGATTATTTTAATATATCAAGCCAGCAGATCTCTCATCTGAAATTCCCCCTGAACCGACTTGCGTTCTACTAATATAGGTGTTATCTTTACAAATTTTCCCTAGAGATCAAAGTTGTCAGTTTGTCAGTCAGATATAAAAGAACCAAAAATAAATTTTTAGAAAATGTACTTATTTGTTTACTTGAGCCTGATAAGATGGCAGCTACAGTCCTCCACAGTCTTTCTTTTATTGGATGTGTAATCAGTGATTGCGGTGCAATTATTGGAGAGCATTCCTCCTCACTGTACACAAAAACTGAGCGCAGGCAGACTGACAAAGAATTGGGCACTTATTTTTCAAAACTCAAAGCTTTTATTTCAACCATTAAAAACTGTCATGATTTTCCAAAACTGAAAGAAGGGAGAACCAGAGAAGCGCCATATGAAGGGGCACTTAAAAATTTTTTAGCTTAGCAAGTACCAGGTGTTTTGGCTAGAGACGGACTTCAATGAAAATTCTGTCCCTGATGTTCTGTAAAGTGCAGTCAGTCGTGTTGGCCATAATAAGGCGCCCACACACGATGACTGTATGGCACGCATCCTAATCCGCACGTGATTACATCAAAGATGTATCCCTTGTATCCACAGCCTGTACAGAGTGTGATCCCAGGAGAAGCAGCGACGTGCAGTGGTGGAACAAGAACTGGTAGAAACGAAACTGTGTCGGGGGAGGGGTAGGCGGGTTTGCTGCTGTTGCTGTTAATTTGATGGTGTCTATGGGCTTGAAGAGGGGGGTTTGGGGTATCTGATTATGGGGGCTGCTGCCATTGAGGGATAATGCTGGTGTAGTCTTGATGGCTTTAGCATAGGAGGGGTTAAGGTATTTGTCATTAGGGGGGGACACTTGTAGGTGACTGAGATCTCTGTGAACAGGGCATCTGTGTGTGACCTGTGATCGTGGGGGACTGAGGCATCTCTGTGGGGTAATGGGCATCTGTGGGGGACGAGGCATCTCTGGGTGGGTAAATGGCATCGTAGTTTGCTGGGGCATCTGTGGGGGACTAAGCTGTGGGTTAATTGAGTGCATACTGTGGGGTGGAACAGGTACATCTGTGGGGTAACTGGTTCATGTGTGGGGACTGGTGGCATATGTGGGGGGCGGTGAGTGGGGCATCTGTATGGCTTAATGGTTGCATCTGGGGACAGGGGCATCGGTGGATGAATTGGGGCATCTCTGTGGGTGTAACTTGCTGAAATCTTTGGGGTGGCCTGCGCCTATCTGTGGGGTCACATGACCAGGGACATCTGTGGGTGATTGGGGGACTGGAGCATATTTTGTGTGGAATAATGTATATATGGTATAGTTATATTTATAAAGCTCCACTTGGGGACCGCAACGACTGTACTTAAACGAATTTTTTCATTATTCCAGCTAATTTTATTAAAATAAATAAAATTGGTCTAGTGAACACCACCCTCCTGACATCCTATTTCGCACCTTCCTTCCGCCTCAAGCAGCAAGCTTCAGCCCCACCACTGCCTTCAGTGCACATGCATACTAAAGAGGCAGTGAGGCGGAAATCGCGAAACAGCATGAGTAGAACTACTGCATCCTGCAAAAAAAAAAAAAACACTAAGGGGAAATGGAATATGTTAATTCCTCCACTTCTGATATAGAACTTCAAATGGCCATTTTTTTTGGTGTGGTTAATGCCCATTAAATGGGTCTACTTACCTTTTCCAATTTTGTTAAAGGGTATTTACACTCACAAAAGTGGCTTAAATTGTTTAAAGTTTAATTGAAGAACGGGAGGTAAAGGAGCAATGTCTTATGTTCCATTCTTTAAAATTGAACATCCAAGATCAAGGCAGGAACAGGGAGAACTTACCCGCGAGTTTGCCTGCGCGCTGACTTTTCTGACGGTCCCAACAGAGCTTGCACTGTAACACCATGCACATAAAGAGCAAGGTTTTTGGTCGGTCTAGTGTGGTATAGGGCGCATTCCCAGCTAGGTTAGTTTTAGGTAAGGGCACCATGTACTAGTTAGGTAGGTTAGATAAAGGGCCAAATGTACAGTTGAGGGTAGGTTTAGGTAAAGGACACAATGTACTCAGTTCGTAGACACATGTACCAGTTAGGTATAGTGCATTTGTACATTAGGAGTTTATGGATAGAGCACATGTACCCCTTAGGTAGTTTAGGTAAGTGCCCAATGTACCATTGGTAGGTTTAAGTATAGGCACAATGTACCACTGATAGTTTTAAATATAGGGGACAATGTTCCAGTTTTGGAAGTTTAGGATGACACAAGTACCATTTAGGTAGTTAAAATTTAGGTTGCAATGTACCAGTTAGGTAGTTTTAGGTAAAGGGCCCAATGAACAGTTAGTTAGGTTAAGTATAGGAGCAGACTGTACCAGTTTAGATCGTTAATATAGGGGCACAATGTACCAGTTTGGAAGTTTCGGTATATGGCACAATGTACCATTTATACAAACATAGAAAGGAAATCAATGCCCTTCCTAGCCCCTACAAGTATCCTATAATCTGCAACTGGCATACTTTATAACAAAGGGTTTAGGTATACATTACTTTGATCAATGAATGAAGCCTTCCCACCCACGTCACGGTAACCCAGTTGGAAGGTCCTCACGTCTAACCCTTTCAATTTCTTTTATTCCAAATTACTCATTAGCAAACTTTTCATTTCTCATTCTTACACACTGGAATCCATATAACAGGCTCTCTCCTTCCCCCTCAGCCCTTTTGCTTTTTAAAATATGGAAAGGCATCATGCTTTAATATTAACGGCCATAGGACCGTCCCATTAAAGGGGCTGTTGGGGGGTGGCTATTACACAGGATGCTTGACCAAGCCTCCCAATTAAATACATACAATAACAAGAATTTGGAAAAGCACTCCTTAGGCTATTTACACCACTACATTTAGTGGAAGTGCTACTGAATCTGGTCACCCTTTATACAAACATAGAAAGGATATCAATGCCATTCCTAGCCCCAATACAATATCATAGTTTCTTCACACTGGCATACTTTAATAAACAAAAGGGGTTTAAGTATACATTACTGTGAATCACATATGAATGAAAGCCTTCACCACGTCAAGGTAACCCCAGTCTGAAGGTCTAACGTCTCAACCTTTTCATTTCTTTTACTTCCAATTAACGATGAGCAAACTTTGGCATTTCTCATTCTACACACCTGGATCCATATAAAAGGCTCTCTCCCTTCCTCCCCCCTCAAGCCCTTTGGCTTTTTAAAATGAGGGAAGAGCCATCCAGTGCTTTATATAGGCATATGCCTCCCTTAAAGGGGCGTGTTGGGGGTGCTATTAACCACATGGATGCTTGAACCAAGCCTCCCAAGTAAATACATACCAACAGAAATTGTGGGAATTACTATTGGAGTCTTCCACAATTCTTGTATTGTATGTATTTATTGGGAGGCTTGGTCAAGCCTCCATGTGGTAATACACCCCCAACAGCGCCCCTTTAATGGGAGGTCCTATGCCTTTTAATATAAAGCACTGTGCCTCTTCCCTCATTTTAAAAGCCAAAGGGCGAGGGTGATGGGAGAGAGCCCTGTTATATGGATCCAGTGTTTAAGATGATAAATGCAAGTTTGCTAATCGTAATTTGAGTAAAAGAAATTGAAAAGGTTAGACTTTAGGACCTTTCTCCAGACTGGGGTTACCTTGACGTGGTTGGAAAGCTTTCATTCATGTGATCACATAATGTATACTTAAACCCCTTTGTTTAAAGTATGCCAGTGTGCGATATAGATATGTATGGGGCCTAGGAATTCATTGATTATCCTTTCTATTTTTGTATAAATGTTTGACCAGATCAGTAGCACTTCCCGCTAAATGTATTTGTAATTAGCGTCAATTACCATTTAAGGTAGTTAAAATAGGTTGCCATGTACAGTTAGGGTTGAGTTTAGGTATAGGCACATGTACCATTACAGTAGGTAGTCAAATGTATGTTGTAATGTACCGGTTAGGGTTTTTAGGTATAAGGAACACAATTTAACCATTTTAGTAGTTAAAAATATAAGGTTGCAATGTACCTGTTAGATAGTTTATTTATGGCAAACCTTACCATTAGATCAGTTCTTTCCAGCATGAAAAGATTTGAATTCTAGCTGCATTGGCATTTTTTACCATTTTGTTGGAGTTTATACATATTTGTTTGATGTGCATTATGGCCTTTGTAGTAAATGTTTACAGTTGGTTCATGTTGGATACTACAGCAATCCATTTTGGTGTCTGGAAAGGAAAGAGCTGACTGTCGCCGGTCTGAGTAAAGTGAAAACTTTTCAAAACACTGTACACATAAACAGGTTAGGTATTCCATCTCTAGAGGACCAAAACGTACCGGTCGCTCACCATATCAATGACTTCTGTAACTTTTCCTGATAGCATTAAAATAGTTCCAAGGCGCCTGTCAAGAGCAACAATGCCAAGGGGATCATGTTCAATTTCGAAATTCCCCAACCACTACAGAAGATCTGAAAAAACAAATACATACAGATTTATACTCTTTATTAATCCAAACAAGCCAACATTATTTTAAAATAGAAATGCAGTTTTTTTGATTCACTGTAAATTTTGTAAAGATTTTCTGCAGTAGATAAACACAGAAACATAGCCACATACTCAGGTGATGCCCAAAAGCAGCTATCGCTCTGCAGTTCTATCCCACCTCCCATGCATTAAGCTTAAGTTCCTCTCGGCTTCATTGCGATCTTCTCTTATAATTTTGTATGATTAACACTAGCGATAAGTGGCATTGGTGATAAATATTTTTAAGGTGCAGCCATAGCAAAACCTGCCCAAACCATGCTAAATAATCAAGATCTTCTGTTATCTATGTATCTTTAGATGGTTAACCATAAAGTATAGCCGAACGCAGAATAAATCAGAACACTTTCCAACAATACATTTCTACATCTAAAGCAAAAGTGCAAACGTTTAAGTGAAAACAAAGTATTGTGATTGTAGAAATTCACTGTGACACATAGACCAGACAAGTAAGGGCTAGGTATTTTAGCGGTTTTAAAAGTTACATACAGGAGTGGATATATATCGGCCATTTTTGGGGCAAAATTAGTGTAAAAAACCCCGCTCTCTGATGTGCCTAGGTTATCATGGATTTTTCACTACTATTTTTTAAACTTGCTGGATGCATTTCCAAAACCTTTTTTGGAAATAGTGGAACATAGCCTATGTAGAAATGCTAAGTTAATATTTTGCACACAATTTCTTTCCGCAAATCTTAACCGCCTGCCAGGACGATGCAAAACAAAAAAGTTACATCTACCTGACCGCGGTCCCTGCAATGATATATTTGCCCTATTATACAACTACTAATTGCAGTTTTAACGAAAACCAGTACAAAACTTTTATACACACAGAGGTTCTTGGTTGAATTGACTTGTATATTCTTTATGATGTTTATCTATGTATATCTATCTATAGTCCTTTTTAATTGATCTCTTGGAGAGAGTGTGAATGTTTTGAAACAATTATCAATAGGAGGGCAAAGTAATATAGCTTTTAAATACTGGAACCGATGCATATTCCAAGGTTTTAATAGGGAAAATAAAACAACTTCATAAAGGGCTACTGTAACAGTTGGCACACATGACCCCATGGTTAAAAATCCTTCAGATCCCCACAGTAAATATAACAGGTGGAAAATATATCACATAGTCGCCCCTTCCCATGTGTCCACCTTTTCTTAACAGGGCATGACGCTGAAGAAATTATACTACTATACTGCTACTAATAATATAATTGGCACTATTTTGTATCCCTGCAACATACTTCCTTAGTCACATCTTATTGGTATTTGTTTTTTCTTTCTGTTGTTATTTTCCAAGAAAAAAATAAAGGCTTTTCAACTTCAGGAGGGATGTTTTGAATTCAATTCATGAGATTCTTGCTGGGCTGAAGATAGGAACTAAAGCTGGGGTACACACTGAACTATAAAGCCCCGATACCATCGATCCGACGGTATTGGGGCTTACGTTATGTTGTGGTACATTCGTTTCCCGAACAGTGCGGCTGGCGAACGATCGGGTCGGCCGATATGCCCTCGTTTGGAAAGGGCCTAAAATGTCCATCGGCTCGCTCTAAGACTCCTATAAGAGAGTCTAAGCGCGTCCGATGGAAACACTACATTCCGAGCGTTCTCCTATGAAGTTCATAAGGGAGAACTCTTGGACTGTGTGTATGCCGATCGTGAAAGATGGCAGACAGGATCTTGCGATTTCTGTCCTGTCATCTTTCAGACATCTGGACGTTTGTACCTAGCTTAACTAGTGATATTTCACCCAAGAGCAATAACTAGTACGCGCAAAATGGTTTTGGTAAACCGTTTGTTTGTTTAGTAAAACGAAAAAATTTATTATGGCATGTTAATTATCTAGACAGACAGTGGCACCTTTTTTATGAACCTCTTTCAGGAAACAATAGTATGTAAAAGTATTGTATAGCTTACTTACATAGACATATTGGAGACATGTTTTCAGGTGAGCTTGACATTCGTTTGGACTATTTCATCTTAACCAGACAAAAGGTAAAGTAAGCATTCATGAATGTAAAATACTCCGAATGTTTGCATAATTATGCAGTTTTGTCTTTAAGTATACTGATGATCCCAATGTATTCTGTTGTCTTTCATAATTTCCCCTACTTACATACTTTCTATATTATATCTTTTAACTATACAGATAAAAAAAATTCACGTATCACCTTGAACAACTGTACTTTCTTCACTAGTAGAATTATTGATAGCAGAGAAGCCTAATTGCGAGGATTAGCATGATTCAAGGCGCATTCAAGAACAGTTCAACCTATTTATATTACTGAATTAACACTGAATCATTATTAATACGCAAAGACCTCACTCGCTGGTGTAGCAATGGCAGATGACTGGTGATGATGCAAATGTCAAGCCTAGTACGCACGCCTGAAGGTCCTCGGTTGCAAATCAGAAGCGAATTAAGAAAAATTCTAACACTGCAGCTAACAGTAACCACACCGACGAACATTGCTAGTGAAAGCTGCACAGCAATAATAATGATCACAATGATCGCAGCATTTTAAATGTCGATCATCACACATTCACTTCCTCCCGATTATTCCAGTAGGGGAATTATATGCCATGCTAGCTAGCAAAAAGGACAAAAATCCCCAGTGGTAAATAATGATTAACACTTACAGGACGACAACAAAACAAGGTGACGTTACTATGAATTAACATGAGAAACGTGGCACACATGTTTTTAGTCAGATGTAAAGAGAGGATGAGTCAATATTTCCAACCATTGAGTGTAACAAGATTACCGTATACTAAGACCAATCTACTGCCAGGAAAGGAGAAGCTGTTCTAGTGTCAGTTAGTAACATGTAAAAATAAGTTGTGACTATATCTGTGGGGCGACCTGTGAATCTTAATGCCAACTCTCATAATTTGGATCTAGCACATAGTTAACGATACAATTATTCCTTAACTGGGCAAAGTGGAAGGCATATTTAGGAACAGTCCCTGAATAGTGTTTTAATCATTATTACTGTAAAAGTTTCCTGGCCAAAGATGCACATTTTATTGCTAACTGTATTCTGTTAGATACAACACTATGCTCATATAACACATTTTCCCAGGACAGTTCCAGATTCGTGTTATGCTGCATCATAATTGCATTTCAAACCAAAACACGCAGAACAAGGTCTCAGTATCCAACTGTGTGAGACAGCGTCCTATTCTACATTAGACCTGAATGAGGAAGTAGCCATACTTGGTTAATAATGTTATTGGGAAACCCTGTGACATCAATGGTCTTAAATAATCCTGCAATACAAATGGACTGCTACACCAAGGTAAACCAACACAGACATCACTATGCCACTGAAAGTCATAAAATGCAACGGTAAGGACACTAAGCAATTTGCGCCACAGACCTTTTCCTGCCCTTACTGCAGTATTCTCCCACAATGTAACTACTGTACATTTGCATTTGAGGCTGGGTGAAATAGCAAGTTTTGTATAAACCAAATTCCTTACATTTCTAGTTCCTTCTAACACTGTGATGTCTAACCCCTGACACATTCAACATGTCCTGAATTAAGAATTTAGGTGCTGAAATAGTGTTTACCTTTCTTCTACTTCCATGCATTAGGTTTTGTTTAAATGTTTGCTTTCCTTCACTAGTATAGGATCCACAGACTTAGTATTACATGTTTATACTAAATACATAGCTCATTCTCCTCCCTGCCACACAAATACATACTGTCCCTGCTGTTATAGAAAAAAAAGAAGTCATTTTTTAATTAGCAAGTTCGTCCTAAATCAAAGCATCTTTGTCAAAGAATGGCAGCGTATTTTTTACAGTCAGTACATTTTAAAGGAAACTAAACAAATTTGTTTATACTCCAAAATCTGAAAACACCCCCCTAGACACACCATAATCTATAAATCCCACTTCAGTGAATTGTATAAGTAAATGTAAGCCGGTTAAGAACTATAGTGAGTATCTGTGTGTATGTGCAGTGTCAGACCCAAACTTCCTGACCTCAGGTCCCATTCTTACTCGCTTTATTATCTGTCCCGTAAGGAGGATTGGCTAGAGATTAATAATGGGTGTGACAACTGTAACAATTTGTGCATAGCTAAGGACCGAGCATGTGCAGAACATAATGGTCGTAGACTAACTGTGTGATACTAACTGCTGTGGAAGTAAAACACAAACTATGTTATTTTAGTGTAAATGTTCCCATCGCCCCTATCAAATAGAGGTAAAACAGATTACGGTTTTAATATCAAGGTGTTCTGCCTTCTCTCGGTCAGTTTGTTCTAAATAGCTTTAGTTGCCCTTTACGCAAACAAAGACGTAATAAAGGTTGTTTAAACAGAGGTACCCCAGAATTAATTTTTTATTATCTGCCCATTTATTCTTATAGAAAACGACTGATCGTAGCTTTGATCTGCCCTGCCCCCTTCCATTAGTTGCAAAATGAATCCTTTGGGTCAGACTGAATTCTAAACCAGAATTTATTACTCACCAAACCACATCCACTGTTTGGAAGTACGAGGTGAGGACTAAAACCGTAGATACATGCGATAAATGGTGTCACCTTTATATTTATTTAAGTGTCCCAGAAAAACATAGATATACAAAAAATCTAAAAAGCACACCGCTAAAGTCCGAAATAATATAATACCGAAGCCCTGAGAGATTATAGGACACCTAGGGATACAACCGGAAATGCTTTGTATAGCCGCAAATAAAACTTTCAGGTGTCCGAACCTTGGTATTAGATGGTATGAGAGGGACAATAGCCTCAAATCTGATTGAAATGATGGACCCTGCCCGAGCTAACGGGAGGGTGATTGCAAAACAAATCTTGGCCTGCGATCTGGTGTATCAGCAGTTCAAACTGAAGTAAGTTCAAGTATTGAAAGTGATCTCACCCAAAAGCTATATATTGCTGCAAAGTCATAAGCCTGTAAAGTAATCAAGGACTAAAAAACCGAACTGTCCTCGCCCCTGGGTTTCACTTAATTTACTCACCAAAGCTCCTTCGGTCTTCCAATCCTAAAGTCCCATGAGGAGCCCACTGAGGAGACCGAAAGAATTGCGGAACAACGAACACGGAATTGGCTCGGCGCAGCAAAGGCAACTTAATATAATTATTTAGAGTTAGAAAGTAAATCCTAGGTGAGGGCATGCCGTTTTGGGTCCTCACCCTGGTTAAACTACAGATGAAGAAGCGGGTCTAGGTGGGGTATAATTGTCTTTAAGTCGCACACTCAGCACTAATAATAGAAATATTTTAGATGATTTTACAGTCCTTTTTTTTGCACACATGATTTAAGGATAAACTATAATAAGTGTGGTATAGTAAGTTTTTGTTTCCAAGCACAGTTAAAATTAAAAGTACCTAGGAAGGGAGGTAGGACTGGTCCTGTAATACCTCCCAAATCATTTTTTTTATGAGTAGCAGCAACACAAAGAATCTGCTTCTGCCAGGCGTCTGCACTATTAATACATGAAGGCCCAGGGCCATACTGCAATAAAAACTGTAAGTGCTGTAGCTCCTAACAAACAATATTAGTAGGTTTTGTGAAGTTCTCATTCATCCAGTTCAATGGGATATCTGTTGTATTCAATTAGATCAACTGGACTTTGAAGTTTAGTTCTTGAAGACGTTTCGCTAGTGTATCCGACTGGCTTTCTCAATTCAGAATGCCTTGTACAAGAATCTTTTGCATTATGTACCACTGGCAAATCCAATTAGCATATCACAGCCAGTTTTAAAAGGGCGTGATGGATGTGGGTAAGAGGTTGTTTTATAGGAACGCCCAAGTAGGTGTTCAAAACATCATTGACATGACACACAATAACAGCGACATCAATTAGGCATTGCAGTGCAGTGAAGAATGCTTCTTATTTGTATGTGGGGGAGACTCAACAGCAACTGCATCAACGTATGGCCCAGCACAGAATACCAATTCCTTCGGGTCAGGACTCAGCCGTGTACCTGCATCTTAATTATAAAGGACATACCTTTGAAGATTGTAAATTTAACATATTGCGCACAGTAACATTGCTGGTTCAAGAGAGGTGTTAAGGGAGGCATTTACTTGTGAAAAATAAAGAACCAAGCCTAAATAGAGGTGGGGGGGTTCCTATAACACCTCTTAGCACTATCCATCAACGCCCGTAACACTTGGCTGTCTATGCTAATTGGGATTTCCAGGGTAACTAATTGCCACAGATTCTTGTACAAGTCATGTCTGAATTGAAAAGCCATTCGGATGACTAGCGAAACGTCTCAAGAACTAAACCTCAAGTCCAGTTGGATCTAATTGAATACAAAGATAAATATTAGAATGTTGGAATAAATAAAGTCCTACCATCCCTGTCCCAGTACTTTTTATTTATAAATACATTTTTATACTTTTACCTTAATATTACAAGCAGCCCAAAACAAAGCAATTTGTAATTAACACCTGTGTCATTTAATCAATGTAAAAGTTGAGCTTAGCACCTGACTGATAACCAACTACAACAACCTCTAAATTGACATGGCTGGCAATAATGTTTTAGTTGTTTATAAAGGTTGAGGTTTCAAAAGGTCAGAGTATCCAGCTGACCAGGCTTTTGAAGGGGGTCTAACAGGAAGCAGCAAATTTACTTGTCCTTTAGAAGACAGCTAGAGGGTTTGCTAGGAGTGCCTTAAAGGCTCAATGTAAAAGTGTAGGCAAGGTCAGACAAAAGCACAAAAGCAAAAACACCAACCATTACCAAACATTAAGCAAATGTCATAGAAGAAACCAACAACCACAGCTCCAGAAGGCAAGCAGTACGTACTTTGTACTTTGTAAGCAAGCCAGACAATGTAGCCTTTCAAACATTTAAAATCTGTTGTTGGGCGCATGTATGTGTTCTTATAGCATGATCAAAAGTTGTATACAGGGTCCAGCCTGGGGCCACTGCACTATAAAACCCTTTTACTTTCCGTAAATTCTAGAATGCTATAAGAGGCAGGAAAAAGTATTCCGACCTTTTATTCTGCTTTAGTCAGTGATGTGCTTATAGCTTTCCGGCTCGCCCTCTTACAAATACGGTAATTATTTAAGATTCTGGTAAGCCATTTCCCTGCCGACTTGTATTTGTACAATTTTTTTCTTTGAACTCATCCAGAGAGACTGAAATCTGCAACTGCTGCAAAACATTTTAAAGCATTTTTAAACTGACAACACCATAAGGTAAATTTACGATGCCGCAGTTGTCTGTGCTGTGCTGTGCTCTTCTTAAGTAGGTATAACCCTTGGTTTGTGGTGCCTGGCGCAGGTATCGCAAGAGACACTCGCTCAGTCACCGCCTATTGCCCGTGTCTGTGCGGATTTTGTTTGTAGCCTAGCTGTCGCTAAAATCTTACCAACCTACTAGAAACTGTAAGTTCTACAGGCCTTTCCTCGTGGGCAAAGCGCTAGCACTTCTATTTATATAATTTATATATATATGTACTAGAACTATTGATGTATTTTTTTCCCCTTGGGTGACTTTTGTATTTTATTACTGTACAGCACTGCGTCCCCATTGGTGCTTTAAAAATAAACTAATTACATACATACAAACATACCGGGATTGAGATTCACCCAGAGCACACACTCACGTCGGTTAAAAATTTTTTAACCGAGAGATTTGCCCATAGCAATGGGCAGCCTGTTGGGTGAATTACACGATGTGATTTTGCAATGTTGTTCCTGTCATTGTGCATGCCTTTTTACACCTGTGTTGTGTTTCGGACAAATCCTTAGTACTGAATGAAGACACCTATACCACTGAGTATAGTCTATTTTAAAACCTTATCATTTATTAAGCCTAATCCTAAAAACCAGGTAACACAGGCTCAGAAACACCTGATGTTGTTTCGTGTCTGACACAGATACCATAATCCTAAATCACAAGCGATTGTGATCCACGTCTAAAATGGTGATTGCATGCACTGTGATTTCATACATGAATTTATGTGAAACGGCCCTATATTAAAATCTTAGTGTGCACAATCACAAATCAACAATTGGATTGCAAAACAACCAGTGGGACGTAATCTTACGGTAGTAATAATTCAGAGAAAATTTGTTTTTAGGTATAGTTACCCTTTATCTCTCTGAACACAAGTTATAATACGTTTCAATCAGGATAATCCTAAAAAACAAGACAGTTGTGTACTACAATGTCATTTATCAGTTCTAAGATTACGGTAGAATTGTCCAACAGATCCATTGATGGGCAGGCGCATTAGGTAGAAAGACAGATTCTGACAGACCTGTTAGACTACACGGCGGGGGAGCGGGTGGGTAATTTTACTACCCTCTCTCCTTGCTCCTGATTGTTTTATTGAATGAATGGGATGTAGACATACAGCTCCTTTACCATCCCGTTCTTCAATAAAATAAATGGAAAAAATTTGTATGATACTCATCAAAATCTGAGCGGAGATACCCTTTAAGCACATATCGATTCTCCAAGTGACATAAGAAAGATCAGGTCTATTAAAATTAAGGTAGGAACAGAGAGGGATATCTTCTACAGGACACATGTATGAACAAATTTTTAACATTGGCCCAGAACTCTATCTAAGAAAGAACAACTACATTTTGCATTTCTGAGATTGGGAGGTTTACAATTGAAATCTATAGTTTGCGAATTGAGATAATGCATGCATTAAATATCATTCAAAATACAGGGGCAAGGACCCCTGCGTACACACTAAAAAAAAATCATTTAAGTTGAATACTGAACATCCCCCTCTTACTGCAAATTAAAATCTCTGACAAGAGATATTATCCAAATGATTACCACCTTGCAGCTCAAAACAAAGGGCTGGCCCTTTCATCCGGCAAGCTTTGGGATCATTAGCTCTGGTGATGGCACCTAGTGATATTAAATTTTTCTTTCTAATTAATAATGGAGATTCTCTCTATACCTATCTATTCCTTTACACCCTGGGAGTGGAATTTCCCTTTTAACCACAGAAAGGCTCTTTGTCTTGATACATAAGTTATCCTGTTGCCTCTTTCTCTCCTATTCATTTTCTACAACACACTGCCTTTAATTTCACAATTAATCATCTAGACAAGTACTGGATCTTACTCTGATGGTTCCAGCCTTTACAGCATTGTCAGTGAGTAGTTCTATCAGTCTCTGCCATCTTTCTGGGTTATTAAATATGTAGTAGATGAACACATCCACTTCCAGAGATATAAAAACCAAGTCTAGGCTTCATCACAGAATTTAAATTAATCCCGTCTGTGTATTGCCAAAAACCCTTGTAATAGCTTGGACTCCATTTTTTGTAATCTCCTACAATGTTACACGCGACTATTATATTTTAGTTATTTTGTGTTTTTTTATATCTAATAGTTGGGCTTCTGTACTCTAACTAACCATGAACTAAATGCCTTTCTTTCAGCTACAAGGGCCCCATCCATATGCTTATATTAGCAGTCCTAAAGCCTGCATGATACCCTATTGGATAATCACTACTGTTGTCTGTGTTTAGAACATTAGGGAGGGAAGGGCAGAGATCCATAGCTGGCGCAGAGTAAGTTTGAGTTATTCTAGCCAATATTGGGGGGGGGGGGGGAGCCAAACTAGATTAAAGATGAAAGCAAGGGACAACTCATTATGGGATAATTAATCTATCACTGCATCTCTCTTCCCACATTTTGAGAGGTTATTCCTGTGTCTAAAGTCTCCATGAAGGACGACTGCAGACATATGTAGTTCGCTCTCCGACAAGATACAGAAAGAACTGTATTTCTAGCATGTAACTTTTCTAACTACATGGTAGGCTTTGTCTACAGTTTCTTGGGACTTGACTTGGCATTGCTTTTTCCAGCCACTGCTGGTTACAGTCAGCTTAGGTTTCAAAGCTAATGTGGCATGTTGCCTTGCCCCTCATAGCACAATCTTTATAACGTGGCAACATCCTTCAGTGATTAGTTCAACTATGAAAAACTCTGGTAATGATCTTACCCTTGCCTAAACCCGTTTTCTTTCAAATTATCATAACTTTATTATACGTTTGACATCTTTGATGACACCACGCTGTTATTCACACTATCAGATCCCTATGCAATGACTGGGATATGATTACAGGAAGGCACCACACAAGGTTGAATAAAGTAAGTTATATATCTTTCAAATGCAACAAGCTTACTTTATACACAGCTAATTGTTTTTGTTATTGTTAATATTCGGTTCCTGTTGTTCGTTAATTGAGCAGCGAATTGTGGCTAACTTGGAGAGAAAAGAGTTTAAGATTGGTATAAAGGAATTAGAGCCAACAAACAAGTTATCACTACTGGACATCCAGACACAATGTACTCTTTCCCTAACCCTGAAAACATTGCTTGCAATGCCCAGCACCTAGTTCAGTGCTATGGGGAGAGTAGGTGCCAGTGAAAGTTTCCTATGCTGTTAAGCAGAAAACAGAGGACACGGTTATAAAAACTGGTAAGGCGGATCACCGAATGATGTGCTACAGTTTTTGAATCACCTAGATGTCAACCCGAACATTATTATTTGGGTTGAATATGCGACACTTATCTACAATATTTTAGCATCTGCATTAGTATGTTTTCATTCACCATTACAAAAACTAAACTAAGGTATGCTTGTATTGTGCGTAATGTGGCCGTCCAACTGAAACAGAACACTAAGGATTGTAAATGGTCCACTCAATCTATTTGGCAAAGATCCATATTTTTATGGTCTCCAAACTGTCCTGTGTTTATATAAATAGATTATATCTCTAAATGGGGGGGGGGGTGTGGTATCATTTAATTAAAGTCAACTGTACTGACTTCAAAATAAATCTTCTGCTAGAAGCTCCACTCCTCACTTGACTCCTAGCGCAGAGCTCCGCCTCCTCTGTGCCCCACTATATCAGTACAGACTTACCTCAGTCTGCACTAGAAATGGGCTTTGAATTGGGGCCGCTGAGGGGCTGTGACATTAGAACAAGTGGGTATCCATACTACTATACGGGGCATGCCCCTTTTTCATCTACTTCCAATGAGAGAGGACACAAAAATTCCACAGCAAATTTCCTTTTTGAAATATCTGAAAGGGGAAAAATCCTTACATATCTTTTTAAGTTTATACAATTGATTATAGATTGATTCTTAACTATAGAAAAAATGAAAAAATAATGAAAAATTTCACTCTAAATTTCATAGAGGTCATATATAGTCATGGTGGGACCGTCTCCTATACTTATTATGGAATGCTTTCCGTCGCATATGTTTTCTGAATTAAAGTTTTCTCCTTTGTAGAATGAACATAATCTTTGGACTATACAGTAATGTTAATGGTCTATTAACAAACAGACGATCTTGGGTGGAGATTCTGGTATTTGCGTATGTGCGTGCATGTAGATGAAGATGAGAAGAAATGTTAAAGTATTTTCAATTTTCGGCCGTAAGGTAAGTAGGTTTCTAGCACATGGTTTTTGCTGGATTTATCAAGCAAATGTAAGGAAACCTTTTCTCTAACAGAATTATGAGAGTTCCTCCAGTCTTCCAACGCCATAAACTAACATTGATTACGGACCACACTGTTCCTTGGCAACTAGGTATAGAATAAGAAAGACTGCCTGACTAATTTTAATGAATCAGAAACAAGGAGCTAGTGTCTTAAGAAATAAGGAAAGAATAAATAAAATTCCTCCAGTAGCTTAACCTTGCATGTAGACAACAACCCACAGTACGAGCTATTACTGTACAGGAAGGGCTTTCAATACTGCTTTTATAATCCACTCAAATGCAATATGACTTAGTTATGGACAAATAAAAACATGTTCAGCACAATTTTAAAGACTTGGTTTATTTTTTCAACTGTCCAATTTTCTCCTACTTTCCCAATTTGTATTAATCAGAATATGTAGAACCATGTAGCATCAGTACTGAGCTTTCACTTTAATGTTCAAGTGTCCATCTGAAGAACAGACTCACCTTTCTTCCTTCCCTATCTCCTATCCTATCATTTGCTCCAGCACCAGGCTTTGCCCATAGCCTCACCGTGATTAAGCGCACCCGCCACTGACCATTCAATGACCCTGTAGATTTATATTTGAGCGTTTATGTAAATGCTTACTCATACACAGCAGCAGTTTGAAAACCTTATTATCTAGGCATGTAATATTTGCACAACGTAAATTGGATACATTTCTTTATGTGGGTGGTAACATAGCATTAAAATAGGATCATTGTGTCTCTTAATCATAGCCTAATTCCATATAGATTTAGCTTTCCTTTTTAAAGAAAAAAACATCCAAAACTACACAATTTTCATGAGCTTCGTATTTAATAATGATAAATGAATATTTGCTCAGACAGTGGGCCGGGAGGCGAATATCACCAACGGATAAAACATGGGTGGTGTGTCCCTCCTTAAAGTACAAAAATCTTTTTGCAATCCTTTTGGATTTACGGTTGCCTTTGCAGAAAAGCAAAAAACAAAAGCCCATGTTTAATAGCGCAAAACACTCTAATTTCCATTCCATCCATTCCATCTTCTCATTGGACGTAGAAGACAAGACCTCATTTAGAGTAATTTTTTAACAAAATGTTTAGATTTGTCCATTTTGGCTTTTTGCCCAAGGAAAGTGCACCTGACGATAATGCTTCCACAGCGAAAATCCAGATGTGGACACCTTGCCTATACAACTGTCGGGGTGCCAGGGTGGGGCGACCCGGAAACATTCCCTAGATACTTGGATCCAAAATATGTTTGGAGTGAACACCTATCACCCCTGTTCACCATCGAGACGGCCCACAGAGTCCCCACGAGGCCGCTCATCCGCTGGTACAGACCGAGACCCTGGTGGCTAAACTCATCAACGCAAACAGATAGGGACACACCATCTTGAAACTGGCCAGGAATAACGGCCCCACTAAACGGACTGAAAATTCTGGAACATCATGATAATTCCATATTATCGATGGACTTACCGAAAAGGAGGGCTACCTTTCTTCTCAGAGTCAAGCACTACTCAGAGTCCTCAAACTCCCATACTCAGATGGTTATACCCCGCAAACTAAGAATACAACACACAATGGCCCCAATTTTTCGAGTCACTCCTCCAACAAAGGCCACAAGGTGGATGTACTCACCCTTCGGCCCATCAGGAAACCCTGAACTATACCTCTCTACTACTAGGTCCTAAAACCCTTCGGGCCAAAGACTTAGGTATCTCTCTCAAACTAGAGCCTCCCTCGGCCCTCACCCCAAAAGGCACCTAGTCAACAATCTTAGTGCATCTCTATCCTCAGACCACACCACCAAACAACTACTAATGGAGAATGAACTCTATATAATAGTTCCTGTACACAAACTAAACCAATACCAACTCTCCTGGAAGAACAATTGTCTGCAATGGTCACAAGAATCCATACCATTCTTCCAGCCATACTAACTGGACTAACGATTACCTGCGGCAATACAGCGAAATAAACAAATATTCGGATTACAATATAACTCAGCGCGCAAACCAAAACCTTCTCTGGATCCAAATACAAATACATCTAAAACTCTCCAGGGACATAACTCTTTCCCGTCCCAAAAGCAGAAATGGACCCACTCCATAAACTTCTTAAATTTGTAATAACAACATTTCTATAAGTAAATAGCATGGCCTCCCAACCTAAAGAATTATAGCCCAACTCATAACTACAATCAAGCATCCCACATATAATAGTATAACTTACAGTTAGCTTTGCCCCTCCCCCCTTGCCCCCCCCCCCCCCCCCTGTTTGTGCCCAGCGTTAGAATGCTCAACCCCCCCACAACACTGTTACCTGAGGTATTCAATATCTAGGTGAGCCATGTTAATAGTGACCCTCAGCTCACTATACTTTTTGTTACAAAGTTTATAATGAACGTTTTCATTTGTTTTTTTCTTTTAATCTTATTGGCAGCGCCTTGTCATCCGGTCCAACAACCTCCAGGGGTCTACAAGTGGGCCCCGACTCTTTAGCACCCATACACCCCACAGACCATGGTGAACCAACCACACTCTCAAACTATCTCCTGGATTTACGAGGCCCCAACCACAAAATCAAGCGCATACCGGTATAATACATTCCTTATCAAATAGTCTGCCCATCAGGAAACACCCCTAGTAAAACCTACTACTAAATAACTCCGAGACATGGTGGGCTGGGCAGCTTCACGTGTATGTTCCGCTTACTCCAGAGGATCTCTATTTTACTAAGGAAATGCTCTGCAAACACCATACAATTCTCCAATTAAATGGTAGATCATATACTAGCAACTTGAATCGAAACTACAACAGTACTAGTCACTGGTATATAAACCCCTTTGTTTATAAAGTATGCCAGTGTGCAGATAATATGATATTGTATGGGGCCTAGGAATGTGCATTGATTATCCTTTCTATGTTTGTATAAATGTTTGACCAGATCAGTAGCACTTCCGCTAAATGTAGTTGTAAATTAGCTCAATGTACCATTTAGGTAGTTAAAATATAGGTTGCAATGTACCAGTTAGGTAGTTTAGGTATAGGGCACAATGTACCATTTACAGTAGGTAGGTCAAATGTAGGTTGTAATGTACCGGTTAGGGTTTTTAGGTATAGGACACAATTTACCATTTAGATAGTTAAAATATAGGTTGCAATGTACCTGTTAGATAGTTTAGTTATAGGGCAAACTGTACCAGTTAGATCAGTCTTTCCAGGCATGAAAAGATTTGAATGCTAGCTGCATTGGCATTTTTACCATTTTGTGTAGTTTATACATATTTGTTGATGTGCATTATGATGCCTTTGTAGTAAATGTTTACAGTTGGTTAATGTTGGATACTACAGCAATCCATTTTTGGTGTCTGGAAATGAAAGAGCTGATCTGTAGCCGTCTGAGTAAAGTGAAAACATTTTCAAAACACTGTACACATAAACAGGTTAGGTATTCCCATCCCCTAGAGGACATCAATAAAGTACCGCAGTCGCTCACCATATCATGACTTCTGTAATCTTTTCCTGATAGCATTAAGAAATAGTTCCAAGCCAGTAAGAGCAACAATGCCAAGGGGATCATGTACAATTCGAAATTCCAAACCACTAGCAGAAAGATCTGAAAAACAAATACATACAGATTTATACTCTTTATTAATCAAACAAGCCAACATTATTTTTAAAATATAGAATGCAGTTTTTGATTCACTGTAAAATTTTGTAAGATTTTCTGCAGTATGAATAACACACAGAAACATAGCCACATACTCAGGGTGATGCCCAAAAAGCAGCTATCGCTCTGCAGTTCTATCCCACCTCCCATGCATTAAAGCTTAAGTGTCTCTCGGCTCATTGCGATCTTATCTTATAATTTGTATGACTTAACACTAGCGATAAGCTGGCAGTGTGATAAATATTTTTAAGGTGCAGCCATAGCAAAACCTGCCCCAAAGCCATGCTAAATAATAAAGAGCTTCTGTGATCTATGTATCTTTAGATGGTTAACCATAAAGTATAGCAGAACGAGGAAGAAAATCAGACAACTTTCCAAACAATACATTTCTACATCTAAGCAAAAGTGCAACGTTTTAAGTGAAAACAAAGTATTGTGATTGTAGAAATTCACTGTGACACATAGACACAGACAGTAAGGGCTAGGTAGTTTTAGGCTGTTTTAAAGTTACATACAGAGTGATGATATATCGGCCATTTTTGGGGCAAAATTAGTGTAAAACCCACGCTCTCTGATGTACTAGGTTAGCATGGATTTTTCACTAATTTTTTTAAACTTGCTGGATCATTTCCAAACCTTTTTGGAAATAGTGGAACATAGCCTATGTAGAAAAGGCTAAGTTAAGATTTGCACAACAATTTTCCGCAAATCTTACCGCCTGCAGGGACGATGCAGAAACAAAAAAGTTACATCTTACCTGACCGGGATCCTGCAATGATATATTTGCATATTATACAAATACTAATCAGTTTAACAGAAAACCAGTACAAAACTTTATATAACACAGAGGTTCTTGGTATGAATTGACTTGTAGATTCTTTATGATGTTTATCTATGTATTATCTATCTATATGTCTTTTTAATTGATCTATTTGGAGAGAGTGTGAATGTTTTGAAGACAATTATCAATAGGGCAGAAGTAATTAGCTTAATACTGGAACCATGCATATTCCAGGTTTAATATGGGAAAATAAAACAACTTCATAGAAGGGCTACTGTAACAGTGCACACAGGACTCCAACATGGTTAAAAATCCTTCAGATCCCCACAGTAAATATAACAGGTGGAAAATATAATCACAATAGTGAGCACCCTTCCATGTGTCCACCTTTTCTTTAACAGGGGCAATGACGGCTGAAGAAAATTAATACTACTACTACTGCTACTAATAATAATAATTTGCACTATTTTTGGTATCCACTGCATACTTCCTTAAGTCTACATCTTATTGGGATTTGTTTTTCTTTGTGTTGTATTTTCCAAGAAAAAAATAAAGGCTTTTCTAAACTTCATGGAGGGATGTTTTGAATTCATGAGATTTCTTGCTGGGCTGAAGAGAGGACTAAAGCTGGGTACACACTGAACGATAAAGCCCCGATACCATCGGATCCGACGGTATTGGGGCTTTATCGTTATGTGTGTACATTCGTTTCCCGAACGAGTGCGGGCTGGCGAACGATCGGGTCGGCCGAATGCTCGTTTGGGAAAGGCCGAAAATGTCCATCGGCCGCTCTAGACTCCCTATAGAGGAGTCTAGCGCGGCCGATGGAAACACACATTCCTGAGCGTTCTCCTTATGAAGTTCATAGGGAGAACGCTTGGGACTGTGTGTATGCCGATCGTTGAAAGATGGCAGACAGGATCTTGCAGATTCTGTCTGTCATCTTTCAGAAATCTGGACTGTGTGTACCTAGCTTAACCTAGTGATATGTCCACCCAAGAGCAATGAACATAGTACAGCAAAAGGGTTGTTTGGTAACCGTTTGTTTAGTAAACTGAAAAAAGTTTATGGCATGTTAATTATCTAGACAGACAGTGGCACCTTTTTATGACCTCTTTCAGGAAACAATAGTAATGTAAAAGTATTGTATAGCTACTTACATAGAAATATGGAGAAATGTTTTAAGGTGAGCTTGACATTTCGTTTGGGACTATTTCATCTTAAACCAGACAAAATGTAAAGTAAAGCATTCAGGAATGTAAAAATACTCCTAATGTTTGCATAATTATGCAGTTTTGTCTTTAAGTATACTGATGATCTCAAATGTATATATGTGTACTTATTATAATTTCCCCTACTTACATACTTGCTATATTATATTCTTTTACTATACAAGATAAAAAAAATTCACGTATCACCCTTGAGACAACTGTACTTTTACTTCACTAGTAGAATTATTGATAGCAGAGAAGCACTAATGTGCGAGGAATTACAATGAGTTCAAGGCGCATTCAAGAACAGTTCAACCTATTTATATTACTGATTAACACTGAATCATTATTTAATACCAAAGACCTTCATCTCGCTGGTGTAGCAATGTCAGATGAACTGGTGGATGATGCAAATGTCAAGCCTAGTACAGCACGCCTGAAGGTCCTCTGGTTGCAAATCAGAAGCGATTAAGAAAAATTCTAACACTGCAGCTAACAGTAAACACACACACGAAGAAATTGCTAGTGGAAAAGCTGCACAGAATAATAATGATCACAATGATCGCAGCATTTTAAATGTCGATCATCACACATTTCACTTCCCTATTATTCCAGTAGGGGAATTATATGCTGCTAGCTAGCAAAAAGACAAAATCCCAGTGGTAAATAATGATTAAACAATTACAGGACGACAAAAACAAGGTGAAAGTTAATATGATTAACATGAGAAACGTGGCAACATGTTTTTAGTCAGATGTAAAGAGAGAGATGGAGTCAATATTTCCAACCATTGAGTGTAACAAGATTACCGTATACTAAGACCCAATCTACTGCCAGGAAAGGAGAATCTTTGCTAGTGTACTAGTTAGTAACATGTATAAAAATAAAGTTGTGACTATATCTGGGGCGACCTGTGAATCTTATGCCAAACTCTCATATTTGGATCTAGCACTATAGGTAACGATACAATTATTCCTTAACTGGGCAAAGTGGAAAGGCATATTTAGGAACAGTCCTGTAATAGGTGTTTTAATCATTATTACTTGAAATGTGTCTGGCCAAAGATGACACATTTTATTGCTAACTGGTTTCTGTTAGATACAACACTTGCTCATCATAACACATTTTCCCAGGACAGTTCCCAGAATTCGTGTTATGCTGCATCATAATTGCATTTCAAAACACAAAAACACCAGACAAGGTCTAAGTATCCAACTGTGTGAGACAGCGGTCCTATTCTACATTAGACCTGAAGGTGAGGAAGTAGCCATACTTGTTACATAATGTTATTGGTAAACCCTGTGACATCAATGGTCATTAAATAATCCTGCAATAAAAAATGGACTGGATACACCAAGGTAAACCAGAACACAGACATCACTATGGCCACTGAAGTCATAAAAAGTGCACGGTAGGACACTAGGCAATTTGCGCCACAGTAAACCTTTTCCTGCCCTTACTGCAGTATTCTCCCACAATGTACTACTGTACATTTGCATTTTGAGGCTGGTGAATAGCAGTTTTGTATAAAAAAAATTCCTTACATTTCTAGTTCATTCTAAAACTGTGATGTCTAAGCCTGACACATGCAACATGTCTGAATTAGAATTTAAGGTGCTGAAATAGTAGTTGACCTTTCTACTTCCATGCATTAGGTTTGTTTTATGTTTTGCTTTCATTCACTAGTATAGGTCCACAGACTTACAGTATTACATGTTTATACTAAATACATAGCTCATCTCTCCTGCCACACAATACATACTGTCCCTGCTGTTATATAAAAAAAAAGAAGTCATTTTTAATTAGCAAATGTTCGTCCTAAATCAAAGCATCTTTGTCAAAGAATGGCAGACTATTATTTTACAGGTCAGTAACATTTAAAGGAGAACTAAACCAAATTTTTTTATACTCCAAAATCTGAAAACAACCCCCCTAGAAACACCAATAAGCTATAAAATCCCACTTCAGTGAATTGTATTAAAGTAAATGTAAGCCTGTTAAGAACTAGATGAAGTATCTGTGTGTATGTGCAGTGTCAGACCACACTTCCTGACCTCAGTCACATGCTTACTCGCTTTATCTGTCCCGTAAGAGGATTGGCTAGAGATTAATAATGGGTGTGACCAACTGTAACAAGTTTGTGCCATAGCTAAGGACCGAGCATGTGCAGAACATAATGGTCGTAGACCAAACTGTGTGATACTAGAATGCTGTGAAGTAAAACACAAACCTTATGTTATTTAGGTAAATTTCCCATCGCCCCTATCAAAATGAGAGGTAAAACAGATTACTGGTTTTATATCAAGGTGTTCTGCCTTCTCGTTCAGTGTTGTTCTATAGCTTTAGTTGCCCTTTAAGCAAACAAAGACGTAAATAAAGGTTGGTTAAACAGAGGTACCCAGAATTAATTTTTTTATTATCTGCCCATTTATTCTTATAGAACGACTGATCGTAGCTTGATCTGCCCCCTTCCATTAGTTGCAAAATGAATCATTTTGGTCAGAAATGATTCTAAACCAGAACTTTACTCACCAAAACCACAATCCACTGTTGGAAAGTACGCAGGGTGAGGAACTAAACCGTAGATACATGCGATAAATGGTGCACATTTATATTTATTAAGTGTCAGAAAAACCATAGATATACAAAAAGATCTAAAAATCACACAGCTAAAAAGTCCATAAATATATATAATACCGAAGCACCTGAGAGATTATAGGACACCTAGGGATACAAACGGAAATGCTTGTATACCGAAAATAAAACTTTCAGGTGTCCGAACATTGGTTATTAAGATGGTAGGAGAGGGGACAATAAGCCTCAAATCTGATGAAATGATGGACCCCAAGCTACGGGGAGGGTGATGTGCAAAACGAATACTTGCATGCGATATGGTGTAATAGCAGTTCAAACTGAAGTAAGTTCAAGTATGAAGTGATCTCACCCAAAAGCTATATATTGCTGAAAAGTCCATATCCTGTAAAGTAATCAAGGAACTAAACCGAACTGTCCTCGCCCCTGGGTTCACTTTAGATTTACTCACCAAAAGCTTCCTTCGGTGCTCCAATCCTAAAGTCCAATGAGGAGACCAATGAGGAGACTCTGAAAGAATTGCGGAACACGAACACGGAAGTGGGAGCGGAGCAGCAAAGGAAACTTAATATAATTAAATTTAGAGTTAGAAAGTAATCCCTAGGGTGAGGGCAGTGCCGTTTAGGGTCCTCACCCTGGGTACTACAGATGGCAGAAGCAGGGTCTAGGTGGGTATAATTGTCCTTTAAGTCTACACACTCAGCAACTAATAATAGAAATATTTTAGTGAATTTACAGTCTTTTTTTGCACATGCTTTAAAGGATAACTATAGTGTGTATAAGTAAGTTTTGTTTCAAGCACAGTTAAAATTAAAAGTACCTAGGGAAGGGAGGTAGGACTGGTACTGTATACCTCCCAATATCATTTTTTATGAGGAGCAGCAACACAAAGAAAGCTGCTTCTGCCAGGCTTCCTGCACTATTAATACATGAAGGCCCAGGGCCATAACCTGGCAGATAAAAACTGTAAGTGCTGTAGCTCCTAAACGAAACAATATTAGTAGGTGCTTGTGAAGGTTCTCATTCATCCAGGTCATGGTATATCTGTTGTATTCAATTAGATCAACTGGACTTGAAGTTTAGTTCTTGAAGACGTTTCGCTAGTTATCCGACTGGCTTTCTCAATTCAGAATGACTTGTACAAGAATCTTTGGCAATTATGTACCCTGGAAAATCCCAATTAGCATATCACAGCCAAGTGTTAAGGGCGTGATTGGATAGTGGCTAAGAGGTGTTATAGGAACGCCCAGAGTAAGGTGTCAAAACAGCATTGAACATGAAACACAAGAAAAGCGACATCATATATGCAGTGCAGTGCAGTGAAGAATGCTCTGATTTGTATGTGGGGGAGACCAAACAGCAACTGCATCAACGTATGGCCCAGCACAGAAGAGCCAATTCCTCGGGTCAGGACTCAGCCGTGTACCTGCATCTTAAGGATAAAGGACATACCTTTGAAGACTTTAATGTTAACATATTGGCAAAGGAACATGGCTGGTTCAAGAGAGGTGTTAAGGAGGCCATTTATGTGAAAATAAAGAAAACAAGTCTAAATAGAGGTGGGGGGGTTCCTATAACACCTCTTAGCTACTATCCAATCACGCCCTTAACACTTGGCTGTGATATGCTAATTGGGATTTTCCAGGGTACATAATTACCACAGATTCTTGTACAAGTCATTCTGAATTGAGAAAGCCAGTCGGATGACTAGCAAAACGTCTTCAAGAACTAAACCTCAAGTCCAGTTGATCTAATTGAATACAACAGATAATATTAGAAGGTGGGAATAATAAATCCTACCTCCCTGTCCCAGGTACTTTTTATTTATAAAAAGTACATTTTTATACTTTTACATTAATATATAACAAGCAGCCCAAAACAAAGCAATTTGTAATTAACACCTTGTGTCATTAATCAATGTAAAAGTTAGAGCTTAGCAGCCTGACTGATAACCAACTACAACCTCTAATTGACATGGCTGAATAAGTGTTTTAGTTTTTAATAAAGGTTGAGTTTCAAAAGCTGTCAGAGTATCAAGCTGACCAGGCTTTGAGGGGGTCTAACAGGAGCAGCAAATTTACTTGTCCTTTAGAAGACAGCTAGAGGGTTTGCTAGGAGTGCCTGAGGCATCAATGTAAAAGTGATAGGCAAGGTCAGACAAAAGCACAAAGCAAAACACCACCATTAACAAACATTAAGCAAATGTCATAGAAGAAACCAATCAACCACCAGCTCCAGAAGGCAAGCAAAGTAAGTACTTTGTACTTGTAAGCAGAGCCAGACAATTTAGCCTTTCAAACATTTAAATCTGGTTGTTGGGCGCAAATGTATGTGTTATTATAGCAATGAGCAAAAGTTGTATACAGGGTTCCAGCCTGGGCCACTGCACTATAAAAAACCTTTTACTTTCCGTAAATCTAGAATTCTATAAGAGGCAGGAAAAAGTATTCCTACCTTTTATTCTGCTTTTAGTCAGTGAGTGCTTATAGCTTTCCGTCTCCCTCTTACAAATACGGTATTTTTAATAGTCTGGTAAGCCATTTCCCTGCCTGACTTGTATTTGTAACAATTTTTTTCTTTGAACTCAGCCAGAGAGACTGAAATCTGCAACTGCTGCAAAACATTTAAAGCATTTTAAACTGAAAACACAATTAAGGTAAATTTACAGAGTGCCGCATTGTCTGTGCTGTGCTCTCTTAAGTAGTTATAACCCTTGGTTGTGGTGGCTGCGCAGGTATCGCAAGAGACACTCGCTCAGTCACCGCCTATTGCCCAGTGTCTGTGCGGATTGTTTTGTAGCTAGCTGGCGTTAAAATAGTTACCAACCTAACTAGATTGTAAGTTCTACAGGCCTTTCCTCTTGTGGCAAAGCTCTAGCACTTCTATTTATATAATTTATATATATATGTACTGAACTATTGATGTATTTTTCCCCTTGTGTGACTTCTGTATTTTATTACTGTACAGCACTGCGTCCCCATGTGGTGCTTTATAAATAAACTATACATACATACAAACATACATGGAGTGAGATTCACCCAGAGCCACACACTCACTGGTTAATTTTTTACCGAGAGATTTGCCCAGAGCATGTGCAGCTTTGGGTGAATTTACACGAATGTGAATTTTGCAATGTGTTCCTGTGCAATTGTGCATGCCTTTTACACCTGTGCTTGTGTTTCGGACAAATCCTTAGGTACTGAATGAAGACACTACCACTGAGTATAGTATATTATATAAAACGTAGCATTTATTAAGCTAATCCTAAAAACAGGTAACACAGCTCAGAAACACCTGATGTGTTTCGTGTCGGACACAGATACCTCATCCTAAATCACAACATATGTGATCCACGTCTAAAATGGTGATTGCATGCACTGTGATTTCATACAGGAATGTATGGTGAACGGCTATATTAGAAATCATTAGTGTGCACATCACAAATCACAATTGGATTGCAAAACACAGTGGGACTTAAATCTTACGGTATTATAGATTCAGAGAAAATTTGTTTTTAGGGTATAGTTACCCTTTATCTCTCTGAACACAAGTTATAATACGATTTAATAAGGATAATCATAAAAAACAAGACTATTTGGTACATAAAATGTCAGTTCTATACAGTTCTAAGATTACTGGTAGATTGTCCAACAGATGCATGGATTGGGCATGCGCATAGAAGACAGAGTCTGACAGGACCCGTTAGACTACACGGCGGGGGAGCGGGTGGGTAATTTACTTACCCTCTCTCCTGGCTCCTGATTGTTTTATTGAAGAATGGGATGTAAGACACAGCTCCTTTACCTCCCGTTCTTCAATAAAACTAAATGGAAAAAATTTGATATGATACTCATCAAAAAATATGAGCGGAGATACCCTTTAAGCACATATTCGATCCAAGTGAATAGAAGATCAGTCTTATTAAATAGGTAGTAACAGAGAGGGGATATCTTCATACAGGACACATGGTATGAACAGAATTTTAACATTTGGCCCATAACTCTATCTAAGAACAACTACATTTTGCATTTCTGAGAGTTGGGAGGTTTACCAATTGAAATCTATAGTTGAGAGTTGAGATAATGCATGCATTAAATGATCATTCACAATTACATGGGCAAGGATCCCCTGTGTAACACACTTAAAAAAAAATCATTTAAGTTGGAATACTGAACATCCCCCTCTTACTGCAAAGTACAATCTCTAGAAAAGAGAATATTATCCAAATGATTAACACCTTGCAGCTCAAGAAACAAAGGCTGCCCTTTCATACAGGCAGCTGTGGATCATTAGCTCTGGTGATGGCACCTATGTGATATGAATTTTTCTTTCTAATTAAGAGATGAGATTCTCTCTATAACTATCTATTCATTTAAACCTGGGAGGTGGAATTTCCATTTTACACAGAAAGGCTCTTTGCTCTTGATAACAATAAGTTATCCAGGTTGCTCTTTATCTCTGCCTATTCATTTCTACAACACAACTGCCTTTAATTTCACAATTTAATTTCATCTATAACAAGTAATGGATCTTTACTCTGAGGGTTACAGCATTTACAGCATTGTCATTGAGTAGTTCTATCATTCTGCTGCCATCTTTCTGGTTATTAAATATGTAGTAGATGTAACACATCCACATTCCATAGATGATAAAAACAAAGTCTAGGCTTCACAGAATTTAAATTAATCCCTTCTGTGTATTTCTCAAAACCCTTGTAATAGCTGGGACTCCTGTTTGTAATATCCTACAATGTTACAGCGACTATTATATTTTAGTTATTTTGTGTTTGTTTATATCTAATAGTTGGGCTTCTGTACTCTAACAGGAACTAAATGCCTTTCTGTTCAGCTACAAAAGGGCCCCATCCATATGCTTAGTATTAGCAGTCCTAAGGCTGCATGATACCCTATGGGATAATCACTACTGTTGGTCTGTGTTAGAAGCATTAGGGAGGGAAGGGGCAGAGATCCATAGCTGGAGCAGAGTAAGGTTGATTTTTATAGCCAATATTGAGCCAAAACTAGATGAAAGATGAAAGCAAGGGACAACTCATTATGGGATAATTAATCTATCCTGCATCTCTCTTCCCACATTTTGAGAGGTTATTCCTGTTTCTAAAAGTCTCCATGAAGGACGACTGCAGACAGATGTAGTTCTGCTCTCAGACAAGATACAATAAATAACTGTATATTCAGCATGTAACTTTTCTAACTAACAATGTGAGGCTTTTGTCTTACAGTTTCTGGGACTTGGACTTGGCATTGATTTGCCAGCACCTGCTGGGTTACAGTCAGCTTAGGTTCAAAAGCTAATGTGGCATTGTGCATTGCCTCATAAGCAGCAATCTTTTATAACTTGGGCAACATCCTTCAGTGATTAGTTCACTATGAAAAACATCTGGTATGATCTTACCTTGCCAGAAACCCGTTTTCTTTCAAATTAATCATACTTTATTATACGGTGACTCTTTGATGACACACACTCTGTTATTACACTATCAGGAATCCCTATGCAATGACTGGGATACTGATTACAGGAAGGCACCACACAAGGTTGTATAAAGTAAAGTTATATATACTTTCAAAAATGCAACAAGCTTACTTTACAGCTAATTGTTTTGTATTGTTAATATTCTGTTCCTGTTGTTCGTTAATTGAGCAGCTGAATATGTGGCTAAACTTTGGAGAGAAAAGAGTTTAAGATGGTATAAAGGAATGAGAGCCAACAAACAGTTATCAGTACTGGACATCCAGACACATGTATCTACTTTCCCTAACCTGAAAACATTGCTTGGCAATAATCCAGCACCTAGTTCAGTGCTATGGGGAGAGGAGGTGCAAGTGAGAGTTCCTATGCTGTGAAGCAGAACAGAGGACACGGTTATAAAAACTGGTAAGGCGGATCACCGAATGATGTTGCTACATGGTCGAACTCACGCTAGATTGTCACCCAACATTATTATTTGGGTTGAATATGCTGACAATTATCTACAATTATTTAGCATCTGCATTAGTATTTTCATTCACCAAATTACAAAAACTAAACTACAGTAGCTTGTATTGTGCGTAATGTGGCCGTCCAACTGAAACAGAACACTAAGGATTGTAAATGGTACACTCATCTATGTGGCAAAGAAGCCATATTTTTATGGTCTCCAAACTGTCTGTGTTTAATATAAAATAGATTATATCTCTAAATTGTTTTTATAATTTAATTAAAGTCAACCTGTCTGACCTTCAAAATAAATCTTCTGCTAGAAGCTCCACTCCTCACTGTGACTCCTAGCGCAGAGCTCCGCCTCCTCTGTGCCCCAACTATATCAGTACAGACTAACTCATTCTGCAACTAGAAATGGGCTTTGATTGGGCCAGCTGAGGGGCTGTGCATTAGAACAAGTGGGTATCCATACTAATAAGGGGCATGCCCCCTTTTCATCTACTTCCAATGAGAGAGGACACAAAAAATTCCAGCAAATTCATTTGAAATATCTGAAAGGTGAAAAAATCCTTACATATCTTTTAAGTTATACAATTGATTATAGATTGATTCTTAACTATAGAAAAAATGAAAAAATAATGAAAAATTAACTCTAAATTTCATAGAGGTCATAGTCATGGTGGTAACCATCTCCTATACTTAATTATGAATTGCTTCCTTCGCATATGTTTTCTGAATAAAGTTTTCTCCTTTGTAGAATGAAAATATCTATGGGACATATACAGTATGATTATGTCTATTAACACAGACGCAGCTTGGTTGGATATTCTGGTATGTGCGTATGTGCGTGCATGTAGATGAAGATGAGAAGAAATGTTAAAGTATTTTCAGCTGGTAAAGGTTAAGTAGGTTTCTAGCACATGGTTTTGATGGATTTATAAAGCAAATGTAAGGAAACATTTTCTAACAAATGTATGAAGAAGTCTCCACGCCTTAAGCTAACATTGATTACGGACCACACTGATTCCTTGGCAACTAAGGTATAGAAATAAGAAAGACTGCCTTGACTAATTTTATGGAAATCAGAAACAAGGAGCTAGTGCTTAAGAAATAAGGAAAGAATACAATAAAATCCTCCAGTAACTTAACCTTGCATGTAGACACCCACAGTACGAGCTATTACTGTAACAGGAAGGGCTTTCAATACTGCTTTATATCCACTCAAATGCAAATATGAATAGTGATGGAAGAAATAAAAACATGTTCAGACAATTTTAAAGACTTGGTTTATTTTTTTTCACTGTACAATTTCTACTACTTCCCAATTGTATTAATCAGAATAATGTAGAACCATGTAGCAGCAAGTACTGAGGCTTTTCACTTGAATGTCAAGGTCCATCTGAAGAACAGACTCACCTTTCTTCCCTATCTCCTATCCTATCATTTGCTCTCAGCACCAGGCTTTGCACCATAGCCTCACGCTGTGATTAAGAGGCACCAGCCACTGATCCAATTTCAAGTGACACTGATAGATTTATATTTGAGCGTTTATGTAAATGCTTAATCATACACAGGCAGCCGTTTGAAAACCTTATTATCTAGGCATGTAAATATTTGCACAAAGTAAATTGAATACATTTCTTAATGTGGGTGTAAAATAGCATTAAAATAGGATAATTGTGTCTCTATAATACATAGACTAATTCCAGTATAGATGCTTTCCTTATTTAGAAGAAAAAAACATAGAAAACTACAAATTTTCAATGAGCTTTCGTATTTAATAATGATAAATGAATATTATGCTCAGACAGTGGCCGGGAGCGAATATCACCAACTGAATAAACATGGGTGGTGTGTCCTCCGGGAAAGTAAAAAATCTTTGCAATTCCTTTTGATTTACTGTTGCATTTTGCAGAAAAGCAAAAAACAAAAGCCCATGTTTAATAGCGCAAAAACTCTAATTTCCATTCCATCTTCTCATTGGACGTAGAAGACAAGATCATTTAGAGTAATTTTAACAAAATGTTTAGATTTGTCCTTGGGCTTTTTTGCCCAAGGAAAGTGCACCTGACGATAATGCTTACACAGCGAAAATCCAGGAATGTGACACCTTGCCTATACAACTGGTCGGGGTGCCAGAGTGGGGCGACCCGGAAACCTTCCTAGATACTTGGATCAAAAATATGTTTGGAGTGAACAACCTATCACCCATGTTCACCATCGAGACGGCCCACAGAGTCCCCACGAGGCCTCTGCATCCCTGGTACAGACCGAGACCAATGGTGGCTAAACTCATCAACGCAAAAGATAGGGACACCATCTTGAAACTGGCCAGGAATAAAGGCACCCTACGGACTGAAAATTTGACAATCATGATAATTCCAGATTATTCGATGGACTTACAGAAAAGGAGGGCTACCTTTCTCAGAGTCAAGCAGCGACTCAGAGGCCTCAAACTCCCATACTCAGTGTTATACCCCGCAAAACTAAGAATACAACACAACAATGCCACCAAGTTTTTCGAGGACTCTCCAACAAAGGCCACAAGGTGGATGGACTCAACCTTCGGCCCATCAGGGAAACCCTGAACTATACCTACTACTAAGGTGCTAAACCCTTCGGGACAAAAGACTTAAGGTATCTCTCTCAAACTATACCCCCTCGGCCCTCACCCCAAAAGGCACCTAGTCAACAATATTAGTGCATCTCTATCCTAAGACCACACCACGCAACAACTACTAAATGGAGAATGAACTCTATATATAGTTCCTGTACACAAACTAAACCTAATAACCAACATCTCCTGGAAGAACAATTGTCTGCAATGGGTCACAAGAATCCATACCATATCTTCCAGCCATAACTAACTGGACTAAACGATACTGGCGGCAATACAGGCGAATAAACAAATTGGATTACAATAATAACCAGCAGCGCAAACCAAAACCTTCTCTGGATTACAAATACAAATCATCTAAAACTCTCCAGGGACAACTCTTCCCGGCTCCAAAGCAGAAATGGACCCACTCCATAAACTTCTATAAATTTTAATACAACATTTCTATAGAGTACAATTAGCATGGCCTCCCAACCCTAAAGAATAGCCCAACTCCATAACTACAATCAGCATCCACCACATATAATAGTATAACTTAAAGTTAGCTGTGCCCCCCCCCCCCCCCTGTTTGTGACCCAAGCGTTAGATTGCTCAACCCCCCCACAACACTGTTACCTGGAGGTATTAGATCTCTAGGTGAGCCATGTTAATAGTGACCTCAAGCTCACTATACTGTTTTGTTACAAAGTTTATAAATGTAACTGTTCATTGTTTTTCTTTTAATCTATTGCAGCGCCTGGTCAATCCGGGTCCACCCTCCAGGGTCTACAGAGTGGGCCCCGACTCTTTAGCACCCATACACCCCACAGAACATGGGTGAACCAACCACACCTCTCAAACTACTCTCCTGGATTGTACGAGGCCTCAACCACAAAATCAAGCGCATACAGGTATATACATTCCTTAATCAAATAGTCTGCCAGCAGGAAACACACCTAGTAAAACCTACTACTAAATTAACTCCGAGACCATGGGTGGGATGGGCAGCTCACAGTGTATGTTCCGCTTACTCCAGAGGAGTCTCTATTTTAATAAGGAAATTGCTCTGCCATACAATTCTCCAAGTAAATGGTAGATACATATACATAGCAACTGAAATCGAAAACAAAACAGTAATAGTCATTGGTATATACAACCCCCCCAGCGACAGGACTTGAAGTAATGAAATCCATAGCTCCTGAGGTGCATATTATATTGCATGGGGGATTTCAATGCAGTAATGTGCACAGGTAAAGACAGATTACAACCCACACAACACCCCTCTAATTCAAACACTCGAACAACCACCGTAGGAAGTACCCCCTTATCATCATTAATGCAGTCATGGGGATGGATAGATGCCTGGCGCCACAGATACACACCAAACACCCACAACCCAACAGGCATGGCTTCAAGCCCAGCGCATATATGACAACACACTCACTGAAAAGGCAAATCGGAAACACTTTTTTTATCCATCAAAACCATTTCCAACATGGGAATCACTCTGCAAAATTACTAACATTCTTAATCATAGACCATTTACAGACAAACACCGTAACAGAAATACAGAACTCACAAGGATCGCTGGTCCACACCAACACACAAATTCTTACTACATTCCACGAATTCTATTCCAAACTCTACACATCCGGACTAACATATAACCAACAAGACATAGCAAACTACTTAACTGACATACCTTTCCCCACTTTAACACCAGAACAAAAGGCACAATTAGACCAATACTTACAAGAGAAGAGATACTAAACGCACTTCAAGAAATACCTAATAACATGGCATCGGACGGTCTAACAACAGAAATATATAAACGCTACAGCGAACAAATAATTAACCCTCTATTCGATATGTACAATAATTCACACGACATAGGCTTCCTACCCCAATCTTTTTACAACGCCAATATAATAGTACTCCCCAAGCCTGGGAAAAACTCATATAGGCAAATATCCTTACTAACAGCTGACTACAAAATTTTAGCAAAGATCTTTGCAAAATGAGTACGAACAATCATAACTTCAATGATTCACCCAGACCAAATGGGATTTATGCCCAACAAATCTACAACTATAAATTTAAGGTGCACCATGATCCAAACCCAAATGAACCATGATAATTCAGGACAACGTATCATAGTCTCCGTTGACGCATTATCAAGAAGTACTCAAAACTTTTGGGCCAAACTTCACAAGATGGGTTCAAATACTATACACCGCCCCTAAAGCTCAAATCATAGTAAACAACAACACATCACCAACATTCCCACTGGGAAGAGGCACACGCCAGGGATGCACCCTCTCCTCATACTTGTTTGCACTAGCCATCGAGCCATTGGCGATTTTTCTACGTACCAACACCAATATAAGCCTTACCCTAGGAAACAACACAGAGATTCTCCCCCTCTGGGAGAATTTTGCCATGCGCAGAAGAGCCCTCCCCCCCTCCCTCTCATTTTGGTCTCCCTCCCCCTAGTTTAAAATCCCTTCCCCTTATGAATCCCCCAGCCCCAACCGCATTAGTATAATTTCAAAAAGTGCCCCGATAGTTACTTACCTTCCCTGTATCCTCCGGCGTTCTGTGCAGCCTCACAGCCAATCACAGACGCGTCTGCCAGTCCCGCCCCCTGCATGCAGTTCTATGCAAGCAGAGGGCCGGGATTGTGCGGTGAAGGAGAGAGGTAAGGTAAGTAACTATCGGGGCACTTTCTTGAAATTATACTAATGCGATTGGGGCTGGGGGAGATAGAACTTTCATATATAAAAAGTTTTTATAAAGGGTGGACATACCCTTTAATTAAAGGTCAGTTCACTGTCAAAGTGAACTCTGCTTTAACAACATTAAGTGAAGAATAGGAGGTAAAATAGCTATGTTTTACCTCCTGTTCTTCATTTTTACCAGGAGAAACGAGCGAACTTGCCTGCATCGCAATCCATCGCTGGAACCTCTGATAGTTAACGACTGCCTCCATATGTAAACTATAACAAATGTGCAAACACACTCTATAGTTTACATACAGAGAGAAGTGGTCGGGACCTGCCAGGAGCCAGCAGTGGATCGTACTGCAGGGTAAATTTGCTGGTCTCTCCTGGTACATTAAGTGAAGAACAGGAGGTAAGACAAAGCTACTTTACCTCCCGTTCTTCATTTAATGATTTTAAAGCAGCGTTCAATTTGACCGTGAACTAATCCTTTAAGGGCTGTGGTTCCTATCCAGTTGACATGCCTTAATAAAGATATAAAAGTGTGGCCATTTCTTTTGCATTTATTTGCTACTTGCGGGGCTGCAGCCCGCTTATCGTAACGCACTCCACAGTGGTAAACACCAGTAAACACCTCCCAAATAATTAATTTACTTAAATGACATGAAATTATCTTTTTCAAAAAACGATAATTATTTTAATGCAAAAAAAATAAAATATTTAGGACAGCTCTAAAGAGGAATATTGGACTAAGAAATAAAATACAAGCAATTTGCTCTTTTACACAAAATAAAAAGATCATATATTCACCACAGTTGGACTCTATATAATAAACCAAAGTGCTGCTAAGATGTTCAGGTCTAGAAGAACAGTCTAGAAGAACTTCAAAGGCTCTTACTTGGTAAAGAACATTGTGCTCCTTTCACTGCAAGAAACTGAAAACCTTTATGAATTTATATGATCACTCATCTTTTCACAGATGTAGCTGAAGAGTTTAACAGACAGGAAAGGTCTAAAGACCAAATGTCATTTTCTTTATCACAATCCAGACAGAATTGGAGCCTCCACTAACCGGATTGTGCATGAAGTCCAAGAGGAAAAAATATTCAGCAAAGAACCCGAAAATAAAAGGCAAAGACTGTGTTTTGAGATCCATAACATGTTACTCTAGGATTGAAAATGGGTGTTTTTTCTTTAGGTGTGTTTATTTGGCTGAAAATGATTTGCTGTATTGTAAATAAATACATTTTTAATGAAACCCCTAAACATTTGCATTGATCTTCTGGTAATTTAAATAATATTATACATATTATTCTAGAAGATGGACTGTAATAAGTATTTTATTACAATGGTTAGTACTGATGCCTTGCAGCGCTGAAGTCCTGAGTTCGAATTCCCCTTTGGGCACATCTACAAGGAGTTTGCATGTTCTCCCTGTGCTTGCGTGGGTTTCCTCCGGGCACTCCGGTTTCCCCCACAACCATAAAGACATACTGATAGGTTGTATGTGTCAAACAAATGTAATTGGATTGTAAGCTCTTTGGGCAAGGCATGTTGTGAATATATACATGTAATTGTTAAGCGCTATGGAAGATGTTGGCGCTATATAAATCCACAATAAAACATGATGAGATTAGGGCATACACATCCGCACTCCCATTACTCCATTACATTGAAGGGGCTGCAACACTAGTAGAATTTAGCATTTCTGGGTCTGAGAGAGGGAAAATCCTTTGGTTTTTATGCCATAACAAATAAGGTCCTGTTTTGCCCTCTAAGGCTAGCAACACAGGCCTGTTGGTAGATAAGAAATATGTACCCAACCATAAGATCTTTTGGATCTATTTTTCAGCTAAAAATAGCAGTTTCAGTGTCAGTAATTCCAGGGGATACTTTTTCCTGACTGGGAAGTTAGTTTGTCCAAAATATTGTGTGTACTTAGTCCACTGATGAGCATCCTGCAACTTTTCAGGTGTCTGCAAACGTCCAGCATTCACTGGCTGCATATTCCCTAGTCTAACAAAAAAAACGATTTTCAGAAACACTAGTAAATGGAAATTATGACAGCAATTTTTGAATCAGTGCAAATATTTAAAAATATTATAAATTATAAAATTCCTAAATTATAAAAAAATTTTTTATAAAAAAAGTAGTAACATACAGTATTTTCTGTTCACTAGCTATTAAATATACCATTAAATTGCCCTTTCTTTCATCTAAGCCTGAGCACTCCAACATCCCCATTACATTCTGCCTGTTTTATACTTATGGTAATGATTACTTCATAATGAAATGTTAATAAGAACACTGCCAATTAATAAGCTCCAAAAAAAAAAGTTTACAGCTTCTGGTGTCTTAATCTATGTCAGTCAACTTGACTTTTCCAACTAAGCACATAGAAAAATAAAGAAAAAAATCAAGGCATGTCCTTTATACAGGGTGGGTGCACTATGACAGAGCTGTCACAAAGAAGAAAGCTTGCCTGCCACAGAGTCAAGAGCTTGTTTTGCTTTTTATTTTTTCGTAGAATTTTTTGAGGCATACACCTTATAACTTCCCCTGACATTTCAAATTACTTTATGGAAGTCAGAGATAAAAGTGTTATCAATTTGCTTTGTGAATACTGACATTTAAAGAAATTTAAATCTGGAATCCTCTGATCACAATCATTAAAGAAGCAACAGCTGAATTGCTGATGTAACATCGTGCCATATTTGCTTTTTTCACCTTCTGAGCAAAGAATCTGCTCTTCTGTAACCTCAAATAAAAGCTTAACTCTGTACATCTTTAGCAGCGTTCATACCCTGCTGTATTTCCGTTCATAATGCTAGTTACAGTGCAGAAATAAGTATATCCAATGAAACGCTATGGAGAATGGCTACTGGTATGATCTTCAGCCAAGCAAGAAAGAAAAGAAAATCTTATGTAACAATGTATAGTGTAACAAACCCTTTAAAATACATTAGTGTCTGGATCAAACAAATGCTTAAGGATGAAATAGAGCCATTAGGTTCAATGAATCCTATCCAATTTTAGTAGTGCACTTCCCCGCATACGAGTATAGAATTGTACTGAAATGACCCACCTCTTTGTCTTTGTAACACTGCTTGGAAGATCATTCCATACATTAATTATGTTCAAAATAGAAAAGTTGTCCAGATAATGTCGGTACTCAATTTACTTTCAATTACTTTTTAATTAAGGACAATTCAATGTTGGGAACAGTCAAAATCTTGCCAATTTTTTGTTGTTGTTGGGTTGTTGTTTTTTAAACTAAAGGAAAAGTGAAAATAAAGAATCCTTGTTTACAACCAACTGAAAGGACAGGTCGTATATCTCAGATGTTGTAGATGTGCATCTGTTCTAAACCGTCACTTGAACAAACTTAACACTTAACACCTCCAAAACTGTGAACTGGTAAAGAGATACTGTCATCTAACAAGATGTTCTGCATTTGCACAAAAGTATTTGAATGGTATAAATTAAATGGTAACTCCCTGCCCATGAAAGCAATCCCTCTACAGAGTGGACTAACGAATAGCAAGGGTGGCACTCCAAATAGTAACTTTATTAATACAGACCACACGACATCTCACAACGTTTCGGGGGGTAAGTGCCCCTTCCTCAGGTGAGGAAGGGGGCACTTACCCCCGAAACGTTGTGAGATGTCGTGTGGTCTGTATTAATAGTTACAATTTGGAGTGCCACCCTTGCTATCTGTTGTTCCTGTATTAAATATCCATTAAAGGGCATGTCCACCCCAAAATTTAACTTTTGATATGTGGTAGGGCATGCTCCCCACCCCAACCGCATTAATATAATTGTTAGAAAGTCCCCCGATTCTTACTTACCTGCCCTCTCTCTCCGCTGCAGTGTTCAGGCCCTCTGCTTGCATGGAATTGAAAGCAGGGGGCGGGACCGGCAGCCACGTCCGTGATTGGCTGAGAGGCAGGGAGGGCTGCACTGAGCATGCCTCAACCTTGATGAGGTTGAGGAAGTCTCAGGCACAGCATGAGTCACACACTGCTCCTACCACAGCAGTTTCCTGGACTTGGAGGGGCACAGCAGGGGAACTATTTTGAGCAGGAATGTAAGGTAAGGATTGTTTAAACTACTTGATGTGGCCAGTAAGGGGTTAAATTTTAGTTTTGGGGGTGGACATGCCCTTTAAGGGTTGGATTATTTGGAGGAGTGAGCACCCATACTTGGTGCAAGTGCAGAGGACTCTTGTATTATTCTGTGGACTATCTCCTCCTACAGAGTGGACCCCTCACTCAGCCAAAGGGAGAGCACCTCCCACTCTATATAAATCTAAGAAAAGGGGATAATAATATGAAATGTGGAAAGGAAGGAATGTGCAAAATATCCATTGATTAGCCATACAAGTGATTTAAACAATACTACATTCAGAAAGTGTCTAGTGTTTTCAATGATGATAAATCCATTGACCAGACTCATATTATTATAACTTTAAGAAAAAGTCCAAACTAGCCAGGCCACACTTAATTTGGTAAGGACACACTCTCTCAGGAAATCTTCATTTAGATTGCTACGATCAGAGATCCGAATAATGGTTGGTAGCAGATTATTTAATTTGGCTTGAATTTCTTCTTTTTTCTTATCAATTTGGTACAGATATGCAGAAGAATGTAGAGAAGGAAGTGTGCTATCATCTAACTATGGAACAAATGTAATCTTTTCAATTATCAAATGTTATGTTGTTACATGTAATTAAAGCCCATCAGCCACTCTCTTGATTTTTTTAAATATAACTTCACCTGTTTCACAGATGTGGTCAAGGCTGACCACCTTGCTTAATTCCTGTGTCACAGGATTATTCATTATTAATGATTTTTTTCGCCCATTCATATGGAATTAGTATGAAAAGCCAATTCAATTTACCTGTCTGTGGGCTTCCTAATTGTATTATAGCATATGGGGTCTTCCTGCCCATGATATTTCACAGATTATCGTAAGTAATATCCACTGAATTACTTTTCCATAAGAATGATTGGTTCATAGCATTCACAGAAAGCTTTACCAAATTTACCAAAGCTATTTTTGAATGATAATTTCTGTGAGTACAGAAATGCCGGATCACTAAATGCTGTCGCTGAGGCATTGATCCTTCCCCTTCCCATCTCTATAGAAATAATGAATTCCTGTTAATTCTTAGATAAATACCATCCTATCAAATGCTATCTGTAGCTTACACCAGTTTTGGTTAGACTGAGGTTTATCAGCATTTTACTATATATTACACATTCATTATTTACTCTGTTTTTAAGAAGACTCTATGATGAAAAATCGTTCCACAGTACAATATTATCAACTTTGCAGTGCACTGTAGGTATGGCATTTACTGAGGTTTGAGCAGTATTAAAGTACCAAAAAGTATTATTATTGAATATGGCCAAAACCATTATGGTCTCATATGAACTCAAAACCTTTTCTCACATTAAAACTGTTTCTCATGATGTGTGACAATCTTTAGGGATTTTTCTTTCAGAGTAATTTCTTCTCCTCTGCCACCCTCCCAATCCCATCCAAGTCAATTTAATGAAGTGCTCTTAATATGGTGCATCTTTTCTCAATTCTCATTCTATAATAACACTGTCTCTCTTTTACAATGACTGCTGATGTCTCACTCTGTGTCTTCTCTCACAGATCTCACTTATGTTTTTGAATTTTAAAGAATTAAAGGGCATCTATAGTGGGAAAATTAACTTTTTTTTTCTTTCTTTCCATGTGTTCTATAATTCCCTACAACCCCCAAAGTGTCTTCAATTTTTTCAGATTCACAGATTCTGTCCTGAGATACACCAGTTAGAAGAATACGTGATTGCATTCCTCTACTCCTACTTGGACTGTCAATCAAATCCCTGTGACGTGATCCCCCCTCACTGCTCTGTAATAAACATAGAGATAACAGCATTAGCAGGGGGAGAGAGATAGCTTTGATGGTAGATATAAGGCTGCACTTGACCCCCCTTCTTAATAGCTTTCACTGATTGATGATGTCACAAAGTGAGAGATCGAAACTGTACTGTTCTCCTTCTTCTTCCGTGTCTCCAGGGCAGCTTGCTTTCTATTGGCCACTGTGCGTGGGTGTGTTTTTCAGGATGTTGAACTTTTAAAGGGCATGTCAACCCCCAAAACTAAACCCCCCCCCCCACTAATGGCCCCACCATGTAGTGTAATAAAATCCTAACCTCACTCCCAGCTCCATATGGTTGGTTCTCCTGTAGTCCCCCCCCCCAAAGTCCCAAAAACTGCCCACCAGGAGGATAGCAGAGTCCATATAGGACTCTGCCTCCTGTCTTGCCTCCGGGACAGGTTTGGCATGCGTACTGCAGCCCTTCTCCCCCTCCCTCTCATTTTGCGATCCCTCCCCCTACCATAAAACCCCTTGCCCATATCATAGTATATGTTCCCCCAGCCCCAACCGCTAAAAGATAATTTTAAAGAAAGACCCCCGAACTCTACTTGCCTTCCCTCTTCCCCTGGCATTCTGAGAAGCCGGCAGCCGCGTCCGTGATTGGCTGCCTCTCAGCCATACGGACGCGGCAGCCGGTCCCGCCCCCTGCTTGCAGTGTCTTGCAAGCAGAAGGCCGGGCGTCGAAGGAGAGAGGAAAGGTAAGTAAACATCGGGGCACTTTATTAATTTTTTTTATAGCGGTTGGGGCTGGGGGGGAGATATACTATGATATGGGGGAATTTTTTTATAAGGGTGGACATGCCCTTTAACTCCTACTGCACATATAAGCTTGTCGGCAAGTCGTAGTTGGAGACATGGAGGGGGAACAGAGGGGAGGGGGAAGGGGGAGTGCTGCACACAGATCTGACACCATGGTTAAACAAAGTCACTGACAGAGATAGGATGAAGGCAGCACAGAGTACATGAATTTAACTTTGCAAAGGGGCAATGTTTTTTTTCACTATAGATGCCCTTTAACTTTTCTGGACAGAATGTTAGAATCTTGACAAATCTTTTTTTTTCAACCAAGATTTTGTAATGAGGATCACTCTTAATATGTATAGAAAACATCCTACACCATCATATACCTTTGGAACAACCGAAAAGTTGTGCTATATCACTTATACTGTATATTGTATTACTTTATCTGTGATGTGTATATAAATTAGTTAATTTAGTTTGATTTGGTATTGTCCCATATGGTAGGTGTGGCAGCTAATAACTTAAAGATGTTTTCCTATAAATATAACAAAAGCAAATAGATGCAGGGGACCAGCCATTTATATGAATTAAATAATGCATTCTTCTTCCTTTCTTTGATTCCTCAATGAATTAAATGAAGCCGCAGATATTTTATTTTACAGTATATGTTTAATTTTTTTAAGGAAAAAGAGGTGCATTTGTGAGCTTTAAAAATTGCTTCCATTCCTAGAGATCCAGTATTTTATGTTACAGGTTTGCAATCTCTCTTATTAGAATTCTTCCACCGCTGTCATCAGTTCCTTCTCTTTCTGAGATTCTCTTTTTAAATGGATCATAACCTATGCCCTTAATATTTTGACCTTGTCAAGGATGGGCTGCATGTTTCATTAAGTTAAAAATAATTTAATATAAACTTGATATTACTGTCTCTGTCCATTAAGAAGGTAACTGTTTTGGTATTATATAATGGTCATGTTGTTTGTTTTGTTAAGCAGTTTGACGTGGTTTTGACAAGCACAAAGTGTCTTTATTTATACTCAATGTTCATTTTAGAGGTTGGCTTGTGTAAACATGGTGTTGGTATTTATACTTTAAATACAATTGGAATATATTGTTATACAAATGTCACCAAATACAGTTCTGCATATAGACAGTCCACATGCATATCCACTTTGGATGTATACAAAACATAGATGAACATTAAAAGTGGTCCCAGATAGCAGGGCCACTGTATAGAACCAGTGTATTTCTTAATTCAACAATACTAACGTTTACCTTGCCTACTACCTTCTCTGTGACTAATTATTAAATCCCATACAATTAGAACATACCCTAAACAATTCCAAAATGTAGAGTTCACATTCCCAGAGGACTATGGGAAGAAAGGAAGGGTCAACAGAAGGATTTTAAAATATAGTTAAGTTAGAAATACGTTATATCAGTACCAAGGGTTCACCTGAACAAAACTTTATTTTGTCTTCGAGAATAATAAACTGTATGTTAAAGTGCAACTATACAAAAATAATATATATTTTAATTCTAGCTGAGATTTTTTTGCTGTTCCCATTTTAACCTGTGGCCCCATTTAAAAAAAAATGATCCTCTGGACTAACCCACCCTCTCTCTCTCAACTGACAACATCCCTAACTAAACCCCAATGCAGGAGTTGTAGAAAGGAAATGGGCGTACATTGTAAGGGACCATCAGTGAGAAAGCCAGCACTGGAGCGTTTGCGGGTTAGACATACCTCCCATTCTTCAATTAAACCGGTTAAAGGTACGTTTTCTGTATAAGTGGAAATACCCTTAAGCAATCAAACTGGTCCCCAGCAGGTGTTAAAATTTGGCGCAAAAACAGCATAGACTTACAATTTTTGAAAAGTTACTCAAATGTCATGCAATTCCAAACAATGCATCACAAAACTGGGGTAAAACGTGTTGGGTGAGTTCTGTTACATTACATGATTAGGACTCTAGGTGATGACCCCCATAGAGAGGAGCACACAATTCTGATTGTGCTTTGACTATGGTTAAATAGGTCATAGAAAATCTAGGAAAGTGCTAGATCAACACTCTCTATAATCAAATAAGATTGAATAACTTCTGTACAAAAATACATTACCTAAGGTAATTAATTACCTTACATCCCTGTTAAATTAGTTTATAATCTCATAAAATGATCTATACATGTTTATAAACTCTCACAGACTGTAACTCTATTGTGAAGGAATATTTAATTGTAAAGCTCTGGGAGATATGTTCACGTTTAAACAAATATAGACATACTGTACATATAGATATTCCACCTTAAAACTGTATGAAACAATTCCTACAGAACAAATTTATAGGGAGTATTTAGTTTCTCCTTTAACACTAGCAGTGTCAGATCTAGCCGTTTTCCTTACCAACACACTTCAGAAATATAGCTATCTCCCTGTAGTCTCTTGTAGACTGCGCATTAATTTCTTTAACAATGGAAGCAAGAAACATATTAAAATGTTACTGCTCCACTTCACTGTTCACTTAAACATCAGCTTCAGCAACTAAAAGAGTCAGATCATCACTCACCGCAGGTCTGTGCAAATCCCTGTGCTACTTTAACCTCAGGCAAAAGCATTCTTAAAATATAATGTACAGAACGTTGTGTTAAACTGGATTTTTTTTTACCTGTTTGTTGCTCACTTAGATCCCTTAAGGACTAGTGGCAACGTAAAATTAAGAGACAAACCTTCAGCCTCCTAACGATTTCCAGTTACTGGAATTTATTCACAAATCTGTTATTCTTTCTAAAAGGTTGACAGTCTCACAGTTACTGCTACAGATAAAGAACTCTATAGCGACTGCTATAGGTTTTGGCAGCAATTTGTACATGAAAGGATAATAATAAGGATAATGAAGAGAGGGAGCATGTGGTTTACTCATTGCCAATGGACTCTTTGTTGCTTCATTCTCTCCTGGTGAGGTACACATAGATAATGGATGGTGATGAGGGAACAAATCTAGGTTAAATTAAAGGGCATCTCCTCTTTTGTTGCCCTGGCAATCGAACTTTAGCATCAAAATCAGAGCAGAAACTTCAATTAAAGGGTTCACCTTGGGAGACACCACGAAACGATGGGATTGTATGCGGATGACTATCTTAACCTCGACATCCGATAAGCCGCTCAAATCACTGGTCCAAATTCTGGAAACATTTGCACCCTACTCTGGCCTAAGGGTAAATTGGAGCAAACAGTCTATTACCGACTAGATGACTCGACTGCAAACTTCACTAATCTACCCTGCCCTATCCCACAGGTAAACCATTTCAAATACCTGGGAATCTATATCACAGCCTCCCCAACATACTTTTATAATTAATATTCAACCGCTTTTGGACATCGCAAAACAAGATCCTAGCGTGGAACAACTACCGTTTAACCTAATTGGCAGAATTAACCTTATCAAAATCAACCTTTTTCCCAAACTGCTGTATACCCTCCAACATAACCTAGCATGGGTTGCCTCAATATTTCTTTAAGAAGCTAAACTGTATGCTAACCTCCTTCATATGGAGTAACAAAGAGTCAGAACAAAGCTGTCAACCCTACAATCCCCCAAGATGTTGGAGGACTGGCACTGCCAAATCTATACCTATACTACATTGCAGGCCAACCAAATTCTTCAATCTTGGGTGGACCCAAAAACTATTCCCACAGGGTCCGAAAAGATGTTACAGAAATAACTATCTGATGATTACTACATTCCTAAAATTCCATATTATTGGCCGAGGCACAACGCTACATACCCTAGCTCTCAAAACCTGGAGATGGCAAATTCAATTATCGCCTACAAAGGAACTCCCCCCGAAACACCACTGTGGAACAAAATACATCCACATCTGGCGGCCTTCCAAGTAAAGACTGGCGACAGAAACAGATCATCACCATTGCCGACATAGTAAGAAGCAACGCAATAATCCCTTTTGGACACTGCATCAGGAGTACGACCTTGCCAAGACACTACCACATAAAAATCTGCAACTCAGACATTACCTAAAGACAGAATCACCATTTACCCAGACATTAAACTCACAAAGCACCCCTTGATCGCATCCTCCGGATTCAAGGCATGCAAGGGCTCATTTCAAACATATATACAAAATTAATTGATCGTCAACATTGAGCAAACTAAGACACTGCAACAAAATGGATAGCATGCCTTCCACAACTGACTGAAGATGCCTGGATGGAATTTGCAAACTCGCATACAGCAGTCACCCTCTGCCAACAACCGGTGATACAGTTCAATGCTGCACCAGACTACCTCTCACCTAAAAGGCACACCGCATCTCCCCCTGCAAAATGCATATGTGTCCAAAGTGTTTCCAGGATCAAGCTGACTTCTGGCACCTTATTTGGACCTGCCCCATGATGAGACTGTTTTGGCAACCAATTACTCTTTGTCTAACCAAGTGATATGTCTATTCCATTTGCAGGTGAGGTCTACTGCGAGTACTTGATGACTAACAATGGCCGAAATACCATAAAAGTTTCCTAACGGAGTCCCATTCTATGCCCGTAAAGCCATCATACTCAAATGGATGGCCCCTGACCCCCACGTTAACGCAATGGAAACTGCTAATCAATGTACCACCGCCGTACCTCAAAATTTTGTATCGTAAGAGAGGCTGCCCAAGTAAAATTCAAAAATCTGGAAAATATGGACAGATAGTCCCGATACCACCATTTAAGCTCTGTCGCTCTAGCTGGTGATGCCCCATTCTCCTCCTTACCCCTCCTTCCCGACTCCCATCTCCCTTTCCCCCTCTTCTAGAGATACCTCAGGACGAACAGATCACTAAAATGTTGCACTTTGTATATAGTTGTGACATACAAATTAATCTCTGTCAGATAACTTTCTTGGAAAATATATGACATACATTCTAATATGAACATTCAGTTACTGAATGATGAACACTGACAAAACACTACGATGTAAACTGTATATCAGTTTTATTTTTTAATAAACGAAGTAAAAAAAATAAAATAAGGCATCTATACTGAAAGAAAGGTGGAAACTGCTATTCATAAAGCCTTTACCTTGTACTTTAATAATGAAGATACAACCTCCACAAGGTGCACAATCGCACAAAGGTCATCATCAGTTGACAGACTTCTTCTTATCCTTACATATGTGCAACACATATGAGGAGGTAAGGTTGACTCAGGAGAAACTCAATTGTGCACTCGTGGAGGTGTAATTTTCATTATAGAGATGCAGTATGTTTTCCGTGCATTTTAGGGAATACGATCTGCCCAAAAAATCGTATACATCGTATGATCATATACACTCCTATAATAAATCGGATCACAGTGCAAACAGTGGCGCGCGAGAATCATGCTAGTGTGCCCTAGCCCATACAGGGGAAGTTCAGTGCAAATACATAGGCTTTTCAGAAAAAAGAACAGCATTTTTTCATCCTAATGACCTTAACCTGCCCATTCAGCATTTTGTCTTGTATCAATAAATGCAACCGAAATACTAACTTCCTATTTGCAGGACCCCTAAAAGACCGTTATGGTCTTGCCCTTGTCCCAGTAGCTGGTTGATTCAGTTGCTCAGTAGAGATCTGAGCATGTTTGACCCGTCCAACAGCCAATCAGTAGAAATTACTGTTGAACATTCCAAGGAAGTGGTGCATTCTGGGAAGAAGAAGGGCCATTAGAACTTAAATGTCACTCACTATGTCAAGAGCATGGAACAGCACAGGTGTATGAAATCAACTGATTTTTCAAAATGGGAGAGAATTGTAGAATAACTAAGAAGGCAGTACACAAACACAATTTAACACATATGAGTATTTCCACGGAATTGTCCCTTTAAACACACAAGTGAAGGTAGGAAAAGTAATTCTAAGTTCCTTTTTTAAAAATGTTTTTTAACATTGCTGGGAGTTCTAATCGTTACTAGAATTATGGGCAATATTATTTCACAATACTGCATTTTCAACGATTGGTAACCAAATCTACGACCGCAACCGTACTTTTACGAGAGCCCACGCTATCGGAACATTTTGTAAACACAGGTTTTTTTAATTTGGCCCTTTACTTTCTTAGATGATTAAAAGGCAACTTAAATTGAAAAAAAAGACTATATAAGATGTGTCCAGAAATTCTGTCTGGAAACATATTTTAAATAATGCTTTACAGCATCAGTTACCATGTCTTACATCTCATTCATTGTATGAAACATTTCATTTATCCTTCCTTTTACAAATGACAAATGAAGTTGATTGTGGAAGTCTGAACAATGAATTTCCTTCATCATTTAGTGCAAGGTTGGTATAATTTTCAACGCACATCTCCCTTTTGTTAAATAACACTGCAGTTAAGACTGTTGGACTAGACTTAAATCATCTGATCCTATACCCCCACTGACCCGATTATTATGAGTTATCATTAATCAGGTTTCCCAGCTTCAGGGGCTCTTGTTTCCTTTGTTCCTCTGACCACCATTTGTTCTCCGCCATTTTTACACCAAAGCATAATGTTTGATCCTTCTATAGACACTATTTTCTTTTCCTTCTTTTCCCTGCCCCTTTAGCACAGATGTGTCACACTTAAATATTGTCATCGGGATTACAGTAATCCTTGTTAAGGGCATGTCACCCCCAAAAACTATAATCCCCCCAACTACTGGCCCCACCATGTAGTGTAGTTTAATCCTTACCTCACATCCCAGCTCCATAGGGTTCTCCTGTAGTCCCCCCCCAAAGTCCCAAAAATGACTACCAGGAGGCTAGCAGAGTCCATATAGGACACTGCCTGCTAGCTGGCCTCAGGTAGATTTTTGCCATGCGTACTGCAGCCCTTCTCCTCCCCCCCTCCCTCCCCTCCCTCTCCCTCCCTCTCCTCCCTTCCTCCCTCCGTTCTACACTATCCCTCCCCTAGCTCAATTCCCCCTAATATTGTGCTCCCCCTGTCTCCCCCCCAACCGCATATTTTTTTTTTTGAAAGCTCCCCAACTCTTACTTACCTCTCCTCTTTCCTCCGGCGAAGTGAGCTGCCGGCAGCCGCGTCTGTGATTGGCTGCCACTCAGCCAATCACAGACGCGGCTGCCGGTCCCGCCCTCTGCTTGCATTTCCTTGCAAGCAGAGGGCCGGGAGCGCGGCGGAGGATCGAGGGGAGGTAAGTAGAGTTTGGGGGCTTTCTAAAAAAATAATTATAGCGGTTGGGGCTGGGAGCCAGGGGGACCATATATTAAAAATATTTTCAGGCTGGACATAGCCTTTAAATTATACATACTGTGTCTAAGGAAAAGAAGCAGAAATAATGAAAATAACTCATCAAGAGATGAAAGCCAATCGTAACCAAAAGTGGGTACACACAAACAACTTGTTCAACCCGGTCAGAGCAGTATCACTATTGATCACGACAAAAGTAGCAGCGCCAGACAGTTTTCTGGATGAAAAAAAAAACAAAACAGAAAAAACACCTCAATACACGAAATATCGGCCTGTTGGCCCAAAAATCTTTTGTGTGTACCGAGCTTAAATTAGAAGTAATTTTATGCTAAAAGACCACAAACTTTAAAATGGTTGTCCCCTCTTTATCTTTACTAGAAGTATAAAAAATGCTTTAAAGGGCAAGTCCAGCCACAAAATGACATTTTAGATATAGGTTCAGCATCCCCCTAAAACTAATTTTTGTATTTTTCATTTTTAAGAAAGATGCCCCTGAAGAGACTTCCTGACCCAATCCCAGACAAGTAATATGTGTTTCTAGTTAAACTTTTTAGTTAAACTGTAAATCGCAACTGGGATAAACTGTACATCTTTAATGTCACTAGGAGAGAGAGGGTTACAGCTAGTAAACCTTATACAGAGGGGAATATATGAGATGGGTGGATGTTGGATTTTGCATCGAAGGTTGAACTTGATGTTTGTATTTTTTAACCTAAATTAACTAAGTAACTAGGACTGGGACTTTCTCTACTGTAGGGAGTTTACACGGTTATGCACAACGATAATAAACCTCCAGTAAATAATGAGAATATCAATATGTCTACACAAGAACATATGATTACATAAAAAGAATGGCAATAATCATCATCTACCAAAATCCTATCTGTATCATCTACTATAATATATTTCATTTAAATAGCATGCAGATGATATGTGATGATGTCACACGCACCACACAGTCAGTGCACGTATGACGTCACTCGCGCGTGCACGGAACTCACAGCATTAGCTTTTGATCTCAACAAGCAGGAGAAAGCAGAGGAAATCTCAGAGGGGCGGAGAATACATTCAGCAAACCAGTAACAAGATGTCAGCAACTTTCAAGGCACAAAGCTAGGCTCTTTTTTTTAAACTTTTTTTTATTTCCCCCCCCCCTTTAAATCTGGAGTTTAGTTATAAATTGAAGATCTGCATAGAACTACATTCTACTAACTGTTGAATTGAGAATTATTTTACGAATTTAAGAACTATGAATCAGCAGATTCTATATTTTTTGCCAGTGGTGCTTTAATACAAAACAGGGGCAAATTAAGTGATTAATCTATGTCATTAGTTAGGAGCCTTGCACTTGATATAATCCTATGAAGCACGCATCAAAATGCTTTCTGTTTGAATAAGCTGATTTCATTTAAAGAGAGAACAAAGGTTCCACATGAGGAAAGAGAAAAGCCACACAGGTGCGCCCTGGCAGATTTCCACTGTTTTTATTGGCATTTCTCATTTCCCAATTGCTGCAATCTAAGATGGCTAAGATGAGTTCTGGTCTCCCACTCTGAGTCATTGCAAGACAGGTGTGGCTTTGTCCTTTCAGTTATGACACTGGCTGAAAAAAGCTCACCTTTCTGGCTTAGGGAACTTACACTTCAACATATCCCCCCTCTTGGCATGTTCAGCCACACTTCATAACAGAAATGTTCAGGCTCCGTTGCATCGAATGAATGCTGATGCCATGGGAAGGTTTTAGATTCGAATAATCTCTGAAAGGCACTCAGGGAACATAAAGGGCTTAGGAAAAGGTAGATTTCTAAAGAAACAAATATCTCTATAGTATAAAACCAAACTCGGACTCATTTTTTTCTGTGCTCAAACTAAGCACTACCAGAGGCCACACATAACTCTAGTGAAATGTTATCTCTCCCATTGTGAAAGATAAGGGTCCAAGCATACCACCCATTCAATGAGCTAAAAAGAATATTATCAAAGCACATAGTCAATTTCAGGATAAAGACAGATATTTGTAGAGATGGTGGGCACAGTTGCAGCTTTTGTTTGTAGGCCAAATTTGCACTGTGGAGAAAATCCCCAGAACATTCACAGTGTGACTTTGCTAACATTTCCAACAATTTTCTGTGCAAAATGGATTGGGACAGTCAACTGATGAACAATAATATACCAACTTTTATATTCGACTGAGAAAATAGTCCTCTTAAAGCCCATTTCAAATGGGCCAACACGACAACTTACTAATCCATTGTGATTGCTAAAATCGTTCAGGGGTGCCCTAAAATGGGTGGATATTTCATACTGAAAAGATTAGTGTTTTTGCTGGAAAATTATTTGGCTGCTAATTACACTGCAGGTCATTGCACAACCATGTAAGCTTAAAAAAATCTGTGCGATCGTCAGCGATTTAAGCAAAATCAGTCAAAATGCTCACATATTGCTCACAATCGGCCAGGGTGATTGATCAGACTTAAAAACTGACCTGTGTATGCCAGCCCTTTCTTATTACTTATTTACTATAATTAGAAACAGTTTTTTCAGTACAAAGTGAGACTGATTACGAAGCAGAAAACACAACTTGCACACAAAGTCCCTTCCTTTATTATCTTTAAAATAGTGTCCTCATTATACTCGCAAATTATCTCTAGTTAGCCTGACAGTCATTTCTCCACATCAAACTCTGACCATGTAAGATTATGAATGTCTGCTTTGAAGGCCAGAGAAACACTCACTATCTCACTGGTGGCTGCTAGAGTAACAGAGATGATGTTTCAGGGTACTGTGGATGAACCTTGTTAGGTTTTTTTTGCTCAAGGTCCTCAAAACAAATTAATCCTTTCCTTCCCTTCCTGCCTCAACAAACTTAATACAGACAGTAACCTGATACAGAAGCAAAAAAGTTTCTTTTAATCTTGCTTGTTCATGGATGTCAGCAGTAATATACAACAGGGAAGTCTTGATTTTGAGATAATGGTCTAAACTTTTGCTACAAGCCTTCAGCCATCCGAACTTACATTCTCTGTCTGCAATGGCACTTTGTAGTTTCCACTATTATTGCTTACATTTTTCTTGATAATTTATATACCATCTTTCCTACAGTCGAAAACAAAAACAAACAAAGGGTAAATAAATCGGAGTGGAAAAAGTTAATGTGGTTATGATAAAAAAGAAAAATACTGTGATTTCTATAATTGTCTCAGATGGTTCATGTTTCCAGCTTAAAGGTTTTCTGGCAACAACAATGTTTCTTTACTATAATAATCCCACTTTGTTTTCTACAGAGGCTTGAATAATACCTGGTAGACCGTATGTCGGTTCAGCAGTGCCCTAGGTCGCTCTCTTTGAAGCCCTATAACCAATCAGTTTTCTCTAGGCAACATCTGTTTGCTTAGTGTCTGGGGAGGATCAAAATGGGAATGTGTGTACATTCATTTTTATATACCTGTTCGTAATTTAATTAACAGTTATTTTGCCCAGAAAACCCTTGTTTATTTGATGTATTATCATTATGACTACTTGCTGTTTCTCATCCAGTAAAATGTGCACCATAGAATAAACAAGAATGAATTCAAGTGCTAACAAATGTCTTTATAAATGGTAGTCTGCTTAAGGTAGGCGATGTTTCCAATAAAGCAAATATTTAGTAATAACCATTTTTGTTTTACTTTGCAAAATAGTTATATATTTATTTTTTTAGCTATAAAAATGAATGTAATATCCCTTTAATAATTTAAAGTTTAGTAACAAAAGTGACATTACTGTATGCATGTGAAGGTTCTCATTCATCAGGTCATGGTAATACTGTTGTATTCAATTAGATCAACTGGACTTGAAGTTTAGTTCTTGAAGACGTTTCGCTAGTCATCCGACTGGCTTTTCAATTCAGAATGACTTGTTAGATCATTCTGAATTGAGAAAGCCAGTCGGATGACTAGCGAAATGTCTTCAGAACTAAACTTCAAGTCCGGTGATCTAATTGAATACAACAATATTCTGTATGCAATTCTGTTATTTGTGTGTTCCGTTCCCGGACCCTAAACTTAGTTCTCTGTATTCTAGAAACCACTATAGCTGGTACTCACAGAACTGATAAAAGGCTGCGTGTATGGCTGGGAAATGAACCTGTGCCAACAAACTACTGTCAATGGTCATCTAACCATTCTCTCATACAAAGTATAGGGAATGTGGTATCCAATATATAGCCAAAGACAAACAAATTCCAATGGATTCCCCAGACGAAAGCATCTCAACAATAGATTTTTCCATGTGTTTGCATCTTTTGATTTGTAAGGTGAACGTAGCTTAAAACCTTTTGGTTGGCCCAGGAGGGGAAATATTCTTCAATTTTTCCATGCTGATATTGCAAATGATGGACAGTGTTTCATTTAAAATCCTGCATATATATTTATTGTGATTTAAATAATATAAGGGCATGTTCACCCCCAAAACAATTCTCCCCACTGCTGGCCCCACTGTGCACTGTTTAAAAACCTTACCCTACCTCTCTGATCCAAATGGTTCTCCTGTAATGTCTGCCCAAATTCCTAGAAGTGAAGACTAGGAAGCTGACTGGGAGGGAAAAGGTTCTCTGGCCCCTTAGCTGTCCTGGGAGAGGTTTCTGGCTTGCTCACTGCAGCCCTTTCCCCCCTTCCTCCTGATCCTTATTTGATGACTGGTGCCCTGTGTAAAAACATATTTCTGTAGTGAGGCTATAGGGGACCCTATCTCCCACCCCCAACTGCTATATTTCATGTAAAAAAAAAAATCCGAACTGCGCTTACAGAGCCTTGTTCCCCCAGCGTTCTGCACTGCCGGCAGCCACACTGTGATTGGCCGCCTCTCAGCCAATCACGGACGCGGCTGCTGGTCCGGCCCCCTGCTTGCAGTTTCAGCAAACAGAGGGCGGGTCTGAAAGCCAGGGATGAGGCTCAGGAAGTACAATTGGGATTATTTTTTTCCCATCCAAAAATAGCGGTTGGGGGTGGGATAGGGTCTCCTACACTACAGAATTTTTTTTAGACATGCCCTTTAGGAGAATGAGAGGCCTGATGGATTCTAGTCAATTGTCCTCCCTGCATTTAGGTAGATTTATCAGGCAGGAGAAACAAATCCTAATTCTTACTACTCAGTAATAGAAGGGAAAACATCAATTGCAGGTAGCCCCTGGTAATGTATATATCAAAAGGAGAATAGGGGAGATGTAAAAGTGCTATGACACGAGATTCTGTAATGCAATACCAGGTGTCCAGTAATTACTGCATAGTTGGATCCTGTTAGGTAAGATTGAATCTGTTAAACCCCCATTTGATGCATTTTGTTTTGTCCTACGAAGTAGGTGTATTAAGACAAACCATTTGGAGATGGAGCAGACCATTAAATGACTGTAAAACCCATGCTAACCCCATACTACAGAGCATGGATTTTAAAGTCATTTGCCTGAAAACCAACAATATTACATCCCCCTGGAGGTTATTTCATTTGTAAATTATCATGTAAACTGAGCTGCCAACCTGTATCCCTACTGCAGACATAGAATGCTGGTTGTTGCCAAAAATCTGGAGAACATCCTAGGGTTAGAAGAACAAAACACTCAAACCTATTTCATGGTTATATATTTGTGAATTCCATTTCAGTACCGAATAGCAACCTCACAACCTGCCATGAAGTCACAAAAACCATTCTCAAAATTTTTAAATATTTGATGTGTTCAATGAAGCTGAATTGGGAAAAATGCGCATTCTATATTGGAAGATAATCACCAACATGGTTTCACAGTTTTGCACAGTACACATGTCCAAGTACTTCACAGATTGTACGCAGCTCTGGACAGCTAATTGTATGGTAAATGTGACAGCAAAGGAACTACATATAGAAACCTAATCCAATGACAGCCTCAGGGAACCCACATACCTGCAGCTACAGATGGTCTTATGTGCAGACTTCAGAAAATGTCATTCTTTCACTCTGTATCATGCGCAATCTGTAACTTTGTCAAATATCTATGAATATTAATGAACAAGAATTTTGATAGCATAACTTGTTTGGACCCCAGGCAAAGATTAAAGACATTTCACCCTTATCATTTAGCTGCTCCCTAGAAATTAATGGATTGTGCTTAGCCTAAGGTGGCATCATTTTACAGAAAGAGCTGCACGAAAAATAATCCGTCCTATAATAAATAGCCAACTCATATCAGCTACATATAAACAATATTAAAATGATACAGCAACACAAAAGCACTGGCGAAATCAAATATGTTTAGTAGCCACATACCGTACCAAAGATTTGTAAATGTTGCATTTACAAAGTTCAAGTTCATAATTCTGCCCTTCCAAAAGTATTAAAAACATTGCCGATTTCCTGTCATTGCAACGTACAGTATACCTTCCCACACAAAAATACATACAGGGCAGTTCCACCAAGAGTGCAAGGCTCAAGCTCTGGATCTAAACTCACCCTAACTGATGTTATAACAGTTAGCATGACTCCAATTCTACATTGCATAAATTAACTATGCAGCAGCAGCAGCTAATGCTACATAATGATAGCACCAAACTATTTCCTCACTTTATAGACAGCTAATGGCTAGTAGAGATGGATTAAAACTCAAACTCGAAAGCGAGTTAGAGACAACTATTCGAGTTCAAACATACGGGAGTAAATATCAAATTATCGAATCCCGCGAGTAATATGTCTATTATACCATACGTGTGTAAATATCGAATTATTGAATCCGCAATTAATATGTCTATTTTACCAATATGCGAGTAAATATCGAATTTATCAAATCCGCAAGTAAAATATCTATTATACCAATACGCGAGTAAATATCGAATATCAAATCCGCGAGTAACATGTCTATTATACCAAAAACGCGAGTAAATATCGAATTATTGAATCCGCAATTAAAATGTCTATATACCAATACGCGAGTAAATATCAAATTATTGAATCCGCAATTAAAATGTCTATTATACCAATAACTCGATTAAATATCGAATTATCAATCCGCAATTAAAATGTCTTTATCCAATACGCGAGTAAATATCAAATTATTGAAACCGCAATTAAAATGTCTATTATACCAATACGGGAGTAAATATCGAATTATCGAATCGCGAGTAACATGTGCTATTATACCAATACACGAGTAAATATCGATTATCGAATCCGCGAATAAAATGTCTATTATACCAATAGGCGAGTAAATATCGAATTATGGAATCTCAATTAAAATGTCTATCACAATACGCAAGTAAATATCGAATCCGCAATTAAAAATGCTATTATACCAATACGCGAGTAAATACAGAATTATCAAAATCCGCAAGTAAAATGCTTATACCATATGCGAGTAATATCGAATTATCGAATACGCAAGTAAATGTCTATTATACCAATACGTGAGTAATATCGAATTATCGAATCCGCGAGTAAAATGTCTATTATACCATACGCGAGTAAATATCGAATTATTGAATCCGCAATTAAAATGTCTATTATACCAATACGCGAGTAAATATCGAATTATCGAATCCGCGAATAAAATGTCTATATATACCATAGGCGAGTAAAATCATCAAATTATTGAACCGCAATTAAAATGTCTATTATACCAATACGCGAGTGTCAGGAAAATGTGTAGAGTGACTTGGTAAGAATGGGTTAACTAGTAGTATTGGTTCTTGAAAAGGACCAATACATTCCATTCCACCCTGGAACAGTCCTATTGTTTATATTACGATTAGTCAAGCATGGAACCAGGTCTCCTTTCTAGACAATGTGGGGCCGAACCGTGCATCTGGAATTCTCTTCAGCTAGGGGTCTGGTGGGTACTAAAGGTCATCTTAAGGACAAGTCATACATGTAAAATTAATTGTATTTCGGTATTGGATGTGTAAGACAGAAACCAATGTTATATTTGTAATATAATAATAGCCCATTAATAGGCCCACATGGAGCCCTTATTCCCTTACCAAGGTGAGATATTAATATCTTGGGAAATATGGATAACACACATGTCATGTTTGGTATGGAGAGAATTGATAATTAATACAGGAGAGGAATATGTATCAATTATCCCAATACAAAGTACATATCTACATTTATATGGAGTCCTGCTAAATGAGGGGGAATGAATGCTTTTGGCTATCGTAAATCTGGACATTCCTGGACACTCCCACCTCATGTGGAGGGCGTAGTTCAACAAATAGTTTAAAAGTCCATGAGTCCAAATAATGTTGTTCATACTTGGGACATGCTAAAAAACGTGTGTATGGACCCAATGTTTCATCCTGCCCCAGACACAGGACTTCTTCTAGTGAGTAGGTCGTGAATAGTTTTATCCTTTTATTTTCTATAACTGTTGTACTTATTGTATGTCATTTATTATAATACACCATTTTAGTTTTTTGATTAATGCACTGTCCACCTTTTGGAATATTAATCTAAATTTAATAAGTTTTGTCTTTGATGCTCTAAAAGAAACTCAGTTAGCCTCTGATAAGTTTATATATGTGTTTGAATGGAGTGTGCAGTGTAAATGCTAATTACTCTGACGGCTTGTGATACGACTATGCTAATTAACCAGTTTTGCTTTGGAGTGAATGGTGTAGTGTTAACCATTTAGCTGCCAGGACAGGGGTTGGCATAGTCAGTGAGAGTCAAAAGTGGGTTTTTTGGGGCGTCTTTAGAGGCCGTAACTTAAGTGGTGGCAGCGAATACGATTAATTAGTCAGATCACGTGCCCAGCGAACTGGCGTTCATGACAAATTGGTGGCAGCGGGTGGGATAAATTATTTTTTTTATTAGAGCATTAGTGCTTGGATTAAGTTTATTTAAACCTTGTACTAAAGAACTGTATCCTTGCGAGGGTATCAGTCTTCAAAGACAAACTCAGTGCATTTATTTTTTAAAGACATACGTACAAACAGTTTTCCCTTCCTCTCTGTTTTTCTTTTTCAATATTTTTTTGGCAAGGTAGCCAGGATGGCAACCTTTTACAAGAGACAAACCAGGAGGTCCTGATCAATCTCTGTGAGGAAAGAGGTATTGATGTCCTGGACAAGTCCAAGGAGCTGCTGATAAGGCATTGTGGAAAGTGACCAGGAACGCAGAACACACAACTGAGTCGGGAAGGCGATGGGATTTAGCTATCCCAGAAAGGACTGTTAACCTTGGATTTTCTCAGCATGAGAATACCACAGTGCAGGAAGACGGTAATTCTTCCCTGCAAAAGGATTACAATTGTTGGGTTCAGATGACCCCCAGCTACGTCTTCAATTGATCTTGCAGCATCAGGAGAGGGAGGCAGCCAGCACTGAGAGGCTGAACGGCAGCCCAGCGGGAAGCAAGCTGAACGGCAAGCCCAGCGTGAAAATGGAAGCCGCACAAGCTGACGGCAGGCGCAGAGAGAATTCGAAGCTGCAGACCGCACCGTGGCATTTCAGCTGGAGTTACAAAGCTCCAGCACCAGACCCAGTCTCCACAGTCCAGTGAGTCCAGAGAGGGTCCGTTTGCTTTGCATGGTTCACCCAAGTTTCCCGTCATGGCAATGATAGCAATTGGACACTTTTTTGTTAAGTTTTGAAAAGTGCTGCAGACGTATCAGTTGCCACTGGAGCAGTGGGCACAGATACTTGACACCTGGTTAAAAGGCAAAGCCTTAGATGCCTTTGTTGAACTACCACCAAGCTGATGGGACATTGAGGCTTTGAAACAGGCTCTGATTAAGAAGTTTAACCTCACGCCAGAGGTGTATCGCAAAAAGTTTCGAGCGTTGCAGAGAGGTCCAACTGAGAGCTACTCAGATGTTGTGGAGTAATATAGAACCAGTTTCGCCAGTGGATTAAAGGACTGTCGGTTACTAAATTGAGGAGCTGGAGGATCTTATGGTAATGGATCAGTTCCTTAATATCTGTCCTGGAGATGTGCAACAGTTTGTATTGGATCGGGAGCCAAAAACAGCGCAAAACAGCAGAAGTCGCAGACACCTATGCAGCCAACAGGGTGCCAACAATATCCAAAAGGTCCAACGTTACAGATCACCAAGTGCTGAAGGATCGTCACCACAGGGAAGCAGCACGCAGAATGTCAAGGCGGGTGAGAATTTGTCTGAACCCAGTGTGAGCGTAAACCATGGAGATCCACGCAATGTTTTATATGTAACCAGTATGGGAATTAAGAGCTTCCTTTCCCAGAAAGAAAGGGACCAGTTCACCATCATCCTGTGGTATGCTCGTATCTGGTAAGACAGAGAGATTATGTCATCTATGCAGACTGTGACTGTGGGAGATAAAAGTACCCAGGGGTTAAGGGACTCAGGAGCTAACTTGTCCTGGTGCGCCCAGAGATGATTAACTTGGGACATATTTCCTGGAAGACTTTATTGTAAAGGGGTGGGTGGGAGTCATCCACTGGTGCCTGTGGCTAATGTTACTTGGATTGGTGTGGGGAGAGGTCTGAGGGAATGTGGGGATATCTAATGAAATTCCTGTCAATTGTTATTGGGGAATGATTTGGGGAGATGGTCTCTGCTTTTGTGCCAAATGATCCGGTCTCACTAGTCCAGCCGCGCTGGTGTGACCACCCACTGCAATCAGTAAAGGGAACAGGTAACAAGGGGCAAGGTAACTGGGAGGGGGGCTGAAGACCAGAGCAGATGTCCGTCAGTGCCAGAACCAGTATTCCTAACTGTGTTAATGGAGAGAGAGAGGGGGATCCCCCAGTTCACTCTTTGGTAGAGTCAGGTATAGTACCTGTAGGTAGGGATTGTCACAGTAGCTGAGGGAGGGCTGAGAGACCAGAGAGGGTGTCAGTCAGCGCCAGAACCAGTTACTGTCTACATGGTGAATGTAGAGGGGGAGGGAAGTATCCCAGGGTGATGTTCTGGGTAAAGTACCCGTAAGAGAGGGATTTCCAGAGTAGGATCCCTGATCCTGGCCCATCTGCTGAGGTCCTGGATAGCAGTCAGGAATTAGTGCAGGAGTGTGTGGGGCAGGTGGTAAGGACTCCAAGCAGGGTCCTAAGGATGTTTTCCACTCAGACTGAGGGAGAAGAGGTAGCTGTGGGCATGCGGTAGCGCCAGTACCAACCTCAGTTGGTGGTGGAGAAGGAAGAGTAAGGGTTAAAGAGGGACAGCTAACAGACCTAGGAGTGTCCCAGTAGATGGAAAAAGGTACTATCCCTGAAACCAAACCATACCAGTAACAGTCACTGGTTTGTCCCAGTCCTAAAGGGAGCAGCGGATATGGTGGCAGAAGGCAAGGAAGGGTTAAGAGTGACCAGTATCTGTCTGAGTTTAGACCCAGGGAAGGGAACTTTAGACTCACAGGATACAGGTAGCAGTGAGGATAAAGGAGGATCTGTCCACAGGAGAGTGTGTCAGAGGGGGACAGATGCCGAGGTTAGGAGTGGCCGGGTACAGTCCCCTCATATCAATGTACTCCAGGTGGTAAATACAACGAACTGTACCTGTCAGCAACACAGAAGGTCACACAGATGGTAGTATGGTGGTTTGCCTCTATATCAGAGTGTGTACAGACTGAGCATCAAGAGGTACCAGTTACTTGGGTGAATCCTGTGAACCCAAACACCAGTTCTCATACACAGTAAAAGGATGTGGTTTTTGGTAAAATGTGCAGGTGGAATCACATTGTGGACAATATGATTACATTCACTGAACAAGGGGATGCAGGTGAATCGTGTCTATCGGAACCACACTGATTAATGGACGCCAGTAGGAGTGACTGTGAGTCCATAAAATTGCACTTAGACAGTCAAGTAGGCACAGACATTATCATATCACCCGGTTGTAAACTATTTGTTGTGTTCGTGCCCACCAGTGCCAAAGCACAGAGAATCCTCCATCACCTACCAAGAGGAAGACGAATCATGGCTGCAGTCATGGCACTATTGGTCGCAATAAGCACAAACAACGAGCCAAGTTAGCGGAATCAAAATATCAGTGAAGGGTCTGGGCGAGGTCGCGATAATGATTCGGATGCGGACAGAAAGGGGAATGGCGATCAGCACATACCACACTTCAACCAAATTGACTCAAACTAGATGCCCCCTTGCTGCGTGCCAGAGTAGTAATCCGCTATTCTAGGGTTGACCTAGGTGCCCACATCGTGTGTCGGCGAAACCAAGTGGCTACCAGGTGCTACCAAACTCTTTCCCGGCCGTAAACGCCCATGTTTCCCACCAGAAATGGTCCGGCATGCCACACATAACAAAAGCAGAGCACCCTCTTGCTGATGAACCATTCCAAATTACATACTATAGCTGTGGCCCTAAATCCAGAATTAACCGTCTGGTAGCGGCAACGGGAGGCGGACGTTAGGGGAGTGTGTCACCACTATATCGGATACATTGAGCTCCCTAAGCTCTAATGCAACCTAAAGAAAGATTGGTCTTAGCATTTATGCGCTTACCAAGGAGTGGGTGAAATACGATTAAGCGTTCCATTACCTCCAATGCCTCCACCCAGTGCCCGCCACGTTCGTGGATTCGGACTCATATTATTATAATGACAATCCCTCTAAATATAACTTAACCTTGCCCCGAAGGTGCCCCGCGAGGGTACGAGACAGTTCGTTAACGCATCGACGCATAATACGCAATCTACACCGCGCACATCAGGTCTCTCTTATGCATAAGTCCTGTTCATGGTTATCATATGTCAATACCGCTCAAACCACCAAGTTGGTACAACACGTTGGCCTAACGGAAAAGAAGGAGCCTGGTTACCGACAGCAGTTACTCTATTTAACATATTAACCTTCCCAGTACTTGATTGCGCACTAGCAAATTCTCACCTCTTGCCCCTCATTCCACTAAGCGAGACAGCCCGTTTTTAGGCCTCGACTTTTTAAACCACTATAACAACCTCGGGTGTTCTCAGCCATCAGTTTATACTCGAGTTAACTAGGCACATCTGTAACACCGATAGCGTAGATTGTGTCCAGATTTCGATTCACTGGATGACGAAATTTGTGGTGCTCCGATTGTAATATTTTGTGTTTTGGCACACAGGCTGTACCTGCGGTAGGAGTTTACGCCCTCGGAAAACCTGCGAACCAGCGTTTTAAGAGTCATCCTGTATTTACATTGCCACGTGTTTGCGAGCGGAAATACTTCAGCTACAGTGTTTAAACGTCTGCTTGCCGTTCCCCTCACTAAAGCGTTGGTCTGTCACCTTAGCCAGAACTGCCTTTCGCCTCCTCTGTAAAGACCGGTTATATCAAGTAAAACGCGGTAGTAGAGTTTAGATTTCTTAGTATGGGTAGACCTTCACAGTTCAAGGTTATCTGCAGATGCTTTTTGGACGCTATTGATGTTTTCTGTTTTGACGTTAGTAATCGCGCACCCCCAGTAGAGCAGGTTGTTGTATAAAGGGCGCGAGTTGAGTTACCAGTCCTTCTACTAGCCAATACCCCTCACCTCCACAAGTAAATTTATAGGGGAGCGCAAACAATAACGTGATCTCAATGGTGTTATGGAAATTCAAAAGTTGGTGATTCGGCCTAGACATACCGACCACGTTTGTCAGGTTGGCTCTTCCTGGCAGGATATTTTTAAAAAAATAAAAAAATTTGATAAGTGGGATGTGGATTCGACCTAAGTGATTGTAAGCGGTAGTGTGAAGACCCTCATTGTGGAATTTCCCTCTCATTGCTAGCCATAGTAATCATATTGTCAACTAGGCCTTAGGAGTCGGAGGTCGGTCCAGGACGGAATCTGCCAACTAATCTTGCAGTCCTTGTCTCCGGCAACCCTGTGTGTTTGGTTGGTGTAAAGTCCCAATACAGAAAGTGAATGGACTAGCCGTAGTGTCTAACTAGGACTGTCGTTGAGTAACCATTTATGCCTATGATGATGATGCTATAGCGGTACTTCTTCTAAATGGGGGCGGAAGGCGGGATCGGATGAGGGGGAAGATGTAATGATCATCGGACCAAAACAACAAAGAAACTATGATTGGGCGTCTACGGCTCCATGTCCCATTATAACTCTACTATGGATATCCACAAAGAGAATCTGTACATAGCCAAATCGTAGTTAATGTCCTGCCATGCCTATAAAGAGCCCCTCTTGGATTGGTTATTCGAAACATGTTGCACCCATGACCGCTTATTTTATCGCGGTCGCCAGAACAAACACACGCTTTTCACCCATAAAGTTGTAATTAGTTTATTGGTTTGAGGACCGATTATTCTCTGCTGAAAACGTGAATAACAGAATCCGATTGGACGAACTCTTACAAATTTAGAATTCATTCTAGACGAGGACACAACTATGCAAGAAATCAGCAAGAAATTGATAAGATTAGATGAGATTTGATAGTGTGAGGTGTGATGGGGGGTTTACTCCGTTGTACTAATATTTTAATTGATGGTGAATGAGGATTTGTATCCTTGGTCTTTTTATCTTTGTGTAAAGACGAGGGTGGGCAAGGGGGAATGTATAATGTAAAGATTTGAATTTACTTCATGATGCCAGAGTATTGCACCCTATTATAAAGACTAGACCAATGAGAAGCCTGCGACCAAATCCTTTCACTGCAGGGAAAGGACGAGCCCCCATATGCCTCCATCACTTAAGATGAGAAATAACAGACGTTTAGAGTGAGCCTTTGATTGGCAGAGCATCCTGTTAGTGTCTGTTCACTGTATCCTTGTCCGGGTCGGGTAATAACAGCGCTACAAAATCATGGTACTCTAGCTCAATAACAGGAAAAGACTTGGGATTCAAGGCTGCGAAGAGGGGGATACGTTTCTGGTAAAATTGTGTTTTTTAATAATGCAAACAAATAAAGCCTGGGAAATCGTTACTATCTACAGTAAGTCAGTTGGTCAATGATAGGAAATATATCTGCCCTTCTGCTAAATTGTAAGACAGGGGCGTATTAGACGTTCTTGACTATGATAAATTAGTTTTACATCTATTTGTGCAAGAATGTTAAATTAGGAAACGGGGACAAGTTTGCATAGAAAAGGGGACAGGGGAGAGAGCCAAGGGCAGTTACTCCTCCATGTCCCAAGATGACATACGAATGAGGGCGGTAAGGGGGAAGGGAAGATTGTAGTTGTCTTTCCCGCTTTCTGGTCCTGAGATTGAATACGCTGGATAGTAAGCAAGAAGGTTGGACACTGAGGCAAGTGATTGGTCACTTACTGTCACTGGTTACAGGGAGCACAATGAGCCTTTCATGCAATACCTGAAGATTCCTGCTTAGAATTAAACGGCTATATATTACAGGGTCTAAGTCCCAATGCCCGTTTTTTAATAAGAAATTGTTGAACCCTTGCTAGTAATATAAGAGATATCAAAAAGTAAAAGATTTAAGTTCTGTGGACAATTTATAAAAAGCAAAATATTAAAATATTCTGTTTTTTTATGTTCAATCTTCACAGCTAGAATGACAACCAAGGCTTTTTTTTTTTATAACTAGTCTTATATGTTTTAGAACTAATCTCTTTATGTCAAGGCATCAAAGGATATGACGTCAATATAGAGGCCATGTAGAATTCTAGCCAAAATCAATCCTAACAATCCGATTAATTGATGTTTAATTCACTGTGGTTAACACATAAGAAAACACTAGGGCTAACAATCGTATCTTTCCTGATTCATTCAGAGCTAGAATACATTAAAGCTTATGGTTGTGCTATTGTACTTTTTTTAATGCCATGCCTGCCCCTGACTCACATGGGTCAACCACTCCAACCAATTCCACTGAGCCGGGAATTTTATATTGGTTTTGAATTGATTGAATGACAACGCATTTGCCAGCACTAACCGCACGTCTTTAGCCAACATTAAGGGATCGCAAATATGATGTTTGCTGGATATTTTACACCCAAAATCTTAACCAAGAAAATAATACTCCTAACTAGAACATGACCCTCCCGAAAATTCCTAAAGTTTCCTATAGCTCCAGATAACAGACCAATTAAAGTCAAAGGGAGGCAAAATCTAGAGGGTTTTTCCATTTACATACTACAGATACGTAACCCAGCGGTAATGGTGTTTTTTCCATACATGCCTAAAACAATGGAGCGGTTACTTCCTCTGCTTCTCCACCTAAAGGCTGGGTACACACAGGACAAATTTGTTGACCTTAAAACCCCGATACCGACCGTGCCACCACAAGACCAATCGATTGGGACGGGATTAAACACTGTCGGTAATTCGGTTGCGGAGAGAGAGAAGAACATCGCAATGGCCAAATGTTCGCCACGAGTTTAAACCAATGAGACTTTTCTTGCTAGGTGATCCCTGCACAAATCAGCAGTGTTTAACGCTAAAGGTACACGCAAATGACCAATAATAAGCCCCTAAATCCAGACTCAAGATTCCGACAGTATCAGGGCTTATCGTCACGTGTGATGGAAACATGCTAATTTTAACCGAACGTGATTCCGCTGAAAATTTTGAGTATTTGAAAACAGATCTTACATTAGTTTCCCGACGTGCCATACACTAGCTTTTCAGTTGCCGTATCCGACCCCATGTGCTGGGGGTATATCTTAAAAATTTGTGTATCGCATTGGATTATTAAATTAATGGGATAAGATCAATAACATTCCACTGAAATTGCCTAATATAAGAAATGCTAAACTCGGTGATCTGGCTGTGGTTGCTGATAGAGTTTCCCCTTTCCTTTGCTATGTAAATATTTGGAATTCTCTATATAGCCATTGTACCTCAATGTAAGTTTGACTATCTGCGTTAGTGTTTATACATTTGCTAAATAAACACGCCCATTAAATATGCCAGGACAATAATCCCCACATCTTGCCCAACAACATTGTTTACCCTGACAATTAACGAACGGAACTTTAAATCGGAAAGCGTAGGGAGTGCCAGAATTCTAAATGAGGTAACCTTTCCCAAAAACATCATGAAAAGCTACAAATCTACAATGGGTGTTAGACACATTCTAAGACAGCTGCAACATTAGGTTATGAAACGGATTAACTGCCCTAAACTGGCGGAAAAATCATTAGTGTGACGCCGCCTTTGAATAATGAATATCTGATTGCAACTTCACTCTCAAATGGTGAATCTCCCTTTCAAGCAAACATACTCATATAGAAACGGAACCACTGGCACCAAAGATAACAATGATGGCGTGCTCTATTTTTCATCACCACAGATATGTATTCCAGCAAGGATTACACCTTTAAATGGATCTTTACTTTAAAATAGACCTGATTAAAGGAAACATGCGTACACACTGACGTGCCAGAAAACAACATGTTTATATTTAACCTTTACAATACATGTTAACATGATACATCATGCGCCAGGGCTGCCATGGTTACATAAAGACTCAGGCTATTGTACATCAAAAAGTAAACAATCACTATGAGCCGACTGCCCCCGTCAGACAAATCTGCCAAACTGCCTAACATTTAACTAATTTATGGTTAATGTAACCACAAACTCATCCCCCAATATTCCTAAAATTAACCAGCAGTCTTACACAAATTTCTATTTATAGGGCGTATACCACCAGGTATCTATATGAGTTTAATAGTCTATTATATAGGGACATATATCCACCAGGTAATCTAAATGGTTATGTTTCATTATATAATGGACGTTATATCCACCATGGTGAATCTAATGTTTAGGTTCATTAATAGGGACGTTTATATCCACCGTAATCTAATGAGCTTTATATTCTAAGTATTATTATAGGGACGTTATAGCCACCAGGAATTAATGGAATTAATTCTATTTATATCAGGGACAGAATCCACCACGGTATAATAAATGGATTTATGGTCATAATTATATAGGCGCGTTCATTCCACAGGTAATTAATCTAATGGTTTATGTTTAATTATAATAGGCGACGTTAATATCCACCAGAGTAATATGAGTGTTATGCTTCTATTAATATAGGGGAACGTTTATCCAACCAGGTAACTAATGTTTATTCTATTAGTATAGGGACCGTATATCAACCAGGTCAATCTAATGGGTTAGATTCTAGGATATTAGGGACAGAGAACAGTATATCCATCCACGGGATCTAATGGTTTTATGGTCTATAAATAGGGCTTATAAAACTATTATGCACCAGGAATCTAATGGTTGTTATATTTCTATTCTAATAGGGACATTATATCCACCAGGTAATCTAATGGCTTTATGTTCATATGTTATAGGACGTTAGTATCGCACCAGGCCTAATCTAAGGCGTTATGTTATATTAATATAGGGAGTTAGATCCACCAGGGCTAAATCTAATGAGTTTTTGAGTTCTATATTGATATAGGAGACGATCTATATCCACCAGGTAATTAATGGTTTAAATTATAATTATATAGGCTGACATTATATCCACACAGGTAATATAATGGGTTTATGATTCATATTATATAGGTGACCGTTATAATCCACAGCGTAATCTAATGGTTTATATCTATTATATAGGCGACATTTATCCACCAGGGTAATCCAATGGTTTAATTGATTCTATTATATAGGGACCGTAATATCCACCAGGTATAATCAATGTTTTCTATGCCTTCTATAAAAATACTAGGACGTTCTATCCACCAGCGCTAATCTATCTAGGTTTATGTCATCTAGTAATAGATAGGGGACGTTATATACCAGCAATCTAAATGCGTGTAATATTCTATCTATATAGGGACATTATATCCAACAGGTAATCTAATGGTTTAGTTCATATTATATAGGGACTGACGTATATCTGTTATATCACCACCAGGAATCTAATGGTTTATATTCTTTACTATCCGGCAGACCTTATATCCACAGAGTAAATCCAATGGATTTATGTTCTATTATATAGGGCGTATATATCCACCAGGTTTAATCTATATGGTTTTTATGTCTATTATACTAGGGACGTCAATCCACCAGCAGCTAAGGGTAATCTACAATGGTTAGATTCTATTAATATAGGGACATGATATCCACAACGGTAATCTAATGGTTTATGTTAATGATATAGGGACGTTATTATCCCGGGACATAACTAGAATGGTTTATGACTTCTATTATATTAGGGAACGTTATATCTCAACCAGGTAATCTTCTGAGTTTTTACCTGATCTAATTATATGCGGGAACGTTATATCCAACCAGGCCTAATCTTCCCATGTGTTTATATTCTATTATACTAGGGACGTTATATCCACCAGGTAATCTTATGGTTTAAATTATTACTATTATATATGCGATCATTCTATCCACCAGCCCCTTGCGTAAATTAAGTGGTTTACTGTCCTAATTCTATTATATAGGCGACGGTATATCACCAGGTAATCTAATGCGCTTTATGTTCTATTATATAGGGACGTTATATCAACCCGGGTAACTAATGCGTTTAGTCTATCTATCATAACGGGACGTTATATCAACCGGGCTACGCGCTAATCTAATGCGATATGAGATCTATTATATAGGTGACGGTTATATCAACCCGCAGAGGTAATATCTAATGAATTTATGCCCTTCTTTATTAGCGCGACATATATCCACACGAGGTAGTAAGTATAAAAAAGAAAGAATGGTTTATGTTCATATATAGGACGAAAATTATATCCACCAGGTAATCACTAATGGTTAATGCTACGTGTAAAAGCTCTATTATATGGGACGTTTATCCACCAGGTAATCTTATGGTTATGTTCTATTATATAGGCGTTATATCCACAAGGTCATCTATGGTTTATGTATACATTTATGATAGCCCGGAACGTTCTATCCATCCGGGGGAGTACATCTCTAATGGTTTATGTTCTATATATATAGGGACGTTATATCCACCGGGTAATTGGTCATAATCTAATGGTTTATGCTTCTATTTATATAGCGGACGTTATATCCACCAGGTAATCTAATGCGTTTATGTTCATCTTATATAGCGAAGTAATCCACCAGAGTAGCCGTAATTAATGGTTTTTATTGTATCTGCATTTTTAGAGGACGTTATATCCACCAGAGTCATCTTATGGTTTTATGTTCTATTATATAGGGACGTTATATACCCACTGGGTAATCTAATGTTTATGTTCTATTATATAGGGGACGTTATAATCCACCGGCGATGGTATAATCTAATGAGTTTATGTCTATTATATAGAGGACGTGATATCCACCAGGTAAATCTAATGCGTTTTTATGGTCTATAGAATATGGGACCATTTCTAGCCACCGGTAATCTAATGGTTTTATGTTCATATTATATAGGCGTTATATCCACACACGGTAATCTAATGTTTATCTTTCGAGCTATATAGGGACGTTATACTCCACCCAGCGAAAATTCATGGTGTTATTTATCTATTATATAGGGATGCCTTGAACGTATCCACCAGGAACAGGTAATCTATCATGCGTTTATGTTATTATTATTCAGGGCGATATTTATATCACCACGTAATCTTATGGTGATATGTTCCCCTCTATTATAGTAGGGACTATGTTATATCCACCAGGGTAATTTAATGGTTTAGTATCTATTGATATAGGGACGTTATATCCAAAGGTAATCTATATGGGTATGGATTCTATCTATTATAGGCGAACCCGCTGTATCCACACGGGTAATTATTTGGATTTTTTATATTCTATTATATTAAGGGACGCTTATAGCCACTCGGTAATTTATGGTTTATATTCTATTAGATAGGGACGTAGTATAATCCCACCAAGGTAATTAATCGGGTATGTTCTATTATATAGCGACGTTAATATCCACCAGAGTAATCTAATGGTTTTATGTTCTATTATATAGGCGACGTTATTAATCCACCAGGTATATAATGGTTTATGTTCTATACATAGGACGATATTTATTATCCACCATCCAAACTCACCCCAAAGGTAATCTTAGGTTTATGTTCTATTATATGGGATCGTTATACTCCACAGTAATCTAATTGGTTATGTTGCTATTATATAGGGACAATTAATCCAACCGCGGTAATCAATTGGCCTTTATGTCTATTATAGATTCGGGACGTTATATTACCAACCTAGAAGTAATCTATGGTTTTATATTCTATACATAGGCGACGTTAGATCCACCGAGGATAATCTTCTGGTTTATGTATACCAAACAATTATATAGGGACGTTATATCACCAGGGTAATCTTATGGTTTTACTCTAGTATATAGGGACGTTGGGGGTTTATATCCATGTGTGGACGAGATGAGGCGTGCATGGATTTAATCTTTATGGTTTTATAACTAATCGATTTATATAGGGGGAAAGCGTATATACCAACCAGGGTAAATCTTATGGTTATATTCTATTATATAAGGGACATTATATCCACCAGAGTAATCTAATGGTTTATGTTCTACATTTACTATAGGGATGTTACTTATACACCGTAGGTCCAACTCTATGTTTATATACTCTATATAATATAGGGACGTTAAATCCACCAAGGGTCCGGTAATCTTATGTTTATGGTTATATTATTATTAGGGACGAGTTCATATCCACCAGCGTAATCTAAGGTTATGTATTATTTATATAGGGCGGTTAGATCCACCAGGGTAACTAATAGTTTATTTAATGTTCTATTATATAGGGAACGTTATATCCACCAGCGCTAACTCTAATGGTTTATGTTTCTATTATATAGGCGACGTGTAATAGCCACCAGGTAATCTAATGGTTTAGTTCTATTTATATAGGGCATTTTTATATCCACCGAGGGGCATCTTAGGTTTATAGTTCTATTATATAAGGCGACGTATTAGATCCAACAGGTATCTTATGGTTTATGTTTCTATTATATACGGGACGTTCTATATCCACCAGGTAATCTAATGGTTTATGTTCTATACTATTTTGTTTATTTTTGGGTATTGGCGTTATTCCACCAGGTAATCTAATGGTGTATAGCTTCTATTATACTAGCGGACGTTATATCCACCAAAAGGGATCTACAATGGTTATATACACCAGAGTTTCACTGAAACCCTGACATGAAAATTGTGTTCAGCTTATTCTGCATGGACATGAAACAAAACGGACTCTGCCCTTTTTATTGTAATCTGACACTAAAGGTTCGTATACACGTGATGATCGGGGATCCCTACCCGACAAACACATCGATGATGTGTAGCGAACGGAAATTTGGACGATAAAATCGTCCACTGTATGTAACCCGCAAAAAGGATTATTTATCAGCCGAAATAGAAATATCGGTCGGGGATCGTTGCAATGAAATGATAAGAAGAAGAGTCAAACTGGTGAATCTCACACGAAATTGCTCTTTTAACACAATAAAAAGATTATATATTCACCACAGTTGGACTCTATATAATAAACCAAAGTGCTGCTAAGATGTTCAGGTCTAGAAGAACAGTCTAGAAGAACTTCAAAGGCTCTTATTGGTAAAGAAATTGTGCTCCTTCACTGCAAGAAAATGAAAACCTTTATGAATTTATATGATCACTCATCTTTTCACAGATTGTAGCGAAGAATTTAACAGACAGGAAAGGTCTAAAGACCAAATGTCATTTCTTTAGCACAATCCAGACAGAATTGGAGCCTCCACTAACCGGATTGTGCATGAAGTCCAAGAGGAAAAAATATTCAGCAAAGAACCCGAAAATAAAAGGCAAAGACTGTGTTTTGAGATCCATAACATGTTACTCAGGATTGAAAATGGGTGTTTTTTTCTTTAGGTGTGTTTTTATTGGCTGAAAATGATTTGCTGTATTGTAAATAAATACATTTTAATGAAACCCCTAAACATTTGCATTGATCTTCTGGTAATTTAAAAATATTATACATATTATTCTAGAAGATGGACTGTAATAAGTATTATTACAATGGTTAGTACTGATGCCTTGCAGCGCTGAAGTCCTGAGTTCGAATTCCCCTTTGGGCACATCTACAAGGAGTTTGCATGTTCTCCCTGTGTTGCGTGGGTTTCCTCGGGCACTCCGGTTTCCCCCACACCATAAAGACATACTGATAGGTTGTATGTGTCAAACAAATGTAATTGGATTGTAAGCTCTTTGGGCAAGGCATGTTTGTGAATATATACATGTAATTGTTAAGCGCTATGGAAGATGTTGGCGCTATATAATCCACAATAAACATGTGAGATTAGGGGATACACATCCGCACTCCCATTACTCCATTACATTGAAGGGGCTGCAACACTAGTAGAATTTAGCATTTCTGGGTCTGAGAGAGGGAAAATCCTTTGGTTTTTATGCCATAACAAATAAGGTCTGTTTTGCCCTCTAAGGCTAGCAACACAGGCCTGTTGGTAGATAGAAATATGTACCCAACCATAAGATCTTTTGGATCTATTTTTCAGCTAAAAATAGCAGTTTCAGTGTCAGTAATTCCAGGGGATACTTTTTCCTGACTGGGAAGGTAGTTTGTCCAAAATATTGTGGTACTTAGTCCACTGATGAGCATCCTGCAACTTTTCAGGTGTCTGCAAAAGTCCAGCATTCACTGGGGCATATTCCCTAGTCTAACAAAAAAAACGATTTTCAGAAACACATAGTAAATGGAAATTATGACAGCAATTTTGAATCAGTGCAAATATTAAAAAATAATAAATTATAAAATTCCTAAATTATAAAAAAAAAAGTAGTAACATACAGTATTTTCTGTTCACTAGCTATTAAATATACCATTAAATTGCCCTTTCTTTCATCTGAGCCTGAGCACTCCAACATCCCCATTACATTCTGCCTGTTTTATACTTATGGTAATGATTACTTATAATGAAATGTTAATAAGAACACTGCCATAATAAGCTCCAAAAAAAAAGTTTACAGCTTTGGTGTCTTAATTATGTCAGTCAACTTGACTTTTCCAACTAAGCACATAGAAAAATAAAGAAAAAAATCAAGGCATGTCCTTTATACAGGGTGGGGCACTATGACAGAGCTGTCACAAAGAAGAAAGCTTGCCTGCCACAGAGTCAAGACTTGTTTTGCTTTTTATTTTTTCTTAGAATTTTTGAGGCATACACCTTATAACTTCCCCTGACATTTCAAATTACTTTATGGAAGTCAGAGATAAAAGTGTTATCAATTTGCTTTGTGAATACTGACATTTAAAGAAATTTAATCTGGAATCCTCTGATCACAATCATTAAAGAAGCAACAGCTGAATTGCTGATGTAAAATCGTGCCATATTGCTTTTTTCACCTTCTGAGCAAAGAATTGCTCTTCTGTAACCTCAAATAAAAGCTTAAACTGTACATCTTTAGCAGCGTTCATACCTGCTGTATTTCCGTTCATAATGCTAGTTACAGTGCAGAAATAAGTATATCCAATGAAACGCTATGGAGAATGGCACTGGTAGATCTTCAGCCAAGCAAGAAAGAAAAGAAAATATTTATGAACAATGTATAGTGTAACAAACCCTTTAAAATACATTAGTGTCTGGATCAAACAAATGCTTAAGGATGAAATAGAGCCATTAGGTTCAATGAACCTATCCAATTTTAGTAGTGCACTTCCCCGCATACGAGTATAGAATTGTACTGAAATGACCCACCTCTTTGTCTTTGTAAACACTGCTTGGAAGATCATTCCATAATTAATTAGTTCAAAATAGAAAAGTTGTCCAGATAATGTGGTACTCAATTTACTTTCAATTACTTTTAATTAAGGACAATTCAATGTTGGGAACAGTCAAAATCTTGCCAATTTTTTGTTGTTGTTGGGTTGTGTTTTTTAAACTAAAGGAAAAGTGAAAATAAAGAATCCTTGTTTACAACCAAATGAAAGGACAGGTCGTATATCTCAGATGTGTAGATGTGCATCTGTTCTAACCGTCACTTGAACAAACTTAACACTTAACACCTCCAAAACTGTGAACTGGTAAAGAGATACTGTCATCTAACAAGAGTTTGCATTTGCACAAAAGTAATTTGGAAGTTAAATTAAATGGAACTCCCTCCATGAAAGCAATCCTCCTACAGAGTGGAATAACGAATAGCAAGGGTGGCACTCCAAATAGTAACTTTATTAATACAGACCACACGACATCTCACAACGTTTCGGGGGGTAAGTGCCCCCTTCCTCAGGTGAGGAAGGGGGCACTTACCCCCGAAACGTTGTGAGATGTCGTGTGGTCTGTATTAATAAGTTACAATTTGGAGTGCCACCCTTGCTATTCGTTGTTCCTGTATTAAATATCCATTAAAGGGATGTACCCCCAAATTTAACTTTTGATATGTGGTAGGGCATGCTCCCCAGCCCCAACCGCATAATATAATTGTTAGAAAGTCCCCCGATTCTTACTTACCTGCCCTCTCTCCTCCGCTGCAGTGTTCAGGCCCTCTGCTTGCATGGAATTGAAAGCAGGGGCGGGACCGGCAGCCACGTCGTGATTGGCTGAGAGGCAGGGAGGGCTGCACTGAGCATGCCTCAACCTTGATGAGGTTGAGGAAGTCTCAGGCACAGCAGGTCACACAATGCTCTACACAGCAGTTTCTGGACTTTGGAGGGGCACAGCAGGGGAACTATTTTGAGCAGGAATGTAAGGTAAGTGTTTTTTAAACTACTTGATGTGGCCTAAGGGGTTAAATTTTAGTTTGGGGGTGGACATGCCCTTTAAGGGTTGGATTATTTGGAGAGTGAGCACCCATACTTGGTGCAAGTGCAGAGGACTCTTGTATTATTCTGTGGACTATCTCCTCCTACAGAGTTGACCCCTCACTCAGCCAAAGGGAGAGCACCTCCCACTCTATATAAATCTAAGAAAAGGGGATAATAATATGAAAGTGGAAAGGAAGGAATGTGCAAAATATCCATTGATTAGCCATACAAGTGATTTAAACAAACTACATTCAGAAAGTGTCTAGTGTTTTCAATGATGATAATCCATTGACCAGCTCATATTATTATAACTTTAAGAAAAAGTCCAAACTAGCCAGGCCACACTTAATTTGGTAAGGACACACTCCTCAGGAAATCTTCATTTAGATTGCTACGATCAGAGATCGAATAATGGTTGGTAGCAGATTATTTAATTTGGCTTGAATTCTTCTTTTTTCTTATCAATTTGGTACAGATATGCAGAAGAATGTAGAGAAGGAAGTGTGCTATCATCTAACTATGGAACAAATGTAATCTTTTCAATTATCAAATGTTATGTTGTTACATGTAATTAAAGCCATCGCCACTCTCTTGATTTTTTTAAATATAAATCACCTGTTTCACAGATGTGGTCAAGGCTGACCACCTTGCTTAATTCCTGTGTCACAGGATTATTCATTATAATGTTTTTTGCCCATTCAATAGAATTAGTATGAAAAGCCAATTCAATTTACCTGTTGTGGGCTTCCTAATTGTATTATAGCATATGGGGTCCTGCCCATGATATTTCACAGATTTAGTAAGTAATATCCATGAATTACTTTTCCATAAGAATGATTGGTTCATAGCATTCACAGAAAGCTTTACCAAATTTACCAAGCTATTTTGAATGATAATTTCTGTGAGTACAGAAATGCCGGATCACTAAATGCTGTCGCTGAGGCATTGATCCTTCCCCTTCCCATCTCTATAGAAATAATGATTCTGTATGAGAATTCTTAGATAAATACCATCCTATCAAATGCGTATCTGTAGCTTACACCAGTTTTGGTTAGACTGAGGTTTATCAGCATTTACTATATATTACACAATTCCATATTTACTCTGTTTTTAAGAAGACTCTATTGATGAAAAATCGTTCCACAGTACAATATTATCAACTTTGCAGTGCACTGTAGGTATGGCATTTACTGAGGTTTGAGCAGTATTAAAGTATCCAAAAAGTATTATTATTGAATATGGCCAAAACCATTATGGTCTCATATGAACTCAAAACCTTTTCTCACATTAAAACTGTTTCTCATGATGTGTGACAATCTTTAGGGATTTTTCTTTCAGAGTAATTTCTTCTCCTCTGCCACCCTCCCAATCCCATCCAAGTCAATTTAATGAAGTGCTCTTAATATGGTGCATCTTTTCTCAATTCTCATTCTATAATAAACACTGTCTCTCTTTTACAATGACTGCTGATGTCTCACTCTGTGTCTTCTCTCACAGATCTCACTTATGTTTTTGAATTTTAAAGAATTAAAGGCATCTTAGTGGGAAAATTAACTTTTTTTTTCTTCTTTCCATGTGTTCTATAATTCCCTACAACCCCCAAAGTGTCTTCAAATTTTTCAGATTCACAGATTCTGTCCTGAGATACACCAGTTAGAAGAATACGTGATTGCATTCCTCTACTCCTACTTGACATGTCAATCAAACCCTGTGACGTGATCCCCCTCACTGCTCTGGAATAAACATAGAGATAACAGCATTAGCAGGGGGAGAGAGATAGCTTTGATGGTAGATATAAGGCTGCACTTGACCCCCCTTCTTAATAGCTTTCACTGATTGATGATGGGTCACAAAGTGAGAGAAGTAAACTGTACTGTTCTCCTTCTTTCCGTGTCTCCAGGGCAGCTTGCTTTCTATTGGCCACTGTGCGTGGGTGTGTTTTTTCAGGAGTTGAACTTTTAAAGGGCATGTCAACCCCCAAAACTAAAACCCCCCCCCCCACTAATGGCCCCACATGTAGTGTAATAATCCTAACCTCACATCCCAGCTCCATATGGTTGGTTCTCCTGTAGTCCCCCCCCCAAAGTCCCAAAAACTGCCCACCAGGAGGATAGCAGAGTCCATATAGGACTCTGCTCCTGTCTTGCCTCCGGGACAGGTTTGGCATGCGTACTGCAGCCCTTCTCCCCCTCCTCTCATTTTGCGATCCCTCCCCCTACCATAAAACCCCTTGCCATATCTAGTAATTCCCCCAGCCCCAACCGCTAAAAGATAATTTTAAGAAAGACCCCCGAACTCTACTTGCCTTCCCTCTTTCCCCTGGCATTCTGAGAAGCCGGCAGCCGCGTCCGTGATTGGCTGCCTCTCAGCCAATCACGGACGCGGCAGCCGGTCCCGCCCCCTGCTTGCAGTGTCTTGCAAGCAGAAGGCCGGGCGTCGAAGGAGAGAGGAAAGGTAAGTAAACATCGGGGCACTTTATTAATTTTTTTTATAGCGGTTGGGGCTGGGGGGAGATATACTATGATATGGGGGAATTTTTTTATAAGGGTGGACATGCCCTTTAACTCCTACTGCACATGATAAGCTTGTCGGCAAGTCGTAGTTGAGACATGGAGGGGGTAACAGAGGGGAGGGGGAAGGGGGGAGTGCTGCACACAGATCTGACACCATGGTTAAACAAAGTCACTGACAGAGATAGGATGAAGGCAGCACAGAGTACATGAATTTAACTTTGCAAAGGGGCAATGTGTTTTTTTCACTATAGATGCCCTTTAACTTTTCTGGACAGAATGTTAGAATCTTGACAAATCTTTTTTTTTTCAACCAAGATTTTGTAATGAGGATCACTCTTAATATGTATAGAAAACATCCTACACCATCATATACCTTTGGAACAACCGAAAAGTTGTGCTATATCACTTATACTGTATATTGTATTACTTTATCTGTGATGTGTGTATATAAATTTAGTTAATTTAGTTTGATTTGGTATTGTCCCATATGGTAGGTGTGCAGAGGCTAATAACTTAAAGATGTTTTCCTATAAATATAACAAAAGCAGAATAGATGCAGGGGACCAGCCATTTATTATGAATTAAATAATGCATTCTTCTTCCTTTCTTTGATTCCTCAATGAATTAAATGAAGCCGCAGATATTTTATTTTACAGTATATGTTTAATTTTTTTTAAGGAAAAAGAGGTGCATTTGTGAGCTTTAAAAATTGCTTCCATTCCTAGAGATCCAGTATTTTTATGTTACAGGTTTGCAATCTCTCTTATTAGAATTCTTCCACCGCTGTCATCAGAGTTCCTTCTCTTTCTGAGATTCTCTTTTTAAATGGATCATAACCTATGCCCTTAATATTTTGACCTTGTCAAGGATGGGCTGCATGTTTCATTAAGTTAATAAATAATTTAATATAAACTTGATATTACTGTCTCTGTCCATTAAGAAGGTAACTGTTTTGGTATTAATATATAATGGTCATGTTGTTTGTTTTGGTATAGCAGTTTGACGTGGTTTTGACAAGCACAAAGTGTCTTTATATTATACTCAATGTTCATTTTAGAGGTTGGCTGTGTGTAACATGGTGTTGTGTATTTATACTTTAAATACAATTGGAATATAGATTGTATATTAACAAATGGTCACCAAATACAGTTCTGCATATAGACAGGTCCACATGCATATCCACTTTGGATGTATACAAAACATAGATGAACATTAAAAGTGGTCCCAGATAGCAGGGCCACTGTATAGAACCAGTGTATTTCTTAATTCAACAATACTAACGTTTACCTATTGCCTACTACCGTTCTCTGTGACTAATTATTAAATCTCCATACAATTAAGAACATACCCTAAACAATTCCAAAAATGTAGAGTTCACATTCCCAGAGGACTATGGGAAGAAAGGAAGGGTCCACAGAAGGATTTTAAAATATAGTTAAGTTAGAAATACGTTATATCAGTACCAAGGGTTCACCTGAACAAAACTTTATTTTGTCTTCGAGAATAATAAACTGTATGTTAAAGTGCAACTATACTAAAAATAATATATATTTTAATTCTAGCTGAGATTTTTTTTGCTGTTCCCATTTTAACCTGTGGCCCCATTTAAAAAAAAATGATCCTCTGGACTAACCCACCCCTCTCTCTCTCAACTGACAACATCCCTAACTAAAACCCCAATGCAGGAGTTGTAGAAAGGAAATGGGCGTACATTGTAAGGGACCAGTCAGTGAGAGAAGCCAGCACTGGAGCGTTTGCGGGTTAGACATACCTCCCATTCTTCAATTAAACCGGTTAAAAGGTACGTTTTCTGTATAAGTGGAAATACCCTTTAAGCAATCAAACTGGTCCCCAGCAGGTGTTAAATATTTGGCGCAAAAACAGCATAGACTTACAATTTTTGAAAAGTTACTCAAATGTCATGCAATTCCATACAATGCATCACAAAACTGGGGTAAAACTGTTTGGGTGAGTTCTGTTACATTACATGATTAGGACTCTAGGTGAATGACCCCCATAGAGAGGAGCACACAATTCTGATTGTGCTTTGACTATGGTTAAAATAGGTCATAGAAAATCTAGGAAAGTGCTTAGATCAACACTCTCTATAATCAAATAAGATTGAATAACTTCTGTACAAAAATACAGTTACCTAAGGTAATTAATTACCTTACCTCCCTGTTAAATATAGTTTATAATCTCATAAAATGATCTATACATGTTTATAAACTCTCACAGACTGTAACTCTATTGTGAAGGAATATTATAATTGTAAAGCTCTGGGAGATATGTTCACGTTATTAAACAAAATATAGACATACTGTACATATAGATATTCCACCTTAAAAACTGTATGAAACAATTCCTACAGAACGAATTTATAGGGAGATTTTAGTTCTCCTTTAACACTAGCAGTGTCAGATCTAGCCGTTTTCCTTACCAACACACTTCAGAAATATAGGCTATCTCCCTGTAGTCTCTTGTAGACTGCGCATTAATTTCTTTAAACAATGGAAGCAAGAAACATATTAAAATGTTACTGCTCCACTTCACTGTTCACTTAAACATCAGCTTCAGCAACTAAAAGAGTCAGATCATCACTCACCGCAGGGTCTGTGCAAATCCCTGTGCTACTTTAACCTCAGGCAAAAGCATTCTTAAAATATAATGTACAGAGACGTTTGTGTTAAACTGGATTTTTTTTTACCTGTTTGTTGCTCACTTAGATCCCTTAAGGACTAGTGGCAACTGTAAAATTAAGAGCAAACCTTCAGCCTCCTAACGATTTCCAGTTTTACTGGAATTTATTCACAAATCTGTTATTTCTTTCTAAAAGGTTGACAGTCTCACAGTTACTGCTACAGATAAAGAACTCTATAGCGACTGCTATAGGGTTTTTGGCAGCAATTTGTACATGAAAGGATAATAATAAGGATAATGAAGAGAGGGAGCATGTGGTTTACTCATTGCCAATGGACTCTTTGTTGCTTCATTCTCTCCTGGTGAGGTACACATAGATAATGGATGGTGGATGAGGGAACAAATCTAGGTTAAATTAAAGGGCATCTCCTCTTTTGTTTGCCCTGGCAATCGAAGCTTTAGCACTCAAAATCAGAGCAGAAACTTCAATTAAAGGGTTCACCTTGGGAGACACCACGGAAACGATGGGATTGTATGCGGATGACTATCTTATACCTCGACAATCCAGATAAGCCGCTCAAATCACTGGTCCAAATTCTGGAAACATTTGCACCCTACTCTGGCCTAAGGGTAAATTGGAGCAAATCAGTCTTATACCGACTAGATGACTCGACTGCAAACTTCACTAATCTACCCTGCCCTATCCCACAGGTAAACCATTTCAAATACCTGGGAATCTATATCACAGCCTCCCCAACATACTTTTATAAATTAAATATTCAACCGCTTTTGGACATAACGCAAAACAAGATCCTAGCGTGGAAACAACTACCGTTTAACCTAATTGGCAGAATTAACCTTATCAAAATCAACCTTTTTCCCAAACTGCTGTATACCCTCCAACATAACCTAGCATGGGTTGCCTCAATATTTCTTTAAGAAGCTAAACTGTATGCTAACCTCCTTCATATGGAGTAACAAAGAGTCAGAACAAAGCTGTCAACCCTACAATCCCCCAAGATGTATGGAGGACTGGCACTGCCAAATCTATACCTATACTACATTGCAGGCCAACTCAAATATCTTCAATCTTGGGTGGACCCAAAAACTATTCCCACAGGGTCCGAAAAGATGTTACAGAAATAACTATCTGGATGATTACTAGCATTCCTAAAATTCCATATTATTGGCCGAGGCACAACGCTACATACCCTAGCTCTCAAAACCTGGAGAGTGGCAAATTCAATTATCGCCTACAAAGGAACTCCCCCCGAAACACCACTGTGGCAAAATAAAATCTATCCACATCTGGCGGCGCTTCCAAGTAAAGACTGGCGACAGAAACAGATCATCACCATTGCCGACATAGTAAGAAGCAACGCAATAATCCCTTTTGAGACACTGCATCAGGAGTACGACCTTGCCAAGACACTACCACTATAAAAATCTGCAACTCAGACATTACCTAAAGACAGAATTCACCATTTACCCAGACATTAAACTCACAAAGCACCCCTTGATCGGCATCCTCCGGATTCAAGGCATGCAAGGGCTCATTTCAAACATATATACAAAATTAATTGAGCGTCAATCAATTGAGCAAACTAAGACACTGCAAACAAAATGGATAGCATGTCTTCCACAACTAGCTGAAGATGCCTGGATGGAATTTGCAAACTCGCATACAGCAGTCTAACCCTCTGCCAACAACCGGCTGATACAGTTCAATGTTCTGCACCAGACATACCTCTCACCTAAAAGGCTACACCGCATCTCCCCCTGCAAAATGCATATGTGTCCAAAGTGTTTCCAGGATCAAGCTGACTTCTGGCCCATTTTTGGCCCGACTCCCATCTCCCTTTCCCCCGCTTCTAGAGATACCTCAGGACGAACAGATCACTAAAATGTTGCACTTTGTATATAGTTGTGACATAACAAATTAATCTACTGTCAGATAACTTTCTTGGAAAATATATGACATACATTCTAATATGAACATTCATGTTACTGAATGATGAACACTGACAAAACACTACTGATGTAAACTGTATATCATGTTTATTTGTTTAATAAAACGAAGTAAAAAAAATAAAATAAAGGGCATCTATACTGAAAGGAAAGGTGGAAACTGCTATTCATAAAGCCTTTACCTTGTACTTTAATAATGAAGATACAAACTCCACAAGGTGCACAATCGCACAAAGGTCATCATCAGTTGACAGACTTCTTCTATCCTTACATATGTGCAACACATATGAGGAGGGTAAGGTTGACTCAGGAGAAACTCAATTGTGCACTCGTGGAGGTGTAATTTTCATTATAGAGATGCAGTATGTTTTCCGTGCATTTTAGGGAATACGATCTGCCCAAAAAATCGTATACATCGTATGATCATATACACTCCTATAATGAATCGGATCACAGTGCAAACAGTGGCGCGCGAGAATCATGCTAGTGTGCCCTAGCCCATACAGGGGAAGTTCAGTGCAAATACATAGGCTTTTCAGAAAAAAGAACAGCATTTTTTCATCCTAATGACCTTAACCTGCCCATTCAGCATTTTGTCTGTGTATCAATAAATGCAACCGAAATACTAACTTCCTATTTGCAGGACCCCTAATAGAGACCGTTATGGTCTTGCCCTTGTCCCAGTAGCTGGGTTGATTCAGTTGCTCAGTAGAGATCTGAGCATGTTTGACCCATCCAACAGCCAATCAGTAGAAATTACTGTTGGGAACATTCCAAGGAAGTGGTGCATTCTGGGAAGAAGAAGGGCCATTAGAACTTGAAATGTCAGCTCACTAATGTCAAGAGCATGGAACAGCACAGGGTATGAAATCAACTGATTTTTCAAAATGGGAGAGAATATGTAGAATAACTAAGAAGGCAGTACACAAACACAATTTAACACATATTGAGTATTTCCACGGAATTGTCCCTTTAAAGCACAAGTGAAGGTAGGAAAAGTAATTACTAGAAGTTCCTTTAAAAATGTTTTTTTAACATTGCTGGGAGGTTCTAATCGTTACTAGAATTATGGGCAATATTTTATTTCACAATACTGCATTTTCAACGATTGGTAACCAAATCTACGACCGCAACCGTACTTTTACGAGAGCCCACGCTATCGGAACATTTTGTAAACACAGGTTTTTTTAATTTGGCCCTTTACTTTCTTAGATGATTAAAAGGCAACTTAAATTGAAAAAAAGACTATATAAGATGTGTCCAGAAATTCTGTCTGGAAACATATTTTAAAATAATGCTTTACAGCATCAGTTACCATGTCTTACATCATCATTCATTGTATGAAACATTTCATTTATCCTTCCCTTTTACAAATGACAAATGAAGTTGATTGTGGAAGTCTGAACAATGAATTTCCTTCATCATTTTAGTGCAAGTGGTATAACTTTTCAACGCACATCTCCCTTTTGTTAAATAACACTGCAGTTAAGACTGTTGGACTAGACTTAAATCATCTGATCCTATAACCCCCACTGACCCGATTATTATGAGTTATCATTAATCATGGTTTCCCAGCTTCAGGGGGCTCTTGTTTCCTTTGTTCCTCTGACCACCATTTGTATCTCGCCATTTTTACACCACAAGCATAATGTTTGATCCTTCTATAGACACTATTTGTCTTTTCCTTCTTTTCCCTGCACCTTTAGCACAGATGTGTCACACTTAAATATTGTCATCGGGATTACAGTAATCCTTGTTAAATTATACATACTGGTCTAAGGAAAAGAAGCAGAAATAATGAAAATAACTCATCAAGAGATGAAAGCCAATCGTAACCAAAAAGCTGGGTACACACAAACAACTTGTTCAACCCGGTCAGAGCAGATCACTATTGATCACGACAAAAGTAGCAGCGCCAGACAGTTTTCTGGATGAAAAAAAAAACAAAACAGAAAAAACACCTCAATACACAGAAATATCGGCCTGTTGGCCCAAAAAAATCCTTTTGTGTGTACCGAGCTTAAATTAGAAGTAATTTATTGCTAAAAGACCACAAACTTTAAAAATGGTTGTCCCCTCTTTATCTTTACTAGAAGTAATAAAAAATGCTTTAAAGGGCAAGTCCAGCCACAAAATGACATTTTAGATATAGGTTCAGCATCCCCCTAAAACTAATTTTTGTATTTTTCATTTTTAAGAAAGATGCCCCTGAAGAGACTTACCTGACCCAATCCCAGACAAGTAATATGTGTTTCTAGTTAAACTTTTTAGTTAAACTGTAAATCGCAACTGGGATAAACTGTACATCTTTAATGTCACTAGGAGAGAGAGGGTTACAGCTAGTAAACCTTATACAGAGGGGAATATATGAGATGGGTTGGATGTTGGATTTTGCATCGAAGGGTTGAACTTGATGTTTGTATTTTTTAACCTAAATTAACTAAGTAACTAGGACTGGGACTTTCTCTACTGTAGGGAGTTTACACGGTTATGCACAACCGATAATAAACCTCCAGTATAATAATGAGAATATCAATATGTCTACACAAGAACATATGATTACATAAAAAGAATGGCAATAATTCATCATCTACCAAAATCCTATCTGTATCATCTACTATAATATATTTCATTTAAATAGCATGCAGATGATGATGTGATGATGTCACACGCACACAAGTCAGTGCACGTACTGACGTCACTCGCGCGTGCACGGAACTCACAGGCATTAGCTTTTGAGTCTCAACAAGCCCCATGAGAAGCAGAGGAAATCTCAGAGGGCGGAGAAATAACATTCAGCAAACCAGTAACAGATGTCAGCAACTTTCAAGCACAAGCTAGGCTCTTTTTTTTAAACTTTTTTTATTTCCCCCCCCCTTTAAATCTGGAGTTTAGTTATAAATTGAAGATCTGCATAGAACTCATTCTCTACTGTTGAATTGAGAATTAATTTTACGAATTTTAAGAAACTATGAATCAGCAGATTCTATATTTTTTTGCCAGTGGTGCTTTAATACAAAACAGGGGCAAATTAAGTGATTAATCTATGTCATTAGTTAGGAGCCTTGCACTTGATATAATCCTATGAAGCACGCATCAAAATGCTTTTCTGTTGTGAATAAGCTGATTTCATTTAAAAAGAGAGGAACAAAGGTTCCACATGAGGAAAGAGAAAAGCCACACAGGTGCGCCCTGGCAGATTTCCCACTGTTTTTATTGGCATTTCTCATTTCCCAATTGCTGCAATCTAAGATGGCTAAGATGAGTTCTGGTCTCCCACTCTGAGTCATTGCAAGACAGGTGTGGCTTTGTCCTTTCAGTTATGACACTTGGCTGAAAAAAGCTCACCTTTCTTGGCTTAGGGAACTTTACACTTCAACATATCCCCCCTCCTTGGGCATGTTCAGCCACACTTCATAACAGAAATGTTCAGGCTCCGTTGCATCGAATGAATGCTGATGCCATGGGAAGGTTTAGATTCTGAATAATCTCTGAAAGGCACTTCAGGGAAGCATAAAGGGCTTAGGAAAAGGTAGATTTCTAAAGAAACAAATATCTCTATAGTATAAAACCAAACTCGGACTCATTTTTTTCTGTGCTCAAACTAAGCACTACCAGAGGCCACACATGAACTCTAGTGAAATGTTATCTCTCCCATTGTGAAAGATAAGGGTCCAAGCATACCACCCATTCAATGAGCTAAAAAGAATATTATCAAAGCACAATAGTCAATTTCAGGATAAAGACAGATATTGTGTAGAGATGTGGGCACAGTTGCAGCTTTTGTTTGTAGGCCAAATTTGCACTGGTGGAGAAAATCCCCAGAACATTCACAGTGTGACTTTGCTACATTTCCAACAATTTTCTGTGCAAAATGATTGGGACAGTCAACTGATGAACAATAATATACCCAACTTTTATATTCGACTGGGAAAATAGTCCTCTTAAAGCCCATTTCAAATGGGCCAAACACGACAACTTACTAATCCATTGTTGATTGCTAAAATCGTTCAGGGGTGCCCTAAAATGGGTGGATATTTCATACTGAAAAGATTAGTGTTTTTGCTGGAAAATTATTTGGCTGCTAATTACACTGCAGGTCATTGCACAACCATGTAAGCTTAAAAAAATCTGTGCGATCGTCAGCGATTTAAGCAAAATCAGTCAAAATTGCTCACATATTGCTCACAATCGGCCAGGGTGATTGATCAGACTTAAAAACTGACCTGTGTATGCCAGCCCTTTCTTATTACTTATTTACTATAATTAGAAACAGTTTTTTCAGTACAAAGTAGACTGATTACTGAAGCAGAAAACACAACTTGCACACAAAGTCCCTTCCTTTATTATCTTTAAAATAGTGTCTCATAATACTCGCAAATTATCTCTAGTTAGCCTGACAGTCATTTCTCCACATCAAACTGACCATGTAAGATTATGAATGTCTGCTTTGAAGGCCAGAGAACACATCACTATCTCACTGGTGGCTGCTAGAGTAACAGAGATGATGTTTCAGGGTAACTGTGGATGAACCTTGTTAGGTTTTTTTGCTCAAGGTCACTCAAAACAAATTAAATCCTTTCCTTCCCTTCCTGCCTCAACAAACTTAATACAGACAGTAACCTGATACAGAAGCAAAAAAGTTTCTTTTAACTTGCTTGTTCATGGATGTCAGCAGTAATATACAACAGGGAGAGTCTTGATTTTGAGATAATGGTCTAACTTTTGCTACACAGCCTTCAGCCATCCGAAACTTGACATTCTCTGTCTGCAATGGCACTTTGTAGTTTCCACTATTATTGCTTACATTTTTCTTGATAATATTATATACCATCTTTCCTACAGTCGAAAACAAAAACAAACAAAGGGTAAATAAAATCTGGAGTGGAAAAGTTAATGTGGTTATGATAAAGAAAGAAAAATACTGTGATTTCTATAATTGTCTCAGATGGTTCATGTTTCCAGCTTAAAGGTTTTCTGGCAACACACAATGTTTCTTTACTAATAATAATCCCACTTTGTTTTCTACAGAGGCTTGAATAATACCTGGTAGACCGTATGTCGGTTCAGCAGTGCCCTAGGTCGCTCTCTTTGAAGCCCTATAACCAATCAGTTTTCTCTGAGGCAACATCTGTTTGCTTAGTGTCTGGGGAGGATCAAAATGGGAATGTGTGTACATTCATTTTTATATACCTGTTCGTAATTTATATTAACAGTTATTTTGCCCAGAAACCCTTGTTTATTTGATGTATTATTCATTATGACTACTTGCTGTTTCTCATCCAGTAAAATGTGCACCATAGAATAAACAAGAAATGAATTCAAGTGCTAACAAATGTCTTTATAAAATGGTAGTCTGCTTAAGGTAGGCGATGTTTCCAATAATGCAAATATTTTAGTAATAAACCATTTTTGTTTTACTTTGCAAAATAGTTATATATTTATTTTTTTAGCTTCTAAAAAATGAATGTAATATCCCTTAATAATTTAAAGTTTAGTAACACAAAGTGACATTACGTATGCATGTGAAGGTTCTCATTCATCCAGGTCATGGTATATCTGTTGTATTCAATTAGATCAACTGGACTTGAAGTTTAGTTCTTGAAGACGTTTCGCTAGTCATCCGATTGGATCTCTCAATTCAGAACGAATTTGAATATTCTGAATTGAGAAAGCCAGTCGGATGACTAGCGAAACGTCTTCAAGAACTAAACTTCAAGGCCAATTGATCTAACTGAATACAACAGATATTACTGTATGCAATTCTGTTATTTGTTGTGTTCCGTTCCCGGACCCCTAAACTTAGTTCTCTGTATTCTAGAAACCACTATAGCTGGGTACTCACAGAACTGATAAAAGGCTGCGTGTATGGCTGGGAAATGAACCTGTGGCCAACAAACTACTGTCAATGGTCATCTAACCATTCTCTCATACAAAGTATAGGGAATGTGTGTATCCAGATATATAGCCAAAGACAAACAAATTCCAATGGATTCCCCAGACGAAAGCATCTCAACAATAGATTTTTCCCATGTGTTTGCATCTTGATTTGTAAGGTGAACGTAGCTTAAAACCTTTTTGGTTGGCCCAGGAGGGGAAATATTCTTCAATTTTCCATGCTGATATTGCAACTGATGGACAGTGTTTCATTTAAAATCCTGCATATATATTTATTGTTATTTAAATAATATAAGGGGCATGTTCACCCCCAAAACGAAATTCTCCCCCACTGCTGGCCCCACTGTGCACTGTTTAAAAATCCTTACCCTACCTCTCTGATCCAAATGGTTCTCCTGTAATGTCTGCCCAAATTCCTAGAAGTGAAGACTAGGAAGCTGACTGGGAGGGAAAAGGTTTCTGCGCCTTAGCTGTCCTGGGAGAGGTTTCTGGCTTGCTCACTGCAGCCCTTTCCCCCCCTTCCTCCTGATCCTTATTTGATGACTGGTGCCCTAGTGTAAAAACATATTTCTGTAGTGTAGGCTATAGGGGACCCTATCCCACCCCCAACTGCTATATTTCATTGTAAAAAAAAAAATCCGAACTGCGCTTACAGAGCCTTGTTCCCCCAGCGTTCTGCACTGCCGGCAGCCACATCTGTGATTGGCCGCCTCTCAGCCAATCACGGACGCGGCTGCTGGTCCGGCCCCCTGCTTGCAGTTTCATGCAAACAGAGGGCCGGGTCTGAAAGCCAGGGAATGAGGCTCAGGAAGTACAATTGGGATTATTTTTTTTCCCATCAAAAATAGCGGTTGGGGGTGGGATAGGGTCTCCTACACTACAGAATTTTTTTTTATAAGAGGTGGACATGCCCTTTAAGGAGAATGAGAGGCCTGATGGATTCTAGTCAATTGTCCATCCCTGCATTTAGGTAGATTTATCAGGCAGGAGAAAACAAATCCTAATTCTTACTACTCAGTAATAGAAGGGAAAACATCAATTGCAGGTAGCCCCTGGTAATGTATATATCAAAAAGGAGAATAGGGGAGATGTAAAAGTGCTATGACACGAGATTCTGTAATGCAATACCAGGTGTCCAGTAATTACTGCATAGTTGGATCCTGTTCAGGTAAGAATTGAATCTGTTAAACCCCCATTTGATGCATGTTATGTTTCGTCCTACGAAGTAGGTGTATTAAGACAAACCATTTGGAGATGGAGCAGACCCATTAAATGACTGTAAAACCCATGCTAACCCCATACTACAGAGCATGGATTTTAAAGTCATTTGCCTGAAAACCAACAATATTACATCCCCCTGGAGGTTATTTCATTTGTAAATTATCATGTAAACTGAGCTGTCCAACCTGTATCCCTACTGCAGACATAGAATGCTGGTTGTTGCCAAAAATCTGGAGGAACATCCTAGGGTTAGAAGAACAAAACACTCAAACCTATTTCATTGGTTGATATTTGTGAATTCCATTTCATGTACCGAATAGCAACCTCACAACCTGCCATGAAGTCACAAAAACCATTCTCAAAATTTTTAAATATTTTGATGTGTTCAATGAAGCTGAATTGGGAAAAATGCGCATTCTATATTTGGAAGATAATCACCAACATGGTTACACAGTTTTTGCACAGTACACATGTCCAAGTACTTCACAGATTGTACGCAGCTCTGGACAGCTAATTGTATGGTAAATGTGACAGCAAAGGAACTACCATATAGAAACCTAATCCAATGACAGCCTCAGGGAACCCACATACCTGCAGCGTACAGATAGGTCTTATGTGCAGACTTCAGAAAATGTCATTCTTTCACTCTGTATCATGCGCAATCTGTAACTTTGTCAAATATCTATGAATATTAATGAACAAGAATTTTGATAGCATATAACTTGTTTGGACCCCAGGCAAAGATTAAAGACATTTCACCCTTATCATTTAGCTGCTCCCTAGAAATTAATGGATTGTGCTTAGCCTAAGGTGGCATCATTTTACAGAAAGAGCTGCACTGAAAAATAATCCGTCCTATAATAAATAGCCAACTCATATCAGCTACATATAAACAATATTAAAATGATACCAGCAACACAAAAGCACTGGTGAAATCAAATATGTTTAGTAGCCACATACCGTACCAAAGATTTGTAAATGTTGCATTTACAAAGTTCAAGTTTCATTAATTCTGCCCTTCCAAAAGTATTAAAAACATGTGCCGATTTCCTGTCATTGCAATGTACAGTATACCTTCCACAAAACAAATACATACAGGGCAGTTCACCAAGAGGTGCAAGGCTCAAGCTCTGGATCTAAACTCACCCTAACTGATGTTATAACAGTTAGCATGACTCCAATTCCTACATTGCATAAATTAACTATGCAGCAGCAGCAGCTAATGCTACATAATGATAGCACCAAACTATTTCCTCACTTTATAGACAGCTAATGGCTAGTAGAGATGGATTAAAACTCAAACTCGAAAGCGAGTTAGAGACAAACTATTCGAGTTCAAACAATACGGGAGTAAATATCAAATTATCGAATCCGCGAGTAACATGTCTATTATACCAATACGTGTGTAAATATCGAATTATTGAATCCGCAATTAATATGTCTATTTTACCAATATGCGAGTAAATATCGAATTATCAAATCCGCAAGTAAAATATCTATTATACCAATACGCGAGTAAATATCGAATTATCAAATCCGCGAGTAACATGTCTATTATACCAAAACGCGAGTAAATATCGAATTATTGAATCCGCAATTAAAATGTCTATTATACCAATACGCGAGTAAATATCAAATTATTGAATCCGCAATTAAAATGTCTATTATACCAATACTCGATTAAATATCGAATTATCAAATCCGCAATTAAAATGTCTATTATACCAATACGCGAGTAAATATCAAATTATTGAAACCGCAATTAAAATGTCTATTATACCAATACGGGAGTAAATATCGAATTATCGAATCCGCGAGTAACATGTCTATTATACCAATACACGAGTAAATATCGAATTATCGAATCCGCGAATAAAATGTCTATTATACCAATAGGCGAGTAAATATCGAATTATGGAATCTGCAATTAAAATGTCTATCATACCAATACGCAAGTAAATATCGAATCCGCAATTAAAATGTCTATTATACCAATACGCGAGTAAATACAGAATTATCAAATCCGCAAGTAAAATGTCTATTATACCAATATGCGAGTAAATATCGAATTATCGAATACGCAAGTAAAATGTCTATTATACCAATACGTGAGTAAATATCGAATTATCGAATCCGCGAGTAAAATGTCTATTATACCAATACGCGAGTAAATATCGAATTATTGAATCCGCAATTAAAATGTCTATTATACCAATACGCGAGTAAATATCGAATTATCGAATCCGCGAATAAAATGTCTATTATACCAATAGGCGAGTAAATATCAAATTATTGAAACCGCAATTAAAATGTCTATTATACCAATACGCGAGTGTCAGGAAAATGTGTAGAGTGACTTGGTAAGAATGGGTTAACTAGTAGTATTGGTTCTTGAAAAGGACCAATAAACATTCCATTCCACCCTGGAACAGTCCTATTGTTTATATTACGATTAGTCAAGCATGAACCAGGTCTCCTTTTCTAGACAATGTGGGGCGAACCGTGCTCTCGGAATTCTCTTCAGCTAGGGGTCTGGTGGTACTAAGAGGTCATCTTAAGGACAAGTCATACATGTAAAATAATTGTATTTCGGTATTGGAATGTTGTAAGACAGAAACCAATGTTATATTTGTAAATATAATAATATGCCCCATTAATAGGATACCCAACATGGACCCTTATTCCCTACCAAGGTGAGATATTAATATCTTGGGAAATATGGATACACACAGGTCATGTTTGGTATTGGGAATTGATAATTAATACAGGAGAGAATATGTGATCAATATCCCAATCAAGTACAATCTACATTTATATGGAGTCTGCCTAAATGAGGGGGAATGAATGCTTTTGGCTAGTCGTAAATCTGGACATTCCTGGACACTCCCACCTGTGGAGGGCGTAGTTCAACAAATAGTTTAAAAGTCCATGTGTCCAAAATATGTTGTTCATACTTGGGGACATGCTAAAAACGTGTGTATGGACCCAATGTTTCATCCTGCCCCAGGACACAGGACTTCTTCAGTGAGTAGGGTCGTGAATAGTTTTATCCTTTTATTTTCTATAACTGTTGTACTTATTGTATGTCATTTATTATAACACCATTTTATTTTGTTTTTGTATTATATGCACTGTCCACCTTTTGGAATATTAATCTAAATTTAATAAGTTTTGTCTTTGATGCTCTAAAAGAACTCAGTTAGCCTCTGATAAGTTTATATGTGTTTTGAATGGAGTGTGCAGTGTTAAATGCTAATTAACTGTGACTGCTTGTGAAGGACTGATGCTAATTAACCAGTTAGTTGCTGGATGAATGGTGTAGTGTTAACCATTTAGCTGCCAGGACAGGGGTGTGCATAGTCAGTGAGAGTCAAGAGTGGTTTTTGGGGCGTCTTTAAGGCCGTAACTTAAAGTGGTGGCAGCGAATAACGATTAATTAGTCAGATCACGTCCCAGCGAACTGGCGTTCATGACAAATTGGTGGCAGCGTGTGGGATAATTATTTTTTATTAGAGCATTAGTGCTTGGATTAAGTTATTTAAACCTTGTACTAAAGAACTGTATCCTTGCGAGGGTATCAGTCTTCAAAGCAAACTCAGTGCTTTTATTTTTAAAAGACATACGTACAAACATTTTCCCTTCCTTCTCTGTTTTTCTTTTTCAATTTATTTGGCAAGGTTAGCCAGGATGGCAACCTTTTACAAGAGACAAACCAAGGAGGTCCTGATCAATCTCTGTGAGGAAAGAGGTATTGATGTCTGGACAAGTCCAAGGAGCTGCTGATAAGGGCATTGTTGGAAAGTGACCAGGAGCAGCAAGAACTACAACAACTGAGTCGGGAAGCGATGTGGATTTAGCTATCCCAGAAAGGACTGTTAACCTTGGATTTTCTCAGCATGAGAATCCCACAGTGCAGGAAGACGGTAATTTCTCCCTGCAAAAGGATTTACAATTGTTGGGTTCAGATGACCCCCCCTACGCTCTTCAATTGATCTTGCGCAAGTCAGGAGAGGGAGGCAGCAGCAGCTGAGAGAGCTGAACGGCAAGCCCAGCGGGAAGCAGCTGAACGCAAGCCCAGCGTGAAATGGAAGCCGCAGCAGCTGAACGCAGCGCAGAGAGAATTCGAAGCTGCAGCCGCAGACCGTGCATTTCAGCTGGAGTTAGCAAAGCTCCAGCACCAGACCCAGTCTCCACAGTCCGTGAGTCCAGAGAGGGTCCGTTTGCTTTGCATGGTTCACCCAAGTTTTCCCGTCATGGACAATGATAGCAATTGGACACTTTTTTGTTAAGTTTTGAAAAGTGCTGCAGACAGTATCAGTTGCCACTGGAGCAGTGGGCCAAGATACTTGACACCTGGATTAAAAGGCAAGCCTAGATGCCTTTGTTGAACTACCACCAGAGCTTGATGGGGACTATGAGGCTTTGAAACAGGCTCTGATTAAGAAGTTTAACCTCACGCCAGAGGTGTATCGCAAAAAGTTCGAGCGTTGCAGAGGGTCCAACTGAGAGCTACCTCAGATGTTGTGAGTAATATGAGAACCAGTTTTCGCCAGTGGATTAAAGGACTGTCGGTTACTAAATTGAGGAGCTGGAGGATCTTATGGTAATGGATCAGTTCCTTAATATCTGTCCTGGAGATGTGCAACAGTTTGTATTGGATCGGGAGCCAAAAACAGCGCAAAAAGCAGCAGAAGTCGCAGACACCTATGCAGCCAACAGGGTGCCAACATATCCAAAAGGTCCAACGTTACAAAGATCACCAAGCTGGAAGGATCGTCACACAGGGAAGCAGCACCGCAGAATGTCAAGCGGGTGAGAATTTTTCTGAAAGGCCCAGTGTGAGCGTAAACCATGGAGATCCACGCAGATGTTTTATATGTAACCAGATGGGACATGTAAGAGCTTCCTGTCCAGAAAGAAAGGGACCAGTGTCACCAGTCAATCCTGTGGTAATGCTCGTATCTGGTAAGACAGAGAATTTATGTATCATATGCAGACTGTGACTGTGGGAATAAAGTTACCCAGGGGTTACGGGACTCAGGAGCTAACTTGTCTCTGGTGCGCCCAGAGATGATTAACTTGGGGACATTATTCCTGGAGACTTTATTGGTAAAGGGAGTGGGTGGGAGATCATCCACTGGTGCCTGTGGCTAATGTTTACTTGGATTGGGGTGTGGGGAGAGGTCTGAGGGAAGTGGGGATATCTAATGAAATTCCTGTCAATGTGTTATTGGGGAATGATTTGGGGAGAATGGTCTCTGCTTTTGTGCCAAATGATCCGGTCTCACTAGGTCCAGCCGCGCTGGAGTGTGACCACCCACTGCAATCAGTAAAGGGAACAGGTAACAAGGGGCAAGGTAACTGGGAGGAGGGCTGAGAGACCAGAGCAGATGTCCGTCAGTGCCAGAACCAGTATTGCCTAACTGTTGTAATGGAGAGAGAGAGGGGGATCCCCCAGTTCACTCTTTGGTAGAGTCAGGTATAGTACCTGTAGGTAGGATTGTCACAGTAGCTGGGAGGAGGGCTGAGAGACCAGAGAGGGTGTCAGTCAGCGCCAGAACCAGTACTCGTCTAAGGTGTGAATGTAGAGGGGGAGGGAAGTATCCCAGGGTGATGTTCTGGGTAAAGTACCCGTAGTAGAGAGGGATTTCCAGAGTAGGATCCCTGATCCTGTGCCCAATCTGCCTGAGGTCCTGGATAGCAGTCAGGAATTAGTGCAGGAGTGTGTGGGGCAGTGGTGGAAGACTCAAAGCGGTCCTAAGGGATGTTTCCACTCAGACTGAGGGAGAAGAGGGTAGCTGTGGGCATGCGGTAGCGCCAGTACCAACCTCAGTGGTGGGTGGAGAAGGAAGAGTAAGGGTTAAAGAGGGACAGCTAACAGACCTAGGAGTGTCCAGGTAGATGGAAAGAAGGTAGCTATCCCTGAAGACCAAACCATACCAGTAACAGTCACTGGTTTGTCCCAGTCTAAGAGGGAGCAGGGATATGGTGAGCAGGAAGGCAAGGAAAGGGTTAAGAGTGACCAGTTATCTGTCTGAGTTTAGACCCAGGGAATGGGGAACTTTAGACTCACAGGATACAGGTAGCAGTGAGGATAAAGGAGGATCTGTCCAGCAGGAGAGTGTGTCAGAGAGGACAGATGCCTTAGGTTAGGAGTGGCCGGGTACAGTCCCTACATATCAATGTACTCCAGGTGGTAATACAGAACTGTACCTGTCAGCACACAGAGAGGTCACACAGATGGTAGTATGGGTGGTTTGCTCTCTATATCAGAGTGTGTGACAGACTGAGCATCAAGAGGTTAACCATTCTACTGGGTGAATGACTGTGAACCCAAACCCATCTCATAACCCAGAGATGGTTTTTGTAAAATGTGCAGTGGAATCACATTTGGAGCAATTATTTACATTCACATGAACCAAGGGGATGCAGGTGGATATTCGTGTCTATCGAACCACCTGATTATGGACGCAGTAGGAGTGACCTGTGAGTCACTCCTGTGCGCCAATTTTAAAGAGGAGGTGTCAGGAAAATGTGTAGAGTGACTTGGTAAGAATGGTTAACTATCCTATAGTTCTTAGGACCAATAAACATTCCATTCCAACCTGGAACAGTCCTATTGTTTATATTACGATTAGTCAAGCATGGAACAGATCTCCTTTCTCAGACAATGTGGGGCCAACCGTGCATCTGGAATTCTCTTCAGCTAGGGGTCTGGTGGGTACTAAGAGGTCATCTTAGGACAAGTCATACATGTAAAATAATTGTATTTCGTATTGGAATGTGTAAGACGAAACCAATGTTTATATTTGTAAATATAATAATATGCCCATTAATAGGATCCCAACATGGAGCCCTTATTCCCTTGCCAAGGTGAGATATTAATATCTGGGGAAATATGGATAACACACAGGTCATGTTTGGTATTGGAGGAATTGATAATTAATACAGGAGAGGAATATGTGATCAATATCCCAATACAAGTACATATCTACATTTATATGGAGTCTGCCTAAATGAGGGGGAATGAATGCTTTTGGCTAGTCGTAAATCTGGACATTCCTGGACACTCCCACCTCATGTGGAGGGCGTAGTTCAAAAATATGTTTAAAAGTCCATGTAGTCCAAAATAATGTTGTTCATACTTGGGGACTTGCTAAAAACGTGTGTATGGACCCAATGTTTCATCCTGCCCCAGGACACAGGACTTCTTCTAGTGAGTAGGGTCTGTGAATAGTTTTATCCTTTTTATTTCTATAACTGTTTACTTATTGTATGTATTTTATTATAACACCATTTTATTTTGTTTTTGTATATATGCACTGTCCACCTTTTGGAATATTAAATCTAAAATTTAATAAGTTTTGTCTTGATGCTCTAAAAGAACTCAGTTAGCCTCTGATAAGTTATATGTTTTTTGAATGGAGTGTGCAGTGTAAATGGCTAATTACTCTGACTGCTTGTGAAGGACTGATGCTAATTAACCAGTTTGTTGCTGGAGTGAATGGTGTAGTGTTACCATTTAGCTGCCAGACAGGGGTGTGCATAGTCAGTGAGTCAAGAGTGGGTTTTTGGGGCGTCTTTAAGGCCGTAACTTAAAGTGGTGGCAGCGAATACCGATTAATTAGTCAGATCACGTGCCCAGCGAACTGGCGTTCATGACCGCGAGTAAATATCAAATTATTGAATCCGCATTAAAATGTCTATTATAACCAATAGGCGAGTAACATCGAATTATGAATCTGCAATTAAAATGTCTATTATACCATACGCGAGTAATACAGAATTATCAAATCCGCAAGTAAAATGTCTATTATACCAATATGCGAGTAATATCGACATTATCGATCCGCAAGTAAATGTCTATTATACCAGAAACGCGAGTAAATATCGAATTATCGAATACGCAAGTAAAATGTCTATTATACCAATACGTGTGTAAATATCGAATTATCGAATTAGCGAGTAAAATGTCTATTATACCAATATGCGAGTAAATATCGAATTATCGAATCCGCAAGTAAAATGTCTATTATACCAATATGCGAGTAAATATCGAATTATCGAATCCGCGAGTAAAATGTCTATTATACCAATACGCGAGTAAATATCGAATTATTGTATCCGCAATTAAAATGTCTATTATACCAATACGCGAGTAAATATCGAATTATTGAATCCGCAATTAAAATGTCTATTATACCAATACGCGAGTAAATATCAAATTATCAAATCCGCGAATAAAATGTCTATTATACCAATAGGCGAGTAAATATCAAATTATTGTATCCACAATTAAAATGTCTATTATACCAATACGCGAGTAAATATCGAATTATCGAATCCGTGAGTAAAATGTCTATTATACCAATACGCGAGTAAATATCGAATTATTGAATCCGCAATTAAAATGTCTATTATACCAATACGCGAGTACATATCGAATTATTGTATCCGCAATTAAAATGTCTATTATACCAATACGTGAGTAAATATCGAATTATTGAATCAGCAATTAAAATGTCTATTATACCAATACGCGAGTAAATACAGAATTATCAAATCCACAAGTAAGATGTCTATTATACCAATAAGCGAGTAAATATCGAATTATCGAATCCGCAAGTAAAATGTCTATTATACCAATACGCGAGGAAATATCGAATAATCGAATCCGCAAGTAAAATATCTATTATACCAATACGCGAGTAAATATTGAATTATCGAATCCGCGAGTAACATGTCTATTATACCAATACGCGAGTAAATATCGAATTATCAAATCCGCAATTAAATTGTCTATTATACCAATACGCGAGTAAATATCGAATTATCGAATCCACAAGTAAAATGTCTATTATACCAATACGCGAGTAAATATCGAATTATTGAATCAGCAATTAAAATGTCTATTTTACTAATACGCGAGTAAATATCGAATTATTGAATCAGCAATTAAAATGTCTATTATACCAATACGCGAGTAAATATCGAATTATCGAATCCACAAGTCGTTCATGGGATAATTACCGAATGTTCGAACGTGAGAGCTCGTATGAGTAAAATCGATTTTGATTTTTTTTGATATTTTAATTGTATTTCATTCGAACTTTTTGAACTATTTAACTCCCATTGATTTTAATGGGTCCGTTTTCGAACTTTCCATATAGTTCGAAAGTTCGAAATGGACCAAACTTTCGAAAGTTCGGCCATCTCTAATGGCTAGCATTAAAAGTGACAAAAAGAATTAATGGCAATGCACAGAGTATTGCGCTGGGGAGATAACAGCGTCTCATGGTGCACCAACCCCGATACTGTGGACCTGCTTGATGTAACAAATAATACCTGCTAGCCACCACCCCCACCAAAGGAATGTACACAATTCCTGTGAATCCTAAAGTCTTATCCACCCACTGGTTTTAAGGAACAACAAAAAGATCAGGGTTAGAACAGCTGTATATAGTGTATATAGTGTATCCAGTTACATGACTGAATCTTTGTATTGGATTCACATACATAGTAAAGTGATACATGTTTTGATTAGCAGTTTCTGGGCTATAAGTCACTAAATACATTTAGCTTGTATTTAATCATTACTAAATGGTGGCAAAAATCACACTGCTTGAATGTTTGTGTCAATTTTGTATGATAATAACTGAAAACACCTGACTGCATGTGAATAAACATTTCCTGATTTTGATTTAGAGAAGCATCCAACATGATACATTACAATACAATACAATAGGAGGACTGTGGGAGCACTCTTTAGGCTAAACTACAATTACATTTTGTGGAAGTGCTACTGAGTTGGTCAAACATAAGAAAGATAATCAATGCACATTTTTGGGCCCCATACAGTATCACATTATCTGCACACTGGCATACATTATAAACAAAGGGGTTTCAGTGTACTCTACTGTGATCACATGATAGGGAAAATAATGTATATATGATTGTTTTATTTGCACTGCAAACGTCGGACTCCAGCACTTATACTCATTCCATTGTATCTGTATGTTACCCACCTAACTAGATTGTAAGCTCTATGGGGCAGGGACCTCCTTTCCTCTTGTGGCAAAGCTCTAACACTTCTATTTATATAATTTATATATTTATGTACTGAACTATCTACGTATGGCCCAGCACAGAAGAGCCAATTCCTCGGGTCAGGACTCAGCCGTGTATCTGCATCTTAAGGATAAAGGACATACCTTTGAAGATTGTAATGTTAACATACTGGCGAAGGAACGTGACTGGTTCAAGAGAGGTGTTAAGGAGGCCATTTATGTGAAAATAAAGAAACCAAGCCTAAATAGAGGTGGGGGGGGTTCGACACCAACTGTCTGCCATGTACAATGCTGTTTTAACACCTTACTCTGGGCGTTCCTATAACACCTCTTAGCCACTATCTAATCACACCCTTAACACCTGGCTGTGATATGCTAATTGGGATTTTCCAGGGTACATAATTGCCACAGATTCTTGTACAAGTCATTCTGAATTGAGAAAGCCAGTCGGATGACTAGCGAAACGTCTTCAAGAACTACATTTCAAGTCCAGTTGATCTAATTGAATACAACAGATATTTCCCTTGTATAACTTTATTGTATTTTATTACTGTACAGCGCTGCGTTCCCAAGTGGCGCTTTATAAATAAACTATAAATACAATGTATTTATGCAAGTCTCATTTTTTAAGCTGTTTTTTTAAAAAATGTTCAAAGATTTCAGAATATTTAATACCCTACAATAACACCCCCCTTAACATATGAGGACCTAATCTGCTGTACTTCTGTTAAAAATTAAGCCTGAAATGGTTTGCTGTAATTATCTTAAACAAAGCCAGCAAAGTTGATCTCAGTGATGGTTATAGCCTCACTTTCATCCCATCCCTGACTGGCCAATGGGAAGGCACACTCTAGTGGTGAGTCAATAGGAACTGCAGAGACTCTCCCTTTAGTGGTGAGTCAATAGGAACTGCAGAGACTCTCCCTCTAGTGGTGATTCTACAGGAATCACCTCTAACTTCCTGCACCTCTCCATGTCTCTTTCCCTGCCTGCATTAGTAATGTAGATAAGAAGTCTGTTTTTGTAGATACAAATAGTTAACTGACATTTGTACTTCAAACTAAAAGATGAGACTAAACATCGGCTCTCACACGGTCCAGTTCCAGGTCAGAACATCCCTGTGAGTTATAATTGACTCGACTGCTCGCTCCTCCTTATCTACACAGTTATTCATTCAGTCAGTGAAACAAACCGGAACTGGACTGGGTGAGAGACGATTTTTAGTCTCTTCTTTTAGTTTGAAGTACAAACGGCAGTTAACTATTTATATGTACAAAAACAGGCTTCTTATCTACATTACTAATGCAGGCAGGGAAAGAGACATGGAGAGGTGCAGGAAGTTACTCAGTGACATCACTGAGTGACCGATTATATAGATTCTTGCCACTGCACCTCCCCATTCAAATGCAAGAGCCTTATTTATTATAAATGTATGTATAATATAGACTGTAAAGAGACAATGCCCTGGCATGGACAGGAGGTGATAATAAATTTTGTTTACAATGTTGTTCTTCTGCAGAAGAAACACTTTGCTAAGATCCTTTCTGAGGTTAAAGTTTTTATATACAGCAGCATTGGCAACAATTTGATATGCTAAACAAAGCAGTTGGCCTGGGTCAATGTAAAAAGTTTCCACTTATTTCAAACCCTAGCATCCTGAATCCTCTCATTCCCCAAGATTGTCAACTTCAGGCAGGTACATTTGGCCTTCCAGTGATTCCTTCAGGCAAACAGGCTTCTGATTTGTAGATTAAATTCAGGGCTCTCTCACTGCCTAATCAACCTGCAGTGCTTACTTATATATATGCTATACCTCATTATTATAGGGGAAGTACCTGTGAGTGTCAGTAGACTTTTAACATGCTTGATACTTACCATCACCTGACAAAAATTATTCTTATCTGATCTGCAACAAATTAGGGTTCTAGAAAGTGGTAGTTTTTTTTAAAGACATATAAACATATTATTGGACCAAATTCATCATCCTTGTTTTAGAAGCTTAGAACATGTGTTTACAATACCTGATATGATGTCTCATAAAAACATATGAATGTAAGGGCAACTGTATGTGTTGAGAATATTTCTCTTTGATCAAGCAGTATATCAGTCAGATCTGAAAGAGGTAGGCCTTTCATTAGCTTGCTCATTTGTGTCCAATATGCTGTGACTGGTGTTGATCATCAAATCTAGCAGGGAGGATTTCATCAGAATTAGCACAGGCAAACACCCCTAAGGAGATAACTGGAAGCCATACTGAGAATTTGCCTCAATACTGGGAAATAAACATGAATTTCCCAGCACTACAGATGCCGTTAAAGTCACCACAAACACTTTCACGCCGGGGGATAATCTACTTCAGCTAATTAACACACAGCTTTGCACAACATGCAGGAAACAGTTACATAAGTTGATATTCTGCATTCGTTCAGATACAGAGATTCAAACAGGTATTAACTAAAAAGGAACGTGCGGTGGTTATGTAACAACTGTTACAATCATTTGCATTTCTATCACATATCATATTGGAACAGCAGTTAAGATATAGCGTTTGTGAGACATTTATTCCCTAATACATATAATTCTGCAGACATGGTGATTTCACAGATCTAAATGACCAGCACTGGGTGTCACACTGTTGTTACCTTGAAAGGTGACTTTGTAATGATAATTGCCATTTCATTTAGTTTTCCTATTGGGAACAACTGCACAGATTACTTTTTTGCATTAAAGAAACATATTGCAAAATATCCTCAATAAAGCTTCAGCACAATAAGTTACAGAACAAAACGTGTGTTTCAAAAGACTGGTTTCATTTGGCATGAATTTAGTGGGCCAGATGTTTACTAGAGTTTTCCGAACTCACCAAATTTGATTCTGCTTGTAGATTCGTGGATTTTTGAAAAAAATTAAAAATTCAAGTCAATAGGCGTTAAAAAATCCCAAAATTCCGCCTAAAAGGTGTAAATAGCAATGGTAACTTGCTGTAAAGGGTCTTGGGAAATGGTCTTGGGGACATGTATCAATGCCCAAAATTAAAACAAACAAAAAAAGTTTTTAAAAAGTTCTCGAAATTTCAAATTTACAAAATCTAAATTTTTAGAAATTTTGACCATTTTCGAAAATAGTTTAGCAGTTTGAAAACAAAATGTGAAAAATTTGGAAATCTGCAATGTTCAAGTTCCGGCAAATCCGTGAAATCTTGCAAGTTGGAGCTGTACTTTTAATGTATGCAGGGTTAGGACCTAAAATGCTAGGACTTTCCCACTGATGGTACCTTACTACCAATACTACTTAATTACCAAAAAATGGCTAAACAACCTTGTCCTCTGCTTCAGGCAAATAATCCAATAGTGGAACTGTGCAACCAAAATAGCCACACCGTCTTTCAATTCTGAAAATAAAAGCTTTATTAGAATACACATGATAAAAATGAACCACACCGGAAGCGTTTTGTGTAGATAACTATATATAGTTATAGCTAATATATAATTCGTCAAGTCACTTCCTTGATATACACACAATTACACACTCAATTAAACCCTATATTCACAAAATACTTCACTTCTTTTATAAACCTGGTTACAAAAGAAGTGATAAAAATCATAAAATACAAATGTCTCAGTTATTCATTATTTACCGTATATTAAATGTTTGTAAAAGATACCTTAGGTCATAATCATCCTAGAACGCCATTGAACATGCCAACATGTGTTAAAATGTGTTGAAATAGAATAGAATTGGCCCTAAGGGATCACTAAGAATCCACAAAGCAGGCTATATCCCAGGCAGAATTTAGTTCATCGGGTTTTCCATTCCGCTTCCCCTAAGACCAATAGAGAGCCCCCCTAATCAGAGCAAACATGTGCCAAATACCCTGAAAACTGACTTTATTAATATCAGAAGATGTCTCTCTACTAGGCTACTGCCCCACTGGAATACCTTTGAACACTTGAGGATGGTGGCATGAGTCTGCCTTAAGTATTGTATTACCCCTACATGGCTTACCCCTACATGATAAAATGTGCTCTGGATGTTACTGCCTTCTGCCTCAAGAAGTACATCCAAAAATAAATCAAGAATAGCAGTTCTGGGTGCTAATCACAAGTGTGTAGCTGTTGGGATAGGCACTGTTCAGTGATCCTCCGGGTTGGACCACTGAAGCAGGACCAATCGGCCACACACGTGTGATGTTTGGGCAAAATGAGCATTTGCCACCTGTTAATGGGGGAAAGGGTTCACAATCAGAGGTAGGGGTCCGCAGAGTACTGAGCCACAGTGGGTGTGCCATGTATGGACAGCTCACTGCTTGAGTTACACGGCAGAATAGGACATAGGAGTATTTTTTGACATATAAGGAATGTTGGCACTACAATTGACCACTTAAAGGGACACAACAGATTTCATGTGCTTAGTTACTGGATCTATTATTAACAGGGAGGTGAGAACACTTGTTCCCACCTCCCTGTAAATAATATAACGCCCAAGAACACTAGAACACTTACCTTTCCAGCTCTCCAATCACAGCTCCTACTCAGGCGTGCTGTCCTGACCGAGCGCCTATCTTCGGTGCATGTGCGCCAATACATAAGATAAGCGTGATCAGGACAACGCCGAACAGCTGAGCTGCAAGTGGAGCGCCGGTAAGGAAAGTGTTCTAGTGTTCCCAGGCATTCTATTATTCACAGGGAGGTGGGAATATGCATTCTCACCTCCTTGTGAATAACAGAAACAGATTTCAGTTTGTTAAAATGGACAGTTTAGTGTTCCTTTAAAGATACCTGCCCAGATGCTATATTTATATGTAATGACTATACAGTAAAACGTGTGATCAGATTTTTCAAGGAGAGGAAAGAGCTGCATCTAATTTAACGCTTCCAGTCATTGGACCACTGAGTTTGCAATAATTTTTATTATGGCTGAAGTGCTGACATGGTATCATTTCCTATTACTAATGCATGGTGATGACTATTAAAGATCTGGAAAAGCTGTATGAGTATTTATCAAAGTCTAGCTATTCTTTGGAGATACATTGTAAGTATTCCTTTGTATATATTTATTTTGAGGAGATACGGTATATATTTATAGTACATTGATCGGCAGCCTCTTTTTTTAATGAGGAACAGATACAGCAATATACGTGTATTAAATGCAATTAATCAACTGGGCAATGGGACATCAGGTGTGTTGATTGCCAAAGTTGGAGCTGAAAGCATTGCAGGTAATAGCACGGATTAAGTTGACAAACACTGTCCATCCTCTGCACACCACCACATGGGTGTGGATGTCTCAATAGTCCCACCACACAGAGTGGCATGAGTAAAATCACAAAATAGAATGTAGAGAGTCACACTCCAGGAAAATTCAAATCAACTTTTTAATGTGAACCACACAATGCAATCACAACGTGAGATTAAGGATCATTATTTACCTGTGTGGCGGACTATAAGATGCACAAATGGAATGTTCTCATTCTCAGTAATCTATCTGTGACAATTCTATTTCTCTCCTATCCTAACCAACTCCCCACCTTTCACACAAATGAACCACACACTAACACATCAAAATGTAAAGCTTAAATTATACCTCTGCTTGCTTTATATGTTATCAAACAAAAAATACAGCATGTGTTCTGTAAGTGAATCCTCCACTCGCTTTACTTTCCTTCAAGGTTTTATTTCCCTAGATTAGTTTCATTATTTTTGCCAAACCTCCTACCAAGAAGTAACTCCCTCACAGCACAGTGGGCATGGAGGGCAGAAGGCCTGAATACTGTTCTTGTCTAAATATTTAACAATGTCCTGCTAACTGACGATAGAAGAAGAAAAAAAGGCCCTCATGCCTTGACCACTGTCCCACTGTCATTTTTCATGCTGGAGAGCAGAGAATTGCATTCCTTCTGAAAAGTGAAAGTGCTATCCCGTGGCCTGGTAATGACAAATCATTGGCTCCTTGCTCAGCAGTCGGCTTTCATATCACAGGATATTCCTTCACAGAACAGGTAAAAGCTTCAGCAGGCAAGGAAATTTACACGGGCTGAACAGCTTTGTTCTCAGAGGGAAATAAATGTGACCTTATTCCAAAAGGACCTTAGCCAAGCACATAAAAGAAGCATTTACATAAACACAGATATGTGCTAGTTTAATGCATACCAAATAACACCTTGCAGTCAGCTCAGCCAACAAACATCTGGCCGAGGTTGTAGGGAGTTGTAGTTTACAACAGCTGGAGTTCGGCATTGCTGCCTATTAAACATCATTAATTGTGGAATTATATCACCCCTAACCTCAACCCAATATATTAATAGCATTATCTAGGAATCCTTAGAGCAGTTTTTTTCAAAAATTTCAACCTGGTGGAAGCCTTGAAACTGTTTTACACCTAGGGGCCAATATGCTGTTAAAAGCCCTGCTCAATTATATTAGGTAGAATGTCTTTTACCTGGTATGTCACGTCTCTGCAGTAAATTACACGTGCTTGAATTAACACTTTTTAAAAAAAAAATTTACAGCAATTTTAATGGACATTGGACAAATTATCTTTTATTTCAACGCATTTTAATTAAAGACATACCAAGCCTATTGTCTAAACAGTTTGTTTTGTAACTGATCAAACTATATATAACAAGGAAAGATAAATTGTTTCCTGTAGAAGAATAAAAAGCTACTGTACCTGCCCTGGAAAAATCAATGGTAAACATTTCTATGAAGCTACACACAGCCTATATAGCAAAATAATAAACACCATTGGCATGAGACAAAATAGGTTAGCTAGACAGAATATGACTCCTTTCTTCCAATCACCCTCTTGTATGTATATTTTTATTTATATAGTGGCCCTTCATACAAGGGGAAGAAAGGCTGCCACAGAAAGCTTACAATCTAGTTAAAAGGTTAACATACAGATACAAAGGGTAGGGTAAAAAGTGTTGCAGTGAGATTCTTAATGTTTCAACTAAAGAATCATACCCTGTGCTGAGAGGTAGGATGCAATAAGCTTGTTATAAACATACTGATAGATGTTTCTTAAAGAGGAGACAATGGTATATCGCTCCAGAATTCCATGCCTACTCAGTCAATAGACCAATAGAAATAAAGCCTACATTTACTCAAATCGCTTACCATACAATAATATAAAGATTATATATAACAAATGCATTACTCTCTACTAAATTTATAGGGAACAATATGGACTGCTGGATTCATTGGCTGATTTATTTAACCAGACAATGTCACTTAAAATACTTAATTAACCACAAGTTCTGCTGCTTTTATTTTCATTCTAGTGATTAGTGATGGAATGTTAGTAAGGTAAATGTTATGGGAAGTCCAACTTGTCCCATACTGGATCTTCTAAATCTTTGACTAAACTGAAGGGTCTATAGAGTTATTTAATTTTAACAGATAAATTCCTTTAATAAAATATCCTTCCTTTAAAAATTAACTATTTTACTCAAGAGTCAACTAAAGCCCCAAAAAATGTTCACTAGGAATGGCTCACCAGATGAATAGTTATTTCTGTGCCAACTCATGGGCACCAGTAATCATTGGCGCTATTGAAATGTGTGCACTGCATTTTACATAATAGTGTAACCTGATGAAAACCTCTAAATGCATTTGATTAAACCATGGATCTTGAGTATTTATAGTAAGCTTTAACTGTGAATGTCTTTGAGTAAAATAAAAGTAGAATATCAGCCCCTCTAGCATACTGCCTTTAGTATAGGCATCTGCTCTTTTATATATATCTCCTCTTTTGTGACTTCACAATTTTACATCTATCTATTCTATTAGCACAGAGGATATAACGATTGGAAAGTTTCTTCTCTTTTTCTCAGAGATGCTCCATAAGCATGCCTGTACCCACTGGTAGTGTTAAGAGGATTAGAAAGTGATCAGTCATATTTCCAGTTAAATCTTTCATTAAGAATTACTTAGAAAGGCAAATGGTACATCATTTTAATTAACAGTTTTCTAGATTTATAACGCATAACTCATTTGGGGCTAAGAAGATGTGGATGATCCTGTTTGAAATCTAACAATCAGGCCATACAACTTTAACATACCTCATTATCTGCACTTCATGAGGAATTTATAGAATCCAACTTTGGACAAAAATTGTAAAATAAAGTAATTAGACTGTTAGCTCTTTGGGACATGATTTGAATGGATATATAATATGTAGCACTACAGTATATTAGAAATAAAAGGCATACAAAATGTTATTATAGGCAGATAAAATTTATATCGGCAAATCACCGGAGTTCCAGATTTAAAACTGCTGGTACAGTTGAGTTCTCAGAAGTTCTTTGACTTGTTATTTCTAAACTAACTTAAAAAGAATAAAAGGGGAAAAAAATCATTCAACTTTAAAAAAAAAATATTAATAGTATTACAATGTTCTCTCTAAAAATGTTTCCTGCGAATTGATAAGGCAGAAAAAGCAGAGCAATGCTATCACACTTCAAACACTTGTTAAAGAAACAATAAAAAGACTCCTTTATCTTGCTCCGGAGTATGGCTCCCTTGTCGTCTCACTAGCTTACAAAACAACCTGTGCAGGAAGAATGGCCTTAGTTCCAGGGACAATGGCATTCCCACTTGGGCACTCAAGTCTTATATTTTTTGATCATTAACTTGACTGCACTTTCAAACAAAAGAAATCTCCAATATATAACCTACACAAGTAGATCTTCTTTTCTGACATTTTATTCTAACATATTTACAGATATAATTGGTTTTACTGTACCTGAGGGCAAGCGCAGTACAGACCACTCTTCATTGATTTCTCAAAACATTTTTCAAAAAATATGTTCTAGTGCCTGTTTTTTCCAATTGTAATGTTTTCTTCCATGTTTTAATGTTACAGTTATTTCTGTTCCATTCTTACCATTTCATAAATTAAATTTTGTTGCTATGTATCTCTGTCTTTTCCTTGTGATTTTTTTTGCCAAAGTTTCTGCCTCATGATTAGAGGGCAAATTTACTGGTCAGAACTATCCTCCCTGTCCTAATAGTACCCAGTGTAAAGACCAAAACTGCTAGATCCTCATCTCTGGATTTGCTCTAAATCCAGCATAACAAGTCATGAAAGTCCAGCTCATAGAGATGCACAACCTCTCAAGAGTCTGGGACTCTTTCAGACTGTGCAATTGGAGAATATTATTAATTAAATGGAATTAAATTCAGAATTGAGAAAGCCAGTTGGAGGACTAGCAAAACGTCTTCACGAACTAAACTTTAAGTCCAGTTGATCTAATTGAATACAACAGATATACCATGACCTGGATGAATGAGAACCTTCACAAGCATCTAGTGGTTTAGTTCTGCACCTTGGATACTATTAGGGGAAGGGGTTAGCTTGGGAGGGTTGGGACACTGTAAGGTTCTCCTTGGTAAAAGAAAACCAATAAATTGTATGACAGGGTAACAAACATGGTAAGAATAGCTACTAAGAAACACAAAGTCCTGCTTATTGCATATATGTTCATAGGAGGAGTAAATATCGTGGAATTTTTCACTATAATTTGTTTTACAGATTTTTCTGTACCAACCCAGGGTTACAGCAGTTCTGGGGCAGTGAACATTGGAGCTTTTGAATTGTGTGGCTTGTTATATTTCTATTGTATGTTATTACATTTTATACCAGGCCTATTAGCGATAATGTGCACTGCATTTCACATGATAGTGTAACCTGCTGGAAACCTCTAAATAAATTTGGATTAATAATGCATTAGGAGTAGTTTATAGTAAGCTTTAACTGTAAATGTCTTTCAGTAAAATCATACATTAAACCACATTTATCCTCAACTTATAATGTAGTCCAGAAACCAATGACTAAAACAATGTAAACTACTATATTACTGTCTATGTAAAGCCTAAGCAAATCAATAACTATTTCACTACTAGAGATGTCCGAACTTCGCAAAATCCGGTCTGCTCGAGGATCTGCGAATTTTCGGAAAAATTTGAAAATTCACGAGCGGATCCATTAAAACCTATTAAAATTAAAGTTCGGCAAAATCCGTTCTTCTAAAATCCGAAGATTCTTCAAAAATATCAGTATTCTTTGGAAATACAGGGTTTCTTCAAAAATACGGGTATTCTTCGATAATACAGGGATTTTTCAAAAATACGAGGATTCTTCAAAAATACGGACCCGAAAATGTGGGTTGCTCCGTCCAAAAATGTGAAAAATCCGCAAAATTTTGAATTTACGAGGATGTCTCGTATTTTCCCGTATTTTCGAAAATACGAGAAATCCTCGTAATTTAGAATATTTTCAAAAACGGTTCGGAAAAGTTCAGAAGGCGGAAAATCAGAAAATCCGCCGTTCGCGAACGAGGTAAACACGCCGTGGATCCGGGTTCGAATCTGCGAACTGGGCCATCACTATTCACTACATTATCCCTCTGAAGACTTCTCCCCTTCTCTAATTGAAGAATTCCTCTCTCTCCAATTACCTGGGTAACCCAATCTGAGCATGCCCCATCTTGTCTGGGAAGGGGCAGGGCTTTTCTGTAGTGACAGATTTTAGTATGTACTTTATGGGTTTTTTTTGGAAACATAATTGTAAATACATCACAGGAAAGGGTTTTACGCTAGATTTTTATGCACTTGCACTGATTCATATTTAATGCTTTTACAAATAGATATTATATGAGATGACAAAACTCCTTTAGCTGCTGATGGGTTTTATCTAGCAGAAAAAAACTGCCAATACATGGAAAGTAAGCCAAGAGAAACGTTCCACAATGTTGGATGCACAAATTGCCAGTTGTAATTTGTAAGTTAATGACTTACCAATGAACAGAATTCCAACACACAATGGTATGTTGTGTGTTAAACCAAACATTTGGAAACCCTTAAAGGAGACTTTGATAAGAATGAAGATTGAAATAGATATTAGGACTGATTAAAGGGCATGTCCACCCTTCTAAAAATTTTTTTATATAATATTCTCCCTGTCCCTCCAGCCCCAACCGCTATAGTTTTAAGTTCAGAAAGTGTCCCAAATATTACTTACCTTCCCTCTTTCCTCCACCGCACTGCCAGGCCCTCTGCTTGCGAGAAAATGCAAGCAGAGGGGCGGGACCGGCAGTCGCGTCTGTGATTGTCTGAGCGGCAGCCAATCATGGAACCGGCTGCCGAGAGTTCAGTGCGGTGGAGGAAAGAGGGAAGGTAAGTAATGTTTGGGGCACTTTCTGAACTTAAAACTATAGCAGTTGGGGATGGGGGGACAGGGAGAATATTATGTATAAAGGGTTTTACACTAGGGGAAGATATGGTCTACAAGGAGGAGTGTCTTCTCATTGACTGCACAGCAGACTGTCACTGACAGTGAAAGAAAGGAGGGATGAAGCACAGCGACAAAGGAGAGTAAGTATTGCAGGAGGGAAAGTACCCTGGATGAGGGCATAGAAATGTAGGTCCTCATCTTGGGTGCAAAGCCGCTATGGATCAGGGAGAAGGGGAGTATGGTGAAACATTTGGCTGACTTTAGCTGGGATTAAAATAGTCAAGCTTCTTAAAAATCATGCTAAGCCATGGTACATCACCGCAAATGTTTTAACACGACTTTAATAAGAAAAGTAGTGACCTGGTACATAGCCATGTGTGAATCTAATTTGTTGATTGAGAAAGATAATTTAAATATGATTGGGATGTTACAAAATAAATATAAATAAAAGTAACAAATTTACCAGTGTTTCAAGCTCCTTGGCTTTGTTAATTTGAACAATACTTATTCAGTGCAAATGAATCTTAGAGCTGTATATTGATACACATCCATTAAACACCATGCTATGTTTATGCAGATGCTTTTATTGTTTACTCTTGTTACTGCAACCTTGGGAAAATGCTAAGCAGTTTAAAAGGATGTTGCATGTTTTTTTCCAAGTGATCACATTTACTAAAATGTTTCTTTTTCCATATTAATTAATGTAAGGCACACTATAGGCACAGGATTTCTTGAAATGTATCTTCTAACTGTAAATAAGTTAAAGGGCACCACTATGTGTCAAATCAGATACTTATTATCAGCGCAATAGCTATGGATATCCACCTTGTAATCTAAATACACAGCAAAGAGATATACTGTAGACCAAAACTTGGGATCATACATAAGCTAGTTTGAGGAGTTTTTATTTTTAATTAAAAGGTATTTTGGTATGTAAAGTTGAGTGTTAAGCTCTCTTTTAAGTTTTGTGTTACCATCAAGTTTCCCATTTGGCTATTCTATTTTTTAAAACCAGTTTTGGTTTGTTTTTGGTTTCCAACACGTCGGGAAAAGTAATGCTTCTCCTCTTCCAATCAATATATAAATAGCTCTTTATTTTTTTAACACTGGATCACAATACAAAAATTGTATACTTTTTATATTGATTTTATTGTAACTGGTACATAAAAATTCCCTTCAAACTCCTTAATGGAGTTCTAGTAAAAAAAAATTAAAATGATTATATTTAAAAAAAATTCTGCCTGTATCTCCTGAACCACATTCCAATAAGGGTGGGGGGAGTGGGTAACTTCATTCAGCTCTTTATACTCTCTCCTTGTGGTAAATGTTTTATGTAAATATTCCCTTCAATGCTTTTAAGTTCAAAATTACATTGGGTAAAGATTTAATTGTCAGGCCCGACTGCAGTTCAAAAGAAGACACCAGCAAATAATTTTGTTCTCCCCTTTTTTTGTCCCTCATTCTAAATTTAAACAGAAAATATCTTTAGATTTCGAGGGGTTAAAATATCAGCAATGTGTTCTGTGCCCTGTTGTATTTAATATATTTATCAGATACTGCAACATTAACTGATGGTGTTTTTTAGTTTCCTTAATAAAAGGCACCTTGACTGTTAATTGAACTGTTTTTGTCTCACAATTTTTCTGATAAACGCCATGTGATAAAGGCAAAAGTTCTAAAGCTTTTTGGATTTATGTTCTAATTTATCAGGTATTCTCACCCCTTGGTGGCCTAGAAAGGTCTTGTTTCATCAGACAATCATTCTTTATACGGTAGTTCTATTTTCCTTTACTCTTTGTGGTTGTGATTAAACTAAGCTTGACCCAGCACCCCAGAGCAATGAATTTAGTTTATATATAATCTTTCATTTTAAATCATTGTTGCTTATCCTTATTTTTTCTCTAAATGTTTGCAGGTGTATCTGTGAACTTAACCTAGAAAAAGATGAAAGATGAAATATGGGAGAAGAGTAAACTCAAGAAACTGGGATCTATCTAGGATGCATTTAAGAAATAAAAAAATGTTATGGAGATTTATCAAATAAAAGGTACCCTGACTTGTACATTAACTTGAACCAAGGATATTAGAATGCTGCATTCACTGTGCAGTCTGTGAAGAAATAATCTGAATACTACATGTCAATCACTAATTAAATATATTCATGAATTCAGGTAGCACATATACTGCACAATCTGAAACCTGTGTGCCTTATAAAAATGTTGCAGTACTTTGTTAGATTTGCACATTTACATTTTGTAAAGAGCATAACCCCCCACCCCAGCCCGGAAGTCATGATGTATATTTATCACGTTTTATCCTAGGAGGCAAATTACCTAAAATTGCTGATGCTGACAAATAGCAAATGGAAATTATTTTAGTGTATAGGATGGATTCCCAAAATTCTATTGTGTTTTTGACTGTATTTTCCCATATTTCTTATTTAAAAACAGCCAGAGTGCTTCCACAAGAAAATGCATCTTAATTATGCTTTGTAGGCCATCATGGGTCACGGAGAATAAGCAAACTAACAGGACATGAAACATATACTTTAATTATTTGGCTACACAGTCAAGAATGCAAGATGTTAGAAAATGCTAAAATTGTGCTGCTTTTGGCATATAGAGGAAGTGTGAACTCCTGAAGGATTCGCTAAAGGAAAGAAAAGCTCAAATGTATGGAGCAAGACTGCTCCCTTCAGTTCAAACAGAGAGCAACAAATTCCCTGGAAAACTCATTATAAAGTCTGTTGTTGATGTAATTCTTTTATTTTTGAATATGCAGTATGAATAAGTATGCACAAGTGGGTGTGTGTGTGTGTGTGTGTGTGTGTGTTTGTGTGTGTGTGTGTGTGTGTGTGTGTGTGTGTGTGTGTGTGTGTGTGTGTGTGTGTGTGTGTGTGTGTGTGTGTGTGTGTGTGTGTGTGTGTGTGTGTGTGTGTGTGTGTGTGTGTGTGTGTGTGTAAGTATGTCCATATGTTTCAAACACCCGGGTGCTTACCGAACAAGTGAAGATATAGTAGCAGGTACACGGAGCACTCTCCAGGATTTCTCTTTAAAACATAAAAAAAGCGTTTTGCAAATTGCACAAGCATCGCAAATTAAGCGTAAACCCCTTGATAAAAAGATAGTAAATCAGGTAGCGTGGCTTTTACCTTAAAGGGAATGTCTAACCTAAAAACAAGGAGGTTTTGAAATGCTGATTACCCCCCAAAACCTCACTTTCGCAAGGTTTGTAAAGTTCAAAGATCACCCAGAGCTTACTTACCTGACCCGTACCCTCACCGCTTATACTCTGCGGCTGGTGCGGACAGCCCCTCCACTTCCTGGTTGCGGCTGTCAGTTAGGGTGTGACGTGACATCACGCCCAATCGCCTGACAGCTGCGACCAGAAAGGGAAGCAGCTGTCAGCGCAGAAGTCCCCTGCTCTTGTTTTTGCTCGCAACGAGCTCGAAACAGGAGCAGGGGGCATGGAATAGCTGGCGAGGGACTGGGTCACGTAAGTAAGTTCTGGGGGATCTTTTAATTTTATGAACCTTGCGAAAGTGGGGTTTTGGGGGGTAATAAGCATTTCAAAACCTCCTTGTTTTTAGGCTGGACTTGCCCTTTAATGTAAGCGAAAGCGTAGTATAAGTATCACAGCCTGAAAAAAAGGGTGCACATTTGCAAGACCATCATGGCTGGTTTCCAGGCAGGGAATGTAGAGAATGTGAAAACAATTTTAAATATAGTAAAATATAGTAAAATACAGCAATATAATTTTGCTGCTTAAAACATTTCCTTCTCAGTTACCAGGAAATATGTAGAGCAGGGTTTCCCAAAGGGTGAGCCAGGGTACACTGTTGGGCCTTTAGAGAGCTGGTGTGTCTCAAAATTTTGACAGTGGAAATATGTTCATCAGTTTTCATTTTGTTATGTTGTACTCTAAAAATATGTATTAGGATCAAATTACAATGCAGTCAATGTAATGTAACTTTCTTCTACACAGATAAAATTCACATTTAATTCCAATATACACTTTAAAGTACATAAAATGTTTTTTGTTTTTTTTTAAATAACTCAGGTGCTGCAAGAAAAATGTATCATGGTCTGAAAAAGTTTAAAAACCACTGATGTGGCGTAATATACCTAGAAGAGAAAGTTTACCTAAACAAGGACAACTAAAAAACTAAATGCAAAAATACTTAATTAATGATGTTTATGGGGAGATGAAAACAAACATTTACAATGAAAAACAAGCTTTGTAATTCCCATAAAGTTCTCTCATCTAGAAGTGATGTTGATGTTTGTGTTGACAGTTACATTAAGAAAATTTAAAGCCCTAGGAATGCATGAAAAAATGGTACATGAAAAATATTGCCTAGGTCAAACGTGTAGTTCACCCCTCCTCTCCATATTTACTCTCTTATGGCTATGACATATGACAGGATTGTACGTAAGTTATGTCTCAGTGTGGGTCATAAATGTTTGTTAATGTATCATAGGCTGCTCTGCACATTAACTATTCAAAAGGGTCAAGAATTTAGACTTCCTTGGCATAGACACCAGACACAAATTTTAGAAGATGGCAAAAAGACCATTACTCATATTATAAATATCAAATAGAATCTCTAGGGAGACACCCCTTGACCAAGGGAATTAGTATTGGCAATATTTAATTTTATTACTATGGGCATATGTGTATATAGTGCAAGTATAATTCAGTTCTCTGTGCCCTTTGCTAGCTATACTCAAAATATTTTACTTAAAGGGCATGCTCACCCAGAATATGTAAGATTCTGTCAGTCATTTTTGAAAGATTGGTACTGTGTGCTTTACTCTGTTTCGTAAGGGATGCTGGGAGGTGCAGATTAACCATCAACAGGACAATGGTAATAAAAAAAAGTGTTGTAGGGACAGGTTAATTTCTATTCTATGTTTAAGTATATAAATAGGCATTCTGACCAAATTCCAATAGAGAACATTACATATAAAAGGATGAGGCAAACAAACTGGTTACAAAAAGGAGTCACACAAAGAAGCAGATTTCTGCATTGCCTTTAACATTCCCTTTAATAAGGTACACTGTTGAGAAATGCATTGCCCAGAGCTGTGCTAAAATTAGACTCACTTCATTACCCCCCCTGCAACGCTTTGTCATGTTGTTTCTATAGGTTTATAAGATCTTGACCCCAAAATATGTGCAGTACGATACATTTTCCGTCTCCCGTCAGCTTTGAGCATCACATAGACACCTCAATTATATTGTAATTGTGATGTCCATGCCCCACTATCTGCACTGATTTGTGATTACCTGAAACGTTGTATTTTGATGTGTGGTTTTCAATAAAACACTTTAAATTGCGACTCCAAAAAAATCCAGAACTGGTTGATATTTACCTCCCTTGGTAGTGGGGAGTATTTAGGAGGTCAGCACCCACCCAGGTTTGTGTGCATAATGAACCCATATAACATTGTACTATTTTTGGTGTGCATCGGACCTGAGTTGTCCAGTGGGGCCTTAACCTCTGTGTAAGTTTTGAACGCGGAATGTCTCTGCTCAATACTGCATATGTTGGATCATATGTAAAATACATCAACATCCCCCTAAAAACTAGACAATGCACTTTACAGGTATGCATAAAATCCTATTTATCCTAAAATACCATTAAAGAGATGAAATATACTAATTACATGGCTACAGACTTTTCAGCATATTTTAAAGGGCATGTCCACCCCCAAAACTAAAATTTAATCCCACACTGGTCCCATTATGTAGTTTAAAAAAATTATTACCATACTTCTCTGCTTCTTAAGGTTCCCCTGCAGTGCCAGTCCAAAGTCCAGGAAACTGAAGAGTAGGAACTTTCTTCCTGTCCAAAGGTCTCCTGTCTTGCCTCCGGGAGGGATGGTGACATGCGCAGTGGAGCCCTTTCCTCCCTCCCTCCCACCATCTGGATCCATGCTCTGCTGCCGTTGCACCTAGCATGTAATGCTTTTAATATGGTGTACCTAACCCCTGCCCACCCCCAACCGCTGCATTAAATCTTTAAAAAAAAAAAAAAAAGCCTAATTATACTTACAGCCCCTCTCCTGCGGCGTCTCCATTGTCAGCAGCCGCGTCTGTGTTTGGCTGCCTCTCAGCCAATCACAGTCGCAGCTGCCAGTCCGGCCCGTTTGCAACTTCTTTGCGAACAGGGAGCTGAAGGGACACTGCGGGAGTGAAGGGATGTAAGTATGATTCTGATTTTTTTTTTTAAAGAACTAATGCGGCGGTTGGGGGTGGGCGGGGGTGCTACAACATATTAAAAGTTTAAATTTAGGGTGGATATGCCCTTTAAAGGTAATTGATAGTAGGTGTTTTTAACCTGAGAAACTCAAAACAAGTGCATAAGACCTTCACGTTTCCAAGGCAAAGGTTATTTTGTTCATATTACCTGAATACAAGCAATCATAACTACATTTTATAAATATTCAGTTTAAACAGGATTTAGAAAACTTGTACTTTTAAAATGCATACGTACAGTTTAAGTGCACATGAAAAGTTCATTACTATTTTCAATCTAATGCAGGAGCAGTATTAATTAGTTCTGATGGGTATCCATGCAAAAACAAAGGCAGCACCCATGGGACAATTTAAAAACCATGTATATTCACTGTCATTGGGCTGATGTCACTCTGAGCAGGTGCATTTTGTTTCTAGTTGTTTTTTCACTTTAGTTGCCCAAGTTTTTTTGATAAACTTTCGGCAATTTTTCCAAATTGTAGTAAATCTAGACTATAATACCTAATTATTTTTTGAAATTATATTATTCTTGATTGAAATGCTTTAATAAAATTGATCCCTTCAATGACAGCTCTATCAGTGATTATGGGGTTATTTTACAAAGCCTAGCCCTATGGGGTGGCGTTCACTCTGTAAAGGACATAATTATTGGAGTTCCTCTGCAGTAGGACGTGAAAGGTCCAATCACGTGACAATATGGCTACAAGCTACAGAGGGCATTTCTTAAAACAGGTTTCTTTGGCTGAAAAGTGAGTTGTTTACAATAACGATTCTTTAGAGCATTGTTGCATATTCAATACAATACAGTATAGCAAACCAACCTGCAGTTAACGTTTGCATTAAATGCATTAAATAAAAACTTAAGCATAGTACAATGCTGTTGTTAACTTTGTAAATATAAATTAACATCGGCAAAATAAGAAAATGTTTGTGGAAGCCTAGGAAAAGCAAGCGTTTGTAATTTATGGTTAACTGTTTAAAAATGACTCAGAGTAATTAACAGTCAGGAGTCCAGTTTGTGGCTCAGTGGTACAGAAAATAAGATGACTGCATAAACATCCCCAGAAGCAGCTATGCAGCTGGATGTCCAGAGACAGAGGATGGGTAATCAGACTGAGAAATGAAGTGATAATACGCATGGGCAAGACTAAGAGTTAACTAATGCGCCACGGAATGACATTCAGACAAGTTCATTAAAATGTGTGATGCATGATCAGCATTGCTTCCAACCTGATGAAAGGAAATTTGAATTGTAAAACCCTACTGAAAATTAACTGTAAGTCCAAATTAAAAGGACATTGCTGAATGCTTCTGGACTTGTTATCTGCTCAAGTGGGCTAACACTGCTGGTAAGATTATAATTATCAGTGCATATGTAGGTGTAAATTTATATCATCATATACAGAGTGCTTATTATTAGTCTACCTTACATTCTGTTTTTTATACACACGCACAAACACACACGAACATAAATAGTAGCAGTGGAATTTGAGTCCCCAGTCCTCGTGAATATGAACAATTGCAATTTGTAATTCATAGTTTCCGTAGTATTGCTTTAATTCCCATCCCCCCTTTTTACCCACAGGCAAATGCTGTCAATTTCCTAACCTAACGCCCCCTGTCCTACGTGAATATATATGGAGTATATTGCCTTGACAGTATGAGACTCTTAGAAAAAAGAATAATTGATTAAAAGTAACACAACCTACACTCAAAATGCAAACCGAGGAAAGGTGTTAAGGGCAGTGAAATGGCTGCATGCAATTAGCAATATATAGCAAACCAAAAATAAACGAAACTGGCGAGTTTTGTTCCGACAGCGGTTCCCACAGAACCTAATGAAGTTCCGAAATTCCTATTTAAACCCAATTGTATCTGAATTTTCTACATTTCGATCAAAACGTATTCAATCGCAATTTTATAATTCTCTACAGAAAATTTCTTTTTTTACAGGATTTTCAATTTTCCAATGAAAATTTCAGTTTAGAAAAATCTGTAAGATCCACGAATTTTTGAAACTAACAGGCAGTTCCGATTTGGGTTAATCACTATAGCAAACACAGTAGCCTAATTCAGTTCAATGGGAAAATGATTTCAGTCTGTTGTCATTACTCAACCTGTGTTATGGGGCCTACCACACACCATCCATTAGCAGGGCCAATTAACCAACATTCTTTAAATGACAATGCACAGGGAAACCTTACTGGCTGGTTTGTTTGCAGGTTTACTGGAAATCCTGTGTATATGCTAACACCTTGCTATTATGCTTGTGAAGGTTCTCATTCATCCAGGTCATGGTATATCTGTTGTATTCAATTAGATCAACTGGACTTGAAGTTTAGTTCTTGAAGACATTTCGCTAGTCATCCGACTGGCTTTCTCAATTCAGAATGACTTGTACAAGAATCTGTGGCAATTATGTACCCTGGAAAATCCCAATTAGCATATCACAGCCAGGTGTTAAGGGCGTGATTAGATAGTGGCTAAGAGGTCTTATAGGAACGCCCAGAGTAAGGTGTTAAAACAGCATTGTACATGGCAGACAGATGGTGTCGAACCCCCCCACCTCTATTTAGGCTTGGTTTCTTTATTTTCACATAAATGGCCTAAGGTCCTTGCTAAGGGCTTGAATTTTGCCATCACCCCTAAAGCCATCCCTGTGGTGGATATTATAGCAGCCACAGAATCCTCTATCCACAGTAATAAGGTATCACAGAGTGAGGCAGAACAACTTCGCCTTAAGGTATCTGCAGCCTTAGCCAGTGCTAAAACTCCTTCATCTAACCTGACTACACAGGAAAGAAGAGCCTTAACATCCCTCAAGAAAGATTCCAGTATCACCATTCTACCGGCAGATAAAGGAAGATGCACAGTGGTACTCAACACCTCAGACTACCATGATAAGGTGACCATGCTCCTGGCCGATAACCACACTATGAGGCTCTAACAAGGGATCCCCCAGCCGTTACAAGAAAGAGTCATAGACTTACTACAACAGCTTCAAAGGATAAAGCCATTGACCGAGCAATGTATCATCGCCTCTACCCTGGTGAGGCCATCCATGCATATATGGACTCCCAGAGATACATAAGGAAGGGGCCCCACTAAGACCTATAGTCAGCAGCTCAACTCTGTAACATACAAGGTGGCAAAATATCTAGCTAACATCTTAGGACCTTTGGTGGGAAGTTCTAAGCATCACATCCAGAACTCTCAGGATTTCACCAACAAGATTGAAGATATAGTACCATGTGTAAAGAAACTATGGTGTCCTATATGTGACATCTCTCTTCACTTGTATACCCACCAAGAGGCTGTTGACATGGTGAAAACGGCTGGGCCAAGACAGCACTCTTCCCAGCAGAACTGATCTCAACCCAGAACAGGTGTGTTCCTTGTTGGACTTGTGCCTGAATCCACTATTTCAAATACAGGGATAAGTTCTATAAGCAAAAACATGGATGTGCTATGGGATCTCCATTTCACCCATTGTGGCCAACCTTTACATGGAGAGGTAGAAACACAGGCGCTTAATACCTTTAAGGGCATAGCACCCAGCCACTGGTTCAGATATGTTGATGACACCTGGGTTAAAATCCACCAGAAGGAAGTACAGCTTTCACAGAACACATTAATGCGGTAGACCAAAACATTAAATTCACAAGGGAGAGGTACACAACAAACTGGCTTTCTTGGACTGCTTGGTAGAAGTTAAGGAAAATGGTAAACTGGAAGTAGAGTTTACAGAAAACCAACACACCCAGATCAGTGTTTGATGTTTGACTCCCACCACCCTTTAGATCACAAGCTGGGTGTCATCAGAACCCTGCAACACAGAGCCGAGAACATCCCCACTAGCACAGAGGCGAAGGCTAAAGAAATGAAACATCTCAGAGGAGCCCTTAAAACTTGTGGATATCCAGACTGGGCCTTTGTCAAAAGAAGTAGAAGGAAAGAAAAGAACACAAATCCAACATGAAGGGAAAAGCAAGACAGGAGGAAAGAACATGGTCATCCCATATGTAGCAGGGGTCTCAGAGAAATTAAGAAGAATTTTCAAAAAACATCGTATCCCTGTCTGCTTTAACCGAACAACACACTGAGCAGCATTGGTACATCCGAAAGACCCAATACCTAAACACAAGAAAGCAAAATCATATATCATTACAGTGCAGTGAGAATGCTCTGATTTGTATGTGGGGGAGACCAACAGCAACTCATCAACGTATGGCCCAGCACAGAAGAGCCAATTCCTCGGTCAGGACTCAGCCGTGTACCTGCTCTTAAGGATAAAGGACATACCTTTGAAGATTGTAATGTTAACAACTGGCGAAGGAACGTGACTGTGTTCAAGAGAGGTGTTAAGGAGGCATTTATGTGAAAATAAAGAAACCAAGCCTAAATAGAGGTGGGGGGTTCGACACCAACTGTCTGCCATATACAATGCTGTTTTAACACCTTACTCTGGGCGTTCCTATAACACCTCTTAGCCACTATCCAATCACACCCTTGACACCTGGCTGTGATATGCTAATTGGGATTTTCCAGGGTACATAATTGCCACAGATTCTTGTACAAGTCATTCTGAATTGAGAATTTTAATGACAATTCTGAATTGAACGTTTAAAAAAGATCGAAAATACGTTCAGACACCATTTTCGAGTTTCCGATTGTATTTTCAAAGATTTTCGAATGTTCGGGGCTATTTTCGAAAATAGCCTCGAACATTCGAAAATATTCAAAAATACCTCTCCCTTTGCTGTGGATGCTGGGGGATTTATAAAAGTAACCTATTGGAACTAGGGGTCAGCTCCCATAATTCACCTTATCTGGGAGCACCCAGCTCCCAGGAAGCTGCAGCCTTGCTTTCTAAAAGCTGACCGCCAATGTTACAGCTCATGTTACAGCTCAGAGATCATCCCTCCCTCTGACACAGAACACAGATTTTAGTGCAGTCCCTAACAATTATAAATTCCTTTGATTTTCATACAAAATAGAAAAGTAATCTTTGCAGTTTATTTCTTTGTTAGCATGGATGTATGAAACAGAATACAGCCAGGGAGGGATCAGGAGGGTGGGAGGGAGTGGGCGAACAGGCTACCCTGCACATGCCACTGTCTCTCTGAGGACAGGGAGGAGGAGTAAACCTTTTACACAGGAAGACACCTCCTACTGTTCTCTTTCTGGGACTTTGGACAAGCACTACAGGATACATTTTTGGAGCAGATGTAAGATACAGATTTTTTTAAACTACACAGTGGGGCCAGTAGTGGGTTAAATTTTAGTTTGGGGGATGAATATGGCCTTTAAGGGTTTTTAATAGTAGACTAGTGTAAATCGGCATTTTGAGAAACTGCTACAGGACAACACTACACAATAAAACACACTACTATCCTTCTCAAAGTAAATCCTTGAGTGGAGAAGGAAGTGATGTCACCCTGCGTAACCAAATGCATTGCATCTTTTAAATGTCCTTGAAAGCCATAAATATTTCATTATGTTATTTTTTTTATTTATCTCATTTTTAAAATTTTTACTGTTCCGTAAATTCCTTACAGGAAACCATTTTTGCTCCACTGTAATTATAACTCCCAGTCTTGTTATAGTCAGATTGTTTACAATTCCTTAAACGCCAGGATTTTTTTTTTTTTTTGATGTACTCACATTGTTATTTTATAATAAAGAGGTTCACACAACTACATTCATTTTTGTTTTCTTTTAAATATTCCAATTTGTGTTCTTCATCTTTATGAAAGAAAAACAAGTAAGAGAGGAATTTGCCTACGGGTTAGATTTGCTTCTGATGCACAAGCTGGTCTTAACCCTTTTGCTACCATAGAAACAATGCCTGATTTCTCTTCTTTGCATGACATAGGAGATATACTCCAGACAACCCTACTTGCTTTAGTAAATTAATGCATTTAAATTGAAACTAAACTGACCAATACTGCTGAAACCTATAATATATCTTGTACCATAATACCTAATACCATAACTGTTTACAGTTATACCTTCTCCTCTAGATGCCAATTTAAATTGTTGTACCTGACAGTATAATGGAAGCTAAAGCAAATGTTATTACCATTTACCATTTGCTTCATCACTTTGAGAAAATCAATTTATTTCTGCAATTTCTTTCTTTGCCATATAGGTCAGTGATTTAGTACAGGTCAGAGAACGTTGCAAATGTTTCTTTGCATTTTCTGAAGTCAAAACAAGTATTGGTTTAAAACAAATGTTCTCTCCTGTGCCCATTAAAACATACAATTTAGTCTTAATTCAAAGGTCCTGCTATAGGATTCCTACTTCGTAACTTTCCTTTGTGTTTAGTAGAGGAAACAGAAAGGTTAGCACAAAGCAAACCAAAGACAGACAATTGGAAAGCAGCACCTACAATAGGATGAATACAACACTATGCCCACTGCACAAATCTAAATAGTAACGTATGTGCACATCAGGTTATACAAGATATTAACAGAATTTTTATTTGCACTGGAAGTTTAGTCAATATTTACGGTGTCCGGAGCGTATATGAATGATTACACCGTTAGATAGGTGGTGCGTAGTTTGTAAAAGTATATAGCCTTTAGGGAATATTTCTGAGTTTGATGGGTGTTTAGTTTGAAAAACTGAATGATATTCAGACAATTGAGCTGGTAAGTTTTCTTTCTGTAATTGAACTTGATCCCCTTTGTTGCAAGTTGGTGGCTATGTATTTGCGCAGACCCACAGGTGTGGCATACCATTTGATTCAGGACATGTGGGAGATTGATATTTAGTTAGGTCAAATTGAATTTTTTGGTCAAGGTTTTGAAGTTTAAATTGGAAGGACTGCACCCCGAAGTCTGCACTTATGTCTAAAAGAATGGCACCTTTATGTATCTAAAGGTGTGTAAATTCCAAAAATATATCAATTTGGGGGTGTTTAGTATGAAAAAAGGCAAGTATGCAGTTTGAGGCTTTTTTTGCTGCCCGTACCTTTGTGTACACTTATGCAAGTAGGGTACCATTTTATTCAGGACATGTAAAAGATCAATATTTGGTGGGAATCTTTCTTTCTACTGGAGGTTTGGACATGAATACTGAACCTTCTTTTCTGAAATTCTGATAAAAATGTATTTAAACAACTGTATCTGTATTTCTGCATGTCCATATGACAGAATGACAATGTTACATGTCTGAAGTTGTATAGATTTTAAAATCATATAATATGTGGTGGTTATTTCTAAATTTAAGAGGTGTTTCATTTAAAAATGTGAAAGCAGAGCAATTAGATTTTCTGTAATTGCACTTGTGAATTGGTTAAAGTCTGTGTGTACACCCATGTATATGGCATACAATTTGATTCAGGATATCGGGTCAATTGATATAGTGTTTTTTTTTTTTTTACAAAGAACTGCGTCTAGAAATCTGCTTATATGAATAAAAGTATGGCAGCACAATGTAGCTGGAGGGGTGTGTTTTACAAAAATCTATAGCTTGTTTGGTTTTTTCCAAGGTTAAGGAGTATTTAGCCTAACAAATTAATAGTTGCCCTTGCTGTGGGTCTGGTATGTATGAATAAAAAATGGCACTATAGTGTAGCTGAAGGTGTGAAGATTCCATAAATATTAAATTTGTGGGGGATCTTCCAAATTTGAAAAAATTAAAGCTATTCAAAATACAAAGCACTGCTTTCCTCCCCCTTGTAATTTCAGTTATTCATATGTCCCATTTGGAGTTAGTTGGTGCTAAAGTCTTGGTTCACCTCCACACTTATGGCATATCGTTTCAGGACACGTGGGAGAATTTATATAGTGAATGTTTGAACACAGTGCTGTGTTTGTTCTGCACATTGATTATTTAATAAATATGGGCTCATCCTAATATATTTTTTGGTCCTCCATACCCTTCTTTTGAGTCTGTATATTTACCAGCGTAGAGATGGCTGGAGTCCTAATACCATACCGTTTAAATGGTTGAATTCTCGTCTTAGAATAAAAGGCAACCCTAATACTTATTCTATTAAATTAATGCAGGAGGTTTTCCATCTTTACCTTTAAGATCCAAGCATATAAAATCTACATGCTGTAAGGCTAAGCACTAGTTCATTAAATGCAATGCCGTATGTCTAAACTGAAACCTAAGCAGTACTTTCCCACTCACTTTGTTTTTTTTGGTTTCATCCTCCTTAATATACAGTGGTTGGCAAAAGTATTCGGCCCCCTTAAAGTTTTCTACATTTTGTCACATTAATCAATTTTATTGGAATTCCACGTGAAAGACCAATACAAAGTGGTGTACACGTGAGGAGTGGAACGAAAATCATACATGATTCCAAACATTTTTAACAAATCAATAACTGCAAAGTGGGGTGTGCGTAATGATTCAGCCCAGAGTCAATACTATGTAGAACCACCTTTTGCTGCAATTACAGCTGCTCGTCTTTTAGGGTATGTCTCTACCAGCTTTTCACATCTAGAGACTGAAATCCTTGCCCATTCTTTTTTGCAAAACAGCTCCAGCTCAGTCAGATTAGATGGACAGCATTTGTGAACAGCAGTTTTCAGATCTTGCCACAGATTCTCGATTGGATTTAGATCTGGACTTTGACTGGGCCATTCTAACACATGGATATGTTTTGTTTTAAACCATTCCATTGTTGCCCTGGATTTATGTTTAGGTCATTGTCCTGCTGGAAGGTGAACCTCCGCCCCAGTCTCAAGTCTTTTGCGGACTCCAAGATTGCCCTGTATTTGGCTCCATCCATCTTCTGACCAGCTTCCCTGTCCCTGCTGAAGAGAAGCACCCCCAGAGCATGATGCTGCCACCACCATATTTGACAGTGGGAATGGTGTGTTCTGAGTGATGTGCAGTGTTAGTTTTTCGCCACACAGTGCGTTTTGCATTTTGGCCAAAAAGTTCCATTTTGGTCTCATCTGACCAGAGCACCTTCTTCCACATGTTTGCTGTGTCCCCCACATGGTTTGTGGCAAACTGCAAATGGGACTTCTTATGCTTTTCTGTTAACAATGGCTTTCTTCTTGCCACTCTTCCATAAAGGTCAACTTTGTGCAGTGCACGACTAATAGTTGTCCTATGGACAGATTCCCCCACCCCACCTGAGCTGTAGATCTCTCTTGTCCAGAGTCACCATGGGCCTCTTGACTGCATGTCTGATCAGCGCTCTCCTTGTTTGGCCTGTGGCGTTTAGGTGGACAGCCTTGTCTTGGTAGGTTTACAGTTGTGCCATACTTCTTCCATTTCTGAATGATCGCTTCAACAATGCTCTGTGGGATGTTCAAGGTTTTGGAAATCTTTGTGTAGCCTAAGCCTGCTTTAAATATCTCAATAACTTTATCCCTGAACTGTCTGGTGTGTTCTTTGGACTTCATGGTGTTGTTGCTCCCAAGTTTCTCTTAGACAACCTCTGAGGACGTCACAGAGCAGCTGTATTTGTACTGACATTGGATTAGACCGGTGCACTCTATTTATTCATTAGCACTTCACAGGCAATGTCTAATGGGCAACCGAACTGACTGCACTCAATCCAAGGGGGCTGAATAATTCCGCCATCCCACTTTGTGCATTATTGATTTGTTTAAAAAGGTTTGGTAATCATAGTATGGATTTTCGTTCCCTTCTCACTTGTACAACCACTTTGTATGGTCTTTTCACGTGTAATTCAATAAATTGATTCATGTTTGTGGCGTAATGTGGACAAAATGTGGAAAACTCAAGGGGGCTGACTACTTTGCCAACCACTTGTAACTTAATAAATTAAGAAATAAAACTCATAGAGTACGATCCAAAAACACTAGAGAATTTCTTGATAGAAGGGTTTAAAATTCGTGGCTGACACATTTGACCTTATAAAGCAATTTATACCAACTACGATTGGTACCAAAGTGGTGCAATTTGAAGATCAAGAATAATGGCATGTAAATGCATAAAATGCTGTTCTGAGTGGAATGAAGGCCAGTAATTAAATAGAGCACCCACTTTAAGGGACCAGAAAGAAAATCCAATATTTTTCTAAGCTTAGGCATCTAAAACAATGGGTACACTTAAATATAGGTGAATGGCAGTTTTTTTCACAAAGAAGTATTGTAACTATTGTTAGTGATAACATCAATCACAGATCAAATACAATTGGTCAATGAACTATTATAAAAATATTTAATTATATACTAGCAAAGTGTGCCCTTGGTGCACAATGAAATTATGTGTGTGTATGTAGTTTGCTATGTGGTGATTAGGTGGATATACGAATCTAAGTGTATAACTTTTAAACTGTTCTCAGACAGTCACCAGCTTTCCGAGGATAGTACACACACCCACACACACACCCACCACTATTATATAATCATAATAATAGACCGTTACTTGATACAAGGCCCACAGCACAGCCGAAACGTTGCCCACGTTTGTGTTGTGGTGAATAATTTCATTGAACGTTCCTATGGAGTGCTCCTATATCTCTTTATACTGTAAAAGTCACTTAGAAGCTTGGGCTCCTCACTAGGGTTAACTGTCCTCTATTTATCAGAAACTCTGAGTCACGTCTTCCTCTACACACTATATAATGTTGAAAAAATGTTATGTTGATATATAGTCCTGTTACTTGAAAAGAGCGTTTGTGACGCCCGAAACGTCGCTTGTTGTGTGGACATGGGACAGGATTTAATAAAGACAACGTGTTTATATGGAGGAGTGCTGCTTCGTTCTCTATGTGCTATTATTATATATATATATATATATATAATATATATATAAACATAATACATATATATATTATATACACACACACACACAACTTTCCTATATGTATATCATATACCCCCACCACATTGTTAGCATCCCTAAACCCATGCAATCTCTATGAAGATATAAATATATTTATATACCTAGAGGATATTTCCTCTATATGAGCTCTCACCCTACGCTCGGTCCGTTCGCCATGGGGAAAACATGATAATGTCTATGTTAATATTTTATATATATATATTTATGTGAAGAGATAAGCACTCCAATGCATTGAATAGCTGCCGTATATATACTAGCAAAGTTGCCCGGTGGTGCACATGGGAATTAGTGTGTGTATGTTTAGCTATTGGCTGACACCACAAAATGTGTTTTGCCATGCTAGGGAGGGCATTTCGAGTGGGACAGGGTAGGCCCGACAGAGGGTAAAACGCTGATTAGGGCTGCTAGAATATAGAACCTATTAGCTTAGCTAGAAGGGATAAACAACACACCTCAAAAGTACAGAACGGGGGTATCCAGATTAAAAACTATAGTTTAGGAATCACAGTTCTCCACAACAGCTATAATCATCACACATATAGTAGGCAGGTGTGAACTGCCTAATAAAGCAGTGCACGACTAATAGTTGTCCTATGGACAGATTCCCCACCCCACCTGAGCTGTAGATCTCTCGTTCCAGAGTCACCATGGGCCTCTGACTGCATGTCTGATCAGCGCTCTCCTTGTTTGGCCTGTGGTTTTAGGTGGACAGCCTTGTCTTGGTAGGTTTACAGTTGTGCCATACTTCTTCATTTCTGAATGATCGCTTCAACAATGCTCTGTGGGATGTTTCAAGGTTTTGGAAATCTTTGTGTAGCCTAGCCTGCTTTAAATATCTCATAACTTTATCCTGAACTGTCTGGTGTGTTCTTTGGACTCATGGTGTTGTTGCTCCAAGTTTCTCTAACAACCTCTGAGGACGTCACAGAGCAGCTGTATTTGTACTGAATTGGATACACACAGGTGCACTCTATTTAGTCATTAGCACTCATCAGGCAATGTCTATGGCACCACCGACTGCACTCAATCAAGTGTATATGAGTCCACATGTTACATTGAGAAAGAGGCATGGACTGGCCTGACAGAGGGTAAACGCTGATTAGGCTGCTAGAAATAGAGAACCTATTAGCTTAGCTAGAAAGGGATAACAACACACCTCAAAAAGTACAGAACGGGGGTATGCAGATTAAAAATCTATAGTTTAGGAATCAGCGTGAGAACACAGTCTCCACAACAGCTATAATCATCACACTATATAGTAGGCAGGTGGAAATGCCTATAAAGCTCACAAACAGCTCACACAACACTTATGATAACATTAGTTACCTATAATACAAAGTTAATAAAGTGGAAATTGTGTAGCGCTCTTGTCCAATACCTATAGTATAGATGTATTTTTTTTAAAAAGGAGCAGTTGCACACATGCTTGAACACAACAAAATGATTTGATGTTACAGACATGGCACTTCCTTTAAGCGTCCATATGGAGACTTCTTGGGTGCGCTTATCCTACCATCGTCATAAATGCCTACGATCGTACTTTACAATCCCTGACAGTAAACTTTCTAAATATGGCCCCTAGATGAAAAGTTCACCTAACTATAGGCCAATATAGGCGGTACCAAATAACGCAATGGAATTCTATGGGCATTCGTTAATCTACGAATTATCCACCAACACTCACCCTCCTTATTACACTCACAGCTGTTACCAGGAGTCTGTTAGATAGGGATCACCTATTGGTCAGCTTGAGGTCTTATAAAGACCAGATTATCTGTAATCTTTCAAAACTTATTAGATTCCTCAGTGCAGGACACGGTTCATGGCTTCCATGGGGTAGGACTTGGAAGCAACAAGACAATTATACAGATTACGGTGAGGTGGGATAAAAAGCTTCCACAGAGCACACAATAGAGCCCACATTTTTGGGAATTCATTCACAATCCCAGTGGAATGAACGCGTTGATGTGACTTTTCAATAAACATTGCTTTTTATTTAAATCCAGTAGAGTTCTCCGAATATTACCTCTGATGTAGATATGTGTCTGGGTTAAGCACCCTGTTAGTTGCTTTGGAGTGAGAGTGCAGTCATCCAGTCTTGATATCATCCTACAATTATACAATATATATACTACAGATAGTAGCAGAAATTTTCATGAATCCTTTTGCAGTTGCCACATTTTGCTCAAAATAAAATGAACCTCAAATACTTAGTGGCAACCTGAAAAGACAAATGTGGAGCCATCAGTTACTCAAAATCAGATCATGGAAACTGTAAATCACTAAAAAGGAATTACAAATTCCGCAATAAAGTATTTTTTAAAATTACTTTTTATTTTTATAACTGTCCCGAAGCCGCCTTTCTCTAACAAATCAAAAAAATCTAAAAGAACAAAACTTTTTGAGTCTAAATCAAAAATCTAAATACTATTTTTCCTATAATGTTGGTGAAATGGAAAAAACAAAACAACAACAAAATTATTAAGATTTCTTCACTGCTCCATTTTGCAATGTTTATTTCAAATTCTGAGATTCTCCTTGTTTTGTACTTTATACAATAATAAGGCGTCATTCCTGATTTATAGTGAAGGCACAATACAAATAGAATATGTTGGAATTATATTTGAAGTTCTTTGGCCATATTAGATTTCTTTCCCCATATTACTGAGATAGACAAAGATGGTTAACGTTGATATTAGTTCCTCTAGCAGAGCAAATGTAATAAACCCTGTGTTTGACATGCCTCTAAAACCAAAGATGTACTTACATGCTGTTTCATAACAATATGACAAAACACTAATTCCACCACAAAACATGAAAATAGAATTATATGTAATGAATAGGATAAAATCAACAGATATAAATCTCCGTTTGCTATTTTTTTTCTGGTATTAAAAAAAGTCACAGCAGAAGAGTAAACAAAATTGACTCATGAATTATCAATTATGAAAAATAATCTGTCCCGTAATGCTGTGTTAATATGAAAGATGGATGGCTTCTCATAACTAATAATGTTATTATTTTGGAGCCTATGTCTATTTTTTTCTGCTGGGTAACTTAAAATGATTTTGCACTGCATAACAAATGCGTTTGTCACTGATGGTGAACTACAGTAAAGGAAACAGAATATCATATATGGAGAAAAAAAATGCAGGTGACCTCACTAGTTAGGTCATTTCAGGATAATGGCAAATCAGAGAAGCAACGGAGCACTAACATTGTTTCTTCAAAAGATTTACATACAGTGAAAGAAAATGTATGATAATTCGATTACATTTAAGCTAACATAGCAATGACAACAACAAAAAACCCCAGTAACTTGCATAGTTGAACACTAGATGAAGGATAGCAAACCCAGGGTCACTACAGCCTTGTTTGATTAAATCTAATATTCATATGATATTCATAAAGTTTCCAAAATAGAAATTGCAAAAAAATAAACATGCACCAGATATCTACTTTTACTACGTTACTTGTTTTTTGCTGTGCAAATATGGCTTCATTAAATACCCAGAGATAGACTGGGATGTCAGGCTGTCAGAATCTCTTCCGTCAAATCAGTCGACTGGGGACACTTTTGGTCACTTCCTATTGCTGCCAAGGGTAAAGTTATAACTCTTTATCTACAGTATAACTGCAGTTTAAACTTGTGACTTAAAAAACTAAAGGACAAATATAAATTTTAACAATATAATGTACCTTCCTGGTGGACCATGCTGCCTGCTACCTTCCACTGCCTCTAGATGTTCTGCATGGCAAAGGATTTTCAACTGGCGGTCTATGTTGTGACTATGTTATGTGTGTTGGCTAATTGGCATAGACCAGATTATGGCAAATATGCCATTATGCCACAGGTGATCACAGTAACATGATTGACCACAGATATAAGATTCAGCGGGGTAGAAGATCCAGAGCATAGTGAGAGGTGCAGTCAGCGTGGGACTTCTAGAAGGTATGTTCTTTACCATATATAGTTATATGTGTTTATCAATGTAAAACCTTATAATTCAGCATTACCAGAAACTGATTGCTAGTAAACTTTCTCTAGTTACCTTCAGGAATTACATTGAGGCTGCATGTAAGCCACCATTGTTATAAGTGGAAATATATATAAAATGAATTCATTACATACACCTGCAACCAGGAAAGATAAAATAACTGCCTATTTGTTGTAGCATGATTTTTGGTAACCATGAGATTAATTTTGTTAAATCTTTTATTTCAGAGCAGTACGGAGCAGAACAGACCGTCTGATAATCAGATAACTTTCAACCAAAATGCTAAACTGTTTGGGAGTTGGGACTAAAAAAAATATTTCCTTATAACCTGAGACACTGATAAGGCTTCCTACGGAATATAGTGTGTACATTCCTTTGATGCTTCCAACAGAACACTATTTTCTTTACCATGTCTGCACAATGTATGTCTATTTGTTACTATACTATACTAAATTACAGATAAAGTTACAGCAAATTTGTTTTCTCAGAAGTCAGTGAAGCCTAATATCCCCAGAGTAATAACAGCCTTGTATTTCATTTACAACTAGCACCAGTAACATTTCCATCAAACAGACTGATTTTCTGTGACATGAACCTCTCTTAATGTTCTGAATAGGATATAGCCCAGTTTGCAGGTGTTCAGGTAGAAAGGTAAAGGGCATTTGACCCCTGGTGGTCAACTGTTATATTGGAATGTAACCCAAATCAGTTCAATAGGTATCTTCACTGAAATGAATAATACTGTTTTAAGTCCTTGCTTACCCAGGTAAAGAGCTATTTTAAGTTAACACAGTTGCCGAGAGAGAAGAATATGATATCAACTTAATAATAACACATTTATGAAACAAAAGCATTACTGTGAATAAATGCACAATGTGCATTTATTTACAGAAACACTGAGAAACTGGAGGTTTGAAGAAATAAAATAAGGTAAAAATGAATCTTTTCTGTAAAAATAAAGATCAAGTAAGGTTTAATTAAATTAAGTTATGTTTATAAATAAATTAATATTTATACATAAAATATTGGGAAAATGTTACATTGCAATCAATAAATCATAAGCAAAATGTTTTACAAAGTATTATTTTAAATATATTAATTTTGTTATCGCCATTAAGTCAACATATTGTGATATAAAACACACATTTTCCTAGTCACTTATATATAAACACAGTGCCTTTCGCCAACAACCTGCCTGGCTTTAACAGGGGGTATCAGTGCCTTTTAAACAGAAGAGTTATCAATTTTTTAATTTATAATTGGTCAGTATAATGGCTCCATAAGGTTTCCTATATAGGATGCTGCAGGGCTGAAAAATGCATTTCATAATATACATACTCATCTAGAAAGGAACTGATTCATTTTACATAAACAGCTTGGTCTTTAAAGCTATTTAAATGCATTTTACTGATAACACGAGAAAAAGTATCCCAAAAGAAAAAAAGAGCATATTAGCTGACGTGTAATTCTCACAATTTTTCTTTCAGCAATCTTAAACATAGGATATGGAGCATTGTTCATTTGACAGATTAAAAATATTGGATTGCAAATGTGCTCTTTAAAACTACTGTTTTAAATGATGTCGCTGGTAAGAAAGCTTTAACAACAAAAAATGTGTTCATAGTCATGGTGATTTTTGTACACCCATGTGTATCCTAGGGTTGGGCACTGAAATATTATGCCTAAATCAGGCTTTCATTGGACACTCGTTCCACAGGGATCCAATGCCTCTCTCTATGAACCTTTAATTATTGTTAATGTTGTGATTATGTTTTAAATTGGTACCATAAAAATTTGTATTGCATGAATATGTAAAATGATTTGCTCATCCCAATCCAATGTGAACTGATATACACAACATTGCTGACCATTGTAAAGTACACACTTGTGTTGTATTCCGTGCCGTAGCGATGATGTATTACACAGGCTTTGTAACAATCACATAAAAAAACTCCTCTATTAAATATCTCGGAAACCAATGAGTTTTTAAAAAGATGAAAATCAAATGCTTAGGGAATTGTTGTTAATTTAGCTTGATAATCTTAATCATTATATCTAGGAAATTATATTGTATTTCGCACAATAATACTTTGACACTTTTATTAGCTAAAAATCCCCGGGCTAACAATGGTGCGTATGGGAAGTGTTAATTAGGAGATCAGCAAATATTAAAAATGCCTGCTTAGGAATTCTTCAATCTCCTAACAAGGTGTTCTCCAAGTAGACACGTTAAATACATTCCTTACTGGCCAAACCGTTCAAAAACAATATTAGGGCTGTGTTTCATTTGTAAACATAATTGTTAATGGATGATTTTATTTTGCCAATTTGGAAAGTGCTTTTACTAAATTAGACTGCCACGACTACCATAAATTTAATTGGTTAAACATAAACTGTATTACAAAGTACTTGAGTTGAGTTTAAATGTTATCCAATCTGGCACTCTATTCACAGAGGAAAAAGTAAGCGTTCTAAATTTCAGGGATTCTTGGTTACAGAAATGTTAGCTGGAGTTTTAAATGTTTTTCTGTGGTCATTTAGACTGCTGTTCAAACCAGCAGGGCTGACATTGTATAGCTTTATCCTTTTACCCTGGCACTGTTCTTTGGCAGTGAATGCAACAATTAACTCTGTTGTTGCTTTATTGAAACCCTCTGTGACTTGATTTGACATGTCCATAAAGCTTCATTCATCTGAAAACTGTGACTACACTGGTCAGCAAGTCGCTCCATGAGAACCAAGATTAATTATATACTGCCTAAAACAGATTAAGGGCAAATCCCCCTCAAATGAATAATGTATGTAGTAACTTCTCAAAACCCCAAAAGCTGAGATATACAAGACTAAAAACCTAAAATGCTGCCTATTTCATGTTACCCCTCTTTCTGTTTCCTCTTTACTGGTCAGCAACTTTTAGTCGTGGATATGACAGTTGACATCACAACCGACAAATGCTAGGCAGAAACCTTTTGAGAGACAAAGGGAAGGAGGAAAAGACACTCAAAATACTCTGGTTTCTAGGGGTGATTTACATATATATTATTTTATATTTAGTGATGATATGTTCTTTAAACAGTATCTCCACTATAAAATAAACTTTTCTTGTAGTGTGGGAAAACTAGCCCACCCACCCCAACTGCCATGTTTGTTTGATTAAAATCATCAGGAATGTACTTACAGAGCTTCATTCCCCGGCGTTCTGATCTGGCTCTCTGCTGGCGGGAAAATGCAAGCAGGGGGCCGGACCGGCAGCCACGTCCGTGATTGGCTGAGAGGCAGCCAATCACAGACGTGGCTGCTGGCAGTGCAGAAACACAGTGGGATGGGTTCCCCTACACTAAAGAAAAAGGGTTTAAGGTAGGATACCAATCAGCAAAGAGGGATTGGGAGGGGGGAGAGCTCTACTGCACATACCAGAAACCTCTCAGAGGACAGGGAAGGGCAGAAACCCTTATACACAGAGACAGGCTCCTGCTCTTCACTTTCTGGGACTTCTGGCTAGACACTGAAAGGCAACCATTTGGACCAGAGATATAAGATAAGAACACTACACAGTCGGCCATAGTGGAAAAAAAATAGTTTTTGGGGGAGGACATGCCCTTAAAGGGCAAAATGGTGCATTTAAATGCATGTATGTTAAAGAGAACTGGTGATGCAAAGAAAACAAGGTAAGACGAAGTTCTCTATAAACTGGAGCAGACTCTACGGTGTCCCCTTTACTACCTGGCTGTAGCACCAAAATTAACCACTACTAATCCATTTCTACAGAATGTCTACCCAAAACACAGAGACAATATTCTGTGGCTTTGATCTTTTTTGATATTTACGGATCAGTTACTGTAAACTTTCATTTCCAAGGTGGCCCTTTTGGTATTTTAAAACTGTTCTGAATTATCCTAATGAGGCCTTACCAGTGTCTTGTAAAGAGAATAATATTTTTTCTCCCTTCTATCTATCTATACCCCTCTTTGTACCAGAACAAAATATTGCTAGCTCTAGCCATGGCTGCCTGTTATCTACTAGATTGTCCACTAAGATTTTATTTGACATGCCGGAAAATCATTGCCAATCATGTGGTCCAGAGGAGACATTTGCTGTGGCCGACGACTCTATGGCAGAAAACGGTCAGGATGAAAATGTTCCAATGGCCAATAAACTTTCCATTGCCTGGCTCCGAATTTATATGTACAATCACTCCTGTGTGTGTTGTGTGTATTATATATACTATATATATATATAATATATATAATATATATATATATATATATATCATATATATATATATATATATATATATATATACATTTAATAATATTACTATATATATCAAAACATCAGTGGTGTGAACTGCAGCCTCACTTGCCTCAATTAAGGTCAGTGTTCACGACTCCACCATAAGAAAGAGACTGGGCAAAAACGGCCTGCAGGGCACAAGCACAAACCACTTTAAGCAAAGAACATTAAGGCTCATCTCAATTTTGCTAAAAAACTCCCAATGATTGCCAGACTTTTGGGAAAATACCTTGTGGACCGACGAGACACAAAGTTGAACTTTTTGGAAGTGCGTGCCTGTTACATCTGGCGTAGAAGTACACAGCATTTCACAAAAGAACATCATACCAACATAAAATATGGTGGTGGTAGTGTGATGTCGTGGTTGTTTTGCTGCTTCAGGACGGGAAGATTGCTGTGATAGATGGAACCATGAATTCTACTGTCTACCAAAAAATCCTGAAGGAGAATGTCCGGCCATCTGTTCGTCAACTCAAGCTGAAGCGATCTTGGGTGCTGCAGCAGGACAATGACCCAAACACACCAGCAATCCACCTCTGAATGGCTGAAGAAAACCAAAATGAAGACTTGGAGTGGCCTAGTCAAAGTCCTGACCTGAATCCTATTGAGATGTTGTGGCATGACCTTAAAAAAGGCGGTTCGTGCTAGAAAACCCTCAAATAAAGCTGAATTACAACGATTCTGCAGGATAGTGGACCAAAATTCCCCTCCAAGCGCTGTAAAAGACTCGTTGCAGTTTATCGCAACGCTTGATTGCATTTATTGTGCTAAGGGTGGCCCAACCAGTTTATTAGGTTCAGGGCAATTTCTTTTTCACACAGGGCCATTTAGATTTGGAGTTTTTTTTCTCACTAAATACTAAAAACCATCATTTAAAACGTGCATTTTGTGTTCAATTATGTTATCTTTGACTAATAGTTAACGGTTTTTGATGAGCGAAACATTTAGTGTGACAAACATGCAAAGAATAAGAATCAGAGGGGCATATAGTTTTCACACCACTGTAATACACACACACACACACAGTACATATACCATAAATAACTGCATACATACAGTTATTAAAGGGTCACTATTTGAAACTACAATTTGAGAGAGTAAATTGGTGGTACTTGCATATTTATCTGTGCTTGCTTTGTCATTAAGGATATTGTACAGTGTAAATCAAAGTTCAAACCATTGCAAAGATTTCAAATGATGATCTCTTAGGGTCTACTTTCAGATTAAATTCTGAAAAAAGTTTTGAAGTAGTGGGATTTTGTTTTATCTAAAAGGTACAGTTTTTGAAAATTCGATTTTTTTTTTTTAGCGTAACAATGTCTTTAAGAACAAATGCATTATCATTCTCCCATTAGATATCTGTGGCCATCTGACTGGATTTCTCAATTGTACAAAATCTGTTTGCAATAATACCCTGGGAATGTGTCCCATCAGCATTCATAGAAAATGTCAGGGATCTCACTGAATGCAAAGCTGTTGATTACATTGCAGCTAGAGAGTGTTATTGAACTGCCCAGGCTAAGGCACTAGAACACAATTGTACATGGCAGAAAAGATGTCAACCTTTCTTGTTGCTGTCCCTCTCTGCTTTAAACCCAGCAATACCTAAGGCAGCAACGTGCACTCCTAAACCCAAAATACGACACCAAGAAGAGCAATATCAAAAATGCAGTGCAATAAAGTGCTCTGATATGTATGTGGGATAGAAAAACGCTGCTGCATTAATTGTATGGTTCATCACAGGAAAAACAATTCCTCGAGTTAGGACTCAGCCATTACCTGCATCTTATGGAAAAAGGACACGTTTGATAATGTAATGTCAGCATCTTGGACAAACAACAAGACTGGTATAAAAGTTTTAAGGAAGCCATTTATGACAGAATAGTAAAGTAGCTAAATGTGTTCAAGAAATAAACTTAAAGTAAAGTTGATCTAAAGAATACTACAAATATACCATGCAAATTATCAAGAAGTTTATGAAACATGTCCACTTTTGTATAAATAAATTCCACCACTCTCCTAATTGCCCTGTCTTCAGACATCAAACTATTGAAAGAAAGATCTGGAACCATGCTTGTGAAGGTTCTCATTCTCCAGGTCATGGTATATCTGTGTGTATCAAATAGATCAACAGGACTTGAAGTTAGTTCTTGAAGACTTTCGCTAGTCATCCGACTGGCTTTCTCAATTCAGAATTGAGAAAGCCAGTCGGATGACTACGAAACGTCTTCAAGAACTAAACTTCAAGTCCAGTTGATCTAACTGAATACAACAGATAGATCTGGAACCACTTCTGCTGTATACTGGTGCAAACACACAACATGTTTTGGGTACAAACATCCTTTCTCTAGTCTAGTCTAAGTCTTCTCTCTCTACCTATGCTGATCTAATTAATTAGTGGAAAGTGACATTAGCGAATGACTAAAGCAGAGACATCATTAATTTGGTTAAAAAAACAAACTTACTGTTCTATTTATTATTTTATTCACATTCTTTGCATTTTTGGGGGACTGTATGACGTTTAATAGCTAGAGAATTGAATCTTAGGTGTGTAAACATTGAAGTGTGTGCTCCATTCTAAGAATAGAATAGAAGCATTCCTGAGTTTCGTTGACTCAATAGGTTGAACAATCAAACTCACACATTCTGAGGTTATAATAAAGTAATCTTATTATTACTGGATCTAAGGGTCTTAAATACACAAACAAAACACACACACAATTTCAATGTATATAAAATCTTAACATGACAAAATGAACACACACCCATAAAAATGTATGCATGCAATGTACTCAGAATGTAGGTTGAAATTTTTTTATATGTCATAACACAAAATCAAGCCTCAATCCACAAAAGACACAAGTGTATACACCTACTAATCACCCTCACACCTGCCCAACCATTCAGTTTCTATGCAACCTTCCTCCTGTAAATCACACACAGGCCACACACACACCCTGTCATGTCTTGCAGCACACACCAGTATTCAATGTTACATTTGTAGTATAACTATAAACTTTCCAACTGACCTGATATTTTTTGGTTGTAGGCAGTATTACATTGGACAGCATGGGTTTTAAATTCATTTGGGAAATACGCACTTTATACTATCGTCCTGCTAATTTTCAGTCAAACTAGTTCTTTTTATCGCACAATGGACAAATGTTAAATATTCTAGTTTGCTTATATGCTAGATACAACCCCACACTTTAAATTTCCCTATTATCCATTAATATTTTTAAAAATCCATTTTAGTTAGAAAAACAAGTGTTTTAATGGAATATATGGAGACAAGAAGTTAGAAAAATAATGATAAAATTAGCTCCTTCCCCTATGTTAAGGGGATCCAAACAGAATGGTTACCGTATATACTCGAGTATGAAACAGAGTTTTTCAGGCTGAAAAATCAGCCTGAAAACTTGGACTCGGTTTATACTCGAGTCACAGCTTACTTACCCATTCCGGCAGCCGCACGTTCTTTCTCTGCCTGGCGCAGCTGGCGCCGCCCCTGACTCAGCCGCGCGTGAGAGAGCGTGCGGCTGCCGGAATGCAGAGGAGACTTCAATGCTTCTTCTCAACGCTGGCCCAAGGATTCTTCAATGCTGGCCCTTGCTTGGAGGAAGAGACCCACAGGGGAAGAGCCCACGGTACTGAACTGGGTGGGAGGGGGAGGGTGGCATTCAAGATGTTTTGGGAACTACAACTCCCAGCATGCTTTATTAGCTGGGAGTTGTAGTTTCCAAATCTTGAATGCCAATGGAGGTGGCATTCAAGATGTTTGGAAACTACAAACTCCCAGCTAATAAAGCATGCTGGGAGTTGTAGTTTCCAAACATCTTGAATGCCCCCCTCACTTGCATTCAAGATGTTGGAAACTACAACTCCCAGCATGCTTTATGTGGTGGAGTTTGTTTCCAAACCTCTTGAATGCCAAGTTTCTACCCTCGGTTTTATACTCGAGTCAACAACTTTATTAGGATTTTTAGCTGAATTGGGTACCTCGGTTTATACTCGGGTCGGTTTATACTCCGAGTATATACGGTAATAGTAAAAGATCCTGGACATTTGGGTCTCCGGCAGGAATCACTAAGAAAGTCATACTATATATCCCTTTAGCTAGCAGTTTCAGGCTATCTGAAGAATAAATTAACACCCAAAGCGACCAAATTCACCTTGTGCTAGTGGGATGTCCTGCTCCAACTATCCATTGCATTAGAATATCTAGTAAGTGCACAGCAAATATTCATGAATGTCAAAATACTGCAGTGTAAATCCAGGACTTTTGTTAATACCGCTGCTTTCCCTTTATCCTTTCAACTTCCATATTTAATGACTCAAAATGGGCAGTATAAAAAAGTATATAAATGGAGAATGAATCCCTTTCTGTAACTCAAAGTGGCATCTGTTTATTGTTATTTTGTATTGCTTATAATTTATATAAAACATTCAAAGAAATTCCGTGCACCCAGGATCTTCAAAGCTTTATGGCTGTGCCTATAAACATACATTTCGCCCTGTATTCCAAGCTATCAGGACAAATTTATCATTATTATTGGGGATTACACTGGAATTCCCTTCATTATCTTTATAAATTCAAATAACTGCACCCCTTATTAAAAGGCACAGTACGTTTTTGCTGTCTTGTTGCATTCTAGGAAAAACATACAATGCCATAAATCGAAGAAAAAGGACTTGGCAATGGCCCTGAGGGGGAAACGTGTTTATTAATTATTTGAGTGCTTTCATTTATAATATGCATAATTCAACAGCACTACAAAAAAGTGAAAAGTTCATGTCTCAGTGCTAACCCACTTCATACAAACCAACAGGAGCACTAAAAGAGACCTGCACTACACCACAATCCTCTATTCTATGCATTTTTGCTCTACGGGCCAAAGGGGGAATGCTCAAAATGGGCTGCTGGTGTTGTGCAGTCCCTCGAGTGCTTCTGTTGGCTTGGTTTATATATGCATATAATATATAATACCCAGCATATTTATTATTACTCTTTTACAAGCAAAGAAACTGAGGGGCCGCTTGAAGTGTGAATCACCAAGTCTTTATTTAATCACAGCACCAACGTTTCAGGATCACTATGTCCCCTTCATCAGTATGGGGGACATAGTGACCCCTGAAACATTGTGTGCTTGTGATTAATAAAGACTTGATGATTCACATTCAAGTGTGCCCTCACAGTTTCTTTGCTTGTGCATGCTATAGGTCCTTGGTAGAGGACCCGTGAGGGAGCACCTTGCTAGTCACTGGCTAATAGCCATGAAAGAGAGTGCCAAGCCCAAAAACCAACATTGCTTTATTACCTTTTACTTTTATCTCTCTAGATTTGAAATCCTTAAAGAAATACATTATTATTTTAGGTAACTTCACAAAGAGACCACCAAACATTTATTAAGTCATGCTTATAAAGCACATAAACATTACTTAGCTGTTATCTATCACAACATTAGAACAGAAAAATCTAAAAATGACATTTACCAATTAATGATGAATGTACCTTGCCACACCTAACTAGATTACATTGCTCAAGGAATGAATTGTAGTCTACGAAGGTTTTCTTTTTCTTTGAAGCAATAATTGCACAATTCTAGCATTGATTCTACCTTGCTTTAGGCTTGTGAGAGAAAAGTCACCCAGAATGATACTCTCTTAGTTAGAGCGATCGCTGGTCTCTCACTATGAGTAAATGTGAGCGAATGTATAATCTCTTTAGTCTTTATGTTAGTTACATATATGCTCAACTCTGAAATGATCTGAAAATGATTCATTCTATAGCAGAATGATTCTCTCCGAGTTAAGGGAATACTCATTAACATATAAATAAGTAATAGATATGTCAGGAAACAGCCCTCTGGTGCTTTCAAAAAAAAAATCCACTTGCATAATGTTTTACATAATACATTTTCAAATTTAAGCAGATTGTTACATTGCAGAATTAAATATTGTAGCTCCAGCTAAAGCATAATAAATAATGTATAGGCTTGAAATGGATGCAAACTTTGATCATTCTAGCAAGTTTTCCCTATAAACTGTAAAAAGGAGTTATGGACCTCGATAAACTTTAAATGGGATAAATGCCTGTTTAAAAATACATTTATTATTAGGATGTAAGATAAAATCACAAATGACTAGGAAATGGAAGTCATTCTGCATGTCAGATCCTTCAAAACATTTGGCCATCTAGTAACCAACACCATTGTACTGTTTTGGTGTCCCATATGTTCTATAGCTGTATGCTGCAGGTTGGATTGGTTGCGCTCCTCACTTTTTATCGAGATGAACGTAGTATATTTTCGTACAAGGTTTGTATACAGAGAATAAATCCAGCATAAGTAATCGCAATTATCCATCACTTGAAGACCAATTGACATGCAGTAAAACACTGGAACAAGAAGAAAACAAACAATTTCATGCTATAATAATCATAGATACATATATTAGCTGAAATCTCAATGTCATATGCATAATGCATAATGTGTGGGGTTCAAATGGATGAAGATTTGCATAACCAGGTTACTGTGAAACACTTGTTATGCCTAAGGGAGCATGGAGAATTCTACTGAAATGGGTTAAAATTTACACTTCAGGGTCAACTTGAAACCTTCAGTGCATAAGGACATTTGTATACATGTGCTATGATATTCACAGAACAGGTTTGTAACACTTCATTTCAATGTTGATACTCTCAATAGAATGTAGATTTTGTGCAGAAGTTCCATTTTAAACAAATCATTCTTTAGCAAATGAAACTTTAATAAAAATCAATTTTCCTACCATAAGAACTCATCCAACAAAAAAAGCAAACAAAACTGGACCATTTTGAATTTTTGTGCACCTTGTCCAGTAAACAGTTGAGCAGCCCCTAATCATGGTACTAGACAGACTTTCTTTTTAGAGAATACTTCTGTGGTGCTGGTTTAATTACTGTACCTTGTTTTAATCAATCAAATGTAACCTCACTGTGATATGCATGCCTAGTGTACAGGGCATCAGATAAAAATATACACTGACTGATCCACACTGATCAGTTCATAGCACCTGCATTGTAATTTACAATTCTGTCTTTAAGCTGCTGCCTCCCATGTGCTTTCTGAAGAGGACCAGTGCCCTCACTGTGTACGATACACTATAAATAGGTTTCAATGCATAGGGAACTTTATTTACCAATCTGACTGCTCTGCTTTAAGATACAAGATTTAAAATGAAATGTCTACAAATTATCATTTAGATTTTTATTAAAATAAAAACATACCTTGATGTTAAGATTGCCTATGAACTGTCAGAAGCACTTGATCATGCAAAATTGTAAATAAAGCATTTTACTTTTGTTAACATTGCAGCCTGCACACGAACTATGTATGTGGTGATCTTTAAGAAGGTTGGAAATGCTACCACAACTCCCTGGTTTAAGTATCTGTGAATTGTTTTTTAGAGTTTTTAGAAAAAAAAGCTAAGATGCATAAAAAAATCTGCAATTATATCCCATGGCATTAGAGATGTTATTGTAAAGGATTGTTGTTTATTAAAGGTTAGATATCTGCAAAACAATCGCCTTAATAAGTAGAACACTGCAAACAAGCACCACCCCCCCAAACCATCAAAAGCACCACCCCCCCAACCAGCAAATTTTGGAGAAACACTACAAAAAGCACCCCCACCCAACAATCTCTTAATAACAAGTAGAAAACTGCCAAAAGCAAAACCCTCCCCACAACTGAATACTTCTAACGTGTACATATCCAAAATTGAGACTTCTAATTACTCTTATATGGTAGAAGGTAACCTACTTACTATGGAGGTACAGAAAACATCTAGATACTGCTGACAACGTATTGTGTAATAATTATATATGGATAAAAATGTAAACAACTGGAGAAAAAAGCCAATAAATGTAGCCAAAAATCAAAGGCATAATGAGTTTTTTAGATTTATGTTTCAAATGTAGGGACAACTTTATTATGTTTCTTTCTTCTATAATTAAGGTACTTAAATATCAGTAAACTAAAAATATTCCATAATAACAATTTTAAATATAATTTCTATAAAGAAAAGATATAATATATGATAAAAGCAGAGATGGGAAGGAACAAAGAGAATCGGCTGATAACTGACTTTTTTTTAGAACTAACGTTAATAAAAATTCTTAAAAACCATTGCCCATTACATATAAATGATGCACATAAAGCCTGAGATTACAGATATATGACTACAAATAACAAGTGACATGATTGGCCAGTTTGATAATTTATTTATTTTTTGCCAAAGGCAGAATTAATTTCCAGACGCTATCCAATCTGTTAATATATTTTGCAGGCACGTATTATAATATTTACACAATTTTATTTAATTGGGCCCTACTAATTGGAAATCTTAGTTTAAAGTGAAGTCTTAAAAGGTGTATACAAATTACACAAGGACAAACATGAAAGCCTATACTTATGATTAGACAGCTTTTCCTGGGTATCTTGCAAATCACAGTCAAGACTTTCTATTTATGTGAACCTAGACAACGAACTGCATAGTTCGGTGATAATGTCAATAATAAGAAAGGATTTAATGAGAAATGTTAAACTGACTATACAGTACTTAGAATTAACAAGAATGCAAAAGCATTGCACTTTCACCGCCAGCTGGAAAGGCTCCCTAAAACAACAAGCAATGCAACACATAATGAAAAAGCCAAAAACTTAAGAAATAATAAGAGTGCAAAAAAAAATCTCAAAGCAGAACAAGATTTAAAAACCACCACTTTTAGTAAAAAATATCCTGTAATAATAGGAAAAGTATCAAAAGAAAAATAATCCCACATTTGTATTACGAATGCTGGTGAGCATACTAATGGGGTGATGATCTACAAATATGTGTTAAAGCATGCATGGTAAATACTTTTTGGACATTAGTTGTAGGTTTCTAAAACCTACAGGTTTATTAAATAAATAAAAAACTTTCAAAGTTCCTACCTTGCAAAAATGAATTAGAAAGAAAGAACCAGCAGAGAAAAGAAAAATGTAGTAGAATATTTTTTTAGCTTTCATTTTCCCTACCCATCATTTGAATGCAGTAAGATTAAAAGAATAAAATAAATTCCTGTACACTGCAAAGGATTTATGTGTGTGTATGTATGTGTAGTTTATTTATGAAGCGCACTGTGGGACACAGCGCTGTAACAAATACAAGTCATACAAAAAGTCATACTAGAGGAACAAATACGGTAGATAGATATATAGATTTAAAAATATAATCAATGGGAAAATCTATAGTTTCTTATAGGAAACCTTCATTTCAGGCTCAATCTCTATTGCAAGTGCACATAGGGTTAAGAAGTCTTCTCTATAGTAAACAAAGCCTTCTGATCTGTTCCCACCGCTGATTTACTGATCACATTGTTTTAAGATGTCACTACCAGTAGAAACCAAAAGCCATCTTAATGCCTAAAAAGAAGCTAAGGCTTGTGTACAAACACAGCACACATTTCAATGTGACCATGACTGTGCGAATGGTTATCTGCCCATCTGAAGAAGAAGATTGCAAGATCGGTCACCAGGGATGATGTGATCCGAACATTCCATCTGAAACTGGGTGGATCGTTCGGATTTCGGACCATATTTTTAAGGTTATTTTAGGTAACCCTCGAAAGTAACCTTGAATGTTCGATAACCCTCGAAAATACAATGGAAACTCGAAAATAGTTCTGTAACTTTCAAAGATACGGTCTGAACCCTTGTTCCTTTTCGGATGTTCAAGCAAACTTAGAGTTTCACCATCTCTACTAATGATGTCTCAGCCGGCTGACCGGTCGGGACAAATCAAAAGTTTTATGTTTAAAAACCTAAGTTGTTTTGGAATGGGACAGACCCTGCGTGCCCTGTGTACAGTCTCTTAAATGAAAGGAAACAAAACTTTGCGTCACTCTGCAGATAAATTTAATAATTTTTTTTTAAAAAGCTTTAAGATAAGGATGTAACTGACTTCTTTGTATGTTTGGATCACTCAGCCCTTGATTCCCCAAGACAAGATCTCTCTGGAAACTTTCAATTGCTCCAAGGCAAATACATTATATTAGAGGATTTTACAGAAAAACGTGCAAAAAAGGGTACAAAGCTGATCTAAAAGCTAAAAAAGAAAAAAAAAAAAAATTTCCACTTTAGCACATACCGGATAATTTTTCCGAAGAGCTGATCAAGACGGTGGCGAAGCCTACAAATGTCAACTGGCTCTGCCCCCAGACCCGACACCCCCTCCCCAAACAGCACAGACCTGCTCGTGAAAAATATGCAATTTTGTGAAAGACTAGCCGGAATATTCAGGAACTATTTGGGTTATTAAAACACCCAGGAGGTTAAACCAAAGGAGGTGAGAACTTTCATAACTGCAAATAAAAAATTAGGCTTAAGGGGCACTGTCTTTTATGTCTTCACAGTTTATATTTCTTCTGTGCAATATTTCTAAAATTTTACTCCATTTCCATTCTGAGCACCGTTCCACTAACCAGTATGTCATGAAATGGAATGCCTACATATAGAGTCATTGATACAGGGCCAAGGTCTGTTTGGACCTTTGTTCTCCTGCATGGTCCATACTCTTTTCTATCTAACTGCTATAATAGCCCAAAGTATCTTTTGGCTGCCAAATGTTTGTGTGTCAATCAAGTATGAACAAATAATTCAGAGGGATTATAAGTACTAGGTATGAAATCTGAAATTGATATCTTAGTGCTGTCCAGGTCCCTAAGTAGAGGAATCATCCGAAGAAAAATGCTTGAAACCTTTCTTGTCCTTTTACAACAATAAGAGAGTAAAATTTAAAAGAAGATCTATTTCTTGGTTTTCATGGAAGTAAAATGCCAATTACTGCCTAATTGGCTAACTCACGACGGTGGCTTCCTCTTGCAATTGTGAATACCAAGCCCAGCTATATTAGTCTTTTTCTTCCATATTTCATGTTCAATGTTTCCTATAAGTAAAATATGCACTCCTCTCTCCTCATTCAGTTATGATCTTCTCCACAAAGGCAAGCGCTCCTTTTTTTTGTGATAATGCACATCTTAAAACTTTTCATTAACAAACCACATTAAATTCTACTTTGCTTTTGTGCACTCTGACATTTTTGTTCTGGCATTTCATTAATTTTGCGACATACATAAATGTGCTGAAATGTTAACTGATCAATACTTTGTCTCTCTCATGTAGCAATAGATGAACCATTCCCACAGGAGCACACAGCGGTACAGAAATTAAATGTGTAAAATATCAAATGTTAATGTTAAACACGCAGCACTTTAACACTGAAAAGGCTAAACAATTCAAAATGGACAGATGGTACCACAATATCTACAATCATTTTGAAAGATTAAAGTTTTGTCCTGTGAATAATTCTGACGTACGCTACTAGTGTCCTTTAACTGATGGCTCAGTTGTCCAATTATTTTTTGCTCTTGTTACAGTGAGAAATGAAAGTGCTAAAAGCAAAGGAAGGTAAATATAAAGACAAAGAAGAGATCACCACATATCTAGTCATGTTATGTTCAATGCATTTACTAAGTGGAGACGTTTAAGCATGCATTAGATTAATTCTAGAAAGATGAGAAAAAAATCAAGATGTGAAATGAAAAGTGCAATGCAGCAAGGTATTCTGGGTTTTATCAAAACAATCTTCAGGCCTGCTTTGCTCCAGCAGATTCACATACATAAAATGATTTGATCTTATTCCAATATAAAAGTTCATTGATAGGCCCATATCTTTTATACTGAGATTTGGGAAGACATCTTGGTTAAAAATAATTTATTGTTTTTTTAGGGTTAATTCCAAAAAAAATTTTAAATATTTTATATATTTTTTATTCTAAAAATAGATAATTTATTGCTTGCAAAACCTCAATAAAATACATTGGGGAAGAACAATATGGTTGGAAAGCATTTGGATAGCAAAGAAACAAACTGGTTGGAAACAGAAACAGCCCAACTCCATGTGTTTACTCTTAAACTGATTAGCAATAGGGATTGATTGAAGAGAGCGGATAAAAACACTTCTGTAATTATGTAAATATAGGCTGGAAAATAAACAGAGTGATTTTCTATTAATCATGCTTTTTATGTTTTGGGGGTGTTATGTTCAGACTTTTCACTAAGTTTCTCACTAAGAAAAGTAAAATGGTATTTGCCAATGTTTGTAACATGGTATGAGTGCTTTGCTGATTGGCCTATATTTCAGGAGCTAGAGTTTTAAACATTAGAAATTAACATAGGGCATAACACAATGAAGAACAGAAAGTTATAAATAAAATTATATACCGGTAGTAATTGAAAAGGATCTGACAATTCATATCATAGCTGAATAAACAACAGACGTGGCATAGATAATAATAATAATAATGAAATAGAGTATTTTACTTCCTTAAAAAATGAAAGTAAAGCGAATGAAGAGAATGCCAGGGAATGTTACTAGAAGCTTATGATTCTCCCACCATAATTACATTACCTAAATTAAAGCTTTTAGAAATCTTATTTAAGAAAAACTTCTTTGTCAGTGCAGTAAAATGTTAAAAGGACCACAACAGAAACTACTGAATGAGATTTGTTTTTTTAAAGGTGCCCAAAATTAGAGGCTTTCTATTGCTACTGCACCAGACTTAAAGCTCTACAATTGTCTAAACTGTTCCAATTTGTTGCTGTTATGTGCATTTTTACAACACCTTTACAAATACTGTAAAACAGGAGGTAGGAACAGTATAGACTACCTTTTTTATTTGCTTATAAACAAAATAATGGAAGAGTCCTCCATTCTTGTGCAAAAAGTTTCCTCAGCCTTGCCGTTGCCCGTGTTGTGTATCAAGGGGTAAAAATAAATGTAACACTTTTTGCACAAGTATCTGGAGGACTCTTCCATTCTTCATTTTAGTGAATTTGGATAGAGTCGGGAAAGACGATTTTCAGTAACAGTGATGGTTATTTGGATTCACTATTGTTTACTACGTTTTTTATTTGTATACAAGTTATGGACAAATTGTTAAAAAAACTTATATTAGACAGTAAAATGGATCCTTAATGTTTTCAACAAAAATTAATAAAGCCTGAACTGGCCAATCCTGGGAATTAATCCTAAATTCTGACACCCAGATTCGAGAAACCTTTACAAGTCAAAGTTGTAAGGCAACACAACAAATAAGACACTGGCATGTCAAAGAATAACTGAAGACAACATATATTTAATAAAACAGTGCTTAGAAATCAGAATCAACCAAGAGTGACAAAATGAAGTTTACATTTCGACTGAGTTGAAGAAATCTCTGCAGCAATCATTAAGTTCACATGAGTTATTAGCTGTTTCCCCCCGATTTATAGAAAATAATGACAAAATAAAATTCAGAAAGCACCATTTTCTCGATAAAGGAATTGTATTGTCCACTTATCCTTTAACCTTATACCTGCCATGTGAAGCTTTGGAGAATCCATTTGGAGGATACTAATTAGTTTGTTTAACAGTGTGTACCTCCTCTAAGAGCCAAAGTGAATAGCACGTTCTCTCATTTCCATTCCGTGCATAAAATATATCACATAAATTATAAACACATTTTCTCTTACAAACTTAGTCTGACGTTATTTTCTTCACTGCCTACCCAGAATGACCTTTACCTGCTGCCAGAGAAGACCTGGCATAGGTATAGTATGTGCATATGGCTCCGTTGCGCAATTTCTTCTCCTCAAATTATTATGATTCTAACAATGTTCCAAGTGAAGGGAAGCCCCATCAGGCTATAGGATTAAACTTCATTTTTTCAATACCAAACCAAACCATATTACCTTAAAATGTCCTTGCGTACTAGCGAGAAGATACTTAAAGCAACAGTTCCTCTTCAATAGGGAAAATGCAAAAGAGCTCGTCTACAGTCTGTTCTCTTTTTCTTCATATCATAGAAGTAAGAGATTAAATGTGATACTAAGATTAACAATGTCCTGATTTATGCCACACATTAACAAACTATTTCAACTGTTCACTTTTCTTTCGGATTGCTACATATTTTTAATACACATTAAAATGGAAGTGATTTTATCTACCCTTAAGTAATGACTTGGGGAAAAACTGTAGTAAAGGTACGAGATTACTTCTACATGACTACTGCAAAAAAATCTTTGTAGTTTCACCTCTGACCCCAATTGCCACAAAACAACAAAAACACAATTACATGTTTTATCTTGTCTATCTGGATCTGACACGTCTCTTTTTCATTAGTCTGTATAAAATTCCACCTAGCTCCCTTATTGTTTGCACTCAAATACACACAAACACAGTTTTATGCTGGCTGTAACTTTAGGCACATGTAAATTTGTGCAAGATTTGCCTGCTAATACAAATCGTTAGATAGCGATACGACTGACAGTAACTCAGAAACCTGTTTTGAGCTATGGAGAGGGGAGAAGACGTGTCCTAAGAACCCTCACAGCTCCACAATTGAGTTAGCAATCCTGCAGGACCTATCACTAAATGATTAAGATGAGAGTCACCATATGTGTGAGACTGTGGTTCATATTAGCCGTCACCTTCCACTAAAGGTTTTCGTACCACTGTGGATTGCGGGTCCCGACCCGCGCTCGCACGATGTGTCGAATAAACATTCGTTTCAAGCCGATAATCGGCCCGTGTGTAGGGCCTTTATAGGCCGAAACGACAGTCGTTTAGGTATCCACAATCGTGGGTCGTTCGTCGATTCCCGACCGAACGTCCGTTTCGCCTCTCATTAAAGGGATAAACAACACACCTCAAAAAGTACAGAACGGGGGTATGCAGATTAAAAATCTATAGTTTAGGAATCAGCAGGTCTCCACAACAGCTATAATCATCACACTATATAGTAGGCAGGTGTGAACTGCCTATAAAGTGCAGTGCACGACTAATAGTTGTCCTATGGACAGATTCCCCCACCCCACCTGAGCTGTAGATCTCTCTTGTCCAGAGTCACCATGGGCCTCTTGACTGCATTTCTGATCAGCGCTCTCCTTGTTTGGCCTGTGAGTTTAGGTGGACAGCCTTGTCTTGGTAGGTTTACAGTTGTGCCATACTTCTTCCATTTCTGAATGATCGCTTCAACAATGCTCTGTGGGATGTTCAAGGTTTTGGAAATCTTTGTGTAGCCTAAGCCTGCTTTAAATATCTCAATAACTTTATCCCTGAACTGTCTGGTGTGTTCTTTGGACTTCATGGTGTTGTTGCTCCCAAGTTTCTCTTAGACAACCTCTGAGGACGTCACAGAGCAGCTGTATTTGTACTGACATTGGATTAGACACAGGTGCACTCTATTTAGTCATTAGCACTCATCAGGCAATGTCTATGGGCAACCGACTGCACTCAGATCAAAGGGGGCTGAATAATTACGCACATCCCACTTTGCAGTTATTGATTTGTTAAAAATGTTTGGAATCATGTATGATTTTCGTTCCACTTCTCACGTGTACACCACTTTGTATTGGTCTTTCACGTGGAATTCCAATAAAATTGATTCATGTTTGTGGCAGTAATGTGACAAAATGTGGAAAACTTCAAGGGGGCTGAATACTTTTGCCAACCACTGTAAATTATAAATTAAGAAATAAAACTAATAGAGTACGATCCAAAAACACTTAGAGAAATTTACTTGATAGAAAGGATTTAAAATTACTTGGCTGACACAATTTGACAATTATAAAGCATTTAATACCAACTACAGTTGGTACCAAAAGTGTGAAATTTGAAGATCAAGAAATAATGGCATGTAAATGCATAAAATGCTGTATCTGAGTGGAATGAGCAGTAATTAAAGAGCACCCACTTTAAGGGACAGAAAGAAAATCCAATATTTTTCTAGCTTAGCATCTAAAACAAATGGTACACTTAAATATAGGTGAATGCAGTTTTTCACAAAAGAAAGTATTGTAACTATTGTAGGTATACATCAAATACAGATCAAAATACAATATGGTCAATGACTATTATAAAATAATATTTATTATATACTAGCAAAAGTGTGCCCGTTGGTGCACAATGGAAATTATGTGTGTGTATGTATTGCTATGTGTGGATATAGTGGATATAGAATCTAGGTATATTTTAAACTGTTACTCAGACAGTCACCAGCTTCCAGAGGATAGTACACACACACACACACACACACACACACACACACACATATATATATATATATACATAGACCTTAACTTGATAAAGGCCCCAAGCACAGGGCCGAAACGTTGCCACGTTTGTGTTGTGTGAATAAATTTCATTGAACTTCCTAGGAGTGCTCCTATATCTCTTTATATGTATAAGTCGCTTAGAACTTGGGACTCCTCACTAGGGTTAACTGTCTCTATTGTAGCAGAAACTCTGAGTCACTTCCTGTCTACACACTATATAATGTTGAAAAAATGTATGTTGATATATAGTCACATGTTACTTGAGAAAGAGCGTTGTGACGCCCGAAACGTCGCTTGTTGTTGGACATGTGACAGGATTTAATAAAGACAAACGTGTTTTATATGGAGGAGTGCTGCTTCGTTTCTATGTGCTATATATATATATATATATATATATATACACACACACACACAACTTTCCTATATGTAATATCATATACCCCCCACCACATTGTTAGCTCCTAAAAACCCAATGCAATCTCCTATGAAGATATAAATATATTTATATACTATGAGGGATATTTCCTCCTATATGAGCTCTCACACCTACGCTCGGTCCGTTCGCCATGGGGAAAACCTGAATAATGTCTATGTTAATATTTATATATATATATATATATATGTGAAAAGAGATAAGCACTCCAATGCATATGAATAGCTGCCGTATATATACTAGCAAAAGTGTGCCCGGTGGTGCACATTGGGAATTATGTGTGTGTATGTTTAGCTATTGGCCGTACACCACAAAATGTGTTTGCCATGCTAGGGGAGGGGCATTTCGAGTGGGACAGGGTAGGCCTGACAGAGGGTAAACGCTGATTAGGGCTGCTAGAAATAGAGAACCTATTAGCTTAGCTAGAAGGGATAAACAACACACCTCAAAAAGTACAGAACGGGGGTATGCAGATTAAAAATCTATAGTTTAGGAATCAGCAGGTCTCCACAACAGCTATAATCATCACAATAGTAGGCAGGTGTGACTGCCTATAAGTGCAGTGCACGACTATAGTTGTCCTATGGACAATTCCCCCACCCCACCTGAGCGTAGATCTCTCTTGTCCAGAGTCACCATGGGCCTCTTGACTGCATTCTGATCAGCGCTCTCCTTGTTTGGCCTGTGGTTTAGGTGGACAGCCTTGTCTTGGTAGGTTTACAGTTGTGCCATACTTCTTCCATTTCTGAATGATCGCTTCAACAATGCTCTGTGGGATGTTCAAGGTTTTGGAAATCTTTGTGTAGCCTAAGCCTGCTTTAATATCAATATTAACTTTATCCCTGAACTGTCTGGGTGTGTTCTTTGGACTACATGGTGTTGTTGCTCCCAAGTTTCTCTTAGACAACCTCTGAGGACGTCACAGAGCAGCTGTATTTGTACTGACATTGGATTACACACAGGTGCACTCTATTTAGTCATTAGCACTCATCAGGCAATGTCTATGGGCAACCGACTGCACTCAGATCAAAGGGTATATAGTCACATGTTACTTGAGAAAGAGCATGTGACTAGGCCTGACAGAGGGTAAACGCTGATTAGGGCTGCTAGAAATAGAGAACCTATTAGCTTAGCTAAAAGGGATAAACAACACACCTCAAAAAGTACAGAACGGGGGTATGCAGATTAAAAATCTATAGTTTAGGAATCAGCAGGTGAGGAACACAGTCTCCACAACAGCTATAATCATCACACTATATAGTAGGCAGGTGTGAAATGCCTATAAAGCTCACAAACAAGCTCACACAAACACTTATGATAACATTAGTATCCTATAATACAAAGTTAATAAAGTGGAAATTGTGTAGCGCTCTTGTCCAATACCTATAGTATAGATGTTATTTTTTTTAAAAAAGGAGCAGTTGCACATGCTTGAACACAACAAAATGATTTGATGTTACAGACATGGCACTTCCTTTAAGCGTCCATATGGAGACTTCTTGGGTGCGGCTTATCCTACCATCGTCATAAATGCCTACGATCGTACTTTTACAATAACCTGCAGTAAACTTTCTAAATATGGCCCCTAGATGAAAAGTTCACCTAACTATAGGCCAATATAGGCGGTAGCCAAATAACGCAATGGAATTCTATGGGCATTCGTTAATCTACGAAATTATCCACCAACACTCACCCTCCTTATTAACTCACAGCTGTTACCAAGGAGTCTGTTAGATAGGGATCACCTATTGGTCAGCTTGAGGTCTTATAAAGAACCCAGATTATCCTGTAATCTTTCAAACTTATTAGATTTCCTCAGTGCAGGACACGGGTTCATGGCTTCCATGGGGTAGGACTTGGAAGCACAAGACAATTATACAGATTACGGTGAGGTGGGATTAAAAAAGCCTTCCACAGAGCACACAATAGAGCCCACATTTTTGGAATTCATTCCACAATCCCAAGTGGAATGAAACGCGTTGATGTGACTTTTCAATAAACATTGCTTTTTATTTAAATCCAGTAGAGTTCTCCGAATATTACCTCTGATGTATGATATTGTGTCTGGGTTAAGCACCCTGTTAGTTGCTTTGGAGTGAGAGTGCAGTCATCCCAGTCTTGATATCATCCTACAATTACTACATACTATAATTACTACAGATGATGTTAGCAGAAATTTTCATGAATCCTTTGCAGTTGCCACATTTTGCTTCAAATAAATGAACCTCAAATACTTAGTGGCAACCTGAAAAGACAAATGTGGAGCCATCAGTTACTCAAAATCAGATCATGGAAAACTGTAAATCACTAAAAAGGAATTACAAATTCCGCAATAAAGTATTTTTTTAAAATTACTTTTTATTTTTATAACTGTCCCGAAGCCGCCTTTTCTCTAACAAATCAAAAAAATCTAAAAGACAAAACTTTTGTAGTCTAAATACAAAAATCTAAATACTAATTTTTCCTATAATGTTGGTGAAATGGAAAAAACAAAACAACAAAATTATTAAGATTTCCTTCATGCTCCATTTTGCAATGTTTATTGTCAAATTCTGAGATTCTCCTTGTTTTGTACTTTATACAATAATAAGGCGTCATTCCTGATTTATAGTGAAGGCACAATTACAAATAAGAATTATGTTGGAATTATATTTGAAGTTCTTTGGCCATATTAGATTTCTTTCCCCATATTACTTGAGATAGACAAAGATGGTTAACGTTGCATATTAGTTCCCTCTAGCAGAGGCAAATGTAATAAACCCTGTGTTTGACATGCCTCTAAAACCAAAGATGTACTTTACATGCTTGTTTCATAACAATATGACAAAACACTAACTTCCACCACAAAACATGAAAATAGAATTATATTTAATGAAATTAGGATAAAATCAACAGATATAAATCTCCGTTGCTATTTTTTTTTCTGGTATTAAAAAAAGTCACAGCAGAAGAGTAAACAAAATATGACTCATGAATTATCAATTATGAAAAATAATCTGTCCCGTAATGCTGTGTTAATATGAAAAGATGGATGGCTTCTCATAAACTAATAATGTTATTATTTGTGGAGCCTATGTCTATTTTTTTTCTGCTGGGTAACTTAAAATGATTTTGCACTGCATAACAAATGCGTTTGTCACTGATGGGTGAACTACAGTAAAGGAAAACAGAATATCATATATGGAGAAAAAAAATGCAGGTGACCTCACTAGTTAGGTCATTTCAGGATAATGTGCAAATCAGAGAAGCAACGGAGCACTAACATTGTTTTCTTCAAAAGATTTACATACAGTGAAAGAAAATGTATGATAATTCGATTACAATTTAAGCTAACCAGAGCAATGACAACAAAATAACCCCAGTAACTTGCATAGTTGAACACTAGATGAAGGATAGCAAACCCAGGGTCACTACAGCCTTGTTTGATTAAATCTAATATTCATATGATATTCATAAAGTTTCCAAAAATAGAAATTGCAAAAAAATAAACATGCACCAGATATCTACTTTTACTACTGTTACTTGTTTTTTGCTGTGCAAATATGGCTTCATTAAATACCCAGAGATAGACTGGGATGTCAGGCTGTCAGAATCTCTTCCGTCAAATCAGTCCGACTGGGGACACTTTTGGTCACTTCCTATTGCTGCCAAGGGTAAAGTTATATACTCTTTATCTACAGTATAACTGCAGTTTAAACTTGTGACTTAAAAAACTAAAGGACAAATATAAATTTTAACAATATAAATGTACCTTCCTGGTGGACCATGCTGCCTGCTACCTTCCACTGCCTCTAGATGTTCTGCATGGCAAAGGATTTTCAACTGGCGGTCTATGTTGTGACTATGTTATGTGTTGTGGCTAATTGGCATAGACCAGATTATGGCAAATTATGCCATTATGCCACAGGTGATCACAGTAACATGATAGACCACAGATATAAGATTCAGCAGAAGATCCAGAGCATAGTGAGAGGTGGCAGTCAGCGTGGGACTTCTAGAAGGTATGTTCTTTTACCATATATAGTTTATATGTGTTTATCAATGTAAAACCTTATAATTCAGCATTACCAGAAACTGATTGCTAGTAAACTTGTCTCTAGTTACCTTCAGGAATTTACATTGAGGCTGCATGTAAGCCACCATTGTTATAAGTGGAATATATTATAAAAATGAATTCATTACATACACCTGCAACCAGAGAAAGATAAAATAACTGCCTATTTGTTGTAGCATTGATTTTTGGTAACCATGAGATTAATTTTGTTAAATCTTTTATTTCAGAGCATGTACGGAGCAGACAGACCGATCTGATATCAGATAACTTTCAACCAAAATGCTAAACAGGTGTTTGGGAGTTGGGACTACAAAAAAAAATATTTCCTTTAATAACCTGAGACACTGATAAGGCTTCATACGGAAATATAGTGGTTACGCATTCCTTTGATGCTTCCAACAGAACACTATTTTACTTTAACCATGCTGCACAATGTAGTGTCTATTTGTTACTATACTATACTAAATTACAGATAAAGTTACAGCAAATTTGTTTTCTCTAGAAGTCAGTGAAGCCTAATATCCCCAGAGTAATAACAGCCTTGTATTTCATTTACAACTAGCACCAGTAACAATTTCCATCAAACAGACGTGATTTTCTGTGACAATGAACCTCTTCTTAATGTTCTGAATAGGATATAGCCCAGTTTGCAGGTGTTCAGGTAGAAAGGTAAAAGGGCATTTGACCCCTGGTGGTCAACTGTTATATTGGAATGTAACCCAAATCAGTTCATAGGTATCATTCACTGAATGAATAATACTGTTTTAAGTCCTTGCTTACCCAGGTAAAGAGCTATTTTATAGTTAACACAGTTGCCGAGAGGAAAGAATATGATATCAACTTAATAATAACACATTTATGAACAAAAGCATTACTGTGAATAATGACACAATGTGCATTTATTTAACAGAAACACTGAGAAACTGGAGGTTATGAAATAAAATAAGGTAAAAATGAATCTTTCTGTAGAAAATAAAGATCAAGTAAGGTTTAATTAAATTAAGGTTAATGTTTATAAATAAATATGTAATATTTATACATAAAATATTGGGAAAATGTTACATTGCAATCAATTAATCAATAAGCAAAATGTTTACAAAAGTATTATTTTAAATATATTAATTTTGTTATCGCCATTAAGTCAAACATATTGTGATATAAAACACAATTTTCCTAGTCACTTATATATAAAACACAGTGCCTTTCGCCAACACCTGCCTGGCTTTAACAGGGGGTATCAGTGCCTTTTAACAGGAAGAGTTATCAATTTTTTAATTTATAATTGGTCAGTATAATGTGCTCCATAAGGTTTCCTATAATAGGATGCTGCAGGGCTGAAAAATGCATTTCATAATATACATAACTCATCTAGAAAGGAACTGAATTCATTTACATAAACAGCTTGGTCTTTAAAGCTATTTAAATGCATTTTACTGATAACACGAGGAAAAGTATCCCAAAAAGAAAAAAAAGAGCATATTAGCTGACGTGTTAATTCTCACAATTTTCTTTCAGCAATCTTAACATAGGATATGGAGCATTGTTACATTTGAGCAGATATAAAAATATTGGATTGCAAATGTGCTCTTTAAACTTACTGTATTTAAATGATGTCGCTGGTAAAGAAAGCTTTAACAACAAAAAAATGTAAGGTTCATAGTCATGGGTGATTTTTGATACACCCATGTGTATCCATAGGGTTGGGCACTGAAATATTATTGCCTAAATCAGGCTTTCATTGGACACTCGTTCCACAGGGATCGCAATGCCTCTCTCTATGAACCTTTAATTAATTGTTAATTGTTGTGATTATGTTTTAAATTGGTACCATAAAATATTGTATTGCATGAATATGTAAAATGATTTGCTCATCCCAAATACAATGTGAACTGATATACAAAACATTGCTGACCATTGTAAAGTAGCACACTTGTGTTGTATTCCAGATGCCGTAGCGATGATGTATTACACAGGCTTCGTAACAATCACATAAAAAAACTCCTCTATTAAATATCTCGGAAACCAAATGAGTTTTTAAAAAGATGAAAATCAAATGCATTAGGGAATTGTTGTTAATTTAGCTTGATAATCTTAATCATTATATCTAGGAAATTATATTGTATTTCGCACAATAATACTTTGACACTTTTATTAGCTAAAAATCCCCGGGCTAACAATGGTGCGTATGGGAAGTGTTAATTAGGAGATCAGCAAATATTAAAAATGCCTGCTTAGGAATTCTTCAATCATCCTAACAAGGTGTTCTCCAAGTAACGACAGTTAAATACATTCCTTACTGGCCAAACCGTTCAAAAACAATATATAGGGCTGTGTTTCATTTGTAAACATAATTGTATAATGGATGATTTTATTTTGCCAATTTGGAAAGTGCTTTTACTAAATTAGACTGCCAGCGACTACCATAAATGTAATTGGTTTAACATAAACTGTATTTACAAAGTACTTGAGTTGAGTTTAAATGTTATCCAATCTGGCACTCTATTCACAGAATGGAAAAAGTAAGCGTTCTAAATTTCAGGGATTCTTGGTTACAGAAATGTTAGCTGGAGTTTTAAATGTTTTCTGTGGTCATTTAGACTGCTGTTCAAACCAGCAGGGCTGACATTGTATAGCTTTATCCTTTTACCCTGGCACTGTTCTTTGGCAGTGAATGCAACAATTAACTCTGTTGTTGCTTTATTGAAACCCTCTGTGACTTGATTTGACATGTGTCCATAAAAGCTTCATTCATCTGAAAACTGTGACTACACTGGTCAGCAAGTCGCTCCATGAAGAACCAGAGATTAATTATATACTGCCTAAAACAGATTAAAGGGCAAATCCCCCTCAAATGAAAAATGTATGTATGTAACTTCTCAAACCCCAAAAAGCTGAGATATACAAGACTAAAAACCTAAAATGCTGCCTTATGTCATGTTACCCCTCTTTCTGTTTCCTCTTTACTGGTCAGCAACTTTTAGTCGTGGATATGACAGTTGACATCACAACCGACAGAATGCTAGGCAGAAACCTTTTGAGAGACAAAGGGAAGGAGGAAAAGAACACTCAAAATACTCTGGTTTCTAGGGGTGATTTACATATATATTATTTTATATTTAGTGATGAATATGTTATTTAAACAGTATCTCCACCTATAAAATAAACTTTTCTTGTAGTGTAGGGAAAACTAGCCCACCCACCCCAACTGCCATGTTTGTTTGATTAAAAATCATCAGGAATGTACTTACAGAGCTTCATTCCCCCGGCGTTCTGATCTGGCTCTCTGCTGGCGGGAAAATGCAAGCAGGGGGCCGGACCGGCAGCCACGTCCGTGATTGGCTGAGAGGCAGCCAATCACAGACGTGGCTGCTGGCAGTGCAGAACAAACATGGCAGTTGGGGATGGGCTAAGGTCCCCTACACTAAAGAAAAAGGGTTTAAAGGTAGGATACCAGGCAGCAAAGAGGGATTGGGAGGGGGGAGAGCTCTACTGCACATACCAGAAACCTCTCAGAGGACAGGGAAGGGGCAGAAACCCTTATACACAGAGACAGGCTCCTGCTCTTCACTTTCTGGGACTTCTGGCTAGACACTGAAAGGCAACCATTTGGACCAGAGATATAAGATAAGAACACTACACAGTCGGGCCAGTAGTGGAGAAAAAAAATAGTTTTGGGGGAGGACATGCCCTTAAAGGGCAAAATGGTGCATTTAAATGCATGTATGTTAAAGAGAACTGGATGATGCAAAGAAAACAAGGTAAGACGAAGTTATCTATAAACTGGAGCAGACTCTACTGGTGTCCCCTTTACTACCTGGCTGTAGCACCAAAATTAACCACTACTAATCCATTTCTACAGAATGTCTACCCAAAAACACAGAGTACAATATTCTGTGGGCTTTGATCTTTTTTGATATTTACGGATCAGTTTACTGTAAACTTTCATTTCCAAGGTGGCCCTTTTGGTATTTTAAAACTGTTCTGAATATTCCTAATGAGGCCTTACCAGTGTCTTGTAAAGAGGAAGAATAATATTTTTCTCCCTTATATCTATACCCCTCTTTGTACAAGACAAAATACTGCTAGCTCTAGCCATGGCTGCCTGTTATCTACTAGATTGTCCACTAAGATTTTATTTGACATGCCGGAAAATCATTGCCAATCATGTGGACCATAGGAGACATTTGCTGTGGCCGACGACTCTATGGCAGAAAACGGTCAGGATGGAAAATGTGTCCAATGGACATAAAATTTCCATTGCCGGCTCCGAATATATGTAACAATCACTCCTGTGTGTGTGTGTGTGTATATATTTTATACATATATATATATATACATATATATGTATCTACATATATATACATATACATATATATATAACATATACATATATATATATATACATATATATACATATTAATACATATAATATATACATATATATAATATAATATTATATATATATATATTTTATATATATAGTGGTGTGAACTGCAGGCCTCACTTGCCTCAATTAAGGTCAGTGTTCACGACTCCACCATAGAAAGAACTGGGCAAAAACGGCCTGCATGGCTTCCAAGGCAAAACCACTTTTAAGCAAAAGAACATTAAGGCTCATCTCAATTTTGCTAAAAAACATCCCAATGATTGCCAAACTTTTGGGAAAATACCTTGTGGACCGACGAGACAAAAGTTGAACTTTTTGGAAGGTGCGTGTCCGTTACATCTGGCGTAGAAGTAACACAGCATTTCAGCAAAAGAACATCATACCAACGTAAAATATGGTGGTGGTAGTGTGATGGTCTGGGGTGTTTTGCTGCTTCAGGACTGGAAGGCTTGCTGTGATAGATGGAACCATGAATTCTACTGTCTACACAAAAATCCTGAAGGAGAATGTCCGGCCATCTGTTCGTCAACCAAGCTGAAGCGATCTTGGGTGCTGCAGCAGGACAATGACCCAAAACACACCAGCAAATCCACCTCTGAATGGCTGAAGAAAAACAAAATGAAGACTTTGGAGTGGCCTAGTCAAAGTCCTGACCTGAATCCTATTGAGATGTTGTGGCATGACCTTAAAAAGGCGTTCTGCTAGAAAACCCTCAAATAAAGCTGAATTACAACGATTCTGCAAGGATGAGTGGACCAAAATTCCTCCAGAGCGCTGTAAAAGACTCGTTGCAAGTTATCGCAAACGCTTGATGCAGTTATTGCTGCTAAGGGTGGCCCAACCAGTTTATGTTTCAGGGGGCAATTTCTTTTTCACACAGGGCCATGTAGATTTGGAGTTTTTTTTCTCACTAAATAATAAAACCATCATTTAAAAACTGCATTTTGTGTTCAATTTGTTACTTTGACTAATAGTTAACGGTTTTTGATGAGCAGAAACATTTAAGTGTGACAAACATGCTAAAGAATAAGAAATCAGGAAGGGGGCATATAGTTTTTCACACCACTGTATATATACACACACACACACACACACACGTACAGATACCATTCAAATAACTGCATACATACAGTTATTAAAGGGTCACTATTTGAAACTACAATTTGAGAGAAGTAAATTGGTGGTACTTGCATATTTATCTGTGCTTGCTTTGTCATTAAAGGATATTGTACAGTGTAAATCAAAGTTCAAACCATTGCAAAGATTTCAAATGATGATCTCTTAGGGTCTACAGTTCAGATTTAAATTCTGAAAAAAGTTTTGAAGTAGTGGGATTTTGTTTTATCTAAAAGGTACAGTTTTTGAAAATTCGATTTTTTTTTTTAGCGTAACAATGTCCTTTAAGAACAAATGCATTATCATTCTCCCATTAGATATCTGTGGCCATCTGACTGGATTTCTCAATTGTACAAAAATCTGTTTGCAATAAATACCCTGGAATGTGTCCCAATCAGCATATCATAGAAAATGTCAGGGATCTCCTGAATGCAAGCTGTTGATTACATTGCAGCTAAGAGGTGTTATTGAACTGCCCAGGCTAAGGCACTAGAACACGATTGTACATGGCAGACAATAGATGTCAACCTTTCTTGATTGCTGTCCCTCTCTGCTTTAAACCCAGCAATACACTAAGGCAGCAACTGGTGCATCCAATAGACCCAATAACGAAACACAAGAAGAGCAATATCAAAAATGCAGTGCAATAAAGTGCTCTGATATGTATGTGGGATAGAATAAACAGCTGCTGCATTAATGTATGGTTCATCACAGGAAAAACAATTCCTCGAGTTAGGACTCAGCCATGTACCTGCATCTTATGGAAAAAGGACACGTTTGATGAATGTAATGTCAGCATCTTGGACAAACAACAAGACTGGTATAAAAAGTTTTAAGGAAGCCATTTATGACAGAATAGTAAAAGTAGCTAAATGTGTTCAAGAAATAAACTTAAAGTAAAGTTGATCTAAATGAATACTACAAATATACCATGCAAATTATCAAGAAGTTTATGAAACATGTCCACGTTTGTATAAATAATATTCCACCACTCTCCTAATTGCCCTGTCTTCAGACATCAAACTATTGAAATGAAAGATCTGGAACCATGCTTGTGAAGGTTCTCATTCATCCAGGTCATGGTATATCTGTTGTATTCAAATAGATCAACTGGACTTGAAGTTTAGTTCTTGAAGACATTTCGCTAGTCATCCGACTGGCTTTCTCAATTCAGAATTGAGAAAGCCAGTCGGATGACTAGCGAAACGTCTTCAAGAACTAAACTTCAAGTCCAGTTGATCTAACTGAATACAACAGATAGATCTGGAACCACTTCTGCTGTATACTGGTGCAAAACACACAACATGTTTTGGGTACAAACATCCTTTCTCTAGTCTAGTCTAAGTCTTCTCTCTCTACCTAGCTGATTCTAATTAATTAGTGGAAAGTGACAATTAGCAGAATGACTAAAGCAGAGACCATCATTAATTTGGTTAAAAAAACAAACTTACTGTTCTATTTATTATTTTATTCACATTCTTTGCATTTTTGGGGGACTGTATGACAGTTTAATAGCTAGAGAATTGAATCTTAGGTGTGTAAGACACATTGAAGGTGTGTGCTCCATTCTAAGGAATAGAATAGAAGCATTCCTGAGTTATCTGTTGACTCAATAGGTTGAACAATCAAACTCAAACATTCTGAGGTTATAAATAAAAGTAATCTTATTATTACTGGATCTAAGGGTCTTAAATACACAAACAAAACAAACACACACAATTTCAATGTAATATAAAATCTTAACATGACAAAATGAACACACACCCATAAAAATGTAATGCATGCAATGTACTCAGAATGTAGGTTGAAATTTTATTTTATGGTCATAAACACAAAATCAAAGCCTCAATCCACAGAAAGACACAAGTGTATACACCTACTAATAACTAGCCCACCCACCCCAACTGCCATGTTTGTTTGATTAAAAATCATCAGGAATGTACTTACAGAGCTTCATTCCCCGGCGTTCTGATCTGGCTCTCTGCTGGCGGGAAAATGCAAGCAGGGGGCCGGACCGGCAGCCACGTCGTGATTGGCTGAGAGGCAGCCAATCACAGACGTGGCTGCTGGCAGTGCAAAAACATCGTTGGGGATGGGTGGTCCCCTACACTAAAGAAAAAGGGTTTAAAGGTGGATACCACAGCAAAGAGGGATTGGGAGGGGGGAGAGCTCTACTGCACATACCGAAAACCTCTCAGAGGACAGGGAAGGGGCAGAAACCCTTATACACAGAGACAGGCTCCTGCTCTTCACTTTCTGGGACTTCTGGCTAGACACTGAAAGGCAACCATTTGGACCAGAGATATAAGATAAGAACACTACACAGTCGGGCCAGTAGTGGAGAAAAAATAGTTTTGGGGGGAGGACATGCCCTTAAAGGGCAAAATGGTGCATTTAAATGCATGTATGTTAAAGAGAACTGGATGATGCAAAGAAAACAAGGTAAGCGAAGTTTCTATAAACTGGAGCAGACTCTACTGGTGTCCCCTTTACTACCTGGCTGTAGCACCAAAATTAACCACTACTAATCCATTTCTACAGAATGTCTACCCAAAAACACAGAGTACAATATTCTGTGGGCTTTGATCTTTTTTGATATTTACGGACAGTTTACTGTAAACTTTCATTTCCAAGGTGGCCCTTTTGGTATTTTAAAACTGTTCTGAATATTCCTAATGGGGCCTTACCAGTGTCTTGTAAAGAGGAAGAATAATATTTTTCTCCCTTATATCTATACCCCTTTTGTACAAGACAAAATATGTCTAGCTCTAGCCATGGCTGCCTGTTATCTACTAGATTGTCCACTAAGATTTTATTTGACATGCCGGAAAATCATTGCCAATCATGTGGCCAAGGAGACATTTGCTGTGGCCGACGACTTATGGCAAGAAAACGTCAGAGGAAAATTGTGTCCAATGGACATAAAATTTCCATTGCCGGCTCTCCGAATAATGTAACAATCACTCCTGTGTGTGTGTGTGGTATATATAGATACATATATATATAAACATGATACAGATATATAATATACATAACATATCATATATATACATATAATAAATATATAATAAATACAATATAAATATATATATAACATATATAATAATATATATATACATATATTATATAATATATATAGTGGTGTGAACTGCAGGCCTCACTTGCGCTAATAAGGTCAGTGTTCACGACTCCACCATAAGAAAGAGACTGGGCAAAAACGGCCTGATGGCACAAAACACTTTTAAGCAAAAAAGAACATTAAGGTCATCTCAATTTTGCTAAAAAACATCCCAATGATTGCCAAGACTTTTGGGAAAATACCTTGTGGACCGACGAGACAAAGTTGAACTTTGGAAGGTGCGTGTCCCGTTACATCTGGCGTTAGAAGTAACACAGCATTTCAGCAAAAGAACATCATACCAACAGTAAAATATGGTGGTGTAGTGTGATGGTCTGGGGTGTTTTGCTGCTTCAGGACTGGAAGGCTTGCTGTGATAGATGGAACCATGAATTCTACTGTCTACCAAAAAATCTGAAGGAGAATGTCCGGCCATCTGTCGTCAACTCAAGCTGAAGCGATCTTGGGTGCTGCAGCAGGACAATGACCCAAAACACACCAGCAAACCACCTCTGAATGGCTGAAGAAAAACAAAATGAAGACTTTGGAGTGCCTAGTCAAAGTCTGACCTGAATCCTATTGAGATGTTGTGGCATGACCTTAAAAAGGCGGTTCGTGCTAGAAAACCTCAAATAAAGCTGAATTACAACGATCTGCAAGGATGAGTGGACCAAAATTCCTCCAGAGCGCTGTAAAAGATCGTTGCAAGTTATCGCAAACGCTTGATTGCAGTTATTGCTGCTAAGGGTGGCCCAACCAGTTATTAGGTTCAGGGGGCAATTTCTTTTTCACACAGGGCCATGTAGATTTGGAGTTTTTTTCTCACTAAATAATAAAACCATCATTTAAAACTGCATTTTGTGTTCAATTATGTTATCTTTGACTATAGTTAACGGTTTTTGATGAGCAGAAACATTTAAGTGTGACAAACATGCAAAGATAAGATCAGGAAGGGGCAATAGTTTTTCACACCACTGTATATCACACACACACACACACACGTACAGATACCATTCAAATAACTGCATACATACAGTTATTAAAGGGTCACTATTTGAAACTACAATTTGAGAGAAGTAAATGGTGGTACTTGCATATTTATGTGCTTGCTTTGTCATTAAAGGATATTGTACAGTGTAAACAAAGTTCAAACCATTGCAAAGATTTCAAATGATGATCTCTTAGGGTCTACAGTTCAGATTTAAATTCTGAAAAAAGTTTTGAAGTAGTGGGATTGTTTATCTAAAAGGTACAGTTTTTGAAAATTCGATTTTTTTTTTTAGCGTAACAATGTCTTTAAGAACAAATGCATTATCATTCTCCCATTAGATATCTGTGGCCATCTGACTGGATTTCTCAATTGTACAAAATCTGTTTGCAATAAATACCCTGGAATGTGTCCCAATCAGCATATCATAGAAAATGTCAGGGATCTACTGAATGCAAGCTGTTGATTACATTGCAGCTAAGAGGTGGTATTGAACTGCCCAGGCTAAGGCACTAGAACACGATTGTACATGGCAGAATAGATGTCAACCTTTCTGATTGCTGTCCCTCTCTGCTTTAAACCCAGCAATACATAAGGCAGCAACTGGTGCATCCAATAGACCCAATAACGAAACACAAGAAGAGCAATATCAAAAATGCAGTGCAATAAAGTGCTCTGATATGTATGTGGGATAGAATAAACAGCTGCTGCATAATGTATGGTTCATCACAGGAAAAACAATTCCTCGAGTTAGGACTCAGCCATGTACCTGCATCTTATGGAAAAAGGACACGTTTGATGAATGTAATGTCAGCATCTTGGACAAACAACAAGACTGGTATAAAAGTTTTAAGGAAGCCATTTATGACAGAATAGTAAAAGTAGCTAAATGTGTTCAAGAAATAAACTTAAAGTAAGTTGATCTAAATGAATACTACAAAATACCATGCAAATTATCAAGAAGTTTATGAAACATGTCACGTTTGTATAAATAATATTCCACCCCCTCTCCTAATTGCCCTGTCTTCAGACATCAAACTATTGAAATGAAAGATCTGGAACCATGCTGTGGAGGTTCTCATCATCAGGTCATGGTATATCTGTTGTATTCAAATAGATCAACGGACTTGAAGTTTAGTTCTTGAAGACTTTCGCTAGTCATCCGACTGGCTTTCTCAATTCAGAATGAGAAAGCCAGTCGGATGACTACGAAACGTCTTCAGAACTAAACTTCAAGTCCATGTGATCTAACTGAAACAACAGATAGATCTGGAACCACTTTGTGTATACTGGTGCAAAACACACACATGTTTTGGGTAAAACACTCCTTCTCTAGTCTAGTCTAAGTCTTTCTCTCTACCTAGCTGATTCTAATTAATTAGTGGAAAGTGACAATTAGCAGAATGACTAAGCAAGACCATCATTATTTGGTTAAAAAAACAACTACTGTTCTATTTATTATTTTATACATTCTTTGCATTTTTGGGGGACGTTATGACAGTTTAATAGCTAGAGAAATGAATCTTAGGTGTGTAAGACACATTGAAGGTGTGTGCTCCATTCTAAGGAAAGAATAGAAGCATTCCTGAGTTATCTGTTGACTCAATAGGTTGAACAATCAAACTCAAACATTCTGAGGTTATAAATAAAAGTAATCTTATATTACTGGATCTAAGGGTCTTAAATACACAAACAAAACAAACACACACAATTTCAATGTAATATAAAATCTTAACATGACAAAATGAACACCAACCCATAAAAATGTATGCATGCAATGTACTCAGAATGTAGGTTGAAATTTATTTTATGGTCATAAACAAAAATCAAAGCCTCAATCCACAGAAAGACACAAGTGTATACACCTACTATGATCACCCTCAAACCTGCCCACCATTCAGTTTCTATGGCAACCTTCCTCCTGTAAATCACACACAGGCACACACACACCCCGTCATGTCTTGCAGCACACACAACAATTCAATGTTTACATTTTTGTAGTATAAACTATAAACTTTCCAATGCTGACCTGATATTTTTTGTGTAGGCAGTATTACATTGGACAGCATGGTTTTAAATTCATTTGGGAAATAAAGCCACTTATACTATCGTCCTGCTAATGTTCAGTCAAACTGAAGTTCTTTATCGCCCAATGGACAAATGTTAAATATTCTAGTTTGCTTATTGATAGATACACCCACACTTTAATTTCCCTATTTATCCATTAAATATTTTTAAAAATCCATTTTAGTTAGAAAAACAAGTGTTTTAATGGAATATATGGAGACAAGAAGTTAGAAAATAATGATATAAATTAGCTCCTTCCCCTATGTTAAGGGGGATCCAAACAGAATGGTTACCGTATATACTCGAGTATAAACAGAGTTTTCAGGCTGAAAAATCAGCCTGAAAACTGGACTCGGTTTATACTCGAGTCACAGCTTACCTTACCATTCCGGCAGCCGCACGTTTCTTCTCTGCACTGGCGCGCGCTGACATCACTGCCGCCGGCTGTAGTCGGCGCGCGCCACGTGCAGAGAGAACGTCGGCTGCCGGAATGCAGAGGAGACTTCAATGCTTCTTCAACGCTGGCCCAAGGATTCTTCAATGCTGGCCCTTGCTTGGATGGAGAAGAGCCCACAGGGAGAAGAGCCCACAGGTACTGAACTGGGTGGGAGGGGAGGGTGGCATTCAAGATGTTTGGGAACTACAACTCCCAGCATGCTTATAGCTGGGAGTTGTAGTTTCCAAACATCTTGAATGCCAAGTGAGGGTGGCATTCAAGATGTTTGGAAACTACAACTCCCAGCTAATAAAGCATGCTGGGGTTGTAGTTTCCAAACATCTTGAATGCCACCTCACTTGGCATTCAAGATGTTTGGAAACTAAAACTCCCAGCATGCTTATTTTAGCTGGGAGTTGTAGTTTCCAAACATCTTGAATGCCAAGTTTCTACCTCGGTTTATACTCGAGTCAACAACTTATTAGGATTTTTAGCTGAAATTGGGTACCTCGGTTTATTACTCGGGTCGGTTTATACTCGAGTATATACGGTAATAGTAAAAGATCCTGGACATTTGGGTCTCCGGCCGGAATCACTAAGAAAGTCATACTATATATCCCTTTAGCTAGCAGTTTCAGGGCTATCTGATAGGAATAAATTACACCCAAAGCGACCAAATTCACCTTGTGCTAGTGGGATGTCCTGCTCCAACTATCCATTGCATTAGAATATCTAGTAAGTGCACAGCAAAATATCATGAATGTCAAAATACTGCAGTGTAAATCCAGGACTTTTGTTAATACACTGCTTTACCTTATCCTTTCAACTTCCATTTTAAATGACTTCAAAATGGGCAGTATAAAAAAGTATATAAATGGAGAATGAATCCCTTTCTGTAACTCAAAGTGGCATCTGTTTATTGTTATTTTGTATTGCTTATAATTTATATAAAACATTCAAAGAAATTCCAGTGCACTCCAGGATCTTCAAAGCTTATTGGCTGTGCCTATAAACATACTGCCCTGTATTCCAAGCTATCAGGACAAATTTATCATTATTATTGGGAGTACACTGGAATTTCCCTTCATTATCTTTATATATATTCAAATAACTGCACCCCTTATAAAAGGCACGTACGTGTTGCTGTCTTGTTGCATTCTAGGAAAAACTACCATGCCATAAATCGAAGAAAAAGGACTTGGCCATGGCCCTGAGGGGGGAAACGTGTTTATTAATTTTATTTGAGGGCTTTCATTTATAATATGCATAATTCAGCACAGCACTACAAAAATAGTGAAAAGTTCATGTCTCAGTGCTAACCCACTCATACAAACCAACAGGAGCACTAAAGAGGACCTGCACTACACCAACAATCCTCTATTCTATGCATTTTTGCTCTACGGGCCCAAAGGGGAGAATGCATCAAAATGGGGCTGCTGGGTGTGGTGCAGTTCCTCGAGTGCTTCTGTTGGCTTTGGTTTATATATGCATATAATATATATAACCCAGCATATTTATTATTACTCTTTTACAAGCAAAGAAACTGTGAGGGGCCACTTGAAGTGTGAATCACCAAGTCTTTATTTAATCACAAGCACACAACGTTCAGGGATCACTATGTCCCCTTCATCAGGTATGGGGGAATAGTGAACCCTAAACATTGTGTGCTTGTGATTAAATAAAGACTTTGATTTCACATTCAAGTGTGCCCTCACAGTTTCTTTGCTTGTGCTATAGCTATAGGTCCTTGGTAGAGGACCCAGTGAGGGAGCACCTTGCTGTCACTGGCTAATAGCCATGAAGAGAGTGCCAAGCCCAAAAAACAACATTGCTATTATTACCTTTTACTTTTACTCTCTAGATTTGAAATCCTTAAAGAAATACATTATCTATATTTAGGTAACTTCACAAGAACGCACCAAACAATTTATTAAGTCAATGCTTATAAAGACATAAACATTACTTAGCTTGTAATCTAATCACAACATTAGAACAGAAAAATCTAAAAATAGACATTTACCAATTAATGATGAATGGACCTTGCCACACCTAACTAGATTACATTGCTCAAGGAATGAATTGTAGTCTACGAAAAGGTTTTCTTTTTTCTTTTGAAGCAAATAATTGCACAATTCTACGCATTGATTCTACCTGCTTTAGGCTTTGAGATGAGAAAGTCACCCAGAAATGATAATCTCTTAGTTAGAGCGATCGCTGGTCTCTCACTATGAGGTAAATGTGACGAATGTATAATCTCTTTAGTCTTTATGTAGTTACATATATGCTCAAGCATCTGAAAATGATCTGAAATGATTCATTCTATAGGCAGAATGATTCTCTCCGAGTTAAAGGGAATACTCATTAACATATAAATAAGTAATAGATATGTCAGGAAGAAACAGCCTCTGGTGCTTTCAAAAAAAAAAATCCACTTGCATAATGTTTTACATAATACATTTTCAAATTTAAGCAGATTGTGAATTGCAGAAGTTAAATATTGTAGCTCCAGCTAAAGCATAATAAATAAATGTATAGGCTTGAAATGGATGCAAACTATTGATCATTCTAGCAAGTTTCCCTATAAACTGATAAAAAGAGAGTTAGGACCCGATAAACTTTAAATGGGGATAAATGGCCTGTTTAAAAATACATTTATTATTAGGGGATGTAAGATAAAATCACAAGATGAATAGTGAAATGGGAAGTCATTCTGCATGTCAGATTCCTTGCAAACATTTGGATCTAGTAAACCAACCATGTACTGTTTTTGTGTTCCCATAGTTCTATAGCTGTATGGCTGCAGGTTGGATTGGTTGGCTCTCTCACTTATTTATCGAGATTTGAACAGTAGTATTTTCGTACAAGGTTTGTATACAGAGAAATAATGCCCAGCATAAAGTAATCGCAATAATCCATCATAATATTAGAAGCCGGTGACATGCAGTAAAAACTGGAACAAGAAGAAAACAAACAAATTTTCAGCTATAATAATAATAGATACATATATTAGCTGAAATCTCAATGTCAATATGCATAAATGCATAATGTGTGGGGTTCAAAGTGGATGATAGATTGCATATACCCAGGTTACTGTGAACACTTGTTATGGCCTAAGGGAGCATGGAAGAATTCTACTGAAAATGGGTTAAAATTTACAGCATTCAGGGTCAACTTTGAAACCTTCAGTGCATAAGGACACATTTGTATACATGTGCTATGATATTACAGAACAGGTTTGTAACATTCATTTCAATTTGATATCTCTCAAAGAATGTAGATTTTGTGCAGGAAGTTCCCATTTTAACAAAATCATTCCTTTGACAAATGAAACTTTAAATAAAAATCAATTTTCCACCCATAAGAACTATCCAACAAAAATAAGCAAACAAACTGGCACCATTTTGAATTGTTTGTGCACCATTGTCCCAGTAATAACAGTTGAGCAGCCCTAATCATGGTACTAGACAGACTTTCTTTTTTAGAGAAATACTTTCTGTGGTGCTGGTTAATATACTGTACAGTTTTAATCAATCAGAATGTAACCTACCTGTTGATATGCATGCTCTAGTGTACAGGGCACTCAGATAAAAATACACGACTGATCCACATGATCAGTCATAAGCACCGCATTGTAATTACACACCCTCACACCTGCCCAACCATTCAGTTTCTATGGCAACCTTTCCTCCTGTAAATCACACACAGGCACACACACACCCTGTCATGTCTTGCAGCACACACAAGTCAATTCAATGTTTACATTTTGTAGTATAAACTATAAACTTTCCAATGCTGACCTGATATTTTTTGGTGTAGGCAGTATTACATTGGACAGCATGGGTTTTAAATTCATTTGGGAAATAACGCACTTTATACTATCGTCCTGCTAATGTTCAGTCAAACTGAAGTTCTTTTTATCGCACAATGGACAAATGTTAAATATTCTAGTTTGCTTATTAGCTAGATACACCCACACTTTAAATTTCCCTATTTATCCATTAAATATTTTTAAAAATCCATTTTAGTTAGAAAAACAAGTGTTTTAATGGAATATATGGAGACAAGAAGTTAGAAAAATAATGATATAAATTAGCTCCTTCCCCTATGTTAAGGGGGATCCAAACAGAATGGTTACCGTATATACTCGAGTATAAACAGAGTTTTTCAGGCTGAAAAATCAGCCTGAAAACTTGGACTCGGTTTATACTCGAGTCACAGCTTACCTTACCATTCCGGCAGCCGCACGTTCTTTCTCTGCACTGGCGCGCCGCTGACATCACTGCCGCCCGGGCTTAACGTCAGCCGGCGCCCAGTGCGAGAGAACGTGGCGGCTGCCGGATGCAGAGGAGACTTCAATGCTTCTTCAACGCTGGCCCAAGGATTCTTCAATGCTGGCCCTTGCTTGATGGAGAGAGCCCCACAGGGAAGAAGCCCACAGGTACTGAACTGGTGGGAGGGGAGGGTGGCATTCAAGATGTTTGGGAACTACACTCCCAGCATGCTTTATTAGCTGGGAGTTGTAGTTTCCAAACATCTTGAATGCCAAGTGAGGGTGGCATTCAAGATGTTTGGAAACTACAACTCCCAGCTAATAAAGCATGCTGGGATTTGTAGTTTCCAAACATCTTGAATGCCACCCTCACTTGGCATTCAGATGTTTGGAAACTACAACTCCCGCATGCTTTATTAGCTGGGAGTTGTAGTTTCCAAACATCTTGAATGCCAAGTTTCTACCCTCGGTTTATAACTCGTTCACAACTTTATTAGGATTTTTAGCTGAAATTGGGTACCTCGGTTTATACTCGGGTCGGTTTATACTCGAGTATATACGGTAATAGTAAAAGATCCTGGACATTTGGGTCTCCGGCAGGAATCACTAAGAAAGTCATACTATATATCCCTTTAGCTAGCAGTTTCAGGGCTATCTGATAGGAATAAATTACACCCAAAGCGACCAAATTCACCTTGTGCTAGTGGGATGTCCTGCTCCAACTATCCATTGCATTAGAATATCTAGTAAGTGCACAGCAAAATATTCATGAATGTCAAAATACTGCAGTGTAAATCCAGGACTTTTGTTAATACACTGCTTTACCTTTATCCTTTCAACTTCCATATTTAAATGACTTCAAAATGGGCAGTATAAAAAAGTATATAAATGGAGAATGAATCCCTTTCTGTAACTCAAAGTGGCATCTGTTTATTGTTATTTTGTATTGCTTATAATTTATATAAAACATTCAAAGAAATTCCAGTGCACTCCAGGATCTTCAAAGCTTTATTGGCTGTGCCTATAAACATACTGCCCTGTATTCCAAGCTATCAGGACAAATTTATCATTATTATCTGGGAGTACACTGGAATTTCCCTTCATTATCTTTATATATATTCAAATAACTGCACCCCTTATTAAAAGGCACAGTACGTGTTGCTGTCTTGTTGCATTCTAGGAAAAACATACAATGCCATAAATCGAAGAAAAAGGACTTGGCAATGGCCCTGAGGGGGGAAACGTGTTTATTAATTTTATTTGAGTGCTTTCATTTATAATATGCATAATTCAGACAGCACTACAAAAATAGTGAAAAGTTCATGTCTCAGTGCTAACCCACTTCATACAAACCAACAGGAGCACTAAAGAGGAGAACAATCAAACTCAAACATTCTGAGGTTATAAATAAAAGTAATCTTATTATTACTGGATCTAAGGGTCTTAAATACACAAACAAAACAAACACACACAATTTCAATGTAATATAAAATCTTAACATGACAAAATGAACACACACCCATAAAATGTAATGCATGCAATGTACTCAGAATGTAGGTTGAAATTTATTTTATGGTCATAACACAAATCAAGACTCAATCCACAGAAAGACACAGTGTATACACCTACTAATGCACCCTCACACCTGCCCAACCATTCAGTTTCTATGGCAACCTTTCCTCCTGTAAATCACACACAGGCACACACACACCCTGTCATGTCTTGCAGCACACACAGTCAATTCAATGTTTACATTTTGTAGATAAACTATAAACTTTCCAATGCTGACCTGATATTTTTTGGTGTAGGCAGTATTACATTGGACGCATGGGTTTTAAATTCATTTGGGAAATAACGCACTTTATACTATCGTCCTGCTAATGTTCAGTCAAACTGAAGTTCTTTTTATCGACAATGGACAAATGTTAAATATTCTAGTTTGCTTATAGCTAGATACACCCACACTTTAAATTTCCCTATTTATCCATTAATATTTTTAAAAATCCATTTTAGTTAGAAAAACAAGTGTTTTAATGGATATATGGAGACAAGAAGTTAGAAAAATAATGATATAAATTAGCTCCTTCCCCTATGTTAAGGGGGATCCAAACAGAATGGTTACCGTATATACTCGAGTATAAACAGAGTTTTTCAGGCTGAAAAATCAGCCTGAACTTGGACTCGGTTTATACTCGAGCACAGCTTACCTTACCATTCCGGCAGCCGCACGTTCTTTCTCTGCACTGGCGCCAGCTGACTCACTGCCGGCCGGGCGTACGTCAGCCGGCGCGCCAGTGCGAGGAAGTGCGGCTGCCGGAATGCAGAGGAGACTTCAATGCTTCTTCACGCTGGCCCAAGGATTCTTCAATGCTGGCCCTTGCTTGGATGGAGAAGAGCCCACAGGGAGAAGAGCCACCAGGTACTGAACTGGGTGGGAGGGGAGGGTGGCATTCAAGATGTTTGGGAACTACAACTCCCAGCATGCTTTATTAGCTGGGAGTTGTAGTTTCCAAACATCTTGAATGCCAAGTGAGGGTGGATTCAAGATGTTTGGAAACTACAACTCCCAGCTAATAAAGCATGTGGGAGTTGTAGTTTCCAAAACATCTTGATGCCACCCTCACATTGGCATTCAAGATGTTTGGAAACTACAACTCCCAGCATGCTTTATTAGCTGGGAGTTGTAGTTTCAAATCTTGAATGCCAAGTTTCTACCCTCGGTTTATACTCGAGTCAACAACTTATTAGGATTTTTAGCTGAAATTGGGTACCTCGGTTATAACTCGGGTCGGTTTATACTCGAGTATATAACGGTAATAGTAAAAGATCCGGACATTTGGGTCTCCGGCAGGAATCTAAGAAAGTCATAATATATCCCTTTAGCTAGCAGTTTCAGGGCTATGGAGGAATAAATTACACCCAAAGCGACCAAATTCACCTGTGCTAGTGGGATGTCCTGCTCCAACTATCCATTGCATTAGAATATCTAGTAAGTGCACAGCAAAATATTCATGAATGTCAAAATACTGCAGTGTAAATCCAGGACTTTTGTTATATCACTGCTTTACCTTATCCTTTCAACTTCCATATTAAATGACTTCAAAATGGGCACGTATAAAAAAGTATATAAATGGAGAATGAATCCCTTTCTGTAACTCAAAGTGGCATCTGTTTATTGTTATTTGTATGCTTATAATTTATATAAAACATTCAAAGAAATTCCGTGCACTCCAGGATCTTCAAAGCTTTATTGGCTGTGCCTATAAAACATACTGCCCTGTATTCCAAGCTATCAGGACAAATTTACATTATTATTGGGAGTACACTGGAATTTCCTTCATTATCTTTTATATATTCAAATAACTGCACCCTTATTAAAAGGCACAGTACGTGTTGCTGTCTTGTTGCATTCTAGGAAAAAATACAATGCCATAAATCGAAGAAAAAGGACTTGGCAATGGCCTGAGGGGGGAAACGTGTTTATTAATTTTATTTGAGTGCTTTCATTTATAATATGCATAATTCAGACAGCACTACAAAAAGTGAAAAGTTCATGTTCAGTGCTAACCCACTTCATAAAACCAACAGGAGCACTAAAGAGGACTGCACTACCACAACAATCCTCTATTCATGCATTTTTGCTCTACGGGCCCAAAGGGGGAATGCTCAAAATGGGGCTGCTGGGTGTGGTGCAGTTCCTCGAGGCTTCTGTTGGCTTTGGTTATATATGCATATAATATATATAACCCGCATATTTATTACTCTTTTACAAGCAAGAAACTGTGAGGGGCCACTTGAGTGTGAATCCCAAGTCTTTATTTAATCACAAGCACCAACGTTTCAGGGATCACTATGTCCCCTTCATCAGGTATGGGGGACATAGTGACCCTGAAACATTGTGTGCTTGTGATTAAATAAAGACTTGATGATTCACATTCAAGTGTGCCCCTCAAGTTTCTTGCTTGTGCTAAGCTATAGGTCCTTGGGAGAGGGACACAGGGCTGCGGGCTATGAGAATAAATTACACCCAAAGCGACCAAATTCCCTTGGCTAGGGGATGTCCTGCTCCAACTATCCATTGTGCATTAGAAATCTAGAGTAAGTGCACAGCAAATATTCATGAATGTCAAAATAACTGCAGTGTAAATCCAGGCTTTTGTTAATACGCTGCTTTACCTTTATCCTTTCAAATCCATATTTAAAGATTCAAAAATGGGCAGTATAAAAAAAGTATATAAATGGAGAATGAATCCCTTCTTACTACCAAAGTGGCATCGTTTATTGTTTATTTGTTGCTTATAATTTATATAAAACATTCAAAGAAATTCCCGTGCACTCCAGGATCTTCAAAGCTTATTGGCTGTGCCTATAAACATACATTTCTGCCCTGTATTCCAAGCTATCGGACAAATTATCATTATTATTTGGGGTACACTGGAATTGCCCTTCATTATTTTATATATTCAAAATAACGGCACCCCTTATTAAAAGGCACAGTACGTGTTGCTGTCTTGTTGCATTCTAGGAAAAACATACAAGCCATAATCGAAGAAAAAGGACTTGGCAATGGCCCTGAGGGGGAGGAACGTGTTATTAATTTATTTTGAGTGCTTTCATTTTATATTGCATAATTCAGACAGCACTACAAAAAAAGTGAAAAGTTAGTCTCAGTGCTAACCCACTTCATACAAACCAACAGAGCCACTAAAGAGGATTGCACTACACCAACAATACCCTATTCTATGCATTTTTGTCTACGGGCCCAGAGGGGGGATGTCTTCAAATGGGGCTGCTGGGTGTGGTGCAGTCCCTCGAGTGCTTCTGTTGGCTTTGGTTATATATGCATATAATAATATAACCCAGCATATTTATTATACTCTTTTACAAGCAAAGAAACTGTGAGGGGCACACTTGAAGTGTGAATCACCAAGTCTTTATTTAATCACAAGCACACAACGTTTCAGGGATCACTATGTCCCCTTCATCAGGTATGGGGGACATAGTGAACCCTGAAACATTGTGTGCTTGTGATTAAATAAAGACTTGATGATTCACATTTCAAGTGTGCCCCTCACAGTTTCTTTGCTTGTGCTATAGCTATAGGTCCTTGGTAGAGGACCCAGTGAGGGAGCACCTTGCTAGTCACTGGCTAATAGCCATGAAAGAGAGTGCCAAGACCCAAAAAACAACATTGCTATTATTACTCTTTTACTTTTACTCTCTAGATTTGAAATCCTTAAAGAAATACATTATCTATTTAGGTAACTTCACAGAGACGCACCAAACAATTTATTAAGTAATGCTTATAAAGACATAAACATTACTTAGCTGTTAATCTAATCACAACTTAGAACAGAAAAATCTAAAAATAGACATTTACCAATAATGATGAATGAATGTACCTTGCCACACCTAACTAGATTACATTGCTCAAGGAATGAATTGTAGTCTACGAAAAGGTTTTCTTTTTTCTTTTGAAGCAAATAATTGCACAATTCTACGCATGATTCTACCTTGCTTTAGGCTTTGAGATGAGAAAGTCACCCAGAAATGATACTCTCTTAGTTAGAGCGATCGCTGGTCTCTCAATGAGGTAAATGTGAGCGAATGTATAATCTCTTAGTCTTTATGTTAGTTACATATATGCTCAAGCATCTGAAAATGATCTGAAATGATTCATTCTAAGGCAGAATGATTCTCTCCGAGTTAAAGGAATACTCATTAACATATAAATAAGTAATAGATATGTCAGGAAACAGCCCTCTGGTGCTTTCAAAAAAAAAAATCCACTTGCATAATGTTTTACATAATACATTTTCAAATTTAAGCAGATTGTGACATTGCAGAAGTTAAATATTGTAGCTCCAGCTAAAGCATAATAAATAAATGTATAGGCTTGAAATGGATGCAAACTAGTATCATTCTAGCAAGTTTTCCCTATAACCGTAAAAAGAGAGTTATGGACCTCGATAAACTTTAAATGGGGATAAATGGCCTGTTTAAAAATACATTTATTATTAGGGGAGTAGATAAACACAAATGAATAGTGAAATGGGAAGTCATTCTGCATGTCAGATTCCTTTCAAACATTTGGCCATCTAGTAAACAAACCATGTACTGTTTTTGGTGTCCCATAGTTCTATAGCTGTATGGCTGCAGGGTTGGATTGGTTGGCTCTCTCACTATTTATCCAGATTGAACAGTAGTATTTTCGTACAAGGTTTGTATACAGAGAAATAATGCCCAGCATAAGTAATCGCAATTAAATGACATGCAGTAAAACACTGGAACAAGAAAGAGAAAACAAACAATTTTCATGCTATAATAATAATAGATACATATATTAGCAGAAATCTCAATGTCAATATGCATAAATGCATATGTGTGGGGTTCAAAGTGGATGATGATTTGCATATACCCAGGTTACTGTGAGACACTTGTTATGGCCCAAGGGAGCATGGAAGAATTCTACTGAAAATGGGTTTAAAATTTACTTCAACTTTGAAACCTTCAGTGCATAAGGAAACATTTGTATACATGTGCTATGATATTCACAGAACAGGTTTGTAACATTCATTTCAATTTGATACCTCTCAATAGAATGTAGATTTTGTGCAGGAAGTTCCCCATTTTAAACAAAATCATTCCTTTGCAAATGAAACTTTAAATAAAAATCAATTTTCCACCCATAAGAACTCATCCAACAAAAATAAGCAAACAAACTGGCACCATTTTGAATTGTTTGTGCACCATTGTCCCAGTAATAACAGTTGAGCAGCCCCTAATCATGGTACTAGACAGACTTTCTTTTTTAGAGAAATACTTCGATAAACAACAGTGGAAATTTAAAGCCCATTAAAAAAAAACTGTACAAATCAATATGGCGGCTCGCGTCCTGTTCCGATCGCGGTCCTTATATTACCTTGTTAATGTTTCAACATCCAGTCGGGTGTGCTCGCGGATCGGAGAGACCATCTCCGGTGGAAAACACTTACAGAAAAAAGAGGATTCCGCCGCACCTTCCTCCGCTGGTATCACGTTGTGCAATCAAATCAGGTTAGCTATTTTTGTTTAAAATCCATAATGTTTATTTCAATCATTAAAACCAGCCAGGCTACCGGGGGCGTTGCAGTGATTAGTCAAACGCGTTTCGGGTGAAGACCCGAGTAAGGGTCTTCACCCGAAACGCGTTAGAATAATCACTGCAACTGCTCCCCGGTAGCCTGGCTGGGTTTTAATGATTGAAATAAAACTTATGGATTTAAAACAAAATAGCTAACCTGATTTGATTGCACAACGTGATACCAGCGGAGGAAGGTGCGGCGGAATCCCTCTTTTTCTGTAACCATTAAAAAAAACAACAGAATATAATAACATTTAGTGTCATTGCACTAGTAACCGTTTTTTAGAATGTGGCCCGACCACCTTTATTAGATATATTAAATATATGGGCCATGGTATTTCATTAATATTGCCTAGGTGTAAAAAATAAATGCATGGGTTGCAGTTTCCAGAAAAAAAGAATGTGCTTGTGGTGCTGGTTTAATATACTGTACAGTTTTAATCAATCAGAATGTAACCTACCTGTTGATATGCATGCTCTAGTGGTACAGGGCACTCAGATAAAAATACACTGACTGATCCACACTGATCAGTCATAAGCACTGCATTGTATTACAATTCTGTCTTTAACGTGCTGCCTCCAGTGGGCTTTCTGAAGAGGAACAGTGCCCTCCTGTGTACAGATACACTATAAATAGGTTCAATGCTAGGGTACTTTATTACCAATGTGACTGCTCTGCTTTAGATACAAGATTTAAAAGAAATGTCTACAAATATATCATTTAGATTTTATTAAAATAAAAAACATATACCTTGACTGTTAAAGTTGCCTATGAACTGGTCAGAAGCACTTGATCATGCAAAATATTGTAATAAAGCATTTATTTTGTATAACATTGCAGCCTGCACAACGACTAATGATATTGTGTGGATCTTTTAAGAAGGTTGGAAATGCTACAACAACACATCCCTGGTATTAAGTCATGCTTGTGAATTTTTTTTAGAGTTTTATAGAAAAAAAAGTAAGATGCATAAAAAAAATCTGCAATTAATATCCCATGGCATTAGAGATGTTATTGTAAAGGAATTGTTGTTATTAAAGGTTTTAGATATCTGCAAAACAATCGCTTAATAAGTAGAACACTGCAAAAAGCACCACCCCCCCAACCTACAAAAAGCACCACACCCAACCAGCAAAATTGGAGAAACTACAAAAGCACCCCCCCCAACAATCTCTTAATAACAAGTAGAAAACTGCCAAAAGCAAAACCCCTCCCCACAACTGAATACTCTTAAACGTGTACATATCCAAAATTGAAGACTTCTAATACTCTTATATGGTAGAAGGTAACCTACTTTCTATGGAGGTACAGAAAACATGCTAGAGTACTGCTGACAACGTATGTGTAATAATGATATAGGATAAAAATGTAAACAACTGGGAGAAAAAAAAATAATGTAGCAAAAATCAAAGGCATAATGATGTTTTAGATTTTATGTTTCAAATGTAGGGACAACTTTATTATGTTTCTTTCTTTCTATAATTAAGGTACTTAAAATATCAGTAAAACTAAAATAATATTCCATAAATACAATGTTTAAATATATTTATAAGAAAGATGATATAATATATGATAAAGCGAGATGGGAAGGACAGAAGAGAATCGGCTGATAAACTGACTTTTTTTTAGACTAACCGTTAAATAAAATTCTTAAAAACCATTGCCCATTACTATAAATGATGCACATAAAGCCTGTAGATTACAGATATATTGACTACAAATAACAAGTGACATGATTGGCCAGTTTGATTATTTATTTATTTTTTGCCAAAGGCAGAATTAATTTCCAGACGCTATCCAATCTGGTTAATATATTTGCAGGCACGTATTTAAATAGATATTTAACACATTTTATTTTAATTGGGCCACTACTAATTGGAAATCTTTAGTTTAAAGTGAAGTCTTAAAAGGTGTATACAATTACACAAGGACAAACATGAAAGCCTATACTTTTGATTAGAAGCAGCTTTTCCTGGGTATCTTGCAAATACAGTCAAGACTTCTTTTATTGAACCTAGACAACGAACTGCATATGTTCGGTGATAATGTCAATAATAAGAAAGGATTTGAATGAGAAATGTTAAATGACTATACAGTACTTAGAATTAACAAGAATGCAAAAAAGCATTGACTTTCACACCGCCAGCTGGAAAGGCTGCTCCTAAAACAACAAAGCAATGCAACACATAATGAAAAAGCACAAAAACTAAGAAATAATAAGAGTCAAAAAAAAAAAATCTCCAAGCAAGAACAAGAATTAAAAACCAACCACTTTAGTAAAAAAATATCCTGTAATATAATAGGAAAAGTATCAAAAGAAAAATAATCCCAGAAATTTGTATTAGCGAATGCTGGTGAGGCATATAATGGGGTGATGATCTACAAATCATGTGTAAAGCATGCATGTAAATACTTTTTGGACATTTGTTGTAGGTTTCTTAAAACCTACAGTTTATTAAATAAATAAAAAATATTCAAAGTTCCATACCTTGCAAAAATGATATTAGAAAGAAAGAACCAGCAGAGAAAAGAAAAATGTAGTAGAATATTTTTTTAGCATTTCATTTTCCTACCCCATCATTTGAATGCAGTAAGATAAAGAATATAAATAAATTCCTGTACACTGCAAAGGATTCTTATGTGTGTGTATGTATGTGTAGTTATTTTGAAGCGCCACTTGGGGACACGCGCGTGTAACAAAATCAAGTCATACAAAAAGTCATACAAGAGAACAAATACGGTAGATAGATAATAGATTTAAAAATATAATCGATGGAAAATCTATAGTTTCTTATAGGAAATCTTCATTTCAGGCTCAATCTCTATTGCAAAGTGCACATAGGGTTAAGAAGTCTTCTCTATAGTAAACAAAGCCTTTGATCTGTTTCCCATGCTGATTTACTGAATCATTGTTTTAAGATGTCACTACCAGTAGAAACCAAAAAGCCATCTAATGCCTAAAAAGAAGCTAAAGGCTGTGTACAACAAGCACACATTTCAATGTGACCATGACTGTCGAATGGTTATCTGCCCAGATCTGAAGAAAGATTGCAAGATCGGTCACCAGGGATGATGTGATCCGAACATTCCATCTGAAACTGGGTGGATCGTTCGGATTTCGGACCATATTTTTAAAGGTTATTTTAGGTAACCCTCGAAAGTAACCCTGAATGTTCGATAACCCTCGAAAAACAATTGGAAACTCGAAAATAGTTCTGTAACTTTCAAGATACGGTCTGAACCCTTGTTCCTTTTTCGGATGTTCAAAGCAAACTTCAGAGTTTCAGCCATCTCTACTAATGATGTCTCAGCTGGCTGACCGGTCGGACAAATCAAAAGTTTTATGTTTTAAAACCTAGAGTTGTTGGAATAGTGACAGACCCTGCGTGCCCTGTGTACAGTTCTTAAATGAAAGGAAACAAAACTTTGCCGTCATGCAGATTCTTTAATGACAGATAATTAATAATTTTTTTTAAAAAAAGCTTTAAGATAAGGATGTAACTGACTTCTTTGTATGTTTGGGATCACTCAGTCCCTTGATTCCCCAAGATCAAGATCTCTCTGGAAAACCTTTTTAGCTCCAAGAGCAAATACATTAAATTAAGAGGATTTTTACAGAAAAAAGTGCAAAAAAGGGTACAAAGCTGATCTAAAAGCTAAAAAAGAAAAAAAAAAAAAAATTTCCACTTAGCAAATACGGATAATTTTCGAAGAGCTGAATCAAGACGGTGGCGAAGCCTACAATGTCAAAACTGGCTCTGCCCCCAGACGACACACACCCTCCCCAAACAGCACAGACCTGCTCGTGAAAAATTATGCAATTTTGTGAAAGACTAGCCGGAAATATCAGGAACTATTTGGGTTATTAAAAAACACCCAGGAGGTTAAACCAAAGGAGGGTGAGAACTTTCATAAACTGCAAATAAAAAATTAGGCTTTAAAGGGGCACTGTCTTTTATGTCTTCACAGTTATATTTCTTCTGTGCAATATTTTCTAAAATTTATACTCCATTTCCATTCTTGAGCACCGTTCCACTAACCAGTAGTGTCATGAAATGGAATGCCCGTACATATAGAGTCATTGATGACACGGGCCAAGGTCTGGTTGGACCTCTGTTCTCCTGCATGGTCCCATACTCTTTTTATCAACTGCTATAATAGCCCAAAGTATTTTTGGCTGCCAAATGTTTGTGTGTCAATCAAGTATGAGACAAAATTAATTCAGAGGGAATTATAAGTTACTAGGTATGAAATCTGAATTGATATCTTAGTGCTGTCCAGGTCCCTAAGTAGAGGAATCAGTCCGAAGAAAAATGTCTGAAACCTTTCTTTGTCCTTTTAACAACAATAAGAGAGGTAAAATTTAAAAGAAGATCTATTTCTTGTTTTCTGGAAGGTAAAATGCCAATTTACTGCCTAATTGGCCTAACTCACTGACGGTGGCTTCCTCTTGCAATTTGTGAATACCAAGCCCAGCTATATTAGTCTTCTTCCATATTTCATGTTCAATGTTCTATAAGTAAAATATGCACTCCTTCTCCTCATTCAGTTATGATCTTCTCAACAAAAAGGCAAGCGCTCTTTTTTTGTGATAATGCACATCTTAAACTTTTCATTAAACAACCACATTTAAATTCTACCTTTTTGTGCACTCTGACATTTTTGTCTGGCATTTTCATTAATTTTGCGAAATACATAAATGTAGCTGAAATGTTAACTGATCAATACTTTGTCTCTCTCATGTAGCAATAGAGAACATTCCCACAGGAGCACACAGCGGTACAGAAATTAAATGTGTAAAATATCAAATGTTAATGTTAACACAGCAGCACTTATAACGACTGAAAAGGCTAAAACAATTCAAAATGGACAGATGGTACCACAAATATCTACAATCATTTTGAAAGATTAAGTTTGTCCTGTAGAATAATTCATTGACGTACGCTAGAGTGTCCTTTAACTGATGGCTCAGTTGTCCAATTATTTTTTGCTTGTTACAGTGAGAAATGAAAGTGCTAAAAGCAAAGGAAGGTAAATTATAAGAAACAAAAGAAGAGATCACCACATATCTAGTCATGTTATGTTCAATGCATTTACTAAAGTGGAGACGTTTAAGCATGCATTAGATATTAACGAGAAAGATGAGAAAAAAAAATCAAGATACGACAAAAGTGAAATGCAGCAAGGTATTCTGGGTTTTTCAAAACAATCTTTTCAGGCCTGCTTTGCTCCAGCAGATTCACATACATAAAATGAATTTGATCTATTCCAATATAAAAGTTCATTGATAGGCCCATATCTTATACTGAGATTTGGGAGAGACATCTTGTTTAAAATGTATTGTTGTTTAGGTTAATTCCAAAAAATAATTTAAATTTTTATAATATTTTTTATTCTAAAACATAGATAATTTATTGCTGCAAAACCTCAATAAATACATTGGGGAAGACAATATGGTGGAAAGCATTTGGATAGCAAAGAAACAAACTGGTTTGGAAACAGAAACAGCCAACTCCATGTTGTTTACTCCTTAACACTGATTAGCAAAGGGATATGATTGAAGAGAGCGGATAAACATTCTGTAATTATGTAAATATAGGCTGGAAAATAAACAGAGTGATTTTTTTAATCATGCTTTTTAGTTTTTGTTATGTTCAGACTTTTCACTAAGTTTCTCACTAAGAAAAAGTAAAATGGTATTTGCCAATGTTTGAACATGGTTATGAAGTGCTTGCTGATTGGCTATATTTCAGGAGCTAGAGTTTTAAAACAGAAAATAAAATAGGGCATAACAAATGAAGAACAAAAAGTTATAATAAAAATTATATACGGTAGTAGTAATTGAAAAGGATCTGACCATTCATCTCGAATGAATTAAACAACAGACGTGTGGAAATAGATAATAATAGATAATAATGAAATAGAAGTATTTTACTTCCTTAAAAAATGGAAGTAAAGCGAATGAAATAGAATGCCAGGGAATTTTACTAGAAGCTTATGATTTCTCCCACCTATATTACTATTACCTAAATATAAGCTTTTAGAAATCTTATTTAAGAAAAAAATTCTTTGCAGTGCAGTAAAATGTTAAAAGGACCACAACAGTAAACTACTGAAATGAGATTTTTTTTTTAAAAGGTGCCCATAAATTAGAGCTTCATTGCTACTGCACAGTACTTAAAGCTTACAATTGTCTAAACTGTTCCAATTGTTTTGCTGTTACATGTGCATTTTTACACACCTTTACAAATACGTAAAACAGGAGGTAGGAACAGTATAGACTACCTTTTTTATTTGCTTATAAACAAAATAATGGAAGAGTCCTCCAGATTCTTGTGCAAAAAGTTTCTCAAGCCTTGCCGTTGCCGTGTTGTGTATCAAGGGGTAAAAATAAAATGTAACACTTTTGCACAAGTATTGGAGGACTCTTCCATTCTTTCATTTATAAGTGAATATTGGATAGAGTCGGGAAAAGCGATTTTCAGTAACAGTGAGTGGTTATTTGGATTCACTATTGTTAATACGTTTTTTATTTGTATACAAGTTATGGACAAATTGTTAAAAAAAAACTTATATTAGACAGTAAAAAGGATCCTTAATGTTTTCAAACAAAAATAATAAAGCCTGAACTGGCCAATCCTGGGATTAAACTAAATTCTGAACACAGATCCGAGAAACCTTTACAAAGTCAAAGGTTGTAAGGCAACACAACAAATAAGACACTGGCATGTCAAAAGAAAACTGAAGACAAAATATATTTAATAAAACATGTGCTTAGAATCAGAATCAACAAAAGAGTGACAAATGAAGTTTACATTTCTGACTGAGTTGAAGAAATCTCTGGACAGCAAGTTAAAGTTCAGCCGGAGTTATTAGCTGTTCCCGATTATAGAAAATAATGACAAAATAAAATTCAGAAAGCACCATTTTCTCGATAAAGGAATTGATTTGTCACTTATCCTTTAACCTTATACCTGCCATGTGAAGCTTTGGAGGAACCATTTGGAGGATACTAATTAGTTGTTTAACAGTGTGTACTCCTCTAAGAGCCAAAGGTGAATAGCACGTGCTCTAGTTCCATTCCGGTGCATAAAATATATCACATAAATTATAAACTACATTTTCTCATTAAACTTAGTCTGACGTTATTTCTTCACTGCCTACCCAGAGATGACCTTTACCTGCTGCCAGAGAAGACCTGGATAAGGTATATTATGTGCATATGGCTCCGTTGCTCAATTTCTTCTCCTCAAATTAATTATGATTCTAACAATGTTCCAAGTGAAGGGAAGCCCCATCAGGCATATAGAGATAAACTTCATTTTTTCAAATACCAAACCAAACCAATTACTTAAATGTCCTTGCGTACTAGCGAGAAGATACATTAAAGCAACAGGTCCTCTTCAATAGGGAAAATGCAAAAGAGCTCGTTACAGTCTGTTCTCTTTTTCAATATTCATAGAAGTGAGAGATTAATGTGATACTAGATTAACAAGTGTCCTGATATCACACCTTAACAAACTATTTCAACTGTTCACTTTTCTTTCGGATTGCTACATATTTTTAATACAATAAAAAATGGAAAGTGATTTTATCTGACCTTAAAGTAATGACTTGGGGAAAAAACTGTAGTAAAAGGTACGAGATACTTCTACATGACTACTGCAAAAAAATGTTTATGTAGTTTTCACCTTGACCCCAAGTGCCACAAACAAACAAAAACACAATTACATGTTTTATCTGTCTATCTGGATCTGACACGTCCTTTTCATTAAGTCTGTAAAAAATTCCACAGTCCCTTATGTTTGCACTCAAATACACACAAAACACGTTTATGCGGCTGTAACTTTAGGCACATGTTAAATTTGTGCAAGATTTGCGCTAATACAAATCGTTAGATAGGCGATACGACTGACAGTAACTCAGAAACCTGTTTTGAGCTATGGAGGGGGAGAAGACGTTGTCCTTAAGAACCCTCACAGCTCCACAATTTGAGGTTAGCAATCCGCAGGACTATCACTAAAGATATTAAGATGAGAGTCACCATATGTGTGAGACTGTGGTTCATATTAGCCGTCCACCTTCCACTAAAGGTTCGTACACATGTGAGATTGCGGGTCCCGAACGGCCGCACGATGGTACGAACATTCGTTTCAGCCGATATCGGACGTGTGTAGGGCCTTTATAGGCCGAAACGGACAGTCGTTTAGGTATCCACCAAGTCGGTCGTTCGTCGATTCCCGACGACCGAACGTCGTTTCGGCCGATAAAGGCCCTACACATGGGAAACGATAGTTCGTACACATCGTGCGTCGTGCGTCGGGACCCACGATCGCACGGGTATACAAAACTTTAGTCTAACAATTATATACGTGTGTACAATGTTAAAGCCTCTTTCCCGGCATCGATATTTTTATCAATTTGGGAAATTCTATTGAATTGCTCAAATTACCAATGCCACATGTGTCTTTTTTTCAGTTGACCCCTCAACAATTACGATCGGTTTCTGAAAAAAAACAGATCAGCCCAGGCCGAAAGTTTCCTGCCGACCCCATCTTCAATGGTGTTTTTCTGATTAGATTTCTGATCGATGGGGTTGGTGGAAAAGCTTAATGCACACACAGGGAGATGCATATTGGGCCGTTTGACGCATGTCAGTGTTCCTTACCAGTACTGGATACAACGATGTAGGAATCAATTCATGAGAATTACGCATGCGGCATCATGTTCAGGAGTAATGGCATGCTTTGGGTTAACAGCCCAATCTAATATAGGATAAGTTTTCCACTACAAGGTAGCACAAACTAACTTAGTGTGTATTGCATTGTGTGTGCTCTGCAAAGTCCAGAAGTTTGGACATCACATAGGCCGTAAAGTAAGTGTAAACCACGTTAACCCGATATTACATCATGTTACATGGGGGTTTCACCAATGCTACTGCATCTCCCCCATCAATACTACATAATGAGCAAACCCAATAAACAAACTGGTACAGGTATGTAGGCTGCATAATATACCATCTTTTTGCAGCGAACCATTCATTTACAGGAAAAAATTATCTAAGAGGTCAACATGCTAATTAAGCTTCAGGAAAGCTAGAGATACATAATAGAGCATGTATCAGATAATAGCTAGTATATATAGACATGCATATTCAGATTAATAATATAGCTTCCTAAAGTTTCTAATTTTTTTTTTTTTTAATTTTTTATCCACTGAAAATGAAAGAGAAATGCTGATGGGTTCCAAGCTCATTAAGGGCTCTGTATTAAGTTTGGTAGATGACATTTATAACTTACATCCTTTTCAGAGACACTGGATAAGAAATTATATAAGACAGTAGAGGATATATCATACCAGGAAAGCAGCAAGGCTCCTTTGGGGGGTGAGCCCAATCAAAGCAGCTGTTAATGTAGTAGGCAGCATTGACGAGCACCATGACACAGGCTTCATGCGGATAAAGTTTTTAGCAGTAACTGTAAAAGAGATGAAAAGATGGAAACATTATCAGAACAATTAACTTCAAAGTGACCTGCAAGGTTGACAACCACTTAACAACATCACTGCTAAAGGATGTATTTTAAAGGGAGAACTTGAAAAGGTTCATCGCAGGGATCAGTTTAAATCAATAAAGAAAATAACTAGGCTCAAGCAAAACTCATGTTCCTACCGAATCAAATGATAAACATGAGATGAACTGCTCCCAGCAAAATTAAGCAAAGTTGAGTTGGAAAATTCGGAATAGAATATTAGGTATAAAAATACTTTGGCTTAGAGTTAGAAAATGCTTTATTCATTCTTTTTTTAGAGGAAGATTTCCTAAGACATAAAAATCCCTTTTCAAGTACCTTTGACAAGTAACTTAATACAGTTCTGCTGTCACAAAAAAATATACTCTCTTTGGCGCAAAAAATGATTGCAGTTTATAACTTGATCTGGGAGTTATTTCTGCACATCTTCAAAAAAGGTCTGCAACTTAAAAATGACTTTATCGGTGCCTCCAGATCCAGATAGGAAATCGCATCTTGCACGATTGGCAGTGATATTTAGCACTGTTTACTGGGACAGTGATGGTAAAATAGCAGAAAGACATTGCCTGGTTGAACTGACAGTAATGCATTGTAATAATGTAAAATTGTACTTTCGATAAGGTTAGTCTTGCAGAAGTTTTAAAAGATATTTTCTCAATACCATCTCAGTAGTGGATATATCTCAGAGTGTACATGTCTTTGTAATAATAACCCAGGACACTGCCATCAAGAAGTCATTTGAGTAGAACTCTGATGGCAAGATAAAGTTACACAAGATTATCAATAAAAATGAGCAGTTGAAATTAGGAGCAAGAACAATTCCACACTCAACATGGATGGGAATGGAGAAGCATTTGTCAACGTTACACAGCGAATGCAGAGTAAATGGCTGGCACTTCTGCTTCATGCAGTAAAATTGCAGGTGGTCAAAGGCAATTTTGTCTAAGGGCAGAATAAGTGTTGCACCTGTATATACCAAAACGCCTTTATGCATATCAAGTCCAAGGCTTATTAAATTGATTTGCAATAGGACTGGGTGACATTATGTTGATAAATGTTGCAGCCTTTCCTGTCATTAAGCAGAACATTCAGGAATATTTATTTATGAATTATTTCATTATTAAAGCCAGTTTGGGGTATATTTACATGATGGACAAAATGCAAACAAGAAAATGAAATGAAATTTACACAACAAAACAATATAATCTATGGTGAAAATAGAACATGGGTCTGGTGTGGAACACATATAATAACAAACTTAAAAGAAATCTGTAGGCTAAATCCATTCTTCCTGACGTTCACTAAGCAGATAACTGGCAGCAAAAACTGTTGCCAACGCATATTGTCATTTTTTTCGCATAACTCATACCTCACAGATAACTGCTCAATTGTATTTATACGGCAAGGAATCGTGTTTTTTGGAGTTAGGGACACTATACCTTTAAAATGTATATAATCCAATGGAGATAGGAGCACCTGTTTCCCATATTGCCCCCTAAACGGGGATCTCAATACTTACCAATCTCTGATCCTGCAGCACACTGCGCTACCCCCTCCCCATCACCCTTGTGCATATGCGCGACTAACCGTGTGCGGGGCAGGAGAGTGAGGGGCAATTTGGGAGATAGGAGGATGTGCCTATCCCATAGAATTATACTTTTAAATAAAAAAGGGTCATTTTGAGGGTGTAGTGTCACTTCTAGACTAAAAATAGGTCAAAAGGTGTCAACACATATGATGAGTTTACAAATTCAAATAAGGGTCCTGGGGGGGGGGGGGGGGGTTCGACTATTTTCATTCATCTATGAACGATTTTCGAATTTCAAATGTTGGAGTTATCAGATTTTGCTACTTACAATTAAGCCAACATGGTGTCTTATTTCCACATGTACATTATGTCCCTCAGTTGTTAATCGTCAAATGCTATGTAATCAGTTACAGCCCTGGTATTGGGTAGAAGTTCTATGATATTTCTCTATTTTGTCTGATATTAGACTAACGCAATGATACCGCAATATTACCACAATTCGGTTATAAATACCGTGATAATAACACTATTTGCCATAACTAATACTTTCTATATATGCCCCTAAAACTATATTAATTAAATTGATTGTAGCCCATTAGTGCACTTGTAGCATACAAGAAGATGAGAGTAAGTATAGTATGTGATACTCTTTATTTGCACTAACAATAGTTTTCTTAATAGGGGATGGATAATGGGAATGTGAAAGGGGGTAGAGAATAATTAGTAGGGAGAGCTACCAATTATTCTCTACCCCCTATAACATTCCAATTATCCATCCCTTATCTTTTACGGTTGTTTATATTGCTATCCTACCCCCAATGGTATTTTGGTTCTGTTATCTGTATATTGTAAAAGTTTGTTACCAGATGATGTAAAGACTGAAAAAGGAGGAAGATCGAAAGCTAATCTATTAAGAAAACTATCTTTCGTGCAAATAAAAGAGTATAACATATATACTTACTCTATCTCTCTTGTATCCCAAACAATATAACATTTGTCTTACTACATGATTCCTTCATCAAAACAACAACAACCATATTTTCACTAAAGTAAATAAACAGTCTAAACACCTTCTCACATTTCCTTCCAGTCTAAAGGAGGAGCCACCCTCTCACTAGGTTGGTGATTAAACCAATGAAAGCTTATGCTTTCTGCAGGCAAGTGTTTTCATTGTTTAATCGTCAAATGAGGTGCCACCAAGGCTGGAGTTTGTCAAGTTGAAAATCCTTGTAGGAGTTTATTGAGATACAATAAAATAACTAATCAAAATGTATCAATCTCAACCCCTGTGAAAAATCTTAAAGGAGAACTAAACTCTATTTTTATACTCCAGAATCTGAAAACAACCCCCCTAAAAACACCAATAAACTATAAAATGCCACTTTAGTAAACTGTTCAAGTAATGTAAGCCTGTTAAGAACTGGATGAAGTATCTGTGTGTAAGTGCAGTGTCAGACCACACTCCTGACCTCAGTCACATGCTTCCTTGCTTTATCTGTCCTGTAAAAGGATTGGCTTAGATATTATATGGGTGTGACCAACTATAACAAGTTGTGCATAGCTAAGGACTGAGCATGTGCAGAACATAAATGGCGTTGACCAAACTGTTGATACTAGAATGCTGGAGAAGTAAAGCGCAAAACCATATGTTATTTAGGTAAATTTCCCAGAGCTGTATCAAAAAGAGAGGTAAGACACAGATTACTGGTTTATATCAAGGTGTTCTGCCTTCTGGTCAGTGTTGTTCTGTGGCTTTAGTTGCCCTTTAAATGTTAATGAATTGCAGATTTGGAAACACACAAAAAAGTACAGTAAACTCAATTTATTTATGGTTTTAGACTTTTTGGCCAACAACCAATAACAGAAAATATCTGTGTTGGGCTGAAAAATCTATCATGTGTACCCAGGTTAAAGATTGTTGGACATCTTAATCCATGTGTTTACCAGCCCAGAATGGTTCTTTAGAAAGTAATCTATGTATAGTATAATCAGGAGTAAAAATGTTTACATTAGACTGCCTGGCACAAGTTTACTTAATTTTCATGAGTAGATATATGTGTACATATATACATGCATAAACATACAACTGTATATAATCTGTATTTCCTGGGGATTGACTATAAATACAGTTGGGGTACAGGACAAAAAAGTAAATGAACACAAGTGATGTAATTTCATTGAGTTTCAGTACAAACTCGTTAACTGATACCTTGGAAAGAAAGTGACATATGGTGTAACAATGAGTTATACTGTGAAAGCAATAAGTATGATAATATGAGGTATTGTGATATATTAGTATAACATTGAAGGTTTCGTTACTGCAGTTCTGGATTTAAATGCACTTTAAAAGTTTTATTATATTGAAACACTCATGTTGGCAGAGCTGTTGAGCAATATATAGAAATATAATGACTAGATTAAAGACATGTCATTTGATTTAAATACTGTTCCATTGCATACAAAACTCGCTCCACCTGCTTGTGGATTCCTCCTGCAGCTGTTATAAAAGATCCATGAATTACATCTTAATCTGTTATTGTGCTTCTTATATCTATTTTGGGAGGACAGTCTCAGAGATTCGAATAGTTCCAGTTTATTTTCATAACAAGAAGACTGACAGCATAACATAATATTGACAATAGGATACTACCAACTTACAAGTCCTCTACAAATTGCGAAATAAGTGGGCAAAATATTAATTTGTGCACTGATCGATCATTATTAGAATATGTATGCAATGGTGTTAGATCGTGAGGGAGCACCTTGCTAGTCACTGGCTAATAGCCATGAAAGAGAGTGCCAAGGCCCAAAAAACAACATTGCTATTATTACTCTTTTACTTTTACTCTCTAGATTTGAAATCCTTAAAGAAATACATTATCTATATTTAGGTAACTTCACAAGAGACGCACCAAACAATTTATTAAGTCAATGCTTATAAAGCCATAAACATTACTTAGCTGTTAATCTAATCACAACATTAGAACAGAAAAATCTAAAAATAGACATTTACCAATTAATGATGAATGTACCTTGCCACACCTAACTAGATTACATTGCTCAAGGAATGAATTGTAGTCTACGAAAAGGTTTTCTTTTTTCTTTTGAAGCAAATAATTGCACAATTCTACGCATTGATTCTACCTTGCTTTAGGCTTTGAGATGAGAAAGTCACCCAGAAATGATACTCTCTTAGTTAGAGCGATCGCTGGTCTCTCACTATGAGGTAAATGTGAGCGAATGTATAATCTCTTTAGTCTTTATGTTAGTTACATATATGCTCAAGCATCTGAAAATGATCTGAAAATGATTCATTCTATAGGCAGAATGATTCTCTCCGAGTTAAAGGGAATACTCATTAACATATAAATAAGTAATAGATATGTCAGGAAACAGCCCTCTGGTGCTTTCAAAAAAAAAAATCCACTTGCATAATGTTTTACATAATACATTTTCAAATTTAAGCAGATTGTGACATTGCAGAAGTTAAATATTGTAGCTCCAGCTAAAGCATAATAAATAAATGTATAGGCTTGAAATGGATGCAAACTATTGATCATTCTAGCAAGTTTTCCCTATAAACCGTAAAAAGAGAGTTATGGACCTCGATAAACTTTAAATGGGGATAAATGGCCTGTTTAAAAATACATTTATTATTAGGGGATGTAAGATAAAATCACAAGATGAATAGTGAAATGGGAAGTCATTCTGCATGTCAGATTCCTTGCAAACATTTGGCCATCTAGTAAACCAACCATGTACTGTTTTTGGTGTCCCATAGTTCTATAGCTGTATGGCTGCAGGTTGGATTGGTTGGCTCTCTCACTTATTTATCGAGATTTGAACAGTAGTATTTTCGTACAAGGTTTGTATACAGAGAAATAATGCCCAGCATAAAGTAATCGCAATTAAATCCCATCACTAATATTAGAAGCCCAGAGTTTGACATGCAGTAAAACACTGGAACAAGAAGAAAACAAACAAATTTTCATGCTATAATAATAATAGATACATATATTAGCTGAAATCTCAATGTCAATATGCATAAATGCATAATGTGTGGGGTTCAAAGTGGATGATAGATTTGCATATACCCAGGTTACTGTGAAACACTTGTTATGGCCTAAGGGAGCATGGAAGAATTCTACTGAAAATGGGTTAAAATTTAACAAGCATTCAGGGTCAACTTTGAAACCTTCAGTGCATAAGGACACATTTGTATACATGTGCTATGATATTCACAGAACAGGTTTGTAACATTCATTTCAATTTGATATCTCTCAATAGAATGTAGATTTTGTGCAGGAAGTTCCATTTTAAACAAAATCATTCCTTTACAAATGAAACTTTAAATAAAAATCAATTTTCCACCCATAAGAACTCATCCAACAAAAATAAAGCAAACAAACTGGCACCATTTTGAATTGTTTGTGCACCATTTGAGTAATACAGTTGAGCAGCCCCTAATCATGGTACTAGACAGACTTTCTTTTTTAGAGAAATACTTCTTGTGGTGCTGGTTTAATATACTGTACAGTTTTAATCAATCAGAATGTAACCTACCTGTTGATATGCATGCTCTAGTGTACAGGGCACTCAGATAAAAATACACTGACTGATCCACACTGATCAGTCATAAGCACCGCATTGTAATTACAATTCTGTCTTTAATGCTGCTGCCTCCCAGTGTGCTTTCTGAAGAGGAACAGTGCCCTCCTGTGTACAGATACACTATAAATAGGTTTCAATGCATAGGGAACTTTATTTACCAATGCTGACTGCTCTGCTTTAGATACAAGATTTAAATGAAATGTCTACAAATTATCATTTAGATTTTATTAAAATAAAAAACATACCTTGACTGTTAAAGTTGCCTATGAACTGGTCAGAAGCACTTGATCATGCAAAATATTGTAATAAAGCATTTTACTTTTGTATAACATTGCAGCCTGCACAACGACTAATGATATTGTGTGGATCTTTAAAGAAGGTTGGAAATGCTACACACAACACTCCCTGGTATTAAGTCATGCTTGTGAATTTTTTTTTAGAGTTTTATAGAAAAAAAAGCTAAGATGCATAAAAAAAATCTGCAATTAATATCCCATGGCATTAGAGATGTTATTGTAAAGGAATTGTTGTTATTAAAGGTTTTAGATATCTGCAAAACAATCGCTTAATAAGTAGAACACTGCAAAAAGCACCACCCCCCCAACCATCAAAAAGCACCACCCCAACCAGCAAATTTGGAGAAACTACAAAAGCACCCCCCCCAACAATCTCTTAATAACAAGTAGAAAACTGCCAAAAGCAAAACCCCTCCCCACAACTGAATACTCTTAAACGTGTACAATATCCAAAATTGAAGACTTCTAATTACTCTTATATGGTAGAAGGTAACCTACTTACTATGGAGGTACAGAAAACATGCTAGAGTACTGCTGACAACGTATGTGTAATAATGATATAGGATAAAAATGTAAACAACTGGGAGAAAAAAGCCAAATAAATGTAGCAAAAATCAAAGGCATAATGAGTTTTTAGATTTTATGTTTCAAATGTAGGGACAACTTTATTATGTTTCTTTCTTTCTATAATTAAGGTACTTAAAATATCAGTAAAACTAAAATAATATTCCATAATAACAATGTTTAAATATATTTCTATAAAGAAAAGATGATAATATATGATAAAAGCAGAGATGGGAAGGACAGAAGAGAATCGGCTGATAAACTGACTTTTTTTTTAGACTAACAGTTAAATAAAATTCTTAAAAACCATTGCCCATTACATATAAATGATGCACATAAAGCCTGTAGATTACAGATATATTGACTACAAATAACAAGTGACATGATTGGCCAGTTTGATTATTTATTTATTTTTTGCCAAAGGCAGAATTAATTTCCAGACGCTATCCAATCTGGTTTAATATATTTTGCAGGCACGTATTTAAATAGATATTTACACATATTTTATTTTAATTGGGCCACTACTAATTGGAAATCTTTAGTTTAAAGTGAAGTCTTAAAAGGTGTATACAAATTACACAAGGACAAACATGAAAGCCTATACTTATGATTAGAAGCAGCTTTTCCTGGGTATCTTGCAAATACAGTCAAGACTTTCTATTTATTGAACCTAGACAACGAACTGCATATGTTCGGTGATAATGTCAATAATAAGAAAGGATTTGAATGAGAAATGTTAAACTGACTATACAGTACTTAGAATTAACAAGAATGCAAAAAAGCATTGACTTTCACCGCCAGCTGGAAAGGCTGCTCCTAAAACAACAAAGCAATGCAACACATAATGAAAAAGCACAAAAACCTTAAGAAATAATAAGAGTCAAAAAAAAAAAATCTCAAAGCAAGAACAAGAATTAAAAACCAACCACTTTTAGTAAAAAAATATCCTGTAATATAATAGGAAAAGTATCAAAAGAAAAATAATCCCAGCAATTTGTATTAGCGAATGCTGGTGAGGCATACTAATGGGGTGATGATCTACAAATCATGTGTTAAAGCATGCATGGTAAATACTTTTTGGACATTTAGTTGTAGGTTTCTTAAAACCTACAGTTTATTAAATAAATAAAAAAATATTCAAAGTTCCATACCTTGCAAAAATGATATTAGAAAGAAAGAACCAGCAAGAGAAAAGAAAAATGTAGTAGAATATTTTTTTAGCATTTCATTTTCCTACCCCATCATTTGAATGCAGTAAGATTAAAGAATATAAATAAATTCCTGTACACTGCAAAGGATTCTTATGTGTGTGTATGTATGTGTAGTTTATTTATGAAGCGCCACTTGGGGACACAGCGCTGTAACAAAATACAAGTCATACAAAAAGTCATACTAGAGGAACAAATACGGTAGATAGATATATAGATTTAAAAATATAATCAATGGAAAATCTATAGTTTCTTATAGGAAACCTTCATTTCAGGCTCAATCTCTATTGCAAAGTGCACATAGGGTTAAGAAGTCTTCTCTTATAGTAAACAAAGCCTTCTGATCTGTTCCCACTGCTGATTTACTGAATCATTGTTTTAAGATGTCACTACCAGTAGAAACCAAAAAGCCATCTTAATGCCTAAAAAAGAAGCTAAAGGCTGTGTACAAACAAGCACACATTTCAATGTGACCATGACTGTCTGAATGGTTATCTGCCCAGATCTGAAGAAAGATTGCAAGATCGGTCACCAGGGATGATGTGATCCGAACATTCCATCTGAAACTGGGTGGATCGTTCGGATTTCGGACCATATTTTTAAAGGTTATTTTAGGTAACCCTCGAAAGTAACCTTGAATGTTCGATAACCCTCGAAAATACAATTGGAAACTCGAAAATAGTTCTGTAACTTTCAAAGATACGGTCTGAACCCTTGTTCCTTTTTCGGATGTTCAAAGCAAACTTCAGAGTTTCAGCCATCTCTACTAATGATGTCTCAGCCTGGCTGACCGGTCGGACAAATCAAAAGTTTTATGTTTTAAAACCTAGAGTTGTATTTGGAATAGTGACAGACCCTGCGTGCCCTGTGTACAGTCTCTTAAATGAAAGGAAACAAAACTTTGCCGTCACTGCAGATAAATTTAATAATTTTTTTTTAAAAAAGCTTTAAGATAAGGATGTAACTGACTTCTTTGTATGTTTGGGATCACTCAGTCCCTTGATTCCCCAAGATCAAGATCTCTCTGGAAAACCTTTCAATTGCTCCAAGAGCAAATACATTTAAATTAAGAGGATTTTTACAGAAAAAAGTGCAAAAAAGGGTACAAAGCTGATCTAAAAGCTAAAAAAGAAAAAAAAAAAATTTCCACTTTAGCACATACCGGATAATTTTCCGAAGAGCTGAATCAAGACGGTGGCGAAGCCTACAAATGTCAAAACTGGCTCTGCCCCACCGCCACACCACCTCCCCAAACAGCACAGACCTGCTCGTGAAAATTATGCAATTTTGTGAAAGACTAGCCGGAAATATCAGGAACTATTTGGGTTATTAAAAACACCCAGGAGGTTAAACCAAAGGAGGGTGAGAACTTTCATAAACTGCAAATAAAAAATTAGCGTTTAAAGGGGCACTGTCTTTTATGTCTTCACATTTATATTTCTTCTGTGCAATATTTTCTAAAATTTATACTCCATTTCCATTCTTGAGCACCGTTCCACTAACCAGTAGTGTCATGAAATGGAATGCCCGTACATATAGAGTCATTGATGACAGGGCCAAGGTCTGGTTTGGACCTCTGTTCTCCTGCATGGTCCCATACTCTTTTCTATCTAACTGCTATAATAGCCCAAAGTATCTTTTGGCTGCCAAATGTTTGTGTGTCAATCAAGTATGAGACAAAATTAATTCAGAGGGAATTATAAGTTACTAGGTATGAAATCTGAATTGATATCTTAGTGCTGTCCAGGTCCCTAAGTAGAGGAATCATCCGAAGAAAAATGTCTGAAACCTTTCTTTGTCCTTTAACAACAATAAGAGAGGTAAAATTTAAAAGAAGATCTATTTCTTGTTTTCATGGAAGGTAAAATGCCAATTTACTGCCTAATTGGCCTAACTCACTGACGGTGGCTTCCTCTTGCAATTTGTGAATACCAAGCCCAGCTATATTAGTCTTTTTCTTCCATATTTCATGTTCAATGTTCCTATAAGTAAAATATGCACTCCTCTCTCCTCATTCAGTTATGATCTTCTCAACAAAAAGGCAAGCGCTCTTTTTTTGTGATAATGCACATCTTAAACTTTTCATTAAACAACCACATTTAAATTCTACCTTTTTGTGCACTCTGACATTTTTGTCTGGCATTTTCATTAATTTTGCGACATACATAAATGTAGCTGAAATGTTAACTGATCAATACTTTGTCTCTCTCATGTAGCAATAGAGAACCATTCCCACAGGAGCACACAGCGGTACAGAAATTAAATGTGTAAAATATCAAATGTTAATGTTAAACACAGCAGCACTTATAACGACTGAAAAGGCTAAAACAATTCAAAATGGACAGATGGTACCACAAATTATCTACAATCATTTTGAAAGATTAAAGTTTGTCCTGTAGAATAATTCATTGACGTACGCTTACGAGTGTCCTTTAACTGATGGCTCAGTTGTCCAATTATTTTTTGCTCTTGTTACAGTGAGAAATGAAAGTGCTAAAAGCAAAGGAAGGTAAATTATAAAGAAACAAAAGAAGAGATCACCACATATCTAGTCATGTTATGTTCAATGCATTTACTAAAGTGGAGACGTTTAAGCATGCATTAGATTATTAACGAGAAAGATGAGAAAAAAATCTGAAATGTGAAATGTGAAAAGTGAAATGCAGCAAGGTATTCTGGGTTTTTCACAAACAATCTTTTCAGGCCTGCTTTGCTCCAGCAGATTCACATACATAAAATGAATTTGATCTTATTCCAATATAAAAGTTCATTGATAGGCCCATATCTTTATACTGAGATTTGGGAGAGACATCTTGTTAAAAATGTATTGTTTGTTTAGGTTAATTCCAAAAAAATAATTTAAATATTTTATAATATTTTTTTATTCTAAAACATAGATAATTTATTGCTTGCAAAACCTCAATAAAATACATTGGGGAAGAACAATATGGTGGAAAGCATTTGGATAGCAAAGAAACAAACTGGTTTGGAAACAGAAACAGCCAACTCCATGTTGTTTACTCCTTAAACTGATTAGCAATAGGGATATGATTGAAGAGAGCGGATAAACATTCTGTAATTATGTAAATATAGGCTGGAAAATAAACAGAGTGATTTTTCTATTAATCATGCTTTTTAGTTTTTGTTATGTTCAGACTTTTCACTAAGTTTCTCACTAAGAAAAAGTAAAATGGTATTTGCCAATGTTTGTAACATGGTTATGAAGTGCTTGCTGATTGGCTATATTTCAGGAGCTAGAGTTTTAAACATAGAAATAAAAATAGGGCATAACAAATGAAGAACAGAAAGTTATAATAAAAATTATATACCGGTAGTAATTGAAAAGGATCTGACAATTCATCTCAGAATGAATTAAACAACAGACGTGTGGCAAATAGATAATAATAGATAATAATGAAATAGAAGTATTTTACTTCCTTAAAAAATGGAAAGTAAAGCGAATGAAATAGAATGCCAGGGAATTTTACTAGAAGCTTATGATTTCTCCCACCTATATTACTATTACCTAAATTATAAGCTTTTAGAAATCTTATTTTAAGAAAAACTTCTTTGCAGTGCAGTAAAATGTTAAAAGGACCACAACAGTAAACTACTGAAATGAGATTTTTTTTTTAAAAGGTGCCCATAAATTAGAGCTTCTATTGCTACTGCACAGTACTTAAAGCTTACAATTGTCTAAACTGTTCCAATTTGTTGCTGTTACATGTGCATTTTTACACACCTTTACAAATACTGTAAAACAGGAGGTAGGAACAGTATAGACTACCTTTTTTATTTGCTTATAAACAAAATAATGGAAGAGTCCTCCAGATTCTTGTGCAAAAAGTTTCTCAAGCCTTGCCGTTGCCGTGTTGTGTATCAAGGGGTAAAAATAAAATGTAACACTTTTTGCACAAGTATCTGGAGGACTCTTCCATTCTTTCATTTATAAGTGAATATTGGATAGAGTCGGGAAAGACGATTTTCAGTAACAGTGAGTGGTTATTTGGATTCACTATTGTTTAATACGTTTTTTATTTGTATACAAGTTATGGACAAATTGTTAAAAAAAAACTTATATTAGACAGTAAAATGGATCCTTAATGTTTTCAAACAAAAATTAATAAAGCCTGAACTGGCCAATCCTGGGAATTAAATCCTAAATTCTGACACCAGATCCGAGAAACCTTTACAAAGTCAAAGGTTGTAAGGCAACACAACAAATAAGACACTGGCATGTCAAAAGGAATAACTGAAGACAAAATATATTTAATAAAACATGTGCTTAGAAATCAGAATCAACAAAAGAGTGACAAATGAAGTTTACATTTCTGACTGAGTTGAAGAAATCTCTGGACAGCAAGTTAAAGTTCAGCATGGAGTTATTAGCTGTTTTCCCGATTTATAGAAAATAATGACAAAATAAAATTCAGAAAGCACCATTTTCTCGATAAAGGAATTGTATTTGTCACTTATCCTTTAACCTTATACCTGCCATGTGAAGCTTTGGAGGAATCCATTTGGAGGATACTAATTAGTTGTTTAACAGTGTGTACCTCCTCTAAGAGCCAAAGGTGAATAGCACGTGCTCTCAGTTCCATTCCGGTGCATAAAATATATCACATAAATTATAAACTACATTTTCTCATTAAAACTTAGTCTGACGTTATTTTCTTCACTGCCTACCCAGAGATGACCTTTACCTGCTGCCAGAGAAGCCCTGGAATAAGGTATATTATGTGCATATGGCTCCGTTGCTCAATTTCTTCTCCTCAAATTAATTATGATTCTAACAATGTTCCAAGTGAAGGGAAGCCCCATCAGGCATATAGAGATTAAACTTCATTTTTTCAAATACCAAACCAAACCATATTACCTTAAAATGTCCTTGCGTACTAGCGAGAAGATACATTAAAGCAACAGTTCCTCTTCAATAGGGAAAATGCAAAAGAGCTCGTCTACAGTCTGTTCTCTTTTTCAATTATTCATAGAAGTGAGAGATTAAATGTGATACTAGATTAACAAGTGTCCTGATTTATGCCACACATTAACAAACTATTTCAACTGTTCACTTTTCTTTCGGATTGCTACATATTTTTAATACAATATAAAATGGAAAGTGATTTTATCTGACCTTAAAGTAATGACTTTGGGGAAAAAACTGTAGTAAAAGGTACGAGATACTTCTACATGACTACTGCAAAAAAATGTTATTGTAGTTTTCACCTTTGACCCCAAGTGCCACAAAACAAACAAAAACACAATTACATGTTTTATCTTGTCTATCTGGATCTGACACGTCTCTTTTCATTAAGTCTGTAATAAAATTCCACCTAGCTCCCTTATGTTTGCACTCAAATACACACAAACACAGTTTATGCTGGCTGTAACTTTAGGCACATGTTAAATTTGTGCAAGATTTGCCTGCTAATACAAATCGTTAGATAGGCGATACGACTGACAGTAACTCAGAAACCTGTTTTGAGCTATGGAGAGGGGAGAAGACGTGTCCTTAAGAACCCTCACAGCTCCACAATTTGAGTTAGCAATCCTGCAGGACCTATCACTAAATGATTAAGATGAGAGTCACCATATGTGTGAGACTGTGGTTCATATTAGCCGTCCACCTTCCACTAAAGGTTCGTACACATGTGAGATTGCGGGTCCCGACCCGCGCCGCACGATGTGTACGAACATTCGTTTCAGCCGATAATCGGCCCGTGTGTAGGGCCTTTATAGGCCGAAACGGACAGTCGTTTAGGTATCCACCAAGTCGGTCGTTCGTCGATTCCCGACCGAACGTCCGTTTCGGCCGATAAAGGCCCTACACATGGGAAACGATAGTTCGTACACATCGTGCGTCGTGCGTCGGGACCCACGATCGCACGGGTATACAAAACTTTAGTCTAACAATTATCTAACGTGTGTACAATGTTTAAAGCCCTCTATTCCCGGCATCGATATTTTTATCAATTTGGGAAATTCTATTGAATTGCTCAAATTACCAATGCCACATGTGTCTTTTTTCCAGTTGACCCCTCAACAATATCGATCAGTTTCTAGAAAAAACTAAGATCAGCCCAGGCCGAAAGTTTCCTGCCGACTCCATCTTCAAGGTGGTTTTTCTGATTAGATTTCTGATCGATGGGGTTGGTGGAAAAGCTTAATGTACACACAGGGAGATGCAATATTGGGCCGTTTACCCGACGCATGTCAGTGTTCCTTACCAGTACTGGATACAACGATGTAGGAATCAATTCATGAGAATTACTGCATTGCGGCATCATGTTCAGGAGTAATGGCATGCTTTGGGTTAACAGCCCAATCTAATATAGGATAAGTTTTCCACTACAAGGTAGCACAAAACTTAACTTAGTGTGTATTGCATTGTGTGTGCTCTGCAAAGTCCAGAAAGTTTTGGACATCAAAACTGTAGGCCCTGTAAAGTAAGTGTAAACCCACGTTAACCCGATATTACATCATGTTACATGGGGGTTTCACCAATTGCTTACAATGCATCTCCCCCATCAAATACATACATAATGAGCAAACCCAATAAACAAACTGGTACAGGTATGTAGGCTGCATAATATACCATCTTTTTTGCAGGGAACCATTCATTTACAGGAAAAAATTATCTAAGAGGTCAACATGCTAATTAAGCTTCAGGAAAGCTAGATAGATACATAATAGAGACATGCATATTACAGATTAATAATAATAGCTTCCTAAAGTTTCTAATTTTTTTTTTTTTTTTTAATTTTGATCCACTGAAAATGAAAGAGAAATGCTGATGGGTTCCAAGCTCATTAAGGGCTCTGTATTAAGTTTGGTAGATGACATTTATAACTTACATTCCTTTTCAGAAGACACTGGATAAGATAATTATATAAGACAGTAGAGGATTATCATACCAGGAAAGCAGCAAGGCTCCTTTGGGGTGAGTCCCAATCAAAGCAGCTGTTAATGTAGTAGGCAGCATTGACGAGCACCATGACACAGCGCTTCATGCGGATAAAGTTTCTTAGCAGTAACTGTAAAAGAGATGAAAAGATGGAAACATTATCAGAACAATTAACTCTCAAAGTGACCTGCAAGGTTGACAACCACTTTAACAACATCACTGCTAAAGGATGTATTTTAAAGGGAGAACTTGAAAAGGTTCATCGCAGGGATCAGTTTAAATCAATAAAGAAAATAACTAGGCTCAAGCAACTCACTGTCTCCTACCGAATCAAATGATAACACTGAGATGAACTGCTCCCAGCATAAATTAAGCAAAGTTGAGTTGGAAAATTCACACGGAACGATAGAATATTAGGTATAAAAATACTTTGGCTTAGAGTTAGAAAATGCTTTATTCATTCTTTTTTTTAGAGGAAGATTTCCTAAGACATAAAAATCCCTTTTCAAGTACCTTTGACAAGTAACTTTAATACAGTTCTGCTGTCACAAAAAAATATTATACTTCTCTTTGGCGCAAAAAATGATTGCAGTTTATAACTTGATCTGGGAGTTATTTCTGCACATCTTCAAAAAAGGTCTGCAACTTAAAAATGACTTTATCGGTGCCTCCAGATCCAGATGGAAATCTGCATCTTGCACGATTGGCAGTAGATATTTAGCACTACTGTTTACTGGGACAGTGATGGTAAAATAGCAGAAAGACATTGCCTGGTTGAACTGACAGTCAATGCATTGTAATAATGTAAAATTGTACTTTCGATAAGGTTAGTCTTGCAGAAGTTTTAAATAAGATATTTTCTCAATACCATCTCAGTAGTGGATATATCTCAGAGTGTACATGTCTTTGTAATAATAACCCAGGACACTGCCATCAAGAAGTCATTTGAGTAGAACTCTGATGGCAAGATAAAGTTACACAAGATTATCAATAAAAATGAGCAGTTGAAATTAGGAGCAAGAACAATTCCACACTCAGACATGGATGGGAATGGAGAAGCATTTGTCAACTGTTACACAGCGAATGCAGAGTAAATGGCTGCCACTTCTGCTTCATGACAGTAAAATTGCAGGTGGTCACAGGCAATTTTGTCTAAAGGGCAGAATAATGTGTTGCACCTGTATATACCAAAACGCCTTTATGCATATCAAGTCCAAGGCTTATTAAATTTTGACAATAGGACTGGGTGACATTATGTTGAATACATGTTGCAGCCTTTCCTGTCATTAAGCAGAACATTCAGGAATATTATATTTATGAATTATTTCATTTATATAAAAGCCAGTTTGGGGTATATTTACATGATGGACAAAATGCAAACAAGAAAATGAAATGAAATTTACACAACAAAACAATATAATCTATGGTGAAAATAGAACATGGGTCTGTTGTGGAACACATATAATAACAACTATTAAAAGAAATCTGTAGGCTAAATCCATTCTTCCTGACTGTTCACTAAGCAGATAACTGGCAGCAAAAACTGTTGCCACCGCATATTGTCATTTTTCCGCATAACTCCATACATCACAGATAACTGCTCAATTGTATTTATACGGCAAGGAATCGTGTTTTTTGGAGTTAGGGACACTATACCCTTTAAAATGTATAATTCCAATGGAGATAGGAGCACCTGTTTCCCATATTGCCCCCTAAACGGTGATCTCAATACTTACCAATCTCTGATCCTGCAGCACACTGCGCTACCCCCTCCCCATCACCCTTGTGCATATGCGCGACTAACCTGTGCTGGGGCAGGAGAGTGAGGGGCAATTTGGGAGATAGGAGGATGTGCTCCTATCCCCATTAGAATTATACTTTTAAATAAAAAAGGGTCATTTTGAGGGTGTAGTGTCACTTCTAGACTAAAAATAGGTCAATAAAGGTGTCAACACATTATGATGAGTTTACAAATTCAAAGAGGGGGGGGGGGGGGGGGGGGGGGTTCGACTATTTTCATTCATCTACTGAACGATTTTCGAATTTCAAATGTTGGAGTTATCAGATTTTGCTACTTTACAATTAAGCCAACATGGTGTCTTATTTCCACATGTACATTATTGTCCCCTCAGTGTTTAATCGTCAAACTGCTATGTAATCAGTTACAGCCCTGGTATTGGTAGAAGTTCTATTGATATTTCTCTATTTTGTCATGATATTAGACTTAACGCAATGATACCGCAATATTACCACAATTCGGTTTATAAATACCGTGATAATAACACTATTTGCCATAACTAATACTTTCTATATATGCCCCTAAAACTATATTAATTAAATTGATTGTAGCCATATTAGTGCACTTGTAGCATACAAGAAGATGAGAGTAAGTATAGTATGTGATACTCTTTTTATTTGCACTAACAATAGTTTTCTTAATAGGGGATGGATAATGGGAATGTGAAAGGGGGTAGAGAATAATTAGTAAGGGGAGAGCTTACCAATTATTCTCTACCCCCTATAACATTCCAATTATCCATCCCTTATCTTTTACGGTTTGTTTATATTGCTATCCTCACCCCCAATGGTATTTTGTGTTCTGTATATCTTGTATATTGTAAAAGTTTGTTACCAGATGATGTAAAGATCTGAAAAAGGAGGAAGATCCCGAAAGCTAATCTATTAAGAAAACTATCTTTCGTGCAAATAAAAAGAGTATCACATACTATACTTACTCTCATCTTCTTGTATCCTCAAACAATATAACATTTGTCTTACTACATGATTCCTTCATCAAAAACAACACAACCATATTTCACTAAAGTAAAATAAACAGTCTAAACACCTTCTCACATCCCTTCCTCCCCATAGTCTAAAGGAGGAGCCACCCTCTCACTAGGTTGGTGATTAAACCAATGAAAGCTTATGCTTTCTGCAGAGCAAGTGTTTTCATTGTTTAATCGTCCATTAATGAGGTGCCACCAAGGCTGGAGTTTGTCAAGTTGAAAACTCCTTGTAGGATGTTTATTGAGATACAATAAAATAACTAATCAAAATGTATCAATCTAACCCTGTGAAAAATCTTAAAGGAGAACTAAACTCTATTTGTTATACTCCAGAATCTGAAAACAACCCCCCTAAAAACACCAATAAACTATAAAATGCCACTTTAGTAAACTGTTCAAGTAAATGTAAGCCTGTTAAGAACTGGATGAAGTATCTGTGTGTAAGTGCAGTGTCAGACCACACCTCCTGACCTCAGTCACATGCTTCCTTGCTTTATCTGTCCTGTAAAAGGATTGGCTAGAGATTATTAATGGGTGTGACCAACTATAACAAGTTTGTGCCATAGCTAAGGACTGAGCATGTGCAGAACATAAATGGCCGTTGACCAAACTGTCTGATACTAGAATGCTGAGAAGTAAAGCGCAAACCATATGTTATTTAGGTAAATTTCCCAGAGCCTGTATCAAAATGAGAGGTAAGACACAGATTACTGGTTTTATATCAAGGTGTTCTGCCTTCTGGTTCAGTGTTGTTCTGTGGCTTTAGTTGCCCTTTAAATGTTAATGAATTGCAGATTTGGCAACACACAAAAAAAGTACAGTAAACTCACTTTATTTATGGTTTTAGACTTTTTTGGCCAACCAACCAATAACAGAAAATATCTGACTGTTGGGCTGAAAAATCTTATCATGTGTACCCAGGTTAAAGATTGTTGGACAATCTTAATCCATGTGTTTACCAGCCCAGAATGGTTCTTTAGAAAGTAATCTATGTATAGTATAATCAGGAGTAAAAATGTTTACATTAGACTGCCTGGCACAAGTTTACTTAATTTTCATTGAGTAGATATATGTGTACATATCTATACATGCATAAACATACATACTGTATATAATTCTGTATTTCCTGGGGATGTCACTATAAATTTACAGTTGGGGTACAGGACAAAAAAGTAAATGAACACAAGTGATGTAATTTCATTGAGTTTCAGTACAAACTCGTTAACTGATACCTTGGAAAGAAAGTGACATATGGTGTAACAATGAGTTATACTGTGAAAGCAATAAGTATGATAATATGATGTATTGTGATATATTAGTATAACATTGAAGGTTTCGTTACTGCAGTTCTGGATTTAAATGCACTTTAAAAGTTTTATTATATTGAAACACTCATGTTGGCAGAGCTGTCTGAGCAATATATAGAAAATATATCTGACAGATTAAAGACATGTCATTTGATTTAAATACTGTTCCATATGCATACAAAACTCTGCTCCTACCTGCTTGTGGATTCCTCCTGCAGCTGTTATAAAAGATCCAATGAATTACATCTTAATCTGTTATTGTGCTTCTTATATCTATTTTGGGAGGACAGTCTCAAGAGATTCGAATAGTTCCAGTTTATTTTCAATAACAAGAAGACTGACAGCATAACATAATATTGCAATATAGGATACTACCAACTTACAAGTCCTCTACAATTGCGAAATAAGTGGGCAAAATATTAATTTGTGCACTGATCGATCATTATTAGAATATGCTATTGCAATGGTGTTATATTCTTTTCACAGAGCTATTTTACTGTAGGGCACTTAGCTTGATATTTGTATTTAATGCTACACACCATTGACAATACGCAAAATTCTTGTCAGTGTTAAAGGGTATATAAAAGGAAAAAATACTGTTCCTCATGTCTTTAACCAAGTACTTGTTTTTCTCAGGCTTCAGTATCCCCCCTCCATGACTAATCTGACTGACTGTGAGGGAAAGATGCTTTAGGTAGAAAAGATAAAAAAAATATGTGACAGATAAAAAAAAATGGTACAGTGTTAGTTGGGGAGATTTATAGTTTGTAGTAATGGCAATATATAAAAAATCATCCCCTTTATGGCAAATAGGGCTAAAACTGCAATGTTGCTGACTATGGTGTAAGTAGACTGGGGGCAATTTTGAAAGGTTTAAGTAAAACAAAAACAGGGTTTGTGGGGCTGATCCACGTGAGGTAAAATTATTCTTAGAGGGTGGACATGCCCTTTAAATGAAGCGACATATTTTGCAAAAGCTGTAACTTAACCATGTTTTGCTATTCAGGTCAGTAGTTTAATGGAAAATGTTTTGAATTATTGCCTCAAATACTTCATCTAAAAAAATGCCTCTATTCATGTCCTTTGCTGTAAGAAGTCAAAAATGCCAACTCAGAAGGCAAAATCGTGAATACAGCAAGATGTAGAACCTCCTGAAAATGGCAATTTTTTCAAGGCCGACCTTTATTGCCTTGTGCAAAAGTGCTCACCCCAGGGAAATACTTTTGCCTTTATTTATACTTAAGTACAGTGCGTATCCCTCGTGTGTAGGAACTGGCTAACCACCATTCATCTTTTGAAGGTGGCATGCAATATTTTTTTGAAAAGTGCCCACCCCAGCCTGATCATTAACAACTACACCCCTAGGAGGAAATATATTAAGCAACCCCTACAAACAGGACAAAGACTGCCCTCCACCTAAAGGACTGGTCCTGAGTTTTATATTTCGTTTTACACAAGTAGAATTATCCATAGACCATCAAGCCATTTTGAATACACAAGCCAATGCCTGTATTATACAGTTCATGCTAACAGAATGCTCCATACATACTTCACATACCACTATATGACACATATGCCTTTTCAATCACCTGTACTACTGTCTTCCAATTTAGTTTCAACTATACTCATTCCTTTGTGTCTCTGTTCATCTGCCCCTTAGTTTGTTGCTTTCTTGCTTTCCTCTCTACAAGTTGCTTGTGAAGGTTCTCATTCATCCAGGTCATGGTATATCTGTTGTATTCAATTAGATCAATTGGACTTGAGGTTTAGTTCTTGAAGACGTTTCGCTAGTCATTCGACTCGATTTCTCAATTCAGAATGACTTGTACAAGAATCTGTGGCAATTATGTACCCTGGTAAATCCCAATTAGCATATCACAGCCAGGTGTTAAGGGCGTGATTGCAAAAAATCCGAGAAATTAAGAAGAATTTTCAAAAAACACCATATCCCTGTCTGCTTTAAACTGAACAACACACTGAGGCAGCAATTGGTACATCCGAAAGACCCAATACCAAAACACAAGAAAAGCGACATCATATACGCAGTGCAGTGCAGTGCAGAATGCTCTGATTTGTATGTGGGGGAGATCAAACAGCAACTGCATCAACGTATGGCCCAGCACAGAAGAGCCAGTTCCTCGGGTCAGGACTCAGCTGTGTACCAGCATCTTAAGGATAAAGGACATACCGTTGAAGATTGTAATGTTAACATATTGGCAAAGGAACGTGACTGGTTCAAGAGAGGTGTCAAGGAGGCCATTTATGTGAAAATAAAGAAACCAAGCCTAAACAGAGGTGGGGGGGTTCGACACCAACTCCAACTGTCTGACATGTACAATGCTGTTTTGACACCTTACTCTGGGCATTCCTATAACACCTCTTAGCCACTATCCAATCACGCCCTTAACACTTGGCTGTGATATGCTAATTGGGATTTTCAAGTCCTTCTTTGCCTTTTCTTCGTCTTTCAAACATTCTACATCAGCCATCTACATTTCATTTATTCCTTTTCTCCTTTTGCTAAAATTGGCTTATATTCCATTTTGCCCTTTTCCTGGTACAGTTTATCTACTTCTGTTCTCCTTCCTCCTTATCTTCCCTACCTTCCATTCTGTGGCCCATTTTTTATTCGGTTCCTCCTTAACATCTTTGCCTATTATCTAACCACCTGAAATAATCCACATTGGAGAAAACTGTCACTTCACACTGTCACATCTGGAAGTTGGAAATATAAAAATGTATAGATTTGATTTGCATTGTTATATATTTTTTCCCCCCGGATACTTAATTTCAAAAGCAAAAGATGTTTTGAAGGCTGCATTCTATATGGGCACCATATAGAATTCCACATATTGCAGTGAAAACAGCTGGTTCATATTTGTAACGCCAGCTATTAGCCGCGCAGCCTATGGTGAAATGGATGTGGTGTCTACTGTGATACTCATTCAGCAGCCGCAAACATAAATCATTTAGTGTGACTTTCCACTGTGAGTGTTTTAATTATGTTAAATAATTTTCAATTACCCTGGTCTGGTATTGGTAGAAGTTCTGGTAATATTTCTCTATTTCGCCATGTTATTAGAATTAACCACTGCATAGGGCCACAATAAATATAGTTTATGTGATAATTACCAAAATCGCCATTGCAAATCACAAAAAATACTGCCAAAATAACACTCCTTCTTAAATACATCCCTAAGATATAGCTGAACTAATATTCCCAGCATCCCCTATCAGAGGAATGCTGGGAGTTAAGCCACATGTTTGTTTCTTTATCTCTTTTGCATAAAGTTCCGGTTAAATGTCCTGCCCTTGTGCTATTGTATTACCTGTTTAGATAGCTTTGGTTCGTCTTCAATGTATTTCTGTTCCTTTGGTGTAAGTGACCCCAGACATGCTTTTACCTGCACAAAGGAATATATATTTTACCAATAGTCATAGTACAAATGCATGCAGTTTTAAGCGTCATTATGGATTAAGCGTGCACCCTAACTGAGAATTCACAAAAGCAAAATGCAAAAAAGGGACCGATATCTGTATATTATTATGGAGAACATGGTTTGCATGTTAATAAGTGCACTGGCACACACAGGAACAGCAGCTACATATGGGAGGGTGTGCCATGCTGTGGCTGAATCTAATTCTCCATTTAACAGGCAGGTTTAAATAAAATGAGAGTTGACAGACATAGTTTAAAGATTGGGAACAAAAGCTTTGAGGAAACTAAGCTCTTTATCAACAAGGAAAAAAAAAGGCAAAGTTAAGACTTACAGCATTAAAAATCAAATCTACTTCGAGATAGATGACCCCCTTTGTTGGCCCTGTCAGTTGCTTGTTTTTCAAGACATAGGCTTTCTGTTCACCATTTTGAATCTGTGGGAAGAAAGACATGACAGCCGTCTGTCTCCTGGTCTCCAATGAATACACTCCCCTCCAGAAACCTTTGACCCCCAGCTGCCGAATCTGACACGGAGCCCAAAACAACAGTGGCAATTCTGACAAGTACCTGTTCATTACCAGCACAGAGCCTGTCAAGGAAAATTAACTACCGTGGGATTTAACATGGTCGTGGGACGAGTGTGTTAAATTTTATTTCTATTTTTTTTTTTTTTTTTTTTAAGATTTCATATTGCAGCTGAGAATTGACAGACGTTGAAGTAAGATTCCCCCCCCCCCCCTTTCTGGCTTGAGAGAAACATTAGACTGTGGCAGGTGGAGAAACTTACAGACAGCAAGGGTATTGCAACTTTGCCCAGGAAGTCGGCGCTATGATCTCGGTCTTCATCGTAAACTGTCACTTCCAGCACCGAGTGGATATCTCTGAGATTGCTTTAGTGAGAGAGGCACAAAAGGAAGTAAACAAAAAGGTATTAGCAAAGCTCATTAAAACTTCAAATTTCAAGATTGTTTCCTGACAAAATGAGCCACGGAATTTGCTTTGTTGTAGTTTAAACAAGATATTTTATGCTGACATAACTTACAGCATACACAAGTTATGTCGAACCTTGGCACTCCACATATTTGGAAACTACAACTCCCAGCATACCTTAGTTGGAGAATGCAACGATACATGCTGGGAGTTGTAGTTTCTAACCATCTGGCGTGCCAAGGTTCGACATCACAAGGCGCTGTATATACACGTTACGTATATGAATGATAGCACATGACAGAAAGTCCAATTTATGCTGGGTTAGCTATTAGCAGCTTATTTCTTAATGGGTTTTATCAAATCTCTAAAGCTGCATATTACTTTGGTCCTCGAAGAAAGGCACATTCATGCATAAACTCAAAAGAAAAAAAGGACAAAGTAGATCAAATAAAATTCAGTCAGTTCTCTGCCATTTATTATCTTTGGTTCAGTGTCTACGCTACATACTGCTGCAATCTAACATTTCAAGACCTTATCATTTCATCTGGTCAGTGCTGAGACTTGGTACGGCAAACCGTTTTTATACAATTCTTTAAAGCTTCACACAGTCTCACTTAAATGTAAGAATATAATCTATGCTCAATTCACATTATAATTGTGTAAAATACCAAAGGAATACAAAACCTTTATGACTATAATATACGGTTGTTGCCCGAAAGTGGCATACTTCCTTATATCAATATAATAATGCAGTCTGGAACCAATGGTTGCTGTGTCATCCACGGGGAAGCACAAAGACAATTCCCATTTTGTCAATGTCATAGAGTTGATAAAATCTGCCCAATACTTCCTTAAGGTCATCTGATTGTATTAAATAATTATTTTTTTTTTTTACATACAGTATATATATTTGTATTATATTATTATTACAAGTGGATAACAGCTAGAATACAGTTTAGGTTCCATGTTTAAGTTTGCAGTTTTAGTATGTTTCTGCTATAAAATGCAGAAACGTGCTAGAAAGTAAAAAGAAAAGCCTTTTAAATGGCAACTATAACAAAAAATTACTTTTGTTTAAATTACTAAATAACTTACTCTGAGGTGTGTGTGTGTTGCTGCATGCCTTCAATCCAGTACTTGATTTGCTTGGATTCAGTATCCCCCCTCCCACTTTTAACCAACACTTCCATATGACCAGACTTTCCATGAGGGAAAGCATGCTTATTAATCACTATAAGGCAGCACTGGAAGAGGTAATATCCCATAATGCAATGCACAAATGGTAAGTGACACCACTCCAGTTACAGCAAAACTGCATACACCAGAAGAGTTTATGATAATAAGGCATTTGATTGACAGTTGAAATGTAAATGTAGATGTTTCAGATTGGATATCTAAAGAAATAGGGGACAGATTAATAAATAAATGGCACAGTGATAGTTGGGAAGAATTATAGTTTCCAGTAATGGGCAATTAAAAAAAAAAAAAAATCAGTATAGATGACCTATTTTCTGAATTGTAGTAAATTGCTTTCCTTTCAAATGTGTTCCTAATCAACAAACTCCTTGATTAGGAATTAAGAAAATCTTGACTTCTTCCTACTCTGCTTCACTTCTTTACAACCCTGTTCCCTTCACCCAGTGGGTCAGGCATGACCAATGTGCAGTGGTGTACCTCTAATGCGACAAGTTAAAACATTGGGTTCGGGGCAGCACGTGCCCTGGTACCTGTGCAGAACATTTTTTTGGGAGATTTACCCCCCCCCCCAAACCGCATCACTTTATCACTTTACAGAACATGGTTAGCAAGTTGACTTCTATATTGATGGTGGTGTGACAATGTGTATAGGGCAGAATCCTGTATAAAATATATCACAAGTCTGAAGTAATGGGGTTTTAGTTGTCATGGTTTAAACTTATTACATGTGGGCATTGTGCAGTCTAAACTGTCTGAAATGGAATAAATGACTATTAATACTCTTTCTGCTTCTTTCCCAGTTAGCAGCTGCCAGTCATGGTTTGACAGCTGACATCACAGCTAATGAAAGAATGCTGTTCCCCTAGCTGCCTCCTACAAGCATGTGCAAGCTTGTAAAATAGCTTGGAGAGGAGGAGGAAACCTTTTGAGAGGCAGAGGGAGGAGGAGGAAGGAGAAGGAGCAAAAGAGCATTTTACTGCATAACAGGTTCTGCAACTGTCAGCTTTCTAACTATTGTGGTTTTGGGGGTGATTTACCTATATATGATTTAATGGGTGAACACGACCTTAAAATATGCACAGCCAAGTCTCTAGTAGAACAAAAACATTAGAAGAAGGAAGACAAATTGTATTGCCAACCCCACAAAATTTACACATGGAGGGTAAAATGCTGATTTAGTTGTGTTAGCAATATAATACATAGGTTAGTCCATAACACAAACACTATGTGTGTGTTCTTTTCAACCTTTTTATGCATTTTGCTTCATTTAGTTGTATTCTCCTAAACTCCCTGGTTATTGATTGATCAAATATTAATTTGGCGCCATCCTTATTAACAAAGTCCAGCCCTCCAATGAAAAAATGTATAAAGGAAAATCACCCCCTAGATTTCAAAACTGCAATAATCAGAAAGCTGATACATATAGAACTAAACTTAAAAGCTGCACAATGTCCTGTTGTCCCTTTCCCAATGTGACAGTTGATATCACAGCCAATGCTATTCCCCTAGCTGCCTTACCTGTGCATGCTCAAGCTCATAATGAGCTCACTAAATTGGTAAAAGGTTGTGTGAAAAAATATAGCCGTTAATACACACTCCACCTTTCCACAAGGCATCCAGACATAAGCTAACGACTCCAGAGGACAAGGTAGGATGCCTCAAAATATTTTAAAGGGGCCATTCTAAAAGATGTGCTTATGAGGGTGGCATAGACCTTTAAATGTGGATAGCACATCCATCTGCAGAGGACCTTATAAAACAGGAAGAGTCAAAACCAATGCTGTATGCAAACCTCGTTACATCGGGAATCTCCAGACAATAGTTAACCTTTAATTTACACTATAACTTTCTAAAATAAGTTGTTCATTGTGGATAGTTAAACTATCCATGATTCTATTTTTTCCTCTTAACACCCAGCATGCCTTGTGTGATCAAGAAAAAAAAAATAGTAACTTGTTGCTTTTAAGAGAAGATGGAAAACAGGTCATATTTTTCAATTCTTGTTTTATTTAATGGAAAAAATGTGCAGTTTATGTGTATTATAACTCCTATACTATTCTCAGTAAGATCTGTAGATCAATTGAGGTTTGTTAGGTTCACTTTAAATGCTAATGGAAACTAGATAAAAAGCACATCCTGCACAGCTAATATAAGGTTATTGCCAGCTACTTTGACTAGTCCAATTTCTGCATTCTTGTGACTTTTACAGTGAACAGACCTAGGATTCAAGAGCATTATCATTCTCATTCATAGAAGCCTATTTTCTGGATTCAGTGCTCAGAAAATTGCAGAAAAGGGTTGCACTGACATAGCTACATTAGAGTTGAGTGTTTTGAATAACACAGTACCACCCATATAGAATTCTAGCTTAAAACTGAATGGTCATTGTATAAAATGTATACATAAAATACATAAAATGTTCTAAATAGTGGAGAAGATAAAAGACATTGCTACTGCAATCTAAGTCGTCCGACAGCTTACATAAAGCAATAAAAAAAAAACAGAGAAGGTTATTTATTAATGTGTGGAATCAGAGAAACTGTTATATGGGGGGGGGTTCTATGAGCTTCTTTATAAACATCCAGACTGCATCGACAATATCTCCTGAACTAGTTTACACCAAGAGTGGGCTCATCTTAAACTCTTCATGTTCTCCTTTTGGAATTACTGAAGTTCGTTTTCGCTTCCTTACCTTAAGAAAACCTTAATTCTAATAGCCTACTTCCATGTTTCTGTGGCACAGGAGAAGCAAGCTATTAAATTATCTGTTTATAAACCAAAAGTCCATTCCCCCCACTGTGACTAACAAGAAGATTGCTTTATAGTAGTCTTTTTCACTTTCAAAAGGAAGCCGGTAAGGTAAGAAGGGATTGCTCCCAATGCTATGCTTAGACTGGTCTTTGAAAATGCCATTTGCAATTGGAACAAATTGTTATTCTACTAATCTATAAAATTGTAACTAACTATAAGCATACTTGGGCCTGAAATGTTCATCATATACATGCCGTGTGTTTGTTTATAAATATAAACTCACCCTGCATATAACATAAACCAAATTATACAAAGGGGCGTCAGTGGATTAATTTAATATATGAATATAATATTTAGCTAATTAATATAATTGTGAGTATTTAATCTAAACCTTCAGACCAACCAACACTTTTTTTTGACACCAGCCCTATAAACTTAAAAGTGATGACATGATCAGCACCAAGATTTCATTTGAAACCCGGAATAGATTATTTTGAGTAATATGTTATCTTTTATTTTCCCTTTTAAACGGGGAACCAGGCACTCTATACAAATGCCCTTTATTAAAAAGAGCACACTCCTTTAATATAACTCTAGGATGATTCTTCTGAAGTACCGTATATTCATAATTACAGCAATAGAGCAGTATAAAGAAAGGGGGGGTTGCATTCTACTTGTATCCTACAGCTGGGACAGAGCATCAACTGCATCATAACCCCCCACCCTCAAATGACTTTATCATTTAAAGCTAGCCAAAAGACAAAACATTATTTGGAAACTAATAATTTTCCCACCTAAACCTAGTTCAGTGTTTTCCCTTGCATCTTTTAGCCGGGAAGCCCAGATGTAAGTCCGGCACCAAGGTCAGACAAAACTCCAGCTAAAACTACCCCATAAAGACCCCTTTCTAACATTCACAAGATGATGTAGGCATGCGTCAACTAACCCTTGCAAGATCACCAAGGCTGTGAAAGGTTGGCACGGCAAACCTGCTGCGTGCTCTGTATGTGGATCACATGTGCTTGCACTGCCACGTTGTGTTATTGGGTACACAGAAGGATCTAAGAGTAAATTAGTGACTCAGTTGCTACAGTTGGCTCACACTGCCAACCCCAACCCTGTGGTAGAAGATCAATACTGTTAATGTCCCGTTAACAGTCCAGGCAATGGAGAGTGGAGCATTAACTGTTCTAGTCATGGGGAGGAGTTAATTATGCCCCCCTGCTGCTGCATGGATTGGTTTTGTGATTATTAATGGAAAGCCAGACCAATACTTGCTTGATTTTCTGGGACTGTGCTCCTTGTGAGGCATTTGATTAAAACCATACACTTATATCAAAGATGACCAACCTGTGGCCCTTAGATATTTTAAAACTACAACTCCCTGCATTCTGCAACCAAGTAATGCTGGGAGTAGTAGTTTTCAAACATTTAGTGGGATGAAAGTTAGACATCCCTATGTATATACTGAGCGTTGTACAAGGCTGGTCAGTATATCCATTTGATTATGAAGCAGGCTGCATTGCTATTAATGTAGTTATACTGCATGAGTTTAAAGACATATAAAACCTTAAATCACTGGAAAATAATTAATAATAATTAATTAGTAAAAATAGTGCACATTTACCTTTCCCCAACACCAAATTTACCTGTCCCATCCCAACTGGCTACTTTTCATGCCACCGGTTGGAAAAAGAATTCTGGGGAGAGTGGTTCAATCCACCATTTTCTATTTCTGACAATACCCCCATTTACTCTATTCAGTCTGCAAGTTGTTTAGGGGTCACTATTGGTTGTAAATAATATTGCAACCAACTACTGCTATGCTTATCCATGCTCTCATCCCATCACGCCTGGACTATTGTAACCTTCTGCTTACTGGTCTTCCTACTTCTCATCTTCTGCCCTTCAGTTGATACGAAATTCTACTGCATGTATTGTTTTGGGCTCTAATAAACAGGAACTTAAATCTCTCCTGTGCTGGACCACTACCTATCTCCCCATTAAACCACATATTGTTTACAACATCCTTCTCTTAAATTTAAATACATTTGTTCTGTTGCTCCTTCTTACATTTCTTCTATACCGTCCCCATTTGTCAATGCGCATAAGCTTTGCTCATCACAGAACAATCTCCTATACAGACCCTTTACCTCTTGTGAATAAATACAAAAACAAACATAACTGAGTCCAATTATAATACCCTTAAATTACCCACCAAAACCATCTGGTATTAGTGCTGATATAAATGTAGGTATCTCAAATGTATCTGCAGGCATAGTAAAAATATGGCATGCCAATATTTTCTATGGTCCCTTTAAATACTAAATGATGTTCTTAAAATATGTATGCCTTAAAATGAAGCCAACTATTAGCTTCAAAACAACATGTAATATGGCCTTTTCATTCTGTTTTTTACATACTCAATGATATATATCAGGACACCACTTAGCCTCCCCTCTCTTTCCATAGACTCCTGTATAGAGCTGTTGAATAATAGCCTCCAAGAAGAAGAAAAAATAGCTTATAATTCTCATAAAAGGCTATATTAATTCACTAGGGAAACCAGGATCCTTCCCCCATGTTTCTAATCAGATAATTGTGTTATAGAAAAGCATATGATTTCTTACAAAAAGCCCTATAGGGAAGAATAGCCAAAGGGCTTGATTTGCTAGAGATTATCCTGTCAGATAATTACTGTCTTATTTTATTTCTTTATCACTTTTGTTTTATTACATTTTTCCGTGTTCGATGGTTAGTCAGTCAATGTGACTGTAGCAGAATGAAGTGCTCAAGTGCTGAATTTCTGCAGATTCTTTTTTTTTTCTTTTCGCAGAACTAATTTGTGGCTATAGCCTGTGCCAGCATAAAAGACCACAATAGGTCTTATTTTCTAAAAGATTTCTTCTATTCAGCGCCGAGACAAGATGCTTTTGAATGCAATGCCGTAGGTGACAAAGTTCAGGAGGGGTAACAGTGGCAACGGATTTTCCCTTTGTTTCTTTCAAGTTCATTATTAGGGCTTCATTGCGGAGAAAAAAAAAGGAGAAAGCTGAGGTTTGATCTATTGTTTTTTGTTCTAGAAATGACACATTTTAAGCAGCGGCAGATAGCTAAATCCGCAGGTGGCTTTTGAAAGTGGGAATGCTCTTAATTTTACTACTTAGGTTTTGACACAGAGTGAAGCTTAGTATACACAAAGAGTTTGTTTGCTGATTCTTAATACCATGAATTATTTTATCTATTGCAGTTCTTCAATCATCTGCAAAACAGGGGATTATGTGAAGGTTATAATACCTTTAAAAAATACAAAACACAAATAATAAGGTGTCAGCATGCTAATCTTTAACCTCTCTCTACCAAGTAATTAAGAACTGCACTACACACTGCAAAAAGACCCTAAAGAATATGTATTACGGTAATAGGCCACTTGTTCAATGACAAAGCCACTGTATTCATTCTACCGTCACTATGGCCACTGCAAATCATTGATGTTGTCTTCAAGTTATGGTTGAGATCTGGACAAGGCACAAACAGGGTTATTCAATAAAAGTTTTTATCGTTTTAAATGGTGCTAATTTTGCCCCAACCAATCAGATGTAAGCTTACAAATGTTATATAAGATCTGATTGGTTGGGGCAAAATTAGCACCATTTTAAACGATAAGAATCTCCCTGACAGTCTACAGCAACAATATAATGTGAAACCACATCCATTGTATCTTTCAAGCTCACAATTAAGGCTTTCTCAGAGGTCATTGGCCATTTGACACAAATCAAGCATTTCTGTAAAAGTGCTACAAGGCTCTAGAAAAGGTTTCATCTAAATGAACATGTGTAGCAGCTGAATAACACTCTCCATTATTATGGAGATTATTATGATCGCATGTGTGCTGACAGATTTCATTGGAATCATTTGGCAATATATTATAGTATAGTATTTGAGGTTGTATAAAGACATATGTCCATCCAGTCCAACCCATCTAGCAATATCCTTATTTCCTGCCTAACTGTTGGTAATATGGTAACTGAATACACGGCCCCAACCGACCCCCCCTATACATGGTATAGAGATCAGTCTTCTGTGCACCCATACACAATCTGCTTGTATCAGTTCCGTTAACATTAAGTAAAGGGAACCGAGACCAGGCAACAGAAATTTTTCATCATAACGGCCAACTGCAGTGCCAACTGCGGTAGTAAGCCGGCATCATTTTCTGCCCCCACATGACTGCTTTTAGTTCTCCACCTTAATTTTCTTTAATAGTTATTTTAATTAATCGTATTCACTGTCATAGTGTTTACAATATAAAAGCTATATTTAAAAAGGGGAAAACTTTAGATTTTTGTGATAACTATAGGACATAATTTTATCTCAGGATATATAGGAGATGTCCTTGTATTAATTACTAACCAGGGGACTTATTGTCATGAAATGTATTACTCACCAATGGTTTGAACAACCCCCACCCCCTCATGCCACCTTGGTTATCATTAGCATTAGAACAGTTTTTTTCTATATAAACTTACAATGTAAAGACTTTGCTCCACTCAGGGTTGAGGTTCTTGTACACAGTGTGAGTCATCAGTCTATCATTGTTCACTTCAACAACACAAAATGGGTCACTTTTACCTGTACCGAATACACAGAACAATATACAATACATCAGAAATAAAATCATATGGATAACAATAATGAAAATTTTTGTTAGTCATGTGCATGTGAAATAACATATAATAATAAGACAGGAAGCAGACAAGAAAGGTCTCAGCATATTGCGTACTGAATATTGTGTGGCTGAAATATATATAGTATATATAGTATACTGTACACATATTAACAGTCTAGTTTAATGCTTATCATAATGCATTACCTGATTAAAGTAATGTATAGGACACATCAGCAACACTGTTTCCTATAAGCTATGTGCTCATGAGTGCACACTCAACTCTACTGACCTGCACACACAGCTTAAAATAGTGTGTACACAAAAATATGTATAGGAAAATGCTGTACTGTATATTTTGTGCAAAATTGTATTACAAATCTGCACACAGATTAAAAGTTATTTTTTTTAAAAAAAAGAAGTCAGCAATATTAAAATGCAACAATTATTGTGGTGGTCCTTTGGCTGCTGCAGGCTATTAGAGTCAGCTACTGCCCAAGACCCAAGAATTTTCAGAGGGTACTGTTACTGCTGCAGAAGCCATAATATGTGTCTACAGTACATGCTTCATGAGACAAACATCTTTTAAAGGGCATGGCCACCTCCATATCTCAAACTTGTGTATAAGACTCCCCCAAACCCTGAAACCACATACTTTTTCAAAGATGCCCCTAAACGTATCTATATACCACAATCCCGTCCACAAAGTTAATCTCGTAGCAAGCTCCAGTTACAGTTATAAGTCAATGGATGTGGGGGTGACTGATGGTCACAACCCGGAAGAAGCATCAAGGAAAGGAGACCTGGAAGTGGGGTTTATGGTGGAGAGGTACATTTAGGAGCATCTGTAAAAGGGCTAAGTATTGCGGTTCCAGGATTTGGGAAATTTCCTTTTTTCTAAACAAATTTTAGATACGATATAAATTATTAGGTTACATAGGGGCCATAGATCACAATAGCATCTTGGGCTCCTTTCAGTCTTAACCGGATTCTTGGGCTCAGCATACAGCATGCAGACAACAGATTTCGCCCTTTACACTATTTGTATGCCATTCATATCACCAATAAACATTTGAATCTGTACTCCTGCTGTACTCATTAACACTAATCCTTTGGCAAAGTGGCCAGTTCTTTAGAAATGCTTAAACCCCGTATTCTTCCTAAAACACTGCTCACGAGCTATCATTTATTAAAAGGAAGATTGAAGTGTGCGGTCCATATTTTTTCTATGCTGCTTTGAAATCCTAGTGTTTGACAATAATAGCAACATCTCCTTCTATGTGTGCAGTTTCCCATCTGTTTGATTGGTATACAAGAAGCAAGTCCTGCTGTGTTTATTGACTCCTTGATGGGTAATTTAAAAGTAAAGTGCAGCAGTGCTTAGTACATCTGTAGGGGAGGATTGCTGTGGTACCACCACATTAATGCCAAATCACAGAAGTAAATCATGCCCTCATGGCCTCAGAAAACTGCTAGCCTGCTGCATGCAATTTGACATTAGCAGCTACGCGGCGTGGGAGCTGTCGTTCTACTCATGGCAAGGGATATGAAAGTTATTGAAATCTGCAACTTGCCTCCATTAAGGTAATATCTAACACACTATGCAATTGTATTTTGTCAGTTGTTCAATATGTTACTGATGCAATTTGCTAAGCACGTTGGGATGCGCAATCGATTACACATCTCTGTTTGCAGAGGGTTGAACCTTTTGATTTGTAGAGGAACAGGAGTTGCTGAAATGAAAATGCTTTATAAAATGGGGACTGTAGGGGGTGGCCGGGAATAAAACAGAAACTAATATCACACTGGAAATCTGCTGCGATCACTCAGCCTCCTCACATTTAGTATGTTTGGGAAGAGCAAGAAAGAATTTAACCCATTCAGTGGAGTGCAGTCTGTAATTAATTAATGTACCGTGTCTGAGATCTATAATGTGTGGGCAGGGAAGGTTTTTCCCCTTGGAGCCCCTATACCACATGTGTTTAATAAAAACAAATAAAAACACTAAATTAGTTTTTTCCCCCTCACAAAATACATATGCTTGGGCAGTGCAATTAGAGCCAAAACGATTCTGCAGTACAGTACTTTGATAGCTCATTGCTGGTACATGAGGCCAGATGTGGTCCCTATTTAAGGTAAACCCAGGGTATGGGCCTAGCATTTTAGGTCCTTGTTCTAGGAACATCAAAAGGGAAGGAAAAGGTTTGGGATTTGCCTTTTATTAGTACACAACAATATATTTTCACATTTTAATCATATGGACAGGAACCTACAGTTTAATGCACTTAATATTCCAGACTTTAAAGGAGAACTAAAGTTAAAATATAAATGACCTGGAATGGACTCTATAATTCAGCACTAGCAGATCGCTGTAACTCTTATCTCCAAAATCAACATCATTGAAAAGAAATGTAATTGTAATTTAGAATGTCCTGTTTTTTTCAGACCTTCTTCCCAGTGAATAACTGCTCGATCTAGAGCGGTCACAGGCAGGTCATCCAGTTATTCAAAAAATGTGGCATAGAGGGAGAGGACGAGGATCTAAAGACCTCAATGAGCATGTGAAACAATATATTTAGGGCTAATGACTCACTCTGGAAAAGCTGGAAGCCAGAAATTAACAGATTACTTCTTCGAAACATCACATCCCAAATACTGAACAGAAAATTACCATTTTTTTACGAAAAAAGTTGTTTGTATAGATCAGTATTTGCTTTTCCATAATCCAACTACTTCAGTGTAGATATGAACTTCCTAAAGTTTGGTTACTTTTCGAACTTCCGAAGTTCGAAAACAAAACCCATTAAATTCAATGGGAGGAAACTGTGTGAGAGGTTCAGATAAATTACAGTTAAAATAATAATAGCAACTTACTGGAAATGGCTGTGGAATCTGGGAAATGGTCTCGGGAACATTTCCATATCACCAAAACTTGTTCCAACACTTCCTTCCCCCACGATCGGGCAATTGTTAGGTTTCCGCATGCTACAATCAAGGGTTATGGCCAATTCGAGGGTTACTGATTGATACATTCGAGGGTTATGAATGATACATTCGAAGGTCACCGAAACTGAACAATACATTTGAGGGTTTCCAGAACGATACATTCAAGGGTTACCAAAATTGAAAGCTACATTCGAGGGTTACCGCAATCAATAACTAAATTCGAGGGTTACCGCAATCAATCACTAAATTCGAGGGTTACCGAATCGAAGGCTACAGTAAATTCGATGGTTACCAAATTTAAAAATTATCACATTCTTGATAATTATGGAAAGTAATTTCACGAGTTTGAAAAAAACAAACTAGTTCAGATAGCTCGAAATTCGTACAAACTCATAAAGTTCGGTCCGAACTCGGGTTCAGGTCCATCCCTACTCCAGTGTGACAATAGAAATCTTCTCTCATCTGCTTGACCCTCAAAAGTTAATTTGCCCCAGCTTTCTCAATGTCAATCATAGCAATGAAATCTATGTCACAGCCAATGACTGGGGATTACCAAGCCAAGCACAATGCACATTTTTGAATTTGGTACAAAACACTGCAGTGCACATGGTAAATCAAGTGGCAAGCTTGTAAACCATGGGGCTTAGGTGGAAACCTTTGAGAGAATGCAGAGGGTCGAGCAGATGAGAAAAATTGGTTTTTATTGTCATACTGAAATGGTTACCACTTGTGTTCCTAGTAGATTATTAGGGGTGAGGACATATCCTTTAACACAATCTTGCAGGCTGCTTGCACATTATTTGTAATAAGATGTATAGCTTGGTGGGATGGATCCTACATGTTAGGCATGCCACTATTTTACGTGTTTGGTCCAGGCATTACCATAATGCGATCAATAGAAATGGACAATAAAATGTAAAAATGGAATCTCAATTAAAAATCACAGTCTACTTTCTGAACAATTTTAAGTCATTAAAGCGCATGTCCACCCCCAAAACTATAATTTAACCCACTACTGGCCCCCCTTTAGTGTAATAAAATCCTTACCTCACATCCCAGCTCCAAATGGTTCTCCTGTAATGTTTCCACAAAGTCCCAAAAACTGGCCACCAGGAGCCAAGCAGAGTCCATATAGGACATATAGGATTGTCTCCCCTCCGGGAGAATTTTGCCATGCGCACTGCAGCCCTCTCTCCCCTACCCCTCCCACCCGTTTTGTTCTCCCTCCTCCTAGTGTAAATCCTCTTGGTCATATAGTAGTGCTTCCTCCCCCAGCCCCAACAGTTATAATAGAATTATCAGAAAGTCCCCCGAACTCTACTTACCTTCCCTCTCAGCCAACAGCCGCGTCCATGATTGGCTGCCTCTCAGCCAATCAGGGACACGGCTACCAGTTCAGCCCCCTGCTTGCAGTTTCATGCAAGCACAAGGCCGGGCTGTGTGGCGGAGGACAGTGGGAAGGTAAGTAAAGATCAGGGGACTTTCTGATAATTCTATTATGGCGGTTGGGACTGGGGGAAGAAGCATTACAATATATCAACCAAAATTTTTAAAGGGTGGACATGCCCTTGTAAATGTGCTTTCTAAGATGGTAAACCATTTATCTTTGTAGGGGATTAAATTGTGTGAATGTTATGTGCATAGATACACATTCGGATTTTTGCAGTGATAAATGGAAACACCATGGTACTGTACTTTTGTCCAACAATCATGGCCACATCGCTAGGGGACAAAAGTGGGGCAATGTTTATGTTTAAATACATACACTGACATATCAAACATTTTAAAATTATCATGTACATTAATATAAGAGGTAGGGCTGAGTATTCCCACCTTCCAATCTTTGCAAAGTAGCAGCATGTTAAAGACCATTTTTTTGTAGACTGGTTAAACATGAGGAGGTAGAATTTACTCCCGGTCTTTATTATATAACTTCCATATTCTCTACTTAGCACATGGACCTAGTTAATCACATACAGTCAACTAATTGTAACCCTGGATATTCTCTCTCTCCAGCCAACATAACATTATCAGACATCATTCCATTATTCTACTGGTCTCACAGTGAAGAATCATTCGCATTTCTTAAACTAAAAATACCCAAAGCGTAATGGAGTGGCCCCATGTCTTTTGTTCCCCTGGTAAACACCCTAATGCATGGCACATTTATGGTGTCATGTAAAAATGTTACCTGTCATTGAGATACTTTCATTGCATTTCATACACAATATAAGCAATAACAAGTCTATGCGTAGAACATCCCATTTTATGTTTTGACACCTTCCAGCATAACATGTTTCGGCATTAATCAAAAGAAATAGAGCTAGTTAATAAAGCATAAAAGGGTAATTTTGCAGCCATTTTATCCTAGTAATTAGAGGCAGGGTTACCATTTATCCTAGTATTTTAGCAGTTTCTTGAAGCAAATATCTTAAAGTGTAAGTATAGCAGGTGTTTTGCTTGAAATATTACATAAATGACCAAAAAGGGTTCATAGGGTCTCCTCTTTTCAACACTACTGCAATGGCTTAATGCAAAAATGATCCTAATTAATCCTCTCCCAGTATGTCGCTATCCTCATTCGCTAATTGCACCCTTGCGCTCTTCATCATTAAAGCTCACACAATCCTTATGTGTAACCAAGATGAACATAGTTATCTGAATCATTCATGACTTGTAGACCTATTTTGTTTGATTTGCCTCATAATTCTAATCTCTAATTATCTAAAAAAAACTATTTCACTATCTTGGCACATCTTTACTCTCATCGAGCCTCAGTTATTAAGACTTTTCTGCTGTTTGTTTACAGTGAAGAAAAATGTTACAATTAAATATAAAAGAAGAATTTGTGGGAATACGGCTAAGATTACAGGCACATATTTAAAATAGCTATTAAATTAAGAACTTGGTTAACCAGTTAGGTCCTGTCTGAATTTGTCTGTACTGTACCAAGAGTTGGGCACTGTACTGCAGCAATACATAAAATACCAGCAGTGTAGGATTCACGCTTGGTTAATGACCCAGTTTGTCTTGCTTGTGCATTAATCGAGATGGTTAAAAATACTGGGTAGCTATAAAAAATTGGAAAATTGCTGATGATTTTGATTTAGTTTTGTTGGGGGGGGGTAAGTGTCTTTAGATCAGCGTTTCTCAAAGGGTGTGTCGGAGCACACTTGGTGTGACTTCAGTGGTAGTGGAAATATTTCAATATTAAGACTTTACGTAAAAATTTCAGAGCAGTCAATGTAGTGGGTCTTACTACATTAATTATTATAAAATGTGAATATAATATACACTGCAGATTGCATAAAATATCAGTGATTACAACATTAGTTGGCCTTAATGTTGTACATTTAGTTGTGCCATAACATTTAGTTGTGCCATACTGTGGCTGTAAGGTTAAAGGGTATGTTCATCCCCAGTGTTCTCCCTAGGGTCTTTTAGCCGGGTGGCCCACCCGGCTACTTTTTCATGCCACCCGGTTGGAAAAAAAATTCTTGAGAGAACACTTGTGATTTAAAAGAATTTAGATGTAGGTTTAATAGGTGTGCCAATAGGTCAGTAAAAACTCCTGCCAAAACTGCTCAGACCAGACCCCTTTTTTACACCTGCAAGATTATTTTAGCATGTTAACTAGCTTTTCCAAGATCTCCAAGGCCACAAAAGGGTGTCACATGTGCTTGTGCTGCTATATTACATGGGTTACCTGCAGATGTTAACGAACTACAACTCCCTGCATTCTACAACCACGGAATGCTGGGAGTTATAGTTTTCAAACATCTAGTGGGACCAAAGTTAGACATCCCTGACCTATATAATGAGCATGATGCAGTGCACATCTTCCCTTACCACCAAATTTCCCCGTCCTACCCCACCCGGCTACTTTTTTATGCCACCCGGCAGGAAAAAAATTCTGGGGAGAACACTGCATCCCTATTAAAGGACAACAATATCAAAAAAAAACAACATCACCCCCATTACATGTCCACACCTCCAGCAGCTGAAATCACTTACTCACATTTACAGCTGCGCTGCCCTCCCTTAGATATCACACAGCAAAGATGAGTGCTAAAAGCCTGCCTCCTAGATGGCTCAGGGCCACGGTTAACATAATATTTGTCATTGGCTGGTAGGAATGTCTGTTACATCCTCTCTCCTCCTCCTCTGCCAGTAAAACAAACTTGAAATGTCCTGTTGCTAGGATACAGCCTACATAATCAAGCTGATCAAGGGTGGGTGAAGGAGTGTTTTCTCGCATGCTAGCTATGAGTGACAGTTAAGAGACAGACAGAATCGTTATGCCCCTTCACAGCATGGCTAATTGAAGGCAGAGAGAGGCTCGAAATCTGGGGGAAAATGTATGGGGAGGGCTGCATACCTATACTCTTTGTAAAGCAACTGGAAAAAAAATGCATTGAGGCAATACAGTTATCCTTTAAAAACTTTTAGAATGTTACTCAGTTCCCTCCAAAAAATAGGTTACGTTTTGCTTGAAATGTTTAATAATATGTTTATGTTATTAAAATGTTTTATTAAAAATGTTTAATAATTAGATTTTATATTTACAAGCTCCACGATCCACCACCGGTGGATAGCGACCGTGATAGCGACATCACATCCAATAGCTGACGGCCATTACCAGATGAGGCAACTAATTGTTATAAAAGTGATCAGTTTTTGTTTAATGGGGGGACATGTCCTTTAATGTTATTATAAAAAAAAGCAGCTAGATATTCAAAAAAAAAATGTGCACTGATGGTTTATGCATATTTTAATGCTTATTCACGTGTATTTTATCAAGGAATTCTTCACTGCATAGTATCCCAGTAGTTTAACATTTCTGAACTGTGGAATGAGTTTCAGTAATGAACTCATTTTATGCCTATTTAGATTTCCTTGAATCTATTTACCTTTTATACTGGATGAAGTATAGCTTGCTCAAACCTTTATAAAAGGCAGAATTAAAGACCGATAAAGTGCTAGACTAGAAATTATGCACTGTATTCACAAAAATGCATTTTGTGATATGTGACATTGTGATATGACTGCTGGCCCAAAGCACATTGATGTTAACAAATCTAACATGCAAGCCCACAAAGAATTCTCTAAAATCTTTTTATTTAGTTCACACACCCCACCTTTATAAATGGGATTTAAAAAAAGCAGACATTTTGTAAAAAACACCCTGCAACCGATATTATCCCAAACTTAATTTGACAGTTATTTTACAATGCTTGTTTAATGAGATTAGATCAAGCTAGTTATTGATGCCATTTTTTAATTTGCCGTATTTATATTGACAGTTTAAAATTATATCTCAGATGAGATGCTTAAGGAAGAACAAACGTGCTTTTTGCACATTTCTGAATTGATTTTAGCGAATGGAAATATCTTCTTAAAATGTTCACTTTTAAAGCTAGATTTGAAGATGCATTTATAAAGTACCTTTGTTCCCCTTTAAGAAAATAATGAAATTTATATAGGTGTGCATGTGTATCTAATATTCTGCTTTTAATTGTAAGTGAGCAGAGATTTTCAGGCTTTTAATTCAGTAATGTGGAAGGGTAGCAATCACCTCCTCAGATGATTTTTCTAGTGGTGTGCACCCAAAGTTCTTCAGTTTAAGCTATTCCTGGTATAAGCATTTGATTGGCATTTCTTACATTTGTGCACCGATTAAATACTGAAACTCTGACCTGCGATAGCTGAGAAGATAAAAAGCTGTGAAGAAAAGGATAAGACAGTGATGCATTGTTGGCAACAAGCTCTCGTTAGCAGATACCTAGACATACTCGTAGGGAGCCAAGAGATGACAATACCCGTGATGACTAAAATAAAATACAAGTTAAAGCTAAAGTGTTTTTTCCTAAAATGAAATTCAGAGTAAGAAAGGAAAACATAAGGGCTTTAAGATTTCTGTCTATTGCACCTTTAAGCAAGAGCTTGCTTGTTTAGCTGCCATGAAGTACAAAGTACTTCATGGCAGTTACATTTATTTGTTATAAGAGAACTATGGCCTAAAACATAGTTTGCCCTACAGTGCAGATTACATTTCTATGTAATTTCTAAACAAAAAATACACCTGAGTGAAGCATCATCTGTAATTCCTTTCCCCATCCCTTCCCTGTTCCAATATACTAGATAATTGCTAATAATTAATAGGGAGAGAGGGTGACTGTAGGTGAAAATCGTGATAGTAGGCCCCACTGTGTGGGCTGCAATCACCATTTTTGGTCTGTTTCTGTCAAAATAGCACTAATACAAGTCTATGGAAGCGCATGATATGTGGACACCGCATATACAAATTATTAGGCCCTGCAAATTTTTAAGGAGCATTTACCCATAACGCAAATGCACGTAAAAGTGGATAAAAACGGACACATGCACAGAAACGCACAGTTCTATTTTTGGTGTGTAAAACCTCATTAAAATTTTTCTTACTACAGAACGGACCTGATCCTTCTTCGCTTATGTGTTAGACTTGTACTCATGGGTGTCTTGTTGGGGACGCCCTTGGAGCAGGGCATTGTGAGGTTAAGAAGTTGGTGAGCAGCTTAAACTTATTATAATATTTTGTCTGTTGCAGTGGGGCTCAGCCTGAATGGGAAGAGCAGACATATTAAATAGAAAGGTGTGTACTTTATGTACAGAATGTGTGGTAGGAAGGTAGCTAATTTTATGCTATTAAAGGAATCGCTCCTGCTCATAGACTGGGGGGAACTGTTTCTAGGTAAAGATACTGAGCAGACGTGGACCACTTTTAAAGGGATATTAAACTATTACATTTCTAAATCGGTACCTTTAGGGAACAAGTGTAAAAAAATTAGATCCAGTCCTGCATGGCTTAATGCTCAGGTAAAAAGGGAAATGGAAAAAAAGAAAAAGGCTTTTAAAATTTTGAAAACAGAGGGAACAGAACAGGCTTACAGGGAGTACAAAAGCTGTAATAAAGAGTGCAAGAAAGCAATTAAACTAGCTAAAATAGAAAATGAAATACGGATTGCCGAACAAAGCAAGTCCAACCCCAAAATGTTTTTTAAGTATATAAATGGTAAAAAGATGAGGACTGAGAATGTGGGACCATTAAATAATGGAGCTGAGGTGGTAGTAGAGGATGCCGAAAAGGCTAATCTGCTAAACCGTTTTTTTACATTGGTTTTCACTGTTGAAAATCCTTGTCCTTACAGTAGGGATTGTAATAATATGCAGGGAGGAAATGAAGAGTTTTCACATTGGATAACAGAGGATATGGTACGGAAACAATTAGACAAGGTTAATATCAATAAAGCGCCTGACCAGATGGATTGCATCCTCGTATTTTAAAGTAGCTTAGTTCAGTTCTATCTAGACCACTGTTTCTCATCTTTTCAGATTCGCTTTTGTCTGGGGATGTGCCGCTGGATTGGAAAAAAGCCAATGTAATACCAATATTCAAAAAAGGTAGTCGTTCACAGCCTGGTAACTATAGATCTGTAAGCCTAACATCAGTGGTAGGGAAGGTGATGGAAACCTTGTTAAGGGATCATATCCTTGACTTTGTTTCCAGGGATCATCTTATTAGTAGTAGTCAGCATGGATTTAGAATAGATCATGCCAGTCAAATGTAATTGGTTTTTATGAAGAAGTGAGTAAGAAGCTAGATTCAGGCACAGCAGTGGATGTGGTATATTTGGATTTTGCAAAAGCTTTTGATACTGTGCCACATAAGCGACTAATGTATAAACTGAGGACCGTTGGCCTTGAAGAAAACATTTGTTCATGGATAGAGAACTGGTTATTGGACCGCAAACAGAGAGTGGTGGTTAATGGAGCTACATCTATGTGGGCTAAAGTTCTAAGCGGAGTGCCTCAGGGTTCTATACTGGGGCCGCTTCTGTTTAATCTGTTTATAAATGACTTAGAAGAGGGCATTGAGAGAAAGGTCTCAGTATTTGCTGATGACACTAAACTATGCAGAGCTTTGGAAACTTCCAATGATGTACAAGTGCTGCAAGCAGACCTAGATAGATTATCAAAATGGGCAGCAGAATGGCAGATGAGATTCAATGTTGATAAATGTAAGGTGATGCATTTGGGATTTAATAATTCCTGTGCCACCTACACCATAAATAACTCTATGTTAAGTGCGTCTGTAATGGAAAAAGATTTGGGGGTTCTGGTAGATAACAGACTTAGCCATAGCAAACAATGCCAGGTAGCAACGGCTAGAGCTAGCAAGATATTGTCTTGTATAAAAGGGGGAATAGATTCAAGAGAGAAAAATATTATTCTCCTCTTTACAAGGCACTGGTAAGGCCTCATTTGGAATATGCGGTGCAGTTTTGGAATCCCATATACAAAAGGGACATCTTGGAAATTGAGGCAGTGAGAAGGGCAAACTAAATTATAAGGGGAATGGAGGGGCTCGAATATGCAGGCAGATTAGACAAGTTAGGGCTGTTTACATTGGAGAAGCGACGTTTGCGCGGGGGACATGTTTACCTTATACAAATATATTAATGGGCCATACAATGAACTCTTGGTGCATGTGTTACTAACAGGTCATATCAGAGGACACGTGGACATCCTCTAAGGTTGGGGAAGAAAAGAAGTTTCATCTTCAGGTTGGAAGGGTTTCTTTACAGTGAGAACGGTGAAATTGTGGAACTGTCTTCCGGCAGATGTGGGTAATGGCAAGTTCATTGAATAGTTTAAAAAAGGCCTGGATAAGTTTCTAAAACTAAAAAATATTGAGAATACTGGTATTATGCATATAGATTGGTTGATCCAGGGACACATTCGATTGCCGTTTGGAGTCGGAGGAGGAATTTTTTCCCCCTTCCTCTGGATCAACTGTTAGGTAGGGTTAAAAAAAAAAAAAAAAAAAAAAAAAAAAAAAAAAATATATATATAATATAATAATATAATATAATATATATATAATATTATATATATATATATTATATATAATATATATATAAAGAGGGTGAATAGGTTGGACTGATGGAAGTAGGTCTTTATTCAACCTTAATTACTATGCTATACTATGCTATGCTATTCAGTTTTTGTTTTAAATAAGGTTAATCTATCAGGAATTGCTAAAACTACCCCAATTAGTACTTACAATACCCTGCAGATCCAGGTCAATTGCAATACTGTTGTTTTATGCACAAAGACTACATTGAGGTGGAAGAAGAATCAGAGACTAGACACAAAAGGATTTATTGACTGTCCAGCTGCATTAGTTACTATTTGTTTTATTGTAATTGAATGACAATCTCTTATCAGTTATCTGCCCCCAATCCCAACTGCTATTTTTACTAGTTTATTACATACATTTGTAACTAGATACTAATTTATAGGTTCTCTTCCATTCTAACACAGGTATCTGCTTCCTACTTCTGCTCACCGAGCTTTTTATAAGCTTAAAGGGGAACTAAAGTCTCCTGACAACATTGTCCCAATGGACAGAGCACATTCACAAACATACAACAAGTTGTGTCTCACCTCTCCCTTTGCTGTGGCCATTGGGTGAAAAAAATAACCTGTGAGTACTAGGGGTCAGCTTCCATAATTAAACTTAGCTGGGTAAACTCCCAGCTAAGTGTCTGCGTACAGGTACATGCTCTGTAGAGCTCAACAGATCAATACAAGGAAGTTGCAGCCTTGCTTCCTAGAAGCTGACAGCCAATCACATTATAGCACAGAGATCCTCCCTCTCCCTGACACAGAACAGGGATTTCAGATTTTTGTTTTCAAACACATTCAAGGCTCCTGTCCTAACAATGATATTATCCTTGAAAAGTAATCTTTGCAGTGTATTTCATAGATAGCATGGATGTAAAAAACGGAATACTTACATTTCAGCAAAAATAAATGTAAGTCTGGGGAATATAACCTGCAACTTGTACATTTACTCAGTCTTGCTAAAAGTAGAGCTCTTACCACTAGAAACAGAATATAAACCATTGGTACATGTAGAATATTGTACAAGAAACATAATGGAACCAAAAAATAAAGGTAAGTATAGGGCTTTGTGACTTTCTGAACTGTGACTTTTTTTTAAAGGGTATCTCCACTCATAATATTGACTTTTGGGAATCCAGTTCTATTGAAGAACGGGAGGTAAAGGAGCTGTGCCTTACCATCCGTTCTTCAATAGAACAAACAGGAGCTAGGAGAGAAGGTAAGAAACGTACCCGCTCGTTTGCTCCCCCGGCGCTTAGTCTGACAGGTCCCGACGTACCTTATCTTCTATGCGCATAGACCGCACATGCGCATAGAAGACAAGGTCCATCGACAAGGTCCTTCGGGACCTGACAGACTAAGTGCCGGGGGAGTGAGCGAGCAGGTAAGTTTCTTACCTTCTCCCCTGGCTCCTGTTTGTTCTATTGAAGAACGGAAGGTAAGGCACAGCTCCTTTACCTCACGTTCTTCAATAGAACTGGATTCCCAAAAGTCAATATTATGAGTGGAGATACCCTTTTATCCTTTCACTGCCAGGAGAATTTAATTTTTTTTTGCGTTAACTGCCAGAAGAATTTTGAGGATTTTGCCCTTAATCGTTTTAGACTAATTTTACAGTAGAAACCTTGCAGTAAATTAGAATATTATACATTGTTTTTTTCAGCACAAAGTGTACTTTAAACACGGTAAAAAATTGTGTACACTTTCTGGAATTTTACTGGAATTATGGGTAAAATATGTAAAAAAAATGAAAATTTGCAAATTTTCATGGATTTTTCCCATTTTTATTTAAAGTTACTTAAGGTTACGCAGAAAAATCTTACTGTTTCAAAAAGCTCTGATACTCCCGTACAACGATACCAGATATATAGTAGGTACCCCACTTTTCCTGTACAGGAGAGCCCCCCAAACTAAACTGCACCTTCAAGAATTATACACCAATTAAAATGTATAACCACTTCTTACTGTTAACATAGAATCTACCAAATTAACTAAAATATCCCCACAAGTCAGATATTTTTAGAAACTACACACACCCGCGGATAATGAGTGGGGTAAGTTTCGATAAAAATGCAGATACCCGGGCGCAGCTCTTCGTCCAATTGTAAGTTATTTTCTCACATTTTCCTTTTTTTTCTCAACTGTAAAATCAGAGACAAAATCAAATGTGAATTTCAGCTAAAAACTGTGGAGGAAAGTTCAAACGCATCTCAAATATGAAAGCCTAACCCCTCCCGAATAAAACGGCATACCACATTCATGGGTATACCCAGAGACATGGCTACCAACTAACCCAGAGCGGGACCAATGCCAAATGTCAGTAGCAGCAAAAAAAAAAAAAAATTAGCCAGGTTTGTATTTGAACAGTCTGAAGTTTTTCCACAAAACACCCCCCCAACTCAGAAATACCCCCCACATAAAATATATTCCTGAAATCTACACACCTTCAGCTATGTAACATTGCAGTTCGTTCATTCATACCATCAATGCTGTGGGCGCAGTTCTTCGTAGAAGTTTGCACTTTTACCAGATTTAAAAAAAAAATTAACATCAAACAACATTCAAAAAGGTAGAAATCATGCCAAAACCCCATGGAATGTAAAAAAAAGTTACTAAATATCAATCTTCCAAATGTCCTGAATCAAACAGTATGCCATATGTGTGGTTACACACGCGGACATGGAAGCGAAAAGCCACAAAGTGAGACAATGCACAATGGCTCAGAAACAGCGAAAATATTTAGCCAACTCTGAATTTGGACAGTCTGCAGTTTTTTCCACAAAACACCCCGTAACTTAGAAATAACCCCCACACCTTCAGCTATGTAACACTGTAGTTTGTTCATTCATACCATCAATAGTGTGGGCGCAGTTCTTCATAGAAGTTCGCATTTGTCTGAAAAAATGAACAAAAAACAATTTCAAAAGGTAGAAATCATGCCAAAACCTCATGGAATGTAAAAAAAGTTACTAAATATCAATCTCCCAAATGTCCTGAATCAAACGGTATTGCCATATGTGTGGTTACACACGCGGACGTGGAAGCGAATGGCCATGAAGTGAGACAATGCAGAAAGGCTCAGAAACAGCAAAAATTTTCAGCCAATTTTGAATTTGAACAGTCTGCAGTTTTTTCACACAAAACAACCCCCACAAACCATATATTTCTCGAATCTACACACCTTTATCTACGTAATTCTGTAGCTTGTTCATTCATACCATCAATGGTGTGGGCGCAGTGCTTCGTAGAATTCACAGTTTCAGCAGATTTTCTAAAAATTAAAAAAAAAAAAAACACTCTCAAAAGGTAGAAATCATGCAAAAATCCCAAGTAATGTAAAAAAAGTTACCAAATATCAATCTCCCAAATGTCCTGAATCAAATGGTATGCCCTATGTATGGTTACACACGCAGACGTGGAATCAACTAGCCACAAAGTGAGCCAATGAACAGTGGCCCAATTACAGCAACTTTTCAGATTTGTCAGACTAAACACCCCTCTATATTAGAAATATCCCCCAAAACTATATATTCTTGGACTCTACACACCTTCAGCTACACAATGGTGTGATTCCTTTATGCATACCACCAATGGTGTGGGCACAGTTTCGTATACAATTTCGCTTTCTTACCAGATTTTCAGGAAAAAAGTATACAAATACATTTCAAAGTTATAAATCATGGCAAATTTCCATGTCATGTAAAGAAAAACTTGTCAATTATCAATCTTCCAAATGCCCTGAATCAAACGGTATGCCATATACACAGGGACGTGGCCACCAACTAGCTCAAACGGGACGCATGCACAAGTGTAATTACAAGAAAAAAATCAAAGTGCTCTGTAATTTCAAACAGCCCCAAAACTTGGAAATGCCCCCCCACAAATAAAACCCCCAACTAAATATCAATCTCCCACATGTTCTGAATCAAACAGTATGCCCTATGTGTGGATGTACACAGAGACGTGGCCACCAACTAGCTCAAATGGTACGCATGCACAAATGCAATTACAAGAAAAAATCAAAGTGCTCTGTAATTTGAACAGCCTACACTTTTTCTAAGGAAACATTCCCGAAACATGGAAATTCCCCCCACAAACTATATATTTTTGGAATCTACACACCTTCAGCTACGTTAAGGTGCCATGCTTTCATACATACATGAAGAATTCCAGACCCAGTGATTCATAGAACTCTGTGTTTTTAGGAGGTTTTGTGAAAAATAAAATAAGATGATTCAAGGATTGAAATCCTACCTAAACCAACTTGACAAGCAAAAAAAAACACTAAATGTCAATCTCCCACATATCCTGCATCAAACGGTATGCCATATGTCTGGGTGCACACAGAGACGTGGCCACCAACTAGCTTAAATGGGACACATGCACAAGTGTAATTACAAGAAAAAAATCAAAGTGCTCTCTAATTTCAAACAGCCCCAAAACTTGGAAATGCCCCCCACAAATAAACCCCCCAACTAAATATCAATCTCCCACATGTTCTTAATCAAACGTTATGCCATATGTGCGGATGCACACAGAGACGTGGCCACCAACTAGCTCAAATGGGACGCATGCACAAATGCAATTACAAGAAAAAATCAAAGTGCTCTGTAATTTGAACAGCCTACACTTTTTCTAAGGAAACAGTCCCGAAACATGGAAATTCCCCCACAAACTATATATTTTTGGAATCTACACACCTTCAGCTACGTTACGATGCCATGCTTTCATACATACATGAAGAATTCCAGTCCCAGTGATCCAAAGAACTCCGTGTTTTTAGGAGGTTTTGTGAAAAATAAAATAAGATGATTCAAGGGTTGAAATCCTACCTAAACCCACTTGACAAGTAAAAAAACCCACTAAATGGCAATCTCCCACATGTCCTGAATCAAACGGTATGCCATATGCGTGGGTGCACACAGAGCTGTGGCCACCAACTAGCTCAAATGGGACGCATGCACAAGTCCAATTACAAGAAAAAAATCAAAGTATTCTGTAATTTGAACAGCCTAATCAACTTGGAAATACCCCCCACAAACTATATATTTTTGGAATCTACACACCTTCAGCTACGTGATGGTATCATGCTTTCGTATATACATGAAGAATTCCAGACGCTGTTATTCATAGAACTCCGTGCTTTTAGAAGATTTTGTGAAAAAATAAAATAAGAGGACTCAATGGTTGAAATCCTACCTAAACCCACTTGGCAAGTAAAAACACCCACTAAATGGCAATCTCCCACATGTCCTGAATCAAACGGTATGCCATATGGGTGGGTGCAAACAGAGACGGGGCCACCAACTAGCTCAAATCGGATCCATGCGCAATTGCAATTACAAGAAAAAATAAAAAAACGCCATAACCCACCCCCCACCCCTATCCCCACTCCCCCTTTTAGTGGTATTTTAGTGAAAACCAGTTAGTACGGAGAGTCACACAAGTTTTTGCACACTTTACTTATCCTAAAAATTCAATCCGGCCTTTTTTTGGTACCTCTTCAAAATTTCCTACTAAAATAGGCTTAGTTTCCCTTGAAATCGAACAAATAATGATCCGCGTTTACTTTACAGATATCACCGGGGACATTGGGAAGCTTAGAGAAGACAAAGTTTTTTGCTAATTTATAGTTTTAGGGTAAAAAAAAAAAAAAAATTTTTATCCGATCGGAAAAATCACTTCCCAGAAATCATTTTCCAGGGAGTGATTATTCATTCATTGGCAAAGATCAATAATTTGGTGATCAGAAGTGATCACCAAATTTTGATCTCTGTCCCCATTTTTTTTCTAAGTCTTCGCTAAGTAGCAAAAACTTAGAAAAAATCCTATTTGTGAATGGAACTTTGCGCTGGCAATTTTTTTTTTTTTTTAAAGGTACAGCCACAGATGTATATGTGGCAGTTTGAACATTCACTGCACAGATCGTGAATATACGATCTGTGGCAGTTAAAGGGTTAAACCTGGTGCCTTACCTGATGCGCAAACACTGAACAAGCAGAGAATCTGTGTACATTTGGAATCTTTATCTTTTGGTAGGAAAAGAATAATTAAAAAAATGGAATCTGCAATCATTGACTTTGAAAGCTGCTTGTTACCCTGCAATTTATTTTCCAGCAACTCACACTGACTGGTTAATAAACTGCAGGGTAACAAGCAGCTTTCAAAGTCTTATCAGGGATTCCATGTTGGTGTGGAGACATCTGTATAGAAAACGGTGCATAGACAGTGAATGCTGGGGTCAGGGGGCATGGTTCTTTGATGACTTCATGGGCTGTGGGTTGTACTGGCAACAACATGGAAGCCTTCTTGTTTACAGAATCTATTTCTCACATATACTAAATGGAATGTACCAGAGAAGAATCTTACAATGTATAGGTGTTCTGGGGTGAAAAACTTTCACATTAGGTTTTAAAAAATTTAAGTTTAGTTCTCCTTTAAGCATTTGCAGTGGAGGCAGCAGGGGAAACAGCAGTCAATCACTGGTTGTGATGTCAACAGTCACATTCTTGATTGACTTCATGGAAGGAAGAGCCAGCTTATTCTGCTAGAATGGGGGCAATAATTACACTTAAACATCTGGTTAATAATACATCTAATAATGTTCTATAGTATTAGTAGTAAGTATAATAGTAACGGAGCCAGAAAGCACTTTCTCCTGTCTCCCTTATTGGCGATCCTTCTGTGTCTGCTGTGTCTCTCTTGTCAGCTCCCTTGTGCTCCCACCCCTCGCACAGGCCTATGTTAAAGATAGGTGCTGCTTCATGAATGAGGGTATGTGTAGGAGGAGAGTTGAAAGGAGAGACACAGGATCACAGTTTGGTAAGTACTGATCTCTACTCTGATGGGCCAATATGGGAGACAGGAACAAGTGGTGCTGTCTCCATTACTATTATACTTTTCATTTAGCAATGATTATTTGGGGGGGGGGGTTAGTGTCCCTTTAAGGCTACAGTAAATTCAATGCATTTGTAAAAGTATCCCCAGTTAAAAGGCTCCGCTTAATCAGAATGGATACAAGGCAGAGTACTATATTATACACATTACTTGCTAGGTATTATAGCTACTGAAACTACATTGTGATAATTCCCTTTTAACAAACACTATTAGATATGTCTAGTAAACAGTGACATTCAATTAGATTGATTTAATACTAACTACTGACAGCATTATTATGTTTCTCTGTGACGATAAATCATTTACAGCAGTGCAGGAATACCCGATGGCTTTCATATGGTTACCTTGTATTCAGTGCTAAATTTTAAACATATACTTAGTAAGATTTCTGTGAGAAAGTTGAGGTGTGAGATGATTCAGATAAATGGCTCAATTAATTGAATTGAAGCAGACCCCTCTGCACTGAACCAGAGCTGTGAGCTCTTTATTAAAAGCACTGTTCTGTAGCCCATAACCTTGTTCCTTGACTCCTCTCTGGTTTCCAATTTAAACAAGTCCCCATGCGGCCTGCTCTAAAGGCCTTTGTCTCCCTGTCATTGTTAAAAGAACCGAAGCATCTTGGAAGTGTGAAATCAGGACTCATGAGCTGAACAGTTCCCCAGGGAATACTGGACTGCTCAGAAGGTCAAAGTCATGGGTTGGACCATCTGAAAGTGTCTGATCGCCAGTCTGTGGCACAGCAGGTGGGGGGCAAAGGAGCTGGAATTGAGCACATCTTAATTAAAGCACACAGACAGCAAAACAGGGTGTTTTTTAAGTGGGCTGTCAAATACAGTATAGGTTTAACCCTGCTAATGAATCTGAAACTACATTTTTACCATATGCTAATAAGGATGTTCATGTAATTCTTAAAATAGTATTTATATCATCAATCTGGTCTATTTTTACTCTGTTACAAACACATTCATTGCTGTTTCTGTTCTTTGGATTAGGAGTCTGTTTGCAGTTTGGCATACATGTCCAATTATATTTATGTATACAGCCAACAGTTCAGCCCCTATAGCAAATAAACAGGGAGATGTCATAAAAGTTCCTATCGTTAAAAATGGTTTTAACTTTGCTCCAACCAATCTGATATTAGTTCCAATTTGAAAGCTAAAATCTGATTGGTTGGGGCAAAATAAGCACCATTTTTAACAATAAGAACTTTTATTACATCTCCCTGAAAGTGTTTGCAGCGTACTGTAGCAAACTAAACCCCCGTCTTGTCAAATATATACTTCTTTTATATTATGCGCGAATAATCCCCCCCAAAATTTAATTTTAAGAGAGGTAGGAGCAAGTATTTAAGTCTCAGTCTCCCAGGCTGTCTTCAATAAAAATATTGTTAGAATTATTGTTGCAAGTCAGTCAGAAAGTGAAATTACCGTACTTTACTGACTTACAATAACAATATATAGATTTTTTTAAAATAAAAGTCAGCCAAGCAGACTATGGCTATCTAATGGTTAAAACACGCCAGGAATGTTAAGACTGTTTTACATTTAACAAATAATCTGTTTTCCATCTGACACTACTTTTACCTGTGTAGCATATCCATATACCCTGATCTGGTGATAGGAAATGTTTAGTCTGCTTTATAAATCTGCTTTTTAACTAGTGCCCTTGCTCTTCTCACTAATAAAATTACCCAGGGGTATAGCTTAAATTGCTGGGCCCTCATCCCTGGGTTTACCATAGATCATGTAATAGTTTAATTTTGCTTCAATGATTTGGTCTAGTGCCACCGCTCCTTCATTCCGGGATCTTCAATGGGAAGATGCGTTTCTTGCATTGAGGCAGAGCAGGACGGACTAAAGAGGGAAATTTTAAGTATTACAGTTGATCTACTACATACCCAGGGGTGAAGACATAGCAGTTTAGGTGAAGGGAGGTAAGTACCATTCTCCTTTAAATGTCCACCCTAAAAACTAATTTCGGATGTAAACACCCCATAAATGAAAAATTATACTCACACTTTTTACACTTAATGTAAAATGTTATACTCACACTGCTCAATACCGCAATGCCCGATTCATATCTTCCCCCCCCTTCCTTTCCTGAATGCTGTGAAAGCTCAGAGCTTTCATGCATGGTCACTTAGCTTTTAACATCATTCAGGAGAGAAAGCTCTGAGAATATGCTGCCTTCATTGGCCGTGAAGTCACATGTGATGCAGTGAATACCTGGAAGAGCTAAGAGTTGCATAAGATGAGTGAGGGGTGATCGGGCAGGAAGTGGTTGTAGAAGCGGTATTGAGCTGTGTAAGTATAACGTTTTTTACATTTTGTGGTGTGTTCTGCCTACATATGAAATTTGATTTTGACGATGGATATGACCTTTAATTGTTTCTTTATTTCTAAGGATTATAAATATACACTTCTGTGTTGGGAGTTCTTGTACAATTTATTGTCTACAAATATCTCCATTTGTAAACATTTTGTACTTTTCTGGATTACTGATGGGTTTTCTGATTCAAAACGGACGGTTTCGAAGTTTGGCGGAATGTTCTTAACTTTTAGAAACCAAAACTTTTCGGAACCTCAAATATTTAATACCGATTATTGAATATTCTACATCGAACTTTGAATATTCAATACTGACTACCAAATATTCATTACTTGACTATCGACTATTCAATGGCAATTATTGATTATTCAATATTGAATTGTAACATTCAGCTCCCTTTTACTTCTATTGGGATTCAAAAATCTGATTTCTGGACAAAACTCACCGGTTCCAAACATCTCTATTCTGGTCAGCCAAAACCAGAGGAACAAAAAAACAGTGGTCAGTATTGTTACCTAGTTATCAATGTACAATTCTGAATCTCTGTATACTGATCCTGATAATATTACTGGTGCTTTTCTTTTTGTGCTCTGCATCCTATGGTATACACACAAAAAGACTCCTGTACTAAAAGGAGCCAAAAACAGGTGTAACCTACCATCCGCAAACTACCAACGGGTCCAGCACCAAGGGAGAGTCCAGTTCCCAGGAGGACCAGCCCCTCCAACATAAATTAAGTTCAATTCAAAAAACATACAGGACAACTTTTCTAGAGAAATACAAACTTTTATTCACAACATTGGCAGTGCAACAGGGGAGAAACACAAAATTAATTCCCTGACGCGTTTCGTGACTATCAGTCAGTTTATTGGAGGGAGATGAAGTGATTAATGAAGTGACTGATAGTCACAAAATGCGCCAGGGGTTCATTTAGTGTTTTTCACCTGTTGCACTGCCGATGTTGTGAATAAAAGTTTGTACACCCGGTAGAAGAGTTGTGCTGTATGTTTTTTGAATTGGACTGAAAGCAGCCAACAGCATTAAAATGGAGATTATACTTCTAACAGTTCTAATATTCTACAGATGAGAGCTACTGGTCACTTTAAACAGAAACCACATGTTCACATGAAAAAAACATATTATCCCATAGCAGATCGGGTAAATCTCTGATGGTTAATTCCGATATAGCAATGTTGCTTTTAGAGCAGGGTTGCCAAACACATGCTCAACAGCACCTCTACATGGGTGGGAAAAGGCTAATTAAAGTCAGCCTCAAGTAGGATTACTTACTTGGGATTAAACTAGGAAGGATCAGGGTTGAATGGCACTTAAAATATCACAGGGTTGGCACTTCTCTTTTTTAATGTTTAATGTGCAATTTGCCACAATGGATCTTGGGGATGTTGCATTAAATGAAACCAAGAAATTAGCCAGTACCACAATTCTGGAAAACCAGTTTTTCTTGGTATCACGGGTTAGTTTCACTGAAAAATGTGTTTCTACCCCAAGCCACAAATTAACATTTTCTGATGAATAAACCCACTTTATGGCATTTCTATAGTTAAACCCCTGCATACCTTTCAGATTTATCATTTTTATTCATAGGTAAATGGCCACAAACAAAGCATCACTAGATTGAACGTGCCTCTTCCAAGTTGCCAATAAGTTCATTCATTTGAATGGCCTAGTCTGATTTGAACGCAAAATAGTTATCCGCTACCCAATTAAACTTGAAATTTAAGCTAAAAAAGATTTTAGTCCTGATTTATAGTCTAGTGATTGCCGATTAAAACAATGCATCTCTTGCCCTTCAGAATAATTCCATTTTACTCATAATTATAAGTGACATCTTTTACTAGAGCAAGCCTTGCACCTGTTCCTTGATTTTCACTTTTTAACACCAGTTTACCCAAAAGTTACACAAAAATTAAGTGGAGATCACAATGCACGAGAGAGTCACTCTTGCAATATTACATTCCTACAGTGATATAACCACAGAGGAAGGATGGAAAGTGTCCGGAAGTTTCTCTGCTATGTGTTTGATGGGGAACACGCTCTTCTGATGGGGAAAGCTACATTGGATGGATACATAGTCAGATGTTTTATTCTTATATGAAGGTTTCAATAAAAAATATGGCTACGAGATTTTAAACCAGACACAAGATCATTAGGCAAGTTAAATTCTGAGCATTATAAAAATCAAAAATGTAATTTCAAAAGCTGCATATAGTACTGCTATAGTACTTCTCCCAGCCTACAGTTGGCATTTTGAATAGTGGTCCTAAAGAGAAGCACAGTTTTTTAAACAGGAACAAAGTAACTATGCAGGGAGGGACAAGCAAATCAATACTTGCAAATAAAAGTGTTTATTGCTGCATACAATATAACTACATCTTTTAAACCTACATAGGTTCTTTCTCAATATATAGCTATAGTGTAAGCAGCAATAAACACTTATTTAACATACATACATAGTAACATAGTAATTTAGGTTGAATAAAGACATACGTCCATCAAGTCCAACCTATTTATTTATTTTTCTTGATATTGATATTTCTTGGTATTGATATGCTTGTGCCTCCCTGCATAGTTACTTTTTCTGTTGGATGTCCATGGCATGGTGCGGACACGCTGCAGGATTTGGCACACCTGAATATTAAGTAGCTCCATGGAGCATTAGTGTACGATTACAGTTTATTAAACCTACAATTGATAGTTCTTGTGTTTACATTATGACACTTGGTATTAAGTATAACAAATGAGAACATATCATTTTCATCCAAGCCAGCACTAAGATTGGTGTGGGTGACTGCTTAGTAGTTACAAAATTCTTGCGACTAGATCTAATCTACTGACTGAGCAGATCTATTAGGATAAATTTGACAAAAAGTATGTGTTAGGAAGCTGGTGTTTTATGACAATAACTATGCGAGTTCTTTACTACAACCTTCTGCAAATGACAATATCAACTTGCATACATGTATGCCTGATTTTCTGCAACTATTTGTAGTTAATGACCATTAAATAGGGGAAATGTTAATGAGAATTTGTTTCCCTATACATTGGGCAATAAATATTTCTTTGTAGAATATAATGTCTACACAGCACTACAACAACCAATAGAATTATTATTTTTGTGAAATAAACAAATTAACATTATGATCTGATTGTTTTCAGAGTGATTACTGGATATCTAAAAGCTTTGCTATATTCTACTGAACCAATTCATGTTTATTTCTTGCCTGTGACATCAGCTGCCATCAAACCTTCTGCTCTGATGATCTTCACTTGGAGGAAGCCAACATCATCAATATTGCTAAATGATCGCACAAGACTCTAAAAAATAGAGGGGAATACAAAACAAGGTTTGAGTATGGGAGGAACAGAAAATGAATTAAGACGTTCTACATAAATTGCTTGTTACAGGACTAAAATTAGAAAAATGGACACAGCAAGATGTCAGAAACATATGGAAGATTGGGAATGGGAAACAAACTGTTGATATTGAACTACTGTATAGCTTCCAGGTTTATGTTTTAGTGCAATACTGACAGTTGTAGATCATTAACAAATAGTGGCATTGAGGTTGACAGTACTAAAAGGAGAGTTTTAGTTTAACTGAGGTTGACCATGAATTAGGACAGAAACAAAGTAATTTAAATGAGTCATTGTCCATGGCCTAGATTTGTCCCTTTCCTTGTCTACATCCGCACAAGCTTTGCCCTGTGCAAACTCTGGGGAATTGCAAGAAGGTCCCACAAACAAGAATAGTTCCACTTAAATTGGAATACCTATCAGGTATGTTTTCTGCAAGGTAAGGTCTTTTAGAAGATTACAAAAAATAGACAAAAAGTAACAAGTGTTTTATTAACATTTGTAACCAAATGTTTAGTTATTAAACAAAAAAAGATAGAATTTATCAGCTGATAATTAAAACAGGGTATCATCTGACTCTTTAAGCCTAGGTACACATTGTCAAATATTTAAACGTGATCGACTGGCTGTCACAAAATATCCATGAATCGCATTGAAACATTGGCTGTAATTTTCAATATGTCACACCGTTGTCCAAATCGGAAAAAAGGTTTAATCGAACTGGTCAGTAAATTTCGGCTGATCATGAGATCTTCAATACATCGCACAACTGGCCAATTTGAAATGTCGGCCACAGTACTTTTAAGTTCGACAGAAAATATTTTGATTCAAACGATCAAACAATAGAAGTGGCTAGGTCGTGTCTAACTATCGCCTGTGTTTACCCAACCTAGGTATTTTCAAACCAAAGATATATATTGAAATTCTAAAGCACACAAATCTCTGCACTATTACCCCTTTTCCTAACTCAATGGGCTTAGGCATGCTCAGTATGATTCATATGAATATGAATTTTAGCAAGTTACAAAGATAAAACATTTTAGGGGCAAATTTCGGCATTTTGAGTATTGACCACTTACTAATCTTTTCCCAAATAGAAATTTAACAGTCCAATTCATTTTACTAGTGAAATAGTTTTCTAAAAAAGTGAGCTTAAGTCTATTTTTAATTCACAAATTCTCACAATAATATTCACGTGACATATTGGAGAATTATGTAGACTACATTTTTGTTTCTATTTAAACCTATTTTTTTACTATATTTATTATGTTAAATATTAGCTGTTTTGGGGGTGATGCTATATTGGCCGCTAGAGATGGCCAAACTTATTGAAGTTCGGTTCGTTTCCGTACATCCGTAAAAATTCAGAAGTTTGGAAATGAACCCATTAAAGTCAAAGGGAGAAAATAGTCTAAAAGGTTTGGATTAATTACAAAGAAAATAGCAATGGTATTTTACTGTAAATGGCTCTGGCACCTGAGAAATGGTCCCATGGGAAACATGTCCATATCATCAAAACTTGTTTAAACAGTCGAGGGTTATCAAAAATGGAAAAATATATTTGAGGGTTACCAAATTTGAAAGATACATTTAAGGGTTAATGAACGATACATTCAAGGGTTATCTCCAAAAAGGAACATTCGAAGGGTACCGTCGAAAGGCCGCATTCGAGGGTTATGGCCAAAATCAAGGGTTAGTGAACGGTATGTAAATTTTGATAATTATCGAAAACTCGTCCCACGAGTTAAGAAAACCAAACTAGTTCAGAAAGTTTGTGTCTGGCCAAACTATGAAAGTTCATCTCTATTGGCTGCGGTAGTTGCACCATTTCTAAAACTTTTTGGAAATAGCGCAGCCTAATTAATAAAAGTTTTGCACTAAAAAAGCCTTTAAAACATAGATGCGATCCTGCAAATCTTACAACATTGCAGAGTTAGTGTGGAGATGCACTGCATGCACCATACTAATTAATATATATATATATAATGTTGTAAAAACATTATAATGTAGTAGCTATTAACTCGCTGCCATTCTAGGAACCTTAAAGGACATGTCCACCCTTAAAGGGTATCTCCACTCATAATTTCAAGGTTTAGGCATCTAGTTCTATGAAGAACGGGAGGTAAAGGAGCTGTGCCTTACCTTCTGTTCTTCAATAGAACAAGCAGGAGACTGGTGAGCAGTTAGGAAACTTACCCGCTCGCTCCCCCGGCTCTTAGTCTGACAGGTCCCGATGGACCTTGTCTTCTATGCGCATAGATCGTGCATGCGCATAGAAGACAAGGTCCGTCGGGACCTGTCAGACTAAGCGCCGGGGGAGCGAGCGAGCAGGTAAGTTTCTTAACTTCTCACCAGTCTCCTGCTTGTTCTATTGAAGAACGGAAGGTAAGGCACAGCTCCTTTACCTCCCGTTCTTCAATAGAACTAGATGCCTAAACCTTGAAATTGAGTGGAGATACCCTTTAAAACAACAAAAAAAATGGTGATTGCCAGGTATGTCTGCCCACAACCCCAACTGCTATTTTACCAGTTTATTACATGCATTTGTAACCAGATATTTAATGATAATCTCTATTTCTGTCTGGCAAAGGTATTAGCCTCTTCCCTCTGCTTAATGAGCTTTTTATTAGCTTGAGCATGTGCAGAGGAGGCAGCATGTGAAACAGCAGTCAATCATTGGATGTGATGTCAGTTGTCACAGCCTTGATTGGCTGTATGGAGTGAGGGGCCTAATTCCTCTGCCAGAATGGGGACAATAATTATACTTATATATCTGGTTAGTAATGAAGCTAATATAGTGCAAGATGTTTCAGTTGGGGTTGGGGCATTTAAGAGTGGACATGCCTTTTAAATACTTCTATTTGGAGTTTCTACACTAAACACAATATGGACAGCATATAACTAGTGTATTTTGCTCTATTAAGTATTTTTCTGTATCTGCACAATTTCTTGAAACCCAAAGGCCTGATGGTGTTAATCGTTAGTGTTGCCTAGTACAGCAGCATATTCATGTTTAGAGGAATGACCTGGATCTGAACTGCAGAGCTGCTCTAAATTCTTTGATGTTTCAGTCTGTAAGTACTCAGGGAAATTGTAGGACAGCAGAAACCAATTTCCCATAAAGAAAAGTCTCTTCTCATTAACTCCATTCTTGCAGCACAAAGATGGTTGTTTCCAGCTTTAGAAAGTGTACACATATACAAATGTATCATGTATTATATACTTATCACATTTTTCCAGCTGTAGATTTGGAGAACTAGGTTCTCCTTACGTGTCTGCATCTTCTAATCTCTCTTATATTATATTGTTTTGCATGTGTTTCCCACTGCCAATCAATAATATATCTCCCATTCTCTGGATTATATGCTATTGTACATCAAAACTGCATAGAATGTTGGTTATTGCTTTAAAGCATTCTCTTCTGAATATATTAAAGAGAGAATTCTAAATATACACTGCCCGGCAAATTTGTCTTGTTTATGCAATTTCACCATCTATTTAAATCTTTAATTGTATGTTCTCTGCAATCATCTAATGTCCTTATTATTTGATATTACATTTATTACTGTTTATAAACTATTATGCTTATGTTATAACCTTATTTATGCATATGAAGTGCTATTCTGATGCCATTATACAGGATGATCAAAGATAACTGCCTTTGTTATCCTATACTAGCAAAGAAAACAATAGATAAGCACCAAGAAAGAAGGGAAGGAAACCTTTGGAATTAAATACATATTTAGATTTTAGACGTCAAGGATTTACAGATCTCTTAAGCCTCAAGACCCCACAGAAAAGGATCATTGATCCATTTGGGGGAACTGACAAATGGCACACAACAAAATGGCCACATGTGAAACTATTGGCCGAAACAGCCATTCGCCATGTGTGTCATCCGCTTGTGCATCAGGCCTCGTTCCCACTATGGAACATGATACCTGAGGAAGGGGACTGTAGATCCCCTGAAATGTTGTATCTTATGTTCTAATAAATACTAATTATCTTGTAGTATTGTTATGTAGTGTGCTCCTCCATTTGGTTTCACATGTGTATGAAGCCTAAGACTTAATATATTCTGTGGGAGTAATGCTATATCGGATGATAATCTGTCAAATTCCAGTTTAATCAGTTTACATGGATATTTTGCATAATCAAAGGTGACTAGGTAGGAAAGGGGAGATTAGGACATAGGAAGGAGAGACTGGAAAAAAGGCATGGAAAGTTATTGTATAGCTAAAAAAAAAAAAAAGGAAAAAGTATATACACAGTAAAATATGTAATATATAAATATATATCTATCTTAACGATCTTAACAAAGCGTAGCGGAACGAAAGGTTTAAAAATCTGGTCGGATAAACCGATCGAAATTCCCCTCATTATGCTGCCTGATCTTCCATAGATTTTAGCTTGAAAGCTCCAGGGGGGGAAAAATACATTTTCCGCCTGCCTGATCTTCGTTTTTACAATAAACTGTTCAATATCGTTGATCAGTTGAAAACACAGTCTATCAAAAACTAAAAATCTACTGATTGAATTTGCCGAATTGATCAGCATTGGAAGTATAGTTAGGTCTCAATCAAAGGAACTAATACAGACATTAAAAAGCTAATGCCAAAGGAGGTTTGCCTGTGCTTTTGTGCAAAATTTCGCCAGTACTATTAATCTGCAGCAGCCAATCAGATTTTATGTAACTGCAGTAAACAAATAAAAAGCTAACATCTAATTGGTTGGTGCAGCATAATAGGACCAATACCAGGTGCAAGCATTTGTGCCTGGTATTTCACAAGCCCCTAAAAGATCTACTTCTTGTCTGAATTGAGAAAATTATACAGTTTAATTATACAGCAAACTTGCCTGCTTTGTTGTTCTAGCTACTGATTCTGACTTTGTTTGATTTGAAGAAGCGACTGCCCAACACTAATATGAGAGTAGCCCTAGATCACCCAGATATAAGTTTGCTTTCACTTTAATGCTTTATTAAAACTTTTATTTTTCCTAACAAACTACATAGTCAAGATTTTGAGAAATGCAAAAATACTATCCATAAACAGTGCTGACCATATTAGAGTACGAATTAAATAACGTTAACTTTAATTTAAGCATTACTGCCCTTTAGATCATTTGCTTGTTCACATTTTATTTAGGCTTCTTTTATTGGGAGAATGCAAGAACAATAATGAAAATGCATTAAAAAGCGCCTGGAATGGGAATGCAGTTATATGGTAGTACCCATCACACTAAAAGCATTATATTAAAATAAATATGTATTAATTTCATCATATGTAGGAAACATACGCTCATCATAAACCCTGTAATAAGCAAATAAAAACGCAGAATTATCATAAATACCGGACTCCGTGAGCAATTTGTTATCTAAAATTGTGATGTGTTATTTATGAATATTGTCATCAAGAAGAAGGGAAAAAATTTGTTTTTTTTTTTCACTTAGACTAGAAAATAATATAACTGCAGAGGAATGATTTGCTCTATCTTCAAAAGATGGGAAAATGAAATGCTCCAGAGATGAGCCCTCTTTATTTTTTTAATGAAAGCCTGTATAATATATATTCTGTATGGTTGCCGCAGCTGTCAGGAAGAGAGTCTCAGCTCAGCTCCATTATGTTAGAAGCAATACCCTATCCTATGGCACCGAGAGCCACAGCGGGGCCAGAGTTGATTGACAGCTTGTCACTGTGATGTCTTATTCCATCTCTGTTATGGAGAAAATTAATGTCACACCACCAGCCTTATGACTCACTGTCATCTTAGAAGCACTCACCTTTTATCAATGTTCTAAATAACATTTCAAGCCCATTGTCTCACAGTGGACAATCTGGTCAAGGGACATTAAATCGGATGACTGTGAAATGTCATAATAAAAATGGAATGCTAACAACTTCTTTTCCAAACTAGCTCCTTTGGTTTTTAAACTGTGACAAGGGGAACCAAGGGTTCAGCACACCCGTTTTGAAAAGGTCACACAATCTCTCTTGGTCTGCTACCCATTAACAAGACTTTTTCATATGAAGAAAAGAAGAAAAGCACTGGTAATCTTTTTAGGCAGTTTTGCATTAACGGAGGGAGATATGTCGATTTAATTTGTAGGGTTCTGTCGTACAGCAAGGAGCTGGCTAAATAGCTGTAATATTGTCATTTCCCTGTGCTTCTGAATCAGGATATGGGGTCAGCTCATTAGCTGTCTTTTGCTAGGGTGGCTTGTATGGCTGAAACTCCTGAAAGAAACCAGTGGATATAAATAAATTGTATTATGGAGGCAGCATGATAATTTATAGAGGGTTTCACAAATGACACAGGGAGGAAAAAAGCAGATAAAGACGACGATCAATAAAAATGATGGCAATTGTGTAATTATTGTAAGAGGCTTAGCCATCTGTTCCTGATCTCCTGTACAGTATCTCTAGGTCATTGGCCTGAGAACAAAATAAAGCAATTATGTCGGAGACAGACCTACAGTGCAAACACTTGCAACCGAGGTGTTCAGCATGACCTGTACAAGTGCCTGTTAGCCAGAAATTAATATTATTTTCCACAGGCTATTTTATTGATTTGAACTATATGAATATTGCACTTTATACAAAAAATATGAAAAGATAATAATTCAAAAATATAATATATATTATATATACATAAATATGTTGATGCAGTTTAAAAATGTCCAATTTGCTGATATAGCATGCAATTGGAATTTAACAATTTTTTATTCTTGATCATTTTTCTAGTAACAAAGAGAAAAATCCTGCAGTATTTACCCAACTGCAAATCTTTAGGAATGTATTGGTTTATATTGGGCTGTGCCATTTTGGTGAAAACCAATAAAAACATTTTTGCTTAACACACACCTGCATGGGTGAACAGTAGCAACATAACAGACTGCAGCACGGCTTATAGAATCAGGGCATTTCCTTTTCTCCCAGGATGGACACCGTTCCTATGACAATCATTCTCCTGTGTTTCTGCACCTCTGTTCTTTACCATTTACTTCCTGAATCACAATACTAACCAAATCCTAATAAAACTAATGGGGCTATGAAAACAGTTTAACAATGTAATATAACTTTAGAGAACTGTCCACATTAAAGTGCATCTATAGTGAAAAAAACACATTACCCCATTGCAAAGTTAAATTCATGTACTCTGTGCTGCCTTTATCCTATCTCTGTCAGTGACTTTGTTTTTCCATGGTGTCAGATCTCTCTGTCAGCACTCCCCCCTTCCCCCTCCCCTCGGTTTCCTCCTCCATGTCTCAACTCCGGCTAACTGACAATCTTATCATGTGCAGTAGAAGTTAAAGGGTATGTCCACCCTTAAAAAATTGCACTGAATGCACTGAATGACCGGCAGCCGCGTCCGTGATTGGCTGCCGCTCAGCCAATCACAGACGCGACTGCCGGTCCCGCCCCTCTGCATGCATTCTCGCAAGCAGAGGGCCGGCAGTGCGGCGGAGGAACGAGGGGAGGTAAGTAAGAGTTTGGGGGGCTTTCTGAAAAAATAATTTACGCGGTTGGGCTGGAGACATGGGGGAACATCATATTAAAAATGATGTTTTAGGGTGGACATACCCTTTAAGAAAAAGAGGACACTCTGGGGTTGGGGGGGAATTATAGAACTCATGGAAAGAAAGAAAAAAGTTCATTTTCCCACTATAGATGCCCTTTAAATATTCATATTCTTCTGTACCCATGAAATACCCGCAAGCAATGTTCAGATGTCCTATAGTACACTGTTCAGATGTCCTATAGTACACTATACAGATGTCCTATAGTACACTAAACAAATGTCCTATAGTACACTAAACAAATGTCCTATAGTACACTAAACAAATGTCCTATAGTACACTATATAAATGTCCTATAGTACACTATACAAACGACGAGGGAGCAGAAGAAATGGACAGCAAGGAACATGCATTAAAAAAAGGTTGCCATATACTTTAGACCTTTCTACTGTAACAAAATTTTGGACCTTATTTGTGCTGATCAGCTAATACATGTAGTAGTCCTCCCTGTTTTTTCCTCTTTTTGAAATCCATTAAGAAATCAGACCTTAAGCTGCGTACATATGGTTTGACATATCAAACCGGTCAACTATTGAAACAAAAATTTTTGTTGATAGGTTCAAAATATCTGCTAAGTTTTGTGCCGCAGCTGAGTTTTTCAACTGATTTTTCTGTCACTGGAAATTTGGTCTGGTTGAAAGGGTTTGTATCAGCCATGAGATTGGTTGTGCTGAAGTATTAATAGTACCACTTTCATTTCAATCAGACAGACAACTGATTGTGTTTACTGACTGTCAGTCTGTCAGAAGGAGATATTGCCTGTTGGGTACAATTTATGGTTTTGCACTCTCAAGATTTGTATACAGACAGTTTGTAATGTAAAGTGTAATGCAAGATACAAATTGAACAATAAACTTTACGGATATTGGAAGGCTGTCTACAAGATTGCCTTTAGGTCAAAATATCAGCAGATGATTGGACATGTTGGTAAATTTTGGCTAATCGTGTGGTCTCCTATGGACCATATAATCAGTCGCCCTTTAATGTCAGCCTATTAGCCTATCAACTTTACAGTACAATATTTAAGCCCAACTGACTCTTTTACAGCAGCGAACGGTCGGGCCAGACTGAAACATCTGCCTTTGTGTAGTAAATCAGAATTTTTAGGGTATGCTTTCCAATGCAAAATTGATTTTTATAGCTAAAAATGTGACGTGAAAAACGGTTATAGACATTTTCTAAACATTCTTTAATATACAGAAATTTATAGGACAAGGTTTAACGCCACATATTGTAGCTTTCCATGCAAGAATGATGCTCTTGCCTAAACTTTGATTAAGGATCTCCTTGGCTGTTGGAATATTCCAAGGTTGATGAGAGTCTCAATGCAATGAGCACACTTCCAAGTAATATGGGTTAGTGCAATTTTAACTTGCGTGAGTAACGCGGAAGTTAAACATTTAAACATGCAGTTGCTGCAAGCAATGTTTTATAAATTTAGCGGCAAACCATTGCACAACTTTTTAACACCCCCTATTGGCTGGCATTAAATTCTCGCAATGGTTAACTCCATTTCCCCACTGATCATAGAAGATGCTATCTGCGGTATATATAACTTCTTTTTCTAGCTTGGTATAAAAGCTAGAAGAAGGATACAAGCTTTGCCTCTATCTTATACTGAAACGAGGGGGGATAGAAGTCTATGATTAATTCTTTTTATGTTTCCGTCTTTGGATCATTATAATATTTTGGATCCAAAAAATTAATTCTCCACATTTCTGCAGAATTTATTTCACAATTTGGTCTATAAAGGTCCTAATCTATTGCTAAAAAAAAAGAGACTTTACTTCTTGCTTCAGACATTGGTAGCACAGTAAATCGCTACAGGATTAAATAAAAATGAACTACAAAAATGCATAGGAACATGTACTGTATATTTACCTAATGACAAATGTTGAGGTCTCTCAAGAATAATTATCCTGGGGGTCCTCCTTTTCTATAAATATATTGTGTTACTAGTGTTTGTTGTGATAACTGCACAGTGATTCACAAATAAATGTTCTAGTCTAGTCTTTAGGCTTTAGTACCAACGTTAAAGGACAACTATACTCACCTCACCCTCGCTCCTCTTCCTCCATAGCTGCATAGTACCCAGGGTGAGGACCTAAAATCGCTAAGTCCTCACCCTGGGTACTTTCCCTAACTCCTGCACTACTTACCGCAAATTTCGCCGATCGCTCCATTCCTCCGCTCTTCCTGCTTCAGTGACAGATCGCGAGGCAGCCAATAGGAAGATACGCTCTCAAGGAGGCGTGTCTTCCAATTAGCTGCCTCGCGACTGTCACTGACAGTAGAAGAGAGGTGGAACATTGTGGATCGGCGAAGCAGATTTGCGGTAAGTAGTGCAGGAGTTAGGGAAAGTACCCAGGGTTAGGACTTAGCGATTTTAGGTCCTCACCCTGGGTACTATGCTGCAGTCGATCGGGGAAAAGGTGAGTATAATTGTCCTTTAATACAGAAAGGTCCAGGAAACTAACCAGGCAGATGAAAACTTTATGTGCTGACTCTCGTTACCTAAATAAGATAATATTACAAGAAATAACTAATCCTACCTCCTTGTCTCAGGAACATTTACAGGGAGATTCAACAAAAGTTCTTATCATTAAAAATAGTGCTAATGTTGCCCCAATCAATCAAATGTTAGCTTTTAAATGTTAAATAAGATCTGATTGGTTGGGGCAAAATTAGCACAATATTAAACGATAAGAACTTTTATTGAATCTCCCTGTTAATGTTTTAATGTTGTTGTCCTTTAATACTTACTGGTGTATAGACAACAATCTTACTATTATGTTCAAATAATAACCTCTTTTTAAATGTATAACTCTGAAAGTAGTTTTTTTTTTTTTTAACTTTTATGCACATCAGTACATAATAAAGATAATTTATAAAGATGCAACTTTATAGGAAACAGAAGGTAGAGTTTTATTCATAGTAGGAATTGACCAGGTTGGAGCAGACCCACCACCTGCAAGATGAACTAAGAGTTTTAGGTGCTAGACAGTTCTAGATATCTAGATATGACTGGTACAGATAGCATAGGTTAATGTATAGTTGCAATGCTGGAACGGGACTAAATAATTTTTACTATTTTTATTATAATTTTTAAAGTTATGTAAACCAGAATATGTGACTTGCCTGAAGAACATAATTATATTTTACACTAAAAACCTTGATTTATAAAGCACAGAGCTTTACATTGGTACTTGGATCATACTATAAAGCCAGACAGAATAGGTTGATAAAACAACCTGAACTGACTTTTGTGATTTAAGATATTTACTTGCTCCTCTTATAACAAATTATATTGTAGCAATATTGCAGCTGGTGTTCTTTGATTGTATTAGAGCACTCGGATCATGTGGCTAGTTTTACCCAATAGACTGTTTGATGTTGGAAAAATCATAATCATCTTAAGTTAAATGTGCCATACTACTGTTACTTTATGTACCTGGCACAGTACCTTCCATCGCTATTAACTTTCAAAATAAAAAGGTTTTGTTTTACAGAACTAAGTCTCTGCTATCCTCTATTAAAATGTGTTTATGATAACACTATTGGTGGGTGAGTTGTACAAGCATTAGCAGACAGCTGATTCAATGGAGATAGCCTGAATACATTTACCGAAGCAAGCATTCAGCTAATCTGCTTGAAGAATATTGTACAGCATTAGTACCAGCACTTCATGTTATCTGCACTGCCAGATAAGGTACATCTTTATTAAATTCATTTATTGAAAGGATTCCAGTGAGGGAATAGGAATATTTTATAATCTAGAAGAAAAATTAAGTGGCTCTTTGTTAGGCAGAGTTTGGTTTAATGGCTGAGTGTCTAGAGAAACCTTCTAAACACCTGGCAGTATTGTACAATAAAAGCTTTGTGATATTAAGTGGAAATAGCTTTTTTCCCTGTTCTGCGGGCATCCTTTTTAGTGATATTCCGTTGAGGCTAATACTGGTATAAGAGCTCCACTCTCTGTCTATTAATAACATTGCTGTTCCTTATTCTTGTCTTTGACAAGGTGCTTCGAGATCAACCTCTAAATGTTAAGCAGAAAGAAAAACTTAGATCTGAACTGCCAACAATGGGAAAAGCACAAGTTATTATTTGGTTTTCTGGCAGTGAACAAGCTAGTGTTCAGTAATCTGTCTCAAACTAGAAATATAGATTATAAATATAGAATTCCAGAAATTTGACATAATTAAACCTTAAAATAACAGTGGGATTTACTGAGAGACACAAGTGCTCAACTGTTGTGCATTTAGTATCTCCCTTCTGGCTAAGGGGGGTTAGATCATATCTGGTCGTACTCCTTCATGATTTAAAACTAGCCATTTTCCCAAGCACCCAGCGCAAATCCCATGAAAAGTTTGTAATGGGTTAGCAAGACTTAGTAATAAAGTAGCATAGTAATAGAGGTTGAATAAAGACATGCGTCCATCAAGTCCAACATTTTCACCCTCATTTTTAACCCTACCTAACAGTTAATTCAGCATAGGAAAGTTTAAGTGTGATAGTCCTTGTATGTAGATGTGCTACCTGCAAACTTTGAAAATGTCTATATCTAATACTTTTTTATTTTAATGTCACCGCATAGAATTTATGAAAACACATTCACTCCTCTCTATTAAAAAGGTGATGTAATCGTAGCTTTTCTGAAATTGAGCAAATCTTATTCATCCAGTTGTTTTTAATGATACATAATGTTTTATATTTTGTATAAACTTATATTTTTGCTGAAACATGAGTTTTTGCTATTTACACCATGTTTCACTCTTTATCACTTAAATATTTATGTACACTTCATTGGTGAATAATTTAAGATTTAATCATAGCAATGTGTACTGTAAGGAGCTCTTAAGCCATTATTTTCTATTACCCTATGTATAGCATTCTATACTGTAGATAGAACGCTCTGGAATATAATGGGTTAATATAGCTGCTTCTGTATAGCTGTAACTAAAAATCACTGTCCCACCCCAACCAGAAAATAATAACAAATCATCCCCTAACCCCGCAGTTGCAGGAGTTGCTCCTATGTAACTTGTTCTCCCGATTATGGTAAAAATATGGATGTTGTAATTAGGCAATTAAACTCTTTGTATAGGTGACCAATTAGTATTACATACATATCTACTTAGAATATTCTCACGCTCATTCTGATCCTCCAGACAGCCGACATCAGAAACATTAATGGCGGATGAGGCTGTTAAGGTCACCAAAAGGACCAACCATCCTTCTCCTTCTTCCAGCTTCAGCTTCAGCTTGTGGGTTTGCTCTTTACTCAAAGCTGAAAGGTCCACATGGCATCTAAAAGGAAATATTTCTAATTATATCAAAAAGCACAAGCTAATTTAAAATCCCCACGCATCTTCTTTTTGCGTGGGGATTAAGCATAAACTTAAAATCAAGAAATTCTAGGTACATACCCCTATTGTACAATAAAAGGATTTCAGGTCACAAAAAAGTTCCATGTTTATATAAAAGCACAAGGTCACAGGCCATGGAACTTCATAATGACTTCTTCCACCCATACGTTACAGTAGAATGGCGCATTAAGGGCTTATATACTGCCGAAGCCTTAGCCACATATTACCTCTTTTTCTGTTAATCAAGGCTGTGATGTTTTCATCAAGGTCAATGTTTTACTATGGCAAAATCAGAATGCATTATGGTTGCACAAGCACATATTGAGCTCCCAAAGCAGTAAAGGAGATGGCAACTGCGGTGAGGGACCATCGGACTTCAAGGTAAGGTGTCTGATGTTAGGAGCACTGGGAAGAAAAGTAAGTATTGCAAAAAAAAGGGTTTGGTGTGTGTTAACAAAACAGTCCAGGTCACACTCCAGCACACCGCAGTTGGCTGAATGCCAGACAAATAGGTATGTGCAATCCCCCTGCCCTCCACTCCTAGGGCCACACACTAGACACATTAGAATATATAGGGGAGCACACTACAAATGGGGAATCCAAAGTTTTATTGTGAAAAAAACCACAACAATGTTTGGGGCCGCTTTGTCTCTTCCTCAGGTATCATACTGATACCTTCCGAGACCTGAGGAAGGGACAAGGCGTCCTGAAATGTTGTTGTTGTTTTTCACAATAAAACTTTGGATTCACCATTTGTAGTGTGCTCCCCTATATATTTTGGTGCGTGTTAACCCTAGGGTTAAAATGCTGCTAGTAGGGTGAACATGCCTTTTAAAAAAACGTGTTCACACCTGTTGTCTATTTTGTCTTTTTAACATACAGACACATATATGTTCACATATATGTTTGTGACAATATTTTATGGTAATAATTCAAAGGATAATTAAAATATTGACTACTGAAAAATAAATCAAAACACTGTCAGTTGATGCAGGCCCTGATGTTACACCATGGAGTTTATCATGGACAAATGCAGCAACATGGATTTCCAACTTTGATATTTGAATTTCTGAATTCTCTACTCAAGATGGGACACAGATATTGCCAATTACAAGGTCTGGATTCACAATTTACTATGCAATGATAAAATGGCGGGTGCCATGCATGTGCCGATTAAAGCAGTGGATTTAAGAGAGTAGAAAGCTGGATGTTTAAAGTTTAGTTTAAATATACTACACAAAAAAAATGTATTCCTTATAGAGATTTCCAGATTCAATAACTAATTAAAACATAGACACTAAAAAACAAATTTTAAGGACAGATTGACTTAAAATCCTTATTGATATTGAAGGTAGATGTTTTGCGCAATGTCCTTTGCAGTATATGGTAATATTTCTTTGTACAATCTCGTTGACTTGATGGGCAAATCTATAATTTCAAGGAGCAAAGCACAGCAACTCTGGTATACAAGTGATATGGTGCTGAACTATTCTCTAATGTTTAAAATGGTAGAGTGTCATAAGTGAGATAGGACAGCATAACCATATCGGCAATGGACCATATATTTTCAATTTTCTAAGATTTGCTCTGGCTACAGTACATGAACAGCCAGTATGGAATCCTCCAATCATGTAAATGGAGACAAATATTAAACAAACAACTTATACTGTACTAAACATCATACCCAATGCAAATATGTTTCTTTAAAGGGTATGTCCACCCTTAAAAATATTTTTTTAAATATGATTCCCCCTGTCCCCCCAGCCCCAACCGCCGCGCTGCCGGCCCTCTGCTTGCGAGAAAATGCAAGCAGAGGGGCGGGATCGGCAGTCGCGTCTGTGATTGGCTGAGCGGCAGCCAATCACGGACACGGCTGCCGGGAGTTCTTTGCAGCAGGGGAAAGAGGGAAGGTAAGTAGAGTTTGGGGCACTTTCTAAGAATACAAATAGAGCGGTTGGGGCTGGGGGGACAGGGGGAATCATATATCTAAAGGGATTTACACTAGGGGGAGGGAATCCTAAGAGGGAGGGAGAGGGAGGGGGAGGGAGGGAGTGGGAGGGGGAGAAGGGCTGCAGTACGCATGCCAAACTTCTCCCGGAGGCCAGGTAGGAGGCAGAGTCCTATATGTACTCTGCTATCCTCCAGGTGGGCAGTTTTTGGGACTTTGGGGGGGGGGCTACAGGAGAACCATATGGAGCTGGGAGTGAGGTTAAGGATTAAACTACACTACACAATAGGGCCAGTAGTGGGGGGGATTATAGTTTTGGGGGTGGACATGCCCTTTAACATTCATAAAAGAATAAAGTAAATACTTACCCTATTGATTACTTGCTTAAAGGGCATGTTCACCCCTGCTATGTCACTCCAAAGTTCCAAAAACTGGCCACCAGGAGACTGGCAGAGACTATGTGCATGGCATATTAGTTTTTGCAGAAACTCCCCCGAATTGTACTTACCTTACCTCTTTACCCCGGAGTTCTGGATAGCTAGAAGCCGCTCAGACAAATCACGGACGTGGCTGCGGGTCCGGACCCCTGCTTGCAGTACACAGTACGTCAGAGGAGAGAGGTAAGGTAAGTAATGATCGGGGGAGTTTCTGCAAAAACTAATATAGCGGTTGGGGCTGGGGGAGGGAGCCCTACAGTACACCAAAAGTTAGTAAATGGGGTGGACATGCCCTTTAAAGTGTTAAAAAGAAATGATGTTCTTTTTATTTCATGAGACATTGAATCACCTCATTCATTTTAGCATAATTATTGCCATAACAGCACAATAATGTAGAGAAGACATTTAAAAGAAATAACAGTGTCAAGAAACCTCAGTGTAAAGGACAAAATGTGGATCTAATCTAATTAATACAATAAATAGAAAGCAATCCTGTCTCTACAACTGAATGGGCTACCTATTTAATTGGAGAACCAAATGCAGATCACCATTCTCTTTGAATTAAATGCTTGAAAAATCTTTTTAGAAAACTTTCAATGGAATTTGAAAAGAAAAATAATATAGAGGCTGCAAGGCCAAAGCAATGTGATAAATATGGAGAATAAGAATAAAATGGCTTTTCAAAGCTGGATACAGCCAATTACAGAAATAAATTCCAAATCATAATGTGGACATATATTTCAAGCCAGAATGCATTTACTGCACATTAAGGAATTTCATGGTACAAACTGCTACAGTGATCTTGTTTAATTAATTTAAATTACTATTCTGTACTACATGAAGTATAATGAATATATATATAGTTTATTTAGTATTTATAGCATTTACATAATGCAGGACACATTCATTTTATTATAACACAATATACTGTAGGGCTAGGTGACAAGGAAACAATATGTGTAAAGTACTGTATATACAACTGTAAACAGTAATGTGAAGATAGATTTTATATTTTATGACATAAAGGTCTTTAAAATCACAATTGTCCTACGTAACATAAAATCTATAACCAAATCCAAGTAGCAGAGAAATATGTATTTTCAATATTTTGCATAATTATAATATGGAAGGATTTTCCAGAATAGATCAGAAAACCAAATTATCCAATTGCAGACAAACTAGCAGCCAGATAATACAGACTATCCATGATAACAGAAACTAAAGTCTAACAATAAATGAAGTTTAGGTGATTCTCATATTGTATAATGTAAATTGCTATGTTTCTAACTGAAGAAACCCTAACACCCCTGCAGCAGGCAAAGCTATTGTCATCTTCTTCCAAGTCTTTGGGGCTGGTACCCTATGAATATTTCACCTGACCGATCATTCGAGGCTTTCGATCGGTCGGCCAGGAGGAAGGACTGTCTGTCAGGGCAAAAGCAGCCGCATCTGACAGTTAGGCACGACCAATCATTTGGTCCACAAAGGACAGCACAATTACTGCCTCAAACAGTATGCCTGTGAGTTCCGTGCACTTAAATGCAGGAGAGTGCATGTAACTCACAGGGATTACCATTTGAGGCTCAAGCAGGAGAGTGCACAGAACTCACAGGCATTACCATTTGAGGCTCAAGCAGGAGAGTGCACAGAACTCACAGATTACCATTTGAGGCTCAAGCAGGAGAGTGCACGGAACTCACAGGCATTACTGTTTGAGGCTCAAGCAGGAGAGTGCACGGAACTCACAGGCATTACCGTTTGAGGCTCAAGCAGGAGAGTGCATGGAACTCACAGGCATTTCTGTTTGAGGCTCAAGCAGGAGACTGCACGGAACTCACAGGCATTACTATTTGAGGCTCAAGCAGGAGAGTGCACGGAACTCACAAGCATTACTGTTTGAGGCTCAAGCAGGAGAAAGCAGAGGAAATCTCAGAGGGGTGGAGCTTAACATTCAGCAAACCAGTAACAGCAACTTTCCAGGCACAAAGCTAGGCTCTGGAGGGACATAGGTAAAAAAAATATGGCAACAGTATTTTTAAAGATGCAGCTTCCAAATGAACATAACTTGATTTTACAGTGCACTTATGCTTTAAACAATAGCATTTGTTTAATATATTTTTAGATCGTATTTCCCTTTAAGCAAATAAACAAGTCTAATCAGTCTAAGAAATATTAAATTATTCTATTGCTTCAATGGATTTTATTTTATTTGGCATGAATATAAAATCATTAATGTCCACTATTGTATGGCTTAACCTAAGAAAACCTAAAATATATGTTGCAAAATGCTGTTCGCACAAGCAATTTGTTCTCATCCTCCTGTTCTAAAGTGTCATCTGGATACCTATTTTCACAGGGATATTGACAGTCTATACACAACTGAAAGATAGGGGTCTATGGTCATAGGTTAACAATGCGATTAAGACCCCATAGAGACTTAAAAATGTAATGTGAGTTTTTATGCATGAAGAAAATACTTAAACACTAAACAAATTATAATTTTTTTTTTTTTTTTAAATCATCCAAGAAAAATATTATGTACAGTATAACACTGTTATATTTTGACCAACATGTATTGTGTATCATTCCTAGTCTTTGACAAATTTGGTTATAAACGTATAATAATGCTTGGCATGGATATTTATTTATGTACACTTGGTATGCTGTTTCCACGGTAACCAGTAGGACCTTTGGGAAACTGAAAGTTCTAGGTCAAGTAACCTTTACAGAGCTCATTATTTGTTGTATATTTAGATGAAAAACAACTCTTCATTACACATGCAACATATCAGGATCTGCTTTGAGAAGATCAAGTATGTGAAGTTGTGTGTATAATGCTGCTTTTACCCATTGTGTGTTTAGTACAGGTCAAGACCATCCCCTATATCATGAATCTATTCCCCTTGAAGGTATTTTACTGGTTTTTCACATTTATGCTACATTAGTTCTGTAATAAAATACCTTTCCCAAGAGTAAACTACACTATTTACTAACTTCAAATATTACATATTGTAAGGAATTTCAAAACCACAGTTTTGAGGAGAATAACAGGAAAAGTATGGGGTTACCTACCAACATGGATCTGCATGATCAATGAAACAAGAAAGTGCCATAGAACCTTCTACCATAGTAGAACAATCAGATACCAAGCAATAGAAAGACAGTTTCCCTATGGTCATAGCTTTCTGCCAACATTAAAGCATACCTACAGTATGCCAGAGGGGAAATGAAGTGGCACAACTTTTCTCAGGTAAAGAAACACTTACAGGCTTTTCTGCTTTTTACAAAATCTTACTTAACTATGTAAATTCTGGATTAATTTAGTTTCACCAGCCCTGGATGACTAAATGTAGATTGGGCCAGGCTGGAAATTCCATTCTGGATTTTAGAGAATTATTGCCTGTGCAAAGCAATCACTCTCCTTATGCAGCTCACCACATATGCCTCACTTCACAAGAACCCAATAACTCGACAGTCACCTCTGCATCCTCACCACAACTAGAGATGTTGAAGTCCTATCAGAATCTTCTCAGTGCAGCTACAGTACAACTTAATTATGCCCAACACTTTATCTTCATTGAATGCCATGTCTACACCAGATCCGACCATGCAGCCACTACTAGTGCATTTCCATTGGCTACAGAAAAATAATCAAAACTAAAGCTAAGCCTTTGTTCTCTCTATAAAACATTAAAAGGCAAGGATAAAAATGCACTGCATGATAAAATAGGTTTAATTGGACAAGAATGGAAACGCAGGAGTGCGAACGGTAATATCGAATCCTAGGAGAGATAAATGTACCTGCTTTTTCCAAAAACGTGTCCAGTTTGAATGAGCCCTAGGGTTAAATAAATCAAAGAAAACAGGCAAGGAAATTATTTCTCTTTGCTTTAAAGGGCATGTCCACCCCAAAACTATAATCCCCCCCACTACTGGCCCCACTCTGTAGTGTAATAAAATCCTTACCTTACATCCCAGCTCCAAATGGTTTTCCTGGATTCCCCCACCAAAGTCTGAAAAACTGGCTCTCCATATAGAACTCTGCCTCCTGTCTCTCCTCCAGGAGAATTTTGTCCTGCGCACTGCAGCCATTAAAGCCCTTTGCTCATTAGTAGCTAGCCCTCCCCCAGCCCCAACCGCATTATTAAATTTTCCAGAGACTCCCCCGATAGTTACTTACCTTACCTCTTTCCCTCAGCATTCTGAACTGTCGGCAGCCACGTCCGTGATTAGCTGCCTCTCAGCCAATCAGGGACACGGCTGCCGGTCCCGCCCCCTGCTTGCAGTTCAGTGGAAGCAGAGGGCCGGGATTGTGCGGTGGGGGAAAGAGGTAAGGTAAGTAAGTATCGGGGCACTTTCTGGAAAATCTAATCATGCGGTTGGGGTTGGGGGAAGGTGCCCTACCACATTTTTTTTTAAAGGGTGGACATGCCCTTTAAATTAAGCATTAAGGGTAATTTGAGTAAAAAAAAACTGTTTGATTAAAACCCAAGGCAGCATTACACTTAACATTATAAACTGCTTTTCTGTCCATATACATATATGCATATTGTTACTAAAGCTCTACAAATGAATTTCACAATTGATAAAAAAAAATGAAAATAAAGATGGATATTTTTATACCAATATATTTAAATCCAGTCATTAACCTGGGTTGCAAATGTTTCCAACTAAATAAAAATTGCATGACATGGGATTTACTTATCCTGAAGGTTCAGAGAAACAACTTGGTCCCTGACAGCTCTCGTTCATGGCAATTTATTGCTGTTGTCAGGAGCCAATTTGCTTAGATTACCAGTATGCATAAAGGTGTAACAATCATATGGATTTATTACATGATTGGTGCTAGGCAGCCAGCCATGATGTAGCTGCAGAAAAACAGGTGATGAGACAGTTAAATAATTACATGAAGATTAAAATCATTTCACCTCTGCTTGATATTTTAATCCTAATGACATTTATTCGCTTCTCCCTGCACTGTACACTAATCAGTTCTGATATCACAATACTTACTCAGATACAAAGAAATGGAAATTGCAAGGTAATTGGTGTTGCCACTATTAGCATTTTCCTTCACAATGTAACATTTGTATTTTTGTATTTTTGAATTCCACAGTGTATAAGATTATATATATATATATACATATATATATATACACACACACGCACACACGCTATATATTTCAAGCATTTAACTGCAAAACTGCAAGTATGTTCACTAAAATGGTTTAGCTATCATGTGTTATCACCAAGACTAAGACTAAAATTCGGCACGTTTATTTGACCTCTTAAATATAGCAGCACCTGACACCATACATGTATACTGTAAAACCTGTTGACCTTGCTCCTGAGACTGCAACCATTGGAATACTCTAAAACCGAACCCCCTTATAAAACAGAATGTATATACATTAGATCTTTGCTGTCTTGCTGAAACAGTAATCTAAACATAAATAGAATTATTGTGATAATAGCCAGGTGGTTGTTTAAGTAACACATTCTTTCTCCTTTCATTATATTTTGCTGTCATTACCTATACATATAAATTGTCTTCTGTGATTGGTTATCTTGGTTATATTTAATTTACCAGCACCCACATAACTCTCTGTTGTCTCAGGTTCATCCAATGTCTGTTCCAAACATCAAAGCAAATATGTAACCAATCAGTAGAGGAGAACCCCTTAGATATCAAGCAACCCTACAAGGCATTGCAATTAGCTTACATGTGTTCATTATAGGGACGAGTGTCTGAAACATGTTGTGTGGGACTATAATAAACACATGTTTACTATAATCACATGCCTTGAGGGTTTGCTTGATGTACAAGGGATTCTTCATCACTGATTGGTTACACGTTCACTATATGTTCACCTAGCTGTCTGCTCCCCTCATGAAAAAATGTCCCTGAAAAACTATAAAGATTAAAAAATAGATCATTGAAGATGACAGAATGTCTTAAATTAAAGCAATGTACTCAGTGCTGCCTTAATCCTATCTCTGTCAGTGAATTTGTTTAACCATGGTGTCAGATCTGTGTGCAGCACTCCCCCCCCCCTCCCCTCTGTTACCTCCTCCATGTCTCAACTTCGGCTAACCGACAAGCTTATCATGTGCAGTAGGAGTTAAAAGTTCAACATCCTGAAAAAAACACCCACGCACAGTGGCCAATAGAAAGCAAGCTTTCCTGGAGACACAGAGGAGGAAGGAGAACAGTACAGTTTACTGTACTGCTCTCTTTGTGACCCATCATCAATCAGTGAAGTCTATCAAGAAGGGGGGTCAAGTGCAGCCTTATATCTACCATGAAAGCTACCTCTCTCCCCCTGCTAATGCTATTATCTCTATGTTTATTACAGAGCAGGGAGGGGGGATCACGTCACAGGGATTTGATTGACAGTCCAAGTAGGAGTAGAGGAATGCAATCACGTATTCTAACTGGTGTATCTCAGGAAAGAGAGGGAATCTGAACAAAGTGATGACACTCTGGGGGTTGTGGGGAATTATAGAACACATGGAAAGAAAGAAAAAAAACTTTAATTTTCCCACTATAGATGCCCTTTAAATGTTTTTGATCACAAGCATATATTTAATAAAAAACCTACATCATTGTAGGGCAAAGTGTGTATATACTATGAATATTTCCTATCCGGCAGGTGTTTACAATGTATGTATGTGTGTATAATTTTATTTATAAAGCACCACTTGGGTACGCAGTGCTGTACATTATACAATTTCATACAAGAAAGCATATATACTATGTATAAATTGCAACATGCCTCGACACATTAGGAATGAGATCCCTGCCCTGAAGAGCTAACAATCTAAGTGGGAGGGACAACATACACACAAGTAGGGGGGATGGGTACAAAGTGCTTAAAGGGGAAGTTCAGTGCAAATACATTTGCTTTTCAGAAAAAAGAGCAGTATTTTTTCCTCCTAATGACCTTAAATCTGCCAATTCAGCATTGTGTCTGTGTATAAATAAAATTCAACTGAAATACTGACTTCCTGTTTGCAGGACCCTTAATAGAGACGTTATTGGTCTTTCCCTTGACCCAGCGCCTGGGTTGATTCAGTTGCTCAGTAGAGTATGAGCATCTTTGACCCACCAACAGCCAATCAGTAGAAATTACTGTTAACATTCCAAAGTAGTGGTGCATCCTGGGAAGAGAAGGACCATTAAACCTGAAATGTCAGCTCACTAATGTCAACAGCAGGGAACAGCAAAGAGTATGATCAACTGATTATTCAAAATGGAAGAGAATATGTAGAATAACTAAGAAGGCATACCACAAACTAACAATTAACAAATATGTTATTTCCACTGACACGTCCCCTTTAAAAAGCCAAACTCACTAACAAAGACTTTTTCAGGTAGATTTAATACTCCTTTTTCTTCCATGTTCTCACAATGTAGTCGTTCATTTGCACGATACTATGCAGTGCAAAAACGAGTGCTATTGGGTATTGAATCGGGTGTCTGTGCCATTAATACAAAATGACGCAGCTACCAGAAAAATGGAGCTAAACCAACGATAACCCGATATTACATCAGGAAGCAAGGGTTAAACTCCATTTTACCAGTGGGATATTACATCTCCCTGTTTGGTTTTTATAATTAGTCTTTCATTAGAATATGCCGAACAATAGGAGGACATTAATAATATATATTATCTCATATCTCATATATGAGCGTCTCCTCATTATTGGAGAAACCTTCTGTCTCTACAAATACCAGTTTCATCAATCGAAATGTATATATATATATATATATATATATATATTATATTATTATATATATATATAATATATATATTGCGTGGATAGTCCTCAGCACTCCCCTCTGTAAGCAGCCGCCTCGGTGCATCCGTTAGAGACATATGTAGGACAACGAAACCGAGCACTCGCAGGACTTACTTCACGGTACATAACTTTTATTCAACAAGAATCAGGATGATGGCGGCCGAAACGCGTTGATGTTGGCGTGTTACACTAAATAAATTTAAACTGTTTGACTTAAGACCCAGGAGTGCTACCACATTTGTCTAATCCTCGTGTATAACCCACGGAAGGCACCCGGGCATCCCACAGTAAGAGGCGAGGAGTGCTACCTTCTTTGCATCACAGTATATATATATATATATATATATATATATACCATATACAAAAGAGCGATATGAGCTGCACTCGCACTTGCCTGGTTTCACGCCCGGGTGCTTCCCGATGAGAAGGAACAAACATAGATAATGGAAGAGTCGGGGCACTCCACGGGACTTGTACAATTTAAAACTTAACTTTTATTGATAGAAGTTCAAATGAGTCAATGCATTTCTGCAATACCTAGCCGTCATCAGGACATCAGAACACACCTCACATCCGGCTATTTAAACATTACGAGCGGAGTGCCGGTACCTCCTCCTACACACCCCCATCCCGCCCATCAATACAAGTGAGCACCTGCATGCACAAATAAATAAATATAAAATCCTATTTAAAAACATAACATAAAAACAATGAGAACTCCCCTAACAGGGGTATCCTATGCTCACAATAATCACCACAGCCAGAATGGCTGGGGTGAATAAAGGTACCACCCAAAGAACGTAACAGCTACTCATAGGAAAAAGTAAAAAGCAAAGCTACAAAGAAATGGCCTAATTTAATCAAAAACAGGCAGTAAACGGACAGTAGACCATACTCGATTATAAGAAACAGGAAAATTATATTGTTTCATTTAAACCCCGCGGGGACAAAGTATCTAAGCGGCGAATCCACCTCACCTCATGTTGGAGGAGTAGACGGTCACGATTAATACCACACTGTTCTGTATGGATTTCATAGCCATCCATCGTAAGTTGCTGAGTTGGTGGCGGGGCATTTTTAAAATGCCTGGCCACCGATTGCTCACCATAACATTTCTTATCTTTACCATGGGAGTCAGTGGTCTCATTAAGGGTGATCGAATGGCGGAACGATGATTTGCCATTCGTTCCCGAACCGACGTGGTTGTTTTGCCTACGTAGTAAGACCACATGGGCATGTGATGATATACACCACATGGGTACTGAGACAGGTAATCCTTGCTGATCTTTATTCTATGGCCATCATGAGGATGGGGAAAGTCCGGTCCCGTGATGATCGATCTACATGTCTGACACCCAGGCATCTATAGCACCTAGGTTTGTTACTTGTTAGCCAAGAATTCGGGATCTATCTGCTACGACAATAAGTTTACGGACTAATAGATTTTTCAAATTTTTTCCCCGTCTATTGGCAAATACCGGTAAGGATATTTAAAAGGTAAGGAGTCATCTGAACTCAAGATGTCCCAGTGCTTACGGACACTCTTTTAATATGTCAGAATGTTGGGAATACTGTGTAAAAATGGTAAACAATTTCCCTTATCTGTCGTCCTAGTCCCTCCATCCGGGCCGTCATTGAGAGCGTTTAGGCGTACTGGACAGTGTTTATTAAATCACTGATTTATCATAGCTCTTTCCAAAAATTTTTGGACCATCCACCAACTGTTCCTCCCTTTTATCAGGATTGGTGTTATTACGCCATACTCGCAAAAATCGCGAGTATAGTACCCCTCTTTTTTGGGCCCTAGGATGGTAACTATGGGCATGTAATATAGTGTTGCGGTCCGTGCACTTTTTAAAGAGGGTAGTCCCAAACCTGGTCCCCTCCTTATATATACACAGATCAAGAAATTCTGCACAACCATAGTGAGCTTAATAGGCGTTATAAGTAACTAGACATTAAGCCTGTTACATAAACGGGTGCTAGAATACATGTGTAGAAACATTTATTTTTCATATAAATATGAATATAAATATTACCATACACTTTGGAGGGACCTTTTCCCCTCAGCCCCTGTCCATACACTTTGGAGGGACCTTTTCCATTCAGCCCGTCCTACCATGTGGAGGGAACTTTTCCCCTCAGCCCCTGTCCATACACTGTGGAGGGAACTTTTCCCCTCAGCCCCTGTCCATACACTTTGGAGGGAACTTTTCCCCTCAGCCCCTGTCCATACACTTTGACAGCCCAATCCCTCCAGTAATCTGCCTATTGAGTAAAGGACGGCACTGCAGGTAGAGGAACAAATCTAGCATTCAGTTGTTTAAAGGATATGTACACCTAAAAAATCACTTTAACTTATTTGCTAGGTGGGGCTGTAAGCTGTGGATGCCTTTTTTTCCCACCCCTTTTCCCTTCCCACCCCCTACCTTAGTGCTGTGAAGTGTCTAGCTTCCTCCTTCAAGGTGAATGGGCTTGTTGGTCCGCACCACGAGATCTGGCAGGCCCTTCCCATCTCTGTGGTCTAAGCCGGTGGTTGCCGGCGTTATCGCGCCCCCGGTGACATCATGGCACGTGCGAAGCGCACCCCCAGTGACGTCACCGTGTCTGTGCACAGGGGTGCGCATTGCACGCGTCATGTCGTTGCCGGGAGCTGCCTGCTACCAGTAATGTTATAAAGGTAAATTTCCCAGCACCCACATCAAAATGATAGAAAAGACACTTGCTTTTATACCAAGATTATTACCTATTCAGTGGGCAAACATGATTACATTATAGTTCTTTCAAGTATGTGGAAACCTTTTAGAACTTAACCAACATTTTTATACTTCACATTCTAAAAGCAGCCCCCTAAGAACACTAATAATAAATTACCACCCCCAGCCTTGTATATGTCATTAAGGTAAATGTAATCCCCTGAAAAACTGATAAGATAACTGTGTGCATTTGCACTCCTTGTGATCTATAAATCCTTTACAGAGTTTTTTGCCCCTATACACTAATGTATTTCCTCATTGTCTTTTCAGGTCCAGTAAACATGTACTCTGTATTTGTTTTGTAATTAACCCCATCATACATTGTATTGGACTGGGGGTGGCCGTGATTAAAGGGAAAGTTCAGTGGAAACAATATCAATATTTTAAAATTCTTGGCTTGTATTATGCATACCTAGCTATTCTACATATTTCTCTGCCTCTTTTTGAAAATCAGTTGATTTCATACCCTTTTGCTGTTCCCTGCTGTTGACATTAGTGAGCTGACATGTTCAGGTTTTTAAAGGTCCTTCTTCTTCCCAGGATGCACACACATCCTTGGAATGTTCCTAACAGTTATATTTCTTACTCATGCTGTTTGGATGGACAAACATGCTCAGATCTCTACTTGAGCACTGAGATCAACCCAGAGACTGGGTCAAGCAAGACCATAACGGTCTTATTAGGGTCCTCCTGCAAACGAAGTCAGTTTTTTCGGTTGCATTTATTTACACACACAATGCTAATGGGAAGATTAGGTCTTGGGATGGGAAAATCCAGTTTTTTCTGAAAAGCATATGTATTTGCACTGAACTCTCCCTTTAAACTTGATCATATTTCATACCCAAAATGTTCCCTTAGTTTCTCAGTTCAATAAATGATTCTAGGCGCATCAATTGTGTACAGCTTATTATAGCATACACTATTTCATGTTGCTGTGCCGGTTTAATTGGAAGAGTTGTAGAGCAATAAATACACAAGGTTTGCCTTACTTCCAACATCTATATAAACCTGATTATACCTGTCCGATAAATCACTCATGGATAAACCTTTCTATGTTCTGCAAAGGAACCCCAAATGAGAGACGTTTTTAAACTGAATTGACCAATCCCACAAGGGGGCCCAGTGGTCTAATCTATAATAACCCTATTTGTTTAAAATGGTGCTAATTTTGCCCCAACCAATCAGAACTTATGTAACATTTGAAAGCTAACATCTGATTGGTTAGGGCAAAGTTAGCACCATTTTAAAGGATAAGAACTTTTATTGAATCTCCCTGTAAGTTGCAAACTTTTGCGGAGATTTAAAATAAAAATTCTTACTCTTGCTGATATCGTAAGAAAATAATGAGATCCTCTCATGCAAAACTTTACAACCATGAACTACCAAATAAATAGGACTACAAATACCTACAGTTGAGACACTGTCTAAAAGCAGAGTTCCACACATATCACACCATTGAATTAACAAAACACCCCATAATTGGTATCATCCGAACTCAAGGTATGCAGGGACCCATCTCACATCTCTATACAAAATCATTGAACGTCAATCAATAACAAGGGTTAGAGCGCTGCTGACTTAATGGCAAGCATGTCTCCCACATCTAACTGAAGATGCATGGTCTGAATTTGCCGAGTCACGAAGGTTTCACCCTCTGCCAACAATCGAATGATCCAGTTCAATTCTACACCAGACTCCCGAAAGAATGCATCGTATCTCTCTCTTCAAAACTCATGTCTGTCCAAAATGTCTCCAAGATCATGCTGACTTTTGGCATCTCATCTGGACCCGCCCACGAATATGGACATTCTGGCAACAGGTTATTACCTTTTTCAGCAGTATAAGTGAAATATCTATCCCATTCAAAGGCGAAATCTGTATACTGTAATCTGTATACTGGGTATGATTGTTGAACAATGGACAAAATATCACAAACTCCTTCTAATAGAGACTTTATTCCACGCCTGCAAAAACATAATACTTAAATGGATGGCTCCTGAGCTCCCAACATTGGCACAATGGAAGGCCTTAATTAATGCCACACTGACATATCTCAAGATACTATAACGTAAGAGAGGATGCCCAAACAAATTTATGAAAATTTGGAAACTATGGGTAGACAATCATGATACTACTGTTTATATTTGGTGACCCCTACGGCGGTATCCCACCTCCCCTCCTCTTTTCCTATCCCCAACTTTCCCACCCCCTCCTCTATCTCAGAGATGCTTCTCTAACAGGTGATCTATCGAAGGCTGATATATTCCTTTGTAAATAGTTTAATATGTATAATTCTCTAAAGATATGTAGTTATACAATTTATACTGAAACTATTTGTACTGGTGCAATTTTTTTTTTTAAACTTAAAAACATACAGGGTTATTCAATAAAAGCTCTTATTGTTTAAAATGGTGCTAATTCTGCCCCAACCAATCAGATGTTAGCTTTCAAATGTTAAATAAGATCTGATTGGTTGAGGCAAAATTAGCACCATTTTAAACGATAAGAACTTTTATTGAATAACCCTGTATGTTTTTAAGTTTAAAAAAAAAATTGCATCGCTTTTGGTCCAGGAAAAAAAACACACACATAGCGCACAAATATGTCACAAACACTTTTATACAAAGACTAAATACTGTAAAAAAATAAGACTAAAGAACGTATAAAAGAAAATACAGAGGTGTTTATTTTGTGCAAAATCATTTCTAACCTTAATCTGCATTGAAATCCAATAATTAGTAATCAGTATTATGACAATCGCTACACTGCACTTTCCAGTATAAAAGGATTCCATTGCACTGGTTTTTATTGTTTTGTTTTAAAACTTGAAAGTAACATATTCCTGGTAAAATTAATTTCTTTGTGATTGTTTATGCTAGTGTGTGACACTTAATAAAAAATATATTGTGTTTGATCAAGATCAAATTCTCTGCAGTTAAATTAAACCTGGCAGCTTCTTAACCCCTGTATTTGTCTATGGAAATGGCAGCACATACCATAAAAATGCAAATTAAGTTTTTATTTTCAAACTTTTTTAGAGGGTAAGTTAAGATAAAATACAGTAAGTATATTGGTGGAAAATGCACCATGAGTATTTATTGAAAGTTTTTTTTGGTATGCTGTCTTAGTGATATCCAAGAACTATTTAACAACATCACCAAAAAACTGATAAGATAACTGTGTGCATTTGCACTCCTTGTGACTGATCCCCTGCATAATATGGATTGTAACATGGCTAGTGACTACTAGTAGGTGTAACCTGCAGTAGTTTAGGACTGCTCATGTGCAAAAAATACACCAGTCACACTGTGTAATACTGGAATGCTGGGAAATAAAACACAAACCTAATGTTATAAAGGTAAATTTCCCAGCACCCACATCAAAATGATAGAAAAGACACTTGCTTTTATACCAAGGTGCTCTACCTTTGATACAGTGTTGTTCTGGGGCGTTAGTTGTTCTTTAATCTTTAGCTTCAACTTATTTAATTAAACACCAGTGTCGTAACTACTGCCCCCGCCACCCCGCAGGGGGGCGCTGACGGTAGTAGGGCCCACCACAAGCACACAACCTCTGTAGCGATCAGCTGTTTTTAAACAGCTGATTACGTGTATGAAGGAAACACAACATACGCACGATTAGCGGTTTAATAGACCGGACCCGAAATTCTGGAACAGAACCATTTCCATCATACACGCGATCAGCTGTTTACGTCCCTGCTTGAAGGGACTTGCAGTTACGTCCCTGTTAAATACACTCAGGAATACCGGATTCATTGGCCAAACCGCAAAGCACACTGGAAATAAGCAAGCAATTACTTGTGCATTTCTGGTGCATTAGTACATGATGCCATGTTCTGCAATTGCGCAATGTTTCCAATTATTTGTGATTGTGCAAATAATGCTGAATATATAAGAATTTTTAACACGCTTTAAAAGAGTCCAGTGTGGCCTAGCCCTTTTGAGCTGCACAAACAAATAAGCTAAGGTACCAAACCTTTAAGTACATCAAAGTAAAGAAGAGTTCTAGCTATATCCACCACTGAGGCCATAGTGCACAGCGCTCCCGTGCGCACGGTAGCATGCACGTTGACGCTTGCGCTTTGTTGTGCGCTTTCCCAATGATTCAGTCAGAGCGCATGCGATTGTGAAAAAAACGAGGATCGCATGCGCTCCGATTAACAGATCACACACGCAGCACTCGATAGCGCACTAATGTGGCCAAATCAACTGATCCACAATAGTGTGCGCTTTAAAAAGTGCATCAGTGTGGCCTAGCCCTTAACCAAAGGAATTATAAAAGATTCCTGATATCATACGACAGTGTAGTGTACAGCCACTCAAAGATGTCAAAATATTAATACAACCAAACAAACAAGAAAACAGTAAGAAAGAGTTGTAGTTAAAGTCTACAATTCTGTAATCAGTAAAATATGCAACAGCTTTATTGCAGAAGAATCACTCTGTACAAATTTAGCAGTTGCTATAATTTCTCCAAAATAGAGGGCTCTTCATCAGGTAGACATTTCAATTATGGTTTATGATCCCACCAATGATTATATTTTTGTTCCGTTAAACAAAGTATCATATGTTCCACAAAGCAATCATTTTCTATTTCTATAACAAACTACCACATTATCTCATGTCAAACAATTTATCATTCCTCACTAAGCTGAAATACATGCCCCTCTAAAGCCAAAGCAATCAAACACATTTTCTCTAACAATCAAGCAATTAATTACTCAGCTTTGTTATATAATCAATCTTTTCCTCCCTGATTAAGAATACAATTTTCTTTTCCCAAGGAAGGAAAACTTCTGTCCTCTTTCAACAAACATAACTGGGTAGGAGAAAGTTCAATAATATATATTCACAAACTGAGCTATTTGTTAATACTCTTGTGATCAAGTTAGGTAAATATACACATGTCCATTTGAGAAGAGAAATGTTTACGTGTGTCCATAAGATAGGCCAGAAAGTGCTGGTTTCAGGCTATGTAAGCTATTTCTATAGCAGGACAAATGGACTTTCAAGGCAAACAAAACAGGAAAAGATGAAACAGTACAATTTATAATGTAAAAGATGCAAACCAGAATGTGGCAGATGGCAAACTGTCCCTCTGCTACACTAACATATTGGATATGTATTTTCTATAGTACCAACCTACTGTGCCCAGTGATTCTATGCAATTTATAAACATTAATATTCCAGCATTGTGTTCTATGTCATAGCCATTCCATGCATGGAAAATGTCCCCGATACACTAAGGGTGAGGCCACACTGCAACGCACAGGAATCGCGCACAAAATCGCGAGCGTTATCGCACGCGATTGTGTGCGCGATTCTTGCGCGTTTCGCGTTTTGCGCATGCGTTTTCGCCTTTTCACGTTATGGAAACGCATGCGTTAACGCACCAAAAATGGTGAACGCATGCGTTACCATAACGCGAACGGACGCGCAATCGCATGCGATCGAAAAACGCGATAGTGTGGCCTAGCCCTAAGACAGGAAAGTTTGACCTTATTTATTTATTTCAATACAGTATTATCTACACAAAATCTACACTGTTCGTGGTTAGTAAGCTTTAAAATTAAATTTTACTAAAGTAAATACTGCATATTATTTAAGGTATTCTGTCTCAGAAGGAAGATATAACATAATAATTTGATAGTTCTATTATTTAAGCAAAGGTGAATTTGGCCGATGTGATCGTCTATCGGTTGTTTTGACCAACAATTGTCTGACTTGTGTACGTAGCTTAAGTGTAAGCCTCAATGTGTCAATAACTTTACTCACATACTGAACATACAAAACTAGGAGTCAGCCCTAGTGAGTTACTGTAAAGCTGTGCAGTATATACATAGTAATTGAGGTTGAATAAAGACATACGTCCATCAAGTCCAACCTATTCACTTTTTTTTTTCAAACCCTTCCTAACAGTTGATCCAGAGGAAGGCAAAACAACCCAGCTCGTGTAAAGAACCCTCGTCCTCAGACACCTCTTCTACATGTAGATACATCTTCCCACTGTAGATACTCTTCCGTCGTGGAAGACACCTCTTCCTCGTGTACAGACCCTCTTCCTCGTGTAAAGACACCTCTTCGCTCGTGTAAGACACCTCTTCCTCGTGTAAAGACACTCGTCCTCGTGTAAAGACCCTCTTCCGCGTAAAGACACCTCTTCCTCGTGTAAAGACACCTCTTCCCTCGTTAAAGCACCATATTTTTTTTTTTCTCTTGTAAGACACTCTTCCTCGTGTAAGCCACCTCTTCCGCGTGTAAAGACCCTCTTCCTCGGGTGTAAAGACACCTCTTCCTCGTGTAAGACACCTCTTCCGCGTGTAAGACACCTCTTCTCGTGTAAAGACACTCTTCTCGTGTAAAGGACCCTCTTCCTCGTGTAAACACCTCTGCCCTCCAAGACACCTCTTCCTCAAGAACACCTCTGCCTCAGACCCCTCTTTCCTCGTGTAAAGACACCTCTTCCTCGTGGAAAGACCCTCTTCCTCGTGTAAAGACACCTCTTCCTCTGTAAGACACCTCTTCCTCGTGTAAATACACCTCTTCCACGGGTAAGACCCCTCTTTCCACGTGCAAAGACCAACCTCTTTCCACTGAAAGACACCTCTTCCAGTGTAAAGACACCTCTTCCACATGTAAAGACATCCCCCCTCTTCCACGTGTAAGACCCTCTTCCACGTGTAACGACACCTCTTCCTCGTGTAAAGACACCTCTCCTCAGACACCTCTTCCTCAGACACCTCTTCCTCAAGACACACTCTTCCTCAGACACCTCTTCCTCAAGACACCTCTCCTCAAGACACCTCTTCCTCAAACCCTACTTCCGAAGACACCTCTTCCTCAAGACCTCTTCCTCGTGTAAGACACCTCTTCCTCGGAAATACACCTCTTCCTCGTGTAAAGACACCTCTTCCTCGTGTAAAGACACTCTTCCTCGTGTAAAGACACCGCTCTCGTGTTAAGACCCTCTTCCACCCTCGTGTAAAGACACCTCTTCCTCGTGTAACGACACCTCTTCCTCGTGTAGCACCTCTTCTCGTGTTAAAGACACCTCTCCTCGTGTAACGACACCTCTTCCTCGTGTAAGAACCTCTTCCTCGTGAAGACACCTCTTCTCGTGTAAAGGAAAAAAACCCCAACCCTGTTCTTCCTCGTGTAGACACCTCTTCCTCGTGTAAAGACACCTCTTCCTCTGTAAAAGACACCTCTTCCTCGTGTAAAGATAACACCTCTTCCTCGGTAAACGAACACCTATTCCTCGTGTAAAGACACTCTTCCTCTTGTAAAGACACCTCTTTCCTCGATGTAAAGACACCTCTTCCTCAGACACCTCTTCCTCAAGACACCCTTCCTCAAGACCTCTTCCTCGTGTAAAGACCCCTCTTCCTCAAGACACCTCTTCCTCAAGACACCTCTTCTCGTGTAAAGACACCTTCCCTCGTGTAAGAACAACCTCTTCCTCGTGTAAAGACACCTCTTCCTCGTGTAAGACCATCTTCCTTCCTCGGTAAAGAACACCTCTCCTCGTGTAAAGACACCTCTTCTCGTGTAAAGACACCTATTCCTCGTTAAATGACCCTCTTCCCGTCAAGAACACCAAGACCTTTCGTAGGGACAAATCATTCCCATCTTCCGTCAATGTAGATACCTCTTCCTCGTGTAAAGGACAAACAAACCTCTCCCGTGTAAAACACCTCCACGAGGAAGAGGTGTCTTTACACGAGGAAGAGGTGTCTTTACACGAGGAAGAGGTGTCTTTACACGAGGAAGAGGTGTCTTTACACAAGGAAGAGGTGTCTACATGAGGAAGATGTGTCTTTACATGAAGAAAAGGTGTCTTTACATGAGGAAAAGGTGTCTTTACATGAGAAAAATGTGTCTTTACATGTGGAAGAGGTGTCTTTACATGTGGAAGAGGTGTCTTTACATGAGAAAGAGGTGTCTTTACATGAGAAAGAGGTGTCTTTACATGAGAAAGAGGTGTTCTTTACATGGAGAAAGAGGTGTCTAACATGGAAGAGTTGTCTTACACAAGGAGACGGTCTACACAAAGAAAAGGTGTCTACATTAGGAAGGAGGGTGCTTTACATGAGGAAGAGTTCTCTACATAAAGAAGATAGTCTTTACATGGGAAGTTGCCTTCCATCTGGAAAAGGTTCCGTTGCTGGAAGAGGTGTCTTTACATGAGGCTAAGATCATCTTTTAGATAATTGTTTCACTTTATGTTCGAACTGAGTTTACAATGGAATTCATTAAAATATGAGGCAGGTAACGGTTTATGTCTTAAATTGCCACCACAAGTTAAATGTAATCATTAGGAATTTGATTTTTACATGTTAAGCCAATAAAATAAGATGGACACAAACATTAATGTAAAAGATTTGCGAGTAGTTAAATAGGAAACACTAAGTACTGTTAAAGAAGAGGATTTTATATACAAATCAAAGGAATTGCTTTTTAGGCTTAGCCCCCCAAATAATTTTTTTGCTCTTTAAAATATTCCCTAATTGCTCATTGTTGATCGGAATTACATTGCGGTTATGTCAACGCGGGTACATGCTAGTTTTTAATAAAATCTTCCAGTTCCAATGTAAACAGACTCCAACCAATTACCGTTTAGTATATTCCATGCATTGAAAACTGTTGAACTAAACCAATTTCTATGAAAATTATGAAAGCTTGGAAAGTTATTTTTTCCTCCCGTATGTTTTAAATAATGGAGTGCTCCACACTTATTACTATTAAAGATAAATATATAATATAGCCTATTGAAAATATTAGGGAACCAATATTTACAATATATCTGTGTATTCATTAGATCAATGGACTTGAAGTTTAGTTCCTTGAAGACGTTTCACTAGTCATCCACTGGCTTTTTCAATTCGAATCCTTTATGAATGAGGAAAGCCGTCGCGAATATGCTAGCGAAAGTCTTCAAGAACTAAATTTCAAGTTCGGTGAATAAATTGACTAAAACAGTATACCAGCGACCTGGAGAATGATAACCTCACAAGCAACAATATGATCAATAGAGTTTCCTTGTAGCGTTTTTTAATACACTTTTATTCTATGCATGCTTATCTAAATCACCCATGTAGTGGCACGAAATATTAAGCAAGCGGACAAATTTGGGACCTGTCAGAGAACCTGGAGTAGATTACATGGAGTGTTCTGTACCTTTGCTCCTGCTTTTGTTAGATTAACTGAGGAATGGAGGTAGGCATAGCCATTCACCTCGCCCGTACCTACCATTATCAAATTCAATGCAAAAAAAGGATAGTTTCACTTCAAGTGAACTTTCCTTTACAAAAAGTTCAACCGAAAGATCAATTTATCTTCAAAAGATGGAACACTAAATATAGTGTTCAGCCAACATCAGGCTTGAGGGACAGCCGTGGAATGGCTGGATGAAAGCGTTGATCGCAGTTTCGAAACCTGTTGCATGTTTTTCGGTAACAAGTCCCGTGAGTGCCCTGGGTTTGAGGCTTGTGGTATTAAGTTGTTGCCGGTATATAATATATATATGAGCAATAATCAGCCACACGTCCTACAACTAGCTAACCCCTTGCAGTGATGTAATAAATGGGTTAGTGTGGCTTAAGAAGCATTAACACCTGTTTGTTCTAGTTGCTAGGCTACCTTCAGACGACAGCAAATGCTGTTTTGCAGGAAAGTTTCCGAGTGGTTCACCACAGTCATGCTGAGAACGCAACATGCAAATTCCTCAAGTGGCAAACATCTGGAACAGCTGAGTTTACCCCTCGCGTAAAAGTAGCCTTATGGCAAATGAAAGAGTTGGCGGAGCACACTATTCTTTCCAGTGTTTAGTCAGCAAAACAGACATACTATGTATGTCTTTTTGCTGAAATAAACAATGGAATTAAATAGTGTGCTCCTCCAATGTTTTGCATTTTCCATAGTGCTGTGGCCTTGAGTGGAGGGCTGGGAGGATGTACCTACTGATAAAGGCCTTGCATTGTTAGGGGTGTTGCGGAGTGTACTTGCTAAAAGTAGCCTAGCCCTGTTGTAGTTAACAGTCACTAACATTGAATGTAAAGAAAAATAAGATGTCCAGTCTTGGTCTGTACAGAAAACTTCTGTGCATTAAACCAAGTGAAACGTACTTACATATGTTTGTTACTAGACGGAGTTTAAACTAAACCTTGAAGAAATTGGACATTATTATGTACATGGGACTAGAATAACACTATTGAGTTAGAGGTGCGGGCAAAAATGTGACGTAAATATAAGTTAGCGTGAAGTTAAGAAAGTGTTTGCGTGGCTGGAAAAAAAAAAAAAAAAAATAAAACGCCATAGCTCTTATTCAATATCATAGTTGCACGGAAGCAATTACCAAAGGAACACTAAATATGATATTGAATATTAGCGCACGAGCGCTGCTCTTATCGATAGCGGCTCCTGTAAACAAGACAGTATTATGTGTTACACTAATTTAGAAAACAATTAACAGATAAAATCAAATGACAGCCTTTTAAAGGATAAGTACAAGTAACATCAGGGTTATGTTCATTTGGAAGCTGCAGATTTAAAAATACTGTTGATATTGTTGTCTACCGGATGCCCCCTCCAGAGCATAGTTTGTGCCTGGAAAGTTTGCTGACATCTTGTTATGGTTGCATGAATGGTTAAGCTCCGCCCCGAGATTTCCTCTTGCCTTTCATGCTTGAGCCTCAAGATAATGACTGTTGAGTTCTGTGCCACTCTCATGTCTTGAGCCTCAAACGGGTAATGCCTGTGAGTTCTGTGCACTCTCCTGCTTGAGCTTCAAACAGTAATGCCTGTGAGTCGGCACTCTCCTGCTTGAGCCTCAAACGATAATGCCTGGGAGTTTCGTGCCACTCTCCTGCTGAGCCTCAAACGGTAAGGCCTGTGAGTCCGGTGCACTCTCATGCGGAGCCTCAAACGGTTAATGCCTGGATTTCGTGCACTCTCGCTGGAGCCTCAAACGGGTAAGCTGTGAGTTCGCTGCCACTATTCCGGCTTGAGCACAAACGTGTAATGCCTGTGAGTTCAGTGCAATCTCTGCTGAGCCGCAACGGTAATGCCTAGTTCCGTGCACTTCCTGCTGGAGCCTCAAATAGTAATGCCGCGTGAAGTAAGTCGCACTCTCCTGCTTGAGCCTCAAATCGGTAATAGCCTGTGAGTTCAATGCACTATCTGCGGAGCCCTCAAATCGATAATGCCTGTGAGGCCATGCACTCTCCTGCTGGAGCCTAAAATTAGTAATGCCTATGAGTTCCGTGCACTCTCCTGCTTGAGCCACAAATGGTAATGCCTGAGTTCCGTGACTCTCCTACTTGAGCCTCCAAACAGGAATGCCTGTGAGTACGTGCACTCTCCTGACTTGAGCCTCAAACGATCAAGGCCTGTGAGTTCAGTGCACTTTCCTGCTTGACCGACACCTCTTCCACATGTAAGCACCTCTTCCAGCTGTAAAGACACTTTTTCTCATGTAAAGACAAATTTTTCCTCATTTAAAGACACCTTTTCTTTCTGTAAGACACATCTTCACTCAGGTAGACACCGGGTCTTCCTTTGTAAAGACACCTCTTCCTCGGTGTAAGACCCACTCTTCCTCTGTAAGACACCTCTTCCTCGGTGTAAAGACCTCTTCCCAAGACACCTCTTCTCACTATAGATACCTCTTCCTCGTGTAAAGACACCTCTTCCTCGTGTAAAGACACCTCTTCCTCGTGTAAAGACACCTCTTCCCGTGTAAAGAACCCTCGTCCTCAGACACCTCTTCTACATGTAGATACATCTTCCCACTGTAGATACTCTTCCGTCGTGGAAGACACCTCTTCCTCGTGTACAGACCCTCTTCCTCGTGTAAAGACACCTCTTCGCTCGTGTAAGACACCTCTTCCTCGTGTAAAGACACTCGTCCTCGTGTAAAGACCCTCTTCCGCGTAAAGACACCTCTTCCTCGTGTAAAGACACCTCTTCCCTCGTTAAAGCACCATATTTTTTTTTTTCTCTTGTAAGACACTCTTCCTCGTGTAAGCCACCTCTTCCGCGTGTAAAGACCCTCTTCCTCGGGTGTAAAGACACCTCTTCCTCGTGTAAGACACCTCTTCCGCGTGTAAGACACCTCTTCTCGTGTAAAGACACTCTTCTCGTGTAAAGGACCCTCTTCCTCGTGTAAACACCTCTGCCCTCCAAGACACCTCTTCCTCAAGAACACCTCTGCCTCAGACCCCTCTTTCCTCGTGTAAAGACACCTCTTCCTCGTGGAAAGACCCTCTTCCTCGTGTAAAGACACCTCTTCCTCTGTAAGACACCTCTTCCTCGTGTAAATACACCTCTTCCACGGGTAAGACCCCTCTTTCCACGTGCAAAGACCAACCTCTTTCCACTGAAAGACACCTCTTCCAGTGTAAAGACACCTCTTCCACATGTAAAGACATCCCCCCTCTTCCACGTGTAAGACCCTCTTCCACGTGTAACGACACCTCTTCCTCGTGTAAAGACACCTCTCCTCAGACACCTCTTCCTCAGACACCTCTTCCTCAAGACACACTCTTCCTCAGACACCTCTTCCTCAAGACACCTCTCCTCAAGACACCTCTTCCTCAAACCCTACTTCCGAAGACACCTCTTCCTCAAGACCTCTTCCTCGTGTAAGACACCTCTTCCTCGGAAATACACCTCTTCCTCGTGTAAAGACACCTCTTCCTCGTGTAAAGACACTCTTCCTCGTGTAAAGACACCGCTCTCGTGTTAAGACCCTCTTCCACCCTCGTGTAAAGACACCTCTTCCTCGTGTAACGACACCTCTTCCTCGTGTAGCACCTCTTCTCGTGTTAAAGACACCTCTCCTCGTGTAACGACACCTCTTCCTCGTGTAAGAACCTCTTCCTCGTGAAGACACCTCTTCTCGTGTAAAGGAAAAAAACCCCAACCCTGTTCTTCCTCGTGTAGACACCTCTTCCTCGTGTAAAGACACCTCTTCCTCTGTAAAAGACACCTCTTCCTCGTGTAAAGATAACACCTCTTCCTCGGTAAACGAACACCTATTCCTCGTGTAAAGACACTCTTCCTCTTGTAAAGACACCTCTTTCCTCGATGTAAAGACACCTCTTCCTCAGACACCTCTTCCTCAAGACACCCTTCCTCAAGACCTCTTCCTCGTGTAAAGACCCCTCTTCCTCAAGACACCTCTTCCTCAAGACACCTCTTCTCGTGTAAAGACACCTTCCCTCGTGTAAGAACAACCTCTTCCTCGTGTAAAGACACCTCTTCCTCGTGTAAGACCATCTTCCTTCCTCGGTAAAGAACACCTCTCCTCGTGTAAAGACACCTCTTCTCGTGTAAAGACACCTATTCCTCGTTAAATGACCCTCTTCCCGTCAAGAACACCAAGACCTTTCGTAGGGACAAATCATTCCCATCTTCCGTCAATGTAGATACCTCTTCCTCGTGTAAAGGACAAACAAACCTCTCCCGTGTAAAACACCTCTTCTGTCTTTACATGAGAAAGAGGTGTCTTTACATGAGAAAGAGGTGTCTACACATGGAAGAGGTGTCTTTACACAAGGAAGAAGTGTCTTTACACAAAGAAAAGGTGTCTTTACATTAGGAAGAGGTGTCTTTACATGAGGAAGAGTTCTCTACATAAAGAAGATATGTCTTTACATGTGGAAAAGGTGCCTTTCCATCTGGAAAAGGTTTCCTTTTGTCTGGAAGAGGTGTCTTTACATGAGGAAGATTCATCTTTTAGATAATGTAATGTCTGAACTGAAGTTTTACTAATGGAATCATTAAAATATGAGGCAGGTTTAACTGGTTTATGTCTTAAATTGCCCACCACAAGTTAAATGTAATCATTAGAATTTGATTTTTTACATGTTAAGCTAATAATAAGATGGACACAACCATTAATGTAAAAAGATTTGGAGTAGTTTAAATAGGAAACACTAAGTACTGTTAAAAGAAAGAGGATTTTTATATTACAAATCAAAGAATTGTTTTTAGGCTTAGCCCCAAATAATTTTTTTTGCTCTTTTATAAATATGCCCCTAAGTTGCTATTGGTGATATGAATTACATTTGCGGTTATTGTCAACGCCGGGTACAACTGCTAGTTTTAAATAAAATCTCCATTTCCAATGTAAACAAGACTCCACAATTACCATTTAGTATATTCCATGCATGAAAACTTTTAATAAACCATTTCTATGAAATTATGAAAGCTTGGAAATGTTATTTCTTCCTTCCCGTATGTTTTAAATAATGAGTGCTCACACTTATACCTATTAAAGATAAATATATAATATAGCCTATTGAAAATATTAGGGAACCAATATTTACAATATATCTGTGTATTCATTAGATCAATGGACTTGAAGTTTAGTTCCTTGAAGACGTTTCACTAGTCATCCGACTGGCTTTCTCAATTCAGAATTCTTTCTGAATTGAGAAAGCCAGTCGGATGACTAGCGAAATGTCTTCAAGAACTAAATTTCAAGTCCGGTTGATCTAATTGAATACAACAGATATACCATGACCTGGATGAATGAGAACCTTCACAAGCACAATATTTACAATAGTATTTCCTTTGTAGTCTGTTTTTTTAATACCACTTTTATTATATGCATGCTTATTTCTTAAATAACCATTGTAGTGGCACTAAATATTAAGCAAAGCCGGACAAATTTGGGACCTGTCAGAGAACCTGGAGGTAGATTACACTGGAGTGTTCTTTACCTTTGCTCCTGGCTTTTGTTAGATTAACTGAGGAACTGGAGGTAAGGCATAGCCCATTCACCTCGCCATTACCTACCATTATTCAATTAATGCAAAAAAGGATAGTTCACTTCAGAGTGAACTATTCCTTTAAAAAGTTATAACCTAAAATTTTATCTATTCAAAGATGGAACACTATATATATAGTGTTCAGCCATTACATCAGGCTGAGGACAGCCGATGTAATGGCTGAAACGCGTTGATCGCAGTTTGTTGCATGTTTTTCGGTACAAAGTCCCGTGAGTGCCCTGGGTTAGCAATAATATCCACAATCGTCCTACACTAGCTAACCCCTTTGCAGTGATGTAATAAATGGGTTAGTGTGGCCTTAAGATAGCATTAACACATGTTTGTCTAGTTGCTTAGGCTACCTTCAGACGAACAGCAAATGCTGTTTGCAGAAAGTTTCCTGAGTGGTTCCACCACAGTCACTGCTAGAAGAACGCAACATGCAACATTCCTCAAGTGGCAAACATCTGGAACAGCTGAGTTTTACCCCTCGCGTAAAAGTAGCCTTATGGCAAATGCAAAGAAGTTGGAGGAGCACACTATTTCATTTCCAGAACCATTGTAGTTGGCACTAATATTAAGCAAAGCCGGACAAATTTGGGACCTGTCAGAGAACCTGGGGTAGATTACACTGGAGTGTTCTTTACCTTTGCTCCTGGCTTTTGTTAGATTAACTGAGAATGGAGGTAAGGCATAAGCCCATTCACCTCGCCATTACCTACATTATTCAATTAATGCAAAAAAGGATAGTTCACTTCAGAGTGAACTATTCCTTTAAAAAGTTAACCTAAAATCTTTATCATTCAAAGTTGGGAAACACTATATATATAGTGTCAGCCATTACATCAGGCTGAGGGACAGCGATGTAAGGCTGTGAAACGCGTTGATCGCAGTTCCGACAGTGTTGCATGTTTTTCGGTACCAAGTCCCCGTGAGTGCCCTGGGTTTGAGGCTTTGTATAAGTTGTGTTTCCGGTATATATATATATATTATAGCAATAATATCCACAATCGTCCAACTAGCTAACCCCTTGTCAGTGATGTAATAAATGGGTTAGTGTGGCCTTAAGATAGCATTAACACAGTTGTGTCTAGTTGCTTAGGCTACCTTCAGACGAACAGCAAATGCTGTTTTGCAGGAAAGTTTCCTGAGTGGTTCACCACCAGTCATGCTAGAAGAACGCAAATGCAACATTCCTCAAGTGGCAAACATCTGGAACAGCTGAGTTTTACCCCATCGCGTAAAAGTAGCCTTATGGCAAATGCAAAGAGTTGCGAGGAGCACACTATTTCATTTCCAGTGTTATTTCAGCAAAAAAGACATACTATGTATGTTCTTTTTGCTGAAATAAACACTGGAAATAAAATAGGTGCTCCTCCAATCTTTGCATTTTCCATATTGCTGTGGCCCTGAGGTGGAGGGCTGGGAGGATGGTACCAAAGGCCGGCCATGAGGTGTGCTGGAGTGTACTTTGCTAAAAGTAGCCTTACTCTGTTGTAGTTAACAGTCACTAACATTGAATGTAAAGAAAAATAGATGTCCAGTCTTGGTCTGTACAGAAAACTTATGTGCATTAAACCAAGTGAAACGTACTTACATAATGTTTGTACTAGAACTGAGTTTTAAACTCAACCTGAAGCAATTGGAATTATATGTAAATTGGGACTATGAATAACACTATTGAGTTAGAGGTGCTGGGCAAAAATGTGACCTTAAATATAAGTTAGCGTGACTAAAGAAAGGGTTTGCAGTGGCTGGAAACCGCCATAGCTCTATTCAATATCGTATTTGCACGGAAGCCAATTTACCAAAAGACACTAATATGATATTGAATTAGCGCACGTAGCGCTGCTCTTATCGATAGCGGCTCCCTGTAAACAAGACCGTATATGTGTTACACTAATTTAGTAAACCACATTACAGCTAAAATCAATGACAGTCCTTTAAAGGATAAGTACACTGTAAAATCAGGTTATGTTCATTTGGAAGCTGCAGCTTTAAAAATACTGTTGCCATATTGTTTTCTACCTATGCCCTCCAGAGCACTTAGCTGTGCTGGAAAGTTGCTGACATCTTGTACTGGTTTGCTGAAGTTAAGCTCCGCCCCCCCTGAGACTTCCTCTGCCTTTTCCTTCTGAGCCTCAAAGATAATGCCTGGGTAGTTCGTGTGCACCTCCTCTTGAGACTCAAAACGGTAATGCCTGTGAGTTCTTGCACTCTCCTGCTGAGCCTCAAACATAATGCCTGTGAGTTACGGCACTTCCTGTTGAGCCTCAAACGAATGCTTGAGTTTCGTGCACTTCTGCTTGAGCCTCAAACGGTAAGGCCTGTGAGTTCGTGCAACTCTCCGCTTGAGCCTCAAACGGTAATGCGGTGAGTTTGCGTGCACTCTCTCTGTCTTGAGCCTCAAACGGTAAGCTGTGGGTTCCATGCACTCTCCGGCTTGAGCCTTCAAACGGTAATGCCTGTTGAGTTCAGTGCAACTCTCCTGCTTGAGCCCTCAAACGGTAATGCCTGAGTTCGGCACTCTCCTGCTGGAGCCTCAAATAGAAATGCCTGCTGTGAAATACGTGCACTCTCCTGCTTGAGCCTCAAAACGTAATGCCTGTGAGTTCCAGTGCACTCTCCTGGCTGGAGCCTCAAACGATTAATGCCTGTGAGTTCCATGCAGCTCTCCTGCTGTGAGCCTCAAAATAGTAATGCCTGTGAGTTCCGTGCACTCTCCTGCTGAGCCTCAAAGGTAATGCCTGTAGTTCCGTTGCATCTCCTACTTGAGCCAAACAGTAATGCCTGTGAGTTCCGTGCACTCTCCTGTGAGCCTCAAACGTAATGCCTGTGAGTTCAGTGCACTTTCCTGCTTGAGCTTATAAGGGTAATGCTGTGAGCTCCGTGCACTCTCCTGCTGAGCCTCACAACTAGTAAGGCCTGTGGTTCCGTGCACTCTCCTGCTTGAGCCTCAATGTAATGTCTGTGAGTTCCGTGCAACTCCAGCTTGAGTTCAAACAGTTAATGCCTGTGAGTGTCCGTTGCACTCCCTGCCTTGAGCCTCAACCAGTAATGCCTTGTGAGTTCCGTGCACTCTCCTGCTGGAGCCTCAAAAAGTAATGCCTGTGAGTTACGTGCACTCTCCTGCTTGAGCCTCAAAACGGATAATGCCTGTCGTTCAGTGCACTCTCTGTGGCTCAAACGGTAAGCTGTGGAGTTCCGTGCAACTCCTGCTTTGAGGCCTCAAGGTAATGCTGTGAGTTCCGTGCACTCTCCTGCTTGAGCCTCAAAGGTAATGCTGAGTTCCGTGCACTCTCCTGCTGGAGCCTCAAATAGTAATGCTGTGATTCGGTGCCTCTCCTGAGAGCCTCAAAACGTAATGCCTGTGGTTGGCACTCTCCTGCTGAGCCTCAAACGATAATGCCTGTGAGTTCGTGCACTCTCTGCTGGAGCCTAACGATTAATGGCTGTGAGTTCAGTGCACTTTCCTGCTTGAGCTTGAAAGGTGAATTTCCTGTGAGTCTCCATTGTTTAGTCAGCAAAACAGACATACTATTATGTTTTTTGCGTGAAATAAACATGGAATTAAATAGTGTGCTCCTCCAACTGTCTTTGCATTTTCCATTGCTGTGGCCCTTGAGTGGAGGGCTGGGAGGATGTACCTACTGACTAAAGGCCGTCATTGTAGGGGTGTTGCGGAGTGTACTTTGCTTAAAAGTAGCCTACTCTGTTGTAGTTAACAGGTCACTAACATTGAATGTAAAGAAAAATAGATGTCCAGTCTTGGTCTGTACAGAAAACTTCTGTGCATTAAACCAAGTGAAACGTACTTACATATGTTTGTTACTAGAAGGAGTTTAAACTCAACTTGAAGAAGATTGGAATATTATGTACATGGGGACTAGAATAACACTATTGAGTTAGAGGTGCGGGCAAAAATGTGACCCGTAAATATAAGTTAGCGTGACTATTAAGAAAGTGTTTGCAGTGGCTGGAAAAAAAAAAATAAAACGCCATAGCTCTTATTCAATATCATATTGCACGGAAGCAAATTACCAAAAGGAACACAAATATGATAGGATATTAGGCACGTAGCGCTGCTCGTTATCGATAGCGGACCCTGTAAACAAGACAGTTGTTATGTGTTACACTAATTTAGAAACACATAACAGTAAAATCAAATGACAGTCCTTTATAAAGGATAAGTACAGTAAATCAGGTGTTATGTTCATTTGGAAGCTGCAGATTTAAAAATACTGTTGCATATTGTTGTCTACCGATGCCCTCCAGAGCAGTTTGGCCTGGAAAGTTGCTGACATCTTGTTATGGTTGCATGAATGTTAAGCTCCGCCCCCCCTAGAAGATTTCCTCTTGCTTTCCTGCTTGAGCCTCAAGGATAATGCCTGTGAGTTCAGTGCACTCTCCTGCTTGAGCTCAAACGGGTAATGCCTGTGAGTTCTGTGCACTCTCCTGCTTGAGCCTCAAACAGTAATGCCTGTGAGTTCCGTGCACTCTCCTGCTTGAGCCTCAAACGTAATGCCTGTGAGTTTCGTGCACTCTCCTGTGAGCCTCAAACGGTAAGGCCTGGAGTTCCGTGCACTCTCTGCTGGAGCCTCAAACGGTAATGCCTGTGATTTCGTGCACTCTCGCTGAGCCTCAAACGGTAAGCCTGTGAGTTCGCTGCCACTCTCCGGCTTGAGCCACAAACGGTAATGCCTGTGAGTTCAGTGCACATCTCTGCTTGAGCCTCAACGGTAATGCCTGAGTTCCGTGCACTCTCCTGCTGGAGCCTCAAATAGTAATGCCTGCGTGAAACGATAGAGTCGCACTCTCCTGCTTGAGCCTCAAACGGTAATGCCTGTGAGTTCAATGCACTTCTGCTGGAGCCCTCAAATCGATAATGCCTGTGAGTTCCATGCACTCTCCTGCTGGAGCCTCAAATAGTAATGCTATGAGTTCCGTGCAATCTCCTGCTTGAGCCCAAATGGTAATGCCTGAGTTCCGTGCACTCTCCTACTTGAGCCTCCAAACAGTAATGCCTGTGAGTACGTGCACTCTCCTGCTTGAGCCTCAAACGATAATGCCTGTGAGTTCAGTGCACTTTCCTGCTTGATCCGTGCACTCTCCTACTTGAGCCTCAAACAGTAATGCCTGTGAGTTACGTGCACTCTCCTGCTTGAGCCTCAAAACGATAATGCCTGTGAGTTTCGTGCACTCTCTGCTTGGCCTCAAACGGTAATGCCTGTGAGTTCCGTGCAACTCGCTTGAGCCTCAACGGTAATGCCTGTGAGTTTCACGTGCACTCTCCTGCTTGAGCCTCAAACGGTAATGATGAGTTCCGTGCACTCTCCTGCTGGAGCCTCAAATAGTAATGCCTGTGAAATTACGTGTGCACTCTCCTTGAGCCTCAAAACGTAATGCCTGTGGTTCCGTGCACTCTCCTGCTGAGCCTCAAACAGTAATGCCTGTGAGTTCAGTGCACTCTCCTGCTTGAGCCTCAAACGATAATGCCTGTGAGTTCAGTGCACTTTCCTGCTTGAGCTTTAAAGGGTAATGCCTGTGAGTTCCATGCACTCTCCTGCTGGAGCCTCAAATATATAATGCCTGTGAGTTCCGTGCACTCTCTCTTGAGCCTCAAATGGTAATGCCTGTAGTTCGTGCACTCTCCTACTTGAGCCTCAAACAGTAATGCTGTGATTTACATGCACTTTCCTGCTTGAGCTTTAAAGGGTAATGCCTGTGAGTTCCGTGCACTCTCCTGCTGGAGCCTCAAATAGTAATGCCTGTGAGTTCCGTGCACTCTCCTGCTTGAGCCTCAAATGGTAATGCCTGTGAATTCCGTGCACTCTCTTGCTTGAGCCTCAAACAGTAATGCCTGTGAGTTCCGTGCACTCTTCTGCTTGAGCCTCAAACAGTAATGCCTGTGAGTTCCCTGCACGTGCGTGTGAACGGAACTCACAGGCATTACCGTTGCTCAAGCAGGAGAAAGCAGAGAAAATCTCAGAGGGGTGGAGCTTAACATTCTGCAAACCAGTAACAAGATGTCAACAACTTTCAAGGCACAAAGGTAGGTAACAGTATTTGTAAAGCTGCAGCTTCCAAATGAACATTACTTGATTTTACAGTGCACTTATCCTTTAACAAACTTTCAAACACTAGCAGCCTGGTGCACTGAGAGCCTCTATTGGCAGCCCAGTGCCGATAACAGCTCTCGGTGCATCGCTATGCGAGGGTATCTACTTCGCCACTTTTAAAGCCAGCTTTAAAGTGCTGCAATAGAATGCCGCTTTTGTGCATATAACATCGCTTGTGGTGGCTGCACGCTTAACTCTTGCCTTAGCCACGCAGCCGCCACAAAAATGGAGTTAAAGTCACTCTAACCAATATAACATTGTGATTTAAACTCCAGAACAGGAGTGATGCGTCTCTAGGTGCATCGCCCTGTAGATATCAGCAAAATGTCACTAGGATTATTTAGTAAATTCTGACATCTACTGGTGATTGTTGTAACTTATCTGAGATATTTTGCAAATAAAATAAGTTCATTTATATTAATTACTCAAATTCCAAAATATTAATTAAAACTACAGAAAACAATGGCACAGTCTAGCTACTCACCTTCCAATAAAGTCATCTCTTTTTCCAGCATCTTTATCCCACACTGTGGCTTCAATGACTCCTCCTTGTTCCTCAAATAAATGCATATCAAACTGTTCCCTCCATTGGGGGTTTAATGTTTTCTGCAGTGTCTACAAGATAAATTAAGCAGGAAACATTTAAAACCAAAAGCATATGTGCTATCATATTACGTAAGCAGATGGTAGGCTAACTAATCTATGAGAACAAAAAACAAACGAACCAATGACATTTCAGCTATAGCGTAATAATCTTCCAACATCCACAGGATGAATGCAGACCACTGCAACAGTCCTATTGCAGCTCATCATATTTAATGTAAGAGTTCCTGTAAAATGGATTATGTCTATTTTATGTCTACCTTTAAAACAAAAAACTGGTCACATGTCGGTTACCTGCCCCCAACCCAATATTCAGCACATTATTAGATGTATTATTAACCAGATATTTACATATAATTATTGCCTCCATTCTGGCAGATTAAGCTTTATCCTCTCTCACACCTGAGGAAGGGGGTTGGACCCCCCGAAACGTTGTGTATCTGACTTGCGTGTTGAGCACTTAATAAATGAAAGTTTGCTATTAATCATTATCTGAGTGTGCCTCCCTACCTATTTCTTATAAGCTTTCTCCTCTCTCCATGCAGTCAATTAAAGCTGTGACTGCCGAATAATTATTGACAGAGAACTGACTATTAAATGTCCACCCTTATAATAAATTTTTTTTTGATAATATACCTTCCCCCAGCCCCAACCGCTATAAAATAATTTCAAGAAAGTGCCCCGATCTTTACTTACCTTCCCTCTCTCCTCCGCCGCACTGCCCGGCCTTCTGCTTGCAAGACACTGCAAGCAGGGGGCGGGACCGGCAGCCGCGTCCGTGATTGGCTGAGAGGCAGCCAATCACGGACGTGGCTGCTCAGAACGCCGGGGGAGAGAGGGAAGGTAAGTAGAGTTCGGGGGACTTTCTTAAAAATCTTTTACAGCGGTTGGGGCTGGGGGAAGGAATACTAATATATTGCCAAGGGTTTTTATGGTATAGGGAGGGATCCCGAAACAGGAGGGAAAGGGAAGGAGAGGGAGGGGGAGAAGGGCAGCAGTACACATGCCAAACTTCTCCTGGGGGGGAGAGTCCTATATGGACTCTGCTATCCTCCTGGTGGCCAGTTTTTGGGACTTTGGGGGGAATTACTGGAGAACCATATGGAGCTGGGAAGTAAGGTTTTATTACAGGGAAGTAAGATTTTATTACACTACAGAGTGGAGCCAGTAGTGGGGTTTTTTTTTTTATAGTTTTGGGGGTGGACATGTCCTTTAAATATCTGGTTAAAATGTGTGCAATAAAAGATAGCAGTTGGGGTTGTGGGCAGATTACTGAAAATTCAGCAGTTTTTTTTTTTGGGGGGGGGGGGGCGTTTTAAGGGTGGACGTGACCTTTACTATCCAATTTCAGTCACATCATGAATATGTAAAAAGTATTAAAGGAACCCTCTACACTTAAAAACCTTTCCCTAACTTTAAGAATAGAAACACTAACACTTGTCTGGCTAATCAACTCATAACCCCAGATTCACTCATTATTAGATTCATAAAAGAAATTCTTGCAGCTTTTGCCTCCTGCCCTAGCTCACTGAGCTCAGACATGCTCAGGGGAATTCACACAGAAAGAGGGAATCTTCAATCAGCTACATATATCTCCCTGTGCTATTTTGTAGGTTTTTTTTGTAGTGAAAGGTGTTATTGTTTTCGAACAGGTAAATCTTTGGCCATGAATTTCAAGGCAAGTGATACATTGTTGTATTTAGCAGTTTCTGGAATTGTGTTTTAGGGTGGAATTCTCCTTTGGAATGCAAAGCTAGACTAGAAAAAATGATGGCTGTATCACTATAATCATTAATAAGTAATCTATTTCTTTCTTTGTGATAGGTGTGGGGCCAATGATATAATTATAAATTGGCTCAGATTGTAAATGTGCACAGATATCATTTTTTGTGCACACCACTCTAACCTGTGTCCACAGGCCTGTTGATTTTCATTCCCCAACATTTTCATTTTCTGTACATCTACAGATGTTGGCAGAATATAACTCCCAGCCTATCCTGGCAGCCCTCTGGAAATAAAAAGCTGGGAACAAGTGTGACGCAGGTTGGACATACCTGGTTTAAAGCTGGGTACACACAATAAGATATTTCGGTCCAATCGACCGATAGTTCAGTGTATCGGTCGATCGGACCGAAATTATCGCATCCGAATGCGGCCATGTCCGATAGATCGTTCGTCCAAATCGGACGAAAGGATGATCGGACATGGTGGAAAACTTCGTCCGATCGTGCGGTCCTCTATGGATTGCACGATCGGTCGCGGTAACTGTTGGACGCGGCTGCTTTTGACGCGACCGACAGTCCCTCCTCCTGGCCAACCGGTCGAAAGTATTGAACGGTCGGTCAGGAGGAAAAATCGCTAGGTGTGTACCTAGCTTTAGGTACTGTAAGTTCCAATACAATTAACTGGCAATGACATTTAAATTTCATAAATAAATACTTAATTCCAAGATGCTAAATGAAACTATTAGACAGGATGGTCTGAAACGCCATAGCAAACAAATCAGGCAGAACCTCAACCAATTATTTTCCATTAGTTCCAGAAACCAGTAAGTGACAATGTTCTGATGAACCGACGGATTTGAACTTTCGTTGTCTTTCTCTTTCTACAACAGGAAAAAAACTCCTTTGAGAGATGCAGCTGACTTAATAGACTGTATTAAATAATCATTTCTATTCATAAGATCTCTTAAACTTAAAGAGTTTGGTGAATTCTTTGAATCTTATTTAAATCACTATTAGCATGTAATATATGTATGACACGATCACATTACAAGCTTACAGATTTAATACCCCTGAAAATTATAAATGCCAATCATCTATATTAAATTAGTAAGTGAATAGGTCTTAGATGGATTTCCAAAAATATTCAATTTTCTCTGAAGACCCAAATGCAGACAGTTTGGATATAATTAATCTCGGAGCAAAGCTCTAAGTGTTGATAATGAATTACTGCTAAAAACGGTTTATATCTTACCAGTACATAATCAACTTTTAAAAATGGAATAGAGAGTGAAATCATTTTTAATATATCTCTATATTCTGTCTCATAAACAGACGATCAATTCTATTTATTTCATCAATCCCATCCAGCACTGCATCTTTCATTCTATCCCACCTGCAGTGGATTTCAACTTTTCTGGACCTAATAAATCCTCAAATAATTCCCAGTACAGTAATACAATCTCTATCTTAATAAGTCACACTTTCTGGTCTAATCCATGCTAGCAAAGTATTATTATTGTTATATTATTACATTGGAAAAAGACTTGCCTCAATGGTACAAGATACAAAAGCTGTAGCAAACTAGTTTTCCAGACAAAGAGAGTTACAGTGTGAGGGGGTTTGCATGAGGTTGTCCTGTTGCAGGGTTTCAGGAGACTAGAAACAATGCCACCAGGGCTATGCGATTTAACACAAAAAAATTTGTTTGCCTATTATCAAGCTATGTACATGTTAGAGGCTTTTCGGCTGATGAACAACCGCATCAGTCAACAATCTAATGTGTATGAAGCCTTCATCATCGTTTCATGATTCACCCTGCCCAACTGTTGGGAGTCTCATGGTCACTCACCCTTCCCCCTCAATAGAAAAGAACAGGCTGCTCAATTTTTTTAAGAGATTAGACTATAAACATGGTTGGATTGATCATCTAATGATCTGGCTATAATAATTCACTATCAGGGAGATTCAATAAAAGTTCTTATCGTTTAAAATGGTGCTAATTTTGCACCAACCAATCAGAACTTATTTAACATTTGAAAGCTAACATGTGATTGGTTGGGGCAAAATTAGCGCCATTTTAAACGATAAGAACTTTTATTAAATAACCCTGTATTTATCTACCACAAGCACCAAACTCTTTTCCCTGTCTCAAGCCAGCATCTGACATTTACAGCAATATTTTGTTGTTTGAAGACCCTTTTTTGGGAAAGAAAATCACAGTATTGATAATTGTTGAGCATGGTGTAATGTTATGCAATACAGTCCAAGGAACACTCCAGCACACTGATGTTGGCTGTATGCCAGAAAAGTAGATAGGTGCAGTTCCCCTAGCCCTCCACTCCAAGGGCCAGAAAGTTCTCTAGCACAAGAAAGATATGGGGAAGCACACTAATCAGGTGAATTCACAACTATTTATTGTAACAACACATACAACGTTTCGGGATGCCCTGTATATACTCGAGTATATACGGTATCTTTAAAAACTTTATCTTAACATAATCTTGCTCATCCTTCCATGAACTGCACAGATTTCAGTAACTGCGATTACATTGAAATGAGTGGGGCCAACATCATCAAATAAAGTTGCAGGTTCAACAAGAGAACAAGCTCAATATTATATATTTTTTGGCAAATTAATAACTCTGTTCCTATAAGGTTAGAAATCAATGCACCTTTGTCTTCGATAGTTATTTTCTCTGGAATTACCTTGCTCTTATATTTCTGATTTCCGAGACGGAATTTTACATAAGGGTCACTTAGTCCATTGGCATCCATGGCTTTGAGGTCCTGTCCCTCAATAAGGGTAATGCTTACAATTCCTCTCCATAGCTGGGATCTTCGGTGAAAGTCTGTCAGGCGTAAACTCTGTGTCTGCAATTAAAAAAGTCACAAAACAAAAATATGGTTTGACATTTTGTCTCACTTAAGGTGAAATCTGTGGAATACAAAACAATTTACTTTTTCTCTGCTGGACATAGTTACAGGTCAGTGTGTGCTGTGCTGGACATAGTTACAGTTGATTGGGTGCTGTGCTGGACATAGTTACAGGTCAGTGTGTGCTGTGCTGGACATAGTTACAGGTCAGTGGTTGCTGTGCTGGACATAGTTACAGGTCAGTGGTTGCTGTGCTGGACATAGTTACAGGTCAGTGGGTGCTGTGCTAAACACATTTACAGGTCAGTGGGTGCTGTGCTGGACATAGTTACAGCAGGTCAGTGGGGGCTGTGCTGGACATAGTTAGAGCAGGTCAGTGGGTGCTGTGCTGGACATATTTACAGGTCTGTGGGTGCTGTGCTGGACACAGTTACAGGTCAGTGGTTGCTGTGCTGGACATAGTTACAGGTCAGTGGGTGTTGTGCTGGTTATAGTTACAGGTCAGTGGGTGCTGTGCTAAACACATTTACAGGTCAGTGGGTGCTGTGCTAAACACATTTACAGGTCAGTAGGTGTTGGACATATTTACAGATCAGTGGGCGCAGTGCTGGGCATAGTTACAGGTCAGTGGGTGCTGTGCATAGTTACAGGTCAGTGGGGGCTGTGCATAGTTAGTGGGGGCTGTGCATAGTTACAGGTCAGTGGGGGCTGTGCATAGTTACAGGTCAGTGAGGGCTGTGCTGGGCATAGGTATAGGTCAATGGGTGCTGTGCTGGACATAATTATAGGTCAGTGGGTGCTGTGCTGGACATAGTTACAGGTCAGTGGATGCTGTGCTGGACATAGTTACAGGTCAGTGGATGCTGTGCTGGACAGTTACAGGTCAGTGGGTGCTGAGCTAAACACATTTACAGGTCAGTGGGTGCTGTGCTAAACACATTTACAGTTCAGTAGGTGTTGGACATATTTACAGATCAGTGGGCGCAGTGCTGGGCATAGTTACAGGTCAGTGGGTGCTGTGCATAGTTACAGGTCAGTGAGGGCTGTGCTGGGCATAGTTATAGGTCAGTGGGTGCTGTGCTGGACATAGTTATAGGTCAGTGGGTGCTGTGCTGGACATAGTTACAGGTCAGTGGTTGCTGTGCTGGATATAGTTACAGGTCAGTGGGTGTTGTGCTGGTCATAGTTACAGGTCAGTGGGTGCTGTGCTAAACACATTTACAGGTCAGTGGGTGCTGTGCTAAACACATTTATAGGTCAGTGGGTGCTGTGCTAAACACATTTACAGTTCAGTAGGTGTTGGACATATTTACAGATCAGTGGGCGCAGTGCTGGGCATAGTTACAGGTCAGTGGGTGCTGTGCATAGTCAGGTAGTGGGGGCGTGTGCATAGTTAGGGGGGCTGTGCATAGTTACAGGTCAGTGGGGGCTGTGCATAGTTACAGGTCAGTGAGGGCTGTGCTGGGCATAGTTATAGGTCAATGGGTGCTGTGCTGGACATAGTTATAGGTCAGTGGGTGCTGTGCTGGACATAGTTACAGGTGGGGCGGTCTGGAAGTTAGGTCAGTGGGTGCTGTGCTGGACATAGTTACAGGTCAGTGGGTGCTGTGCTGGACATAGTTACAGGTCAGTGGGTGCTGTGCTGGACATAGTTACAGGTCAGTGGGTGCTGTGCTGGACATAGTTACAGGTCAGTGGGTGCTGTGCTGGTCATAGTTACAGGTCAGTGGGTGCTGTGCTAAACACATTTACAGGTCAGTGGGTTCTGTACTAAACACATTTACAGTTCAGTAGGTGTTGGACATATTTAAAGATCAGTGGGCCCAGTGCTGGGCTAGTACAGGTCAGTGGGGTGATGCATAGTTACAGGTCATGGGGGCGTGTGCATAGTTACAGGTCAGTGGGGGCTGTGCATAGTTACAGGTCAGTGGGGGCTGTGCGTGTACAGGTCAGTGAGGGCTGTGCTGGCATAGTTATAGGTCAGTGGGTGCTGTGCTGGACATAGTTATAGGTCAGTGGGTGCAGTGCTGGACATAGTTATAGGTCAGTGGGTGCTGTGCTGGACATAGTTACAGGTCAGTGGGTGCTGTGCTGGACAATGTTACAGGTCAGTGGGTGCTGTGCTGGACATAGTTACAGGTCTGGGTGCTGTGCTGGACATAGTTGCAGGTCTCTGGGTTGCTGTGGCCTAGTTACAGGTCAGTGGGTGCTGTGCTGGGCATAGTTACAGGTCAGTGGGTGCTGTGCTGGACACTAGTTACAGGTCAGTAAAACACATTTACAGTTCAGTGGTGTTGGACATATTTACAGATCAGTGGGCGCAGTGCTGGGGATAGTTACAGGTCAGTGGGTGCTGTGCATAGTTTACAGGTCAGTGGGGGCTGTGCATGTTACAGGTCAGTGGGGGCTGTGCATAGTACAGGTCAGTGGGGGCTGTGCATAGTTAAGGTCAGGGGGCGTGCATAGTTACAGGTCAGTGGGGGCTGGCCTAGGTACACGTCAGTGAGGGGCTGTGCTGGGCATAGTTATAGGTCAATGGGTGCTGTGCTGGACATAGTTATAGGTCAGTGGGTGCTGGTGGGACATAGTTACAGGTCAGTGGGTGGTGGAATGGACATAGTTACAGGTTCAGGGGGTGCTGTGCTGGTCATAGTTACAGGTCAGTGGGTGCTTGCTAAAACATTACAGGTCAGTGTGGTGCTGTGCTAAACACATTTACAGTTCAGTAGGTGTTGGACATATTTACAGATCAGTGGGCGCAGTGCTGGGCATAGTTACAGGTCCGTGGGTGCTGTGCATATGTTACAGGTCAGTGGGGGCTGTGCATAGTTACAGGTCAGTGGGGGCTGTGCATAGTTACAGGTCAGTGAGGGCTGTGCTGGGCATAGTTATAGGTCAGTGGTGCTGCGCTGGACATATTTACAGATCAGTGGGCGCAGTGTGGGCATAGTTACAGGTCCGTGGGTGCTGTGCATAGTTACAGGTCAGTGGGGGGCTGTGCATAGTTACAGGTTCAGTGGGGGCTGTGCATAGTTAAGGTCAGTGGGGGTGTGCTAGTTACAGGTCAGTGGGGGCTGTGCTAGTTACAGGTCAGTGGGGGTGTGCTGGGCATAGTTATAGGTCAGTGGGTGCTGCGCTGGACATAGTTACAGGTCAGTGGGTGCTGCGCGACATAGTTACAGGTCAGTGGGTGCTGTGCTGGACATAGTTAAAGGTCTCTGGGTGCTGTGCTGGACATAGTTACAGGTCTATGGTGCTGTGTGACATAGTTGCAGGTTCTGGGTTGCTGTGCCTAGTTACAGGTCAGTGGGTGCTGTGCTCGGCAGTTACAGGTCAGTGGGTGCTATGCTGGACATAGATAAAGGTCAGTGGGTGTGTGCTGGACTTAGTTACAGGTCAGCAGTGCTGTGCGGACATAGGTACAGGTCATTGGGTGCTGTGCCGGACATAGTTACAGGTCAGTGGGTGCTGCTGTGCGGACATATTTACATGTCAGTGGGTGCTGTGCTAGACATAATTACAGTTCGTGGGTGCTGTGCTGGACATAGTTACAGTTCAGTGGGGGCTGTGCTGGACAATAGTTACAGGTGACTGGGGTGCTGTGCTGGACTAGTGTACTGTTCAGTGGGTGCTGTGCTGGACACAGTTTCAGTTCAGTGGGGCTGTGCTGGACATAGTTACAGGTGACTGGGTGCTGTGCTGGACATAGTTACAGTTCAGTGGGTTGCTGTGTGCTGGACATAGTTTCAGGTCAGTGGGTGCTGTGTGTGAAATAGTACAGGTGATTGGGTGTTGTGCTGGACATAGTTACTGTTAGTGGGTGCTGTGCTGGACACAGTTTCAGGTCAGTGGGTGCTGTGTGGACACAGTTACAGGTCAGTGGGTGCTGTGCTGGACATAGTTACAGCAGGTCAGTGGGTGCTGTGCTGGACATAGTTACAGGTCAGTGGGTGCTGTGCTGGACATATTACAGGTCTGTGGGTGCTGTGTGGACATAGTTATGTCTGTGGGTGCTGTGCTGGACATATTACAGTCTGTGGGTGCTGTGTGGACACAGTTACAGGTTAGTGGGTGCTGTGCTAAACACATTTACAGTTCAGTAGGTGTTGACATATTTACAGATAGGGGCGTGCTGGGCATGTTACAGGTCAGTGGGGTGCTGTGCATAGTTACGGTCAGTGGGGGCGTGGCATAGTTACAGGTCAGTGGGGGCTGTGCCATAGTTACAGGGCGTGGGGCTGTGCATAGTTACAGGTCAGTGGGGGCTGTGCATAGTTACAGGTCAGTGGGGGCTGTGCATAGTTACAGGTCAGTGAGGGCTGTGTCATAGTTACAGGTCAGTGAGGGCTGTTCTGGGATAGTTTATAGGTCGTGGGTGCTGTGCTGGACATAGTACAGGTCAGTGGGTGCTGTGCTGGACACAGTTAAAGGTCTCTGGGTGCTGTGCTGGACATAGTTACAGGTCTTGCGGTGCTGTGCTGGACATAGTTGGCAGGTCTCTGGATGCTGTGCCTAGTTACAGGTCAGTGGGTGCTGTGCTGGGTATAGTTACAGGTCAGTGGGTGCTGGCTGGACAGTTATAGGTCAGTGGGTGCTGTGTGGACAGTATAGGTCCGTGGGTGCTGTACTGGCATAGTTACAGGTCAGTGGGTGCTGTACTCGGCATAGTTACAGGTCAGGGGTGCGTACTCGGATAGTTACAGGTCAGTGGGTGCTGTACTCGCATAGTTACAGGTCAGTGGGTGCTGTGCTGGACATAGTTAGAGATATTATATGTCAGTGTGTGCGTGGGGAGGAGGAGCTTGTCTAGCGCCCATTAATGTAACAGGCTTAATGTCTAGTTAGTCCAATAAAATGATAATCAAGAATAACAATATTTGTTACATAAAAAAGATTTCTGAATTTATTTCTTAGCTTCCATGAGTTATTTCCTCTAAAATGTGTTTATAATAATATTTCTTGTAATAAATAAGAATGTAAAGAATTAAAAATGTTTTTTTTTGCTTTGAATAGCTGAAACCCAATCTATCTACATTTGTCTAATCCTGACCTACCTATGTGTTGTACTGGATAGAAAACATTATTATCTTGTAATTGCTGTCACAGTAAAGTCAGTTTTCCTCATTATACATTTTTCCTCCCCAGAAAACATTTTTCCTATTTCAGGCTGCATTTAAAAAAATCTGCAGACAATAATATCTGAACTCTGATATGTCTACTGGTTTAATGTGAATAGTTTCTGCAATTCATAATGGCCTTTCATTATAATTATTAGTCTTCTAGCTCTGCATTGTTTGAGAAGCTTTAGCAAAAAAAAAATAGTATGGAAGCATTTTGTATTAAGCAAGTAAGTTATCTTGAAAGGTCAATAATACAGCTCAATATATCTTGTTATTGAAAATGAGCGTTTATCTGAAAAAGAACAAAACCATTTTTAGGCAAAAAATGCAGTCATTCCTTTCTAAATATACACGGTTTCAGTATAAATGCAAGCAAGACCAGTCATCATGTACCTGTCTTTATGTGGACTGAGAAAGCATTTACAAGTGGGGTGGACTCAGATCACTGAAATACAAGGTCTTTACTGCCATCTTTAAAAATGGGTATAAATATTTAGATTCAGCCATCTTTCCAGAAGCTAGACAGTTTCTAAGGTTGTGTACAGACGGGCTGATATTTTGACCCAACCAACTACTGCAATATTTCAGTCAATTGGGTCACAATATTATGTCCACAACCGTTACTTTCTTCCAAATTTAGAATGGATAAACGTGGAGGAAATTTGCCTAATTGTGTCGTCTTCAATAGGCCGTGCAGTCGGTTGCACAAAGAAAATGAGTATTGCTAATTCCTATCCTACCAATCAGCTTTAACGATTAGTAGTCTGTCGGAGTCGGGGGCCAATATGCAGTCTACAGTTTGTAGAGGAGTCTGAGAGCTGTAATACAGATTTTGTAGATGTAGGGATTCTGTATAAATTCAGTACTTGGCTGTGGCACCATTAAGATGGAATCTTAGGTTCCACTGTATATGTGTAGATGTGTGCTTAACCATTCTCAGAACTTCTCAAATATTCTTTAAAAGGGAAAAATATCCCATTTGGGCAAAAAAAACTTGTGCTAGAGCTTATTATAAGAGACTTAAACAAATATCTTTGTAATATCCCCCTTTGTCCCATGAGGCCAGTTTCCATACCAGGGTCTTTAAAGGATAATTATCTTGTGTATAAAGTTTTCTTAATAAAAAGTACTTGGGGCAGGGATGTAGGCTGGTAATTTCTACCTCTTGTTTCTGTGAGGACTTTGAGGATCACCAGTCCAAAAAAAATGATCTGCCAGTCTTCCTCCTGACTTCAGCACCATCTTTAATACAGGATTAGTCCAGGACTAACCTGGCAATGAAAACTGTTAGTTAGATATTGTGGGGAAGGAATAATCAATGCAAACTCCGCCCCAGGTACTTTCTGTTTAAAAAGTTAATTTTAATCACAGTTATCTTAAACTGGGAAAGTATGTACAATGATATTTGGGAAAATAATAGTTTCTATAAATAGAAAATAGAATAGTTTAAAGGGCTATTTAAAAATATTTTTTTATTTTACTATAGATGACCTTTAACAATAACTTCCATTTTCAATATTTCCTTGCAACAACTGATAGTAAGCTTTTGTTATAGGATTATATTTATGTATCCAATTTCCAAAACATTATTTTTCAAATACTGTTATGTTGTTTATCCCACATGTTTTTAAAGGGCAATTATACGTGCCCCTTTAAAACTTAGTTTTAAAATGTGAGAATGTACTTGTCAATTCCAATACTAAAGGGAGTGTAGAATCTAGGAGATCAATGGTCCCTCATTTTCCTGGGACTGAAAACACTATAATGTTTATAAAAGCATTTCTGCTAAAGAAATTCTCAATATCAGCAGAGTAGGCAAACCCCCTAATGATGCCTTCAATGTGTTATAGAGAGGAGGACAAAGCCCAAAGACACCATAGTATAAATATGTTGCCAGTATATTGTTCCTGCGAGATTTTTTTTTTTGTTTAAAAGAACTACCGGTATTGTTTTATAACTATAAACGAATAAAAAACAACACTGTTTTTTTTAATTAGCCTTGAAAATGACCAAAACCTAGTGTTCCAAGTTGTCACATTGCTCTTACTTGTGCATTTTCAGGAGGACTTCTGCATTTGCGAAATGATTGGTTATATTTAGAGAGACATTCACACTTCCTCTCAAACCCTGCTATTAAGTGAATAAATAACTCTTAGGCAAAAACACAGACTTCAGAAATGATCAGGTTTTTTCTGTGTGTGTTGCGCAGGAAGAATATGGTTAGATTTATAACATACTACGGATAGACAAAGCTCTGAACAGCAATTACTTTTTCCCGTCCAGGGCCTGCTATTTATCCTTCTCATTGCACCAGTAAATACCATCAACATTAACTGAGTGTCACCAGGAAAAAAGGATTCAGCTGTCTCAAGCATTCATAGCAAGTGAGCTTGGTCAAAAGAGAACAGAAAAATCAGCACATTAACATAGGGGCTTCAAGATATTATTGGAATTAAGTCTGATCCTGCAATAACCCAAACGCACAGCATATTATATATATATATATATATATAAGATATATATTATATATAGATATATATAATATATATATATATATATATAAAAAACTGTTTAACAGTCTAAAATACAGTTTTGAACGCAACCCTGTAACTATTAAACTCAATAAACTAAAAGAAATACCTGTTAAAACAATATCTTATTATCTAAAAATGAATAATGCGATAAAAATTCAGTTGTAATTCAAGATTATTAAAGTGATTACAGGCTGTCTAAAAAAGGAGCAACAGTTTGCCTGAGCTGTTAATTAGCATCAACCAATCAGATGATACCTTTCTACTGAACTACTAATAGAATACATTTGATAACATCTGATTGGTTGCTGCGGATTAAAGGTTCGTACACAATTGCGATCTGTATGGACACTTATTGGCCTGAAACGGTCGTTCGTTCGGAGATCGTTGCCCGATCCGCGGGCGAATACTCAGAGTGCCCATCACGGGCGCTTATCAGCCGAAAAGGCCATTCGTACACATTGTGCATCGCATGTCGACACCCACGATGCACGTGGGTACGAACCTAGAACATGAATAAATTATATTTTCAAACGATCTTAAAACAAAAATGTAATTGCTCTATTGTTAACTTCAAAAACGTACAAAAATCTTATTGATAAAAACCTATGGAAAGTTTATTTAAATTATTTCATACTATTTGGCAAAAAAAAAACATATTAAGAACATATATGAAAATAAAAGTAACACCATCCTGTAAGTTAATGTTGAAATGCACTAAAAGGGTAGCTAAAGCCCAAACAATAAGCAAGGACTTCTAGATATCTAAAGAATAAAGGGGGAGATTCAATATAGGCCCTTCCGTCTAAAACCCACGTTAACCCGAAAAAATTTCGGTTAACGTGGGTTTTAGACGGCTTTTAGAGCACAGCGCCATTTCCAAATGTTTTTGGATAGTAGCGCTGTGCTAACGATCCAAAACCGTAGCATTAAGTTTTGCGCTACTTGTAGCGCGAACCCAACGCTGTGGCTTTTGGAGCCTTAAAGTCCCGTCCTTAACATCTAGCCCGATCCCGCGATGAAAATACTGACTTAATTGTTTACGTCAGTTATTGTTCGCGGGATCGGGCTAAGGTAAGTTACGGGAGATGCCTTATGAATCTCCCCGTTAGTACTTAAGAGAACTTAAGTCTGCTTGTGAAGGTTCTCATTCATCCAGGTGATGGTATATCTGTTGTATCAATTAGATCAAACTGGACATGAAATGTAGTTCTTGAAGACGTTTCGCTAGTCATCAGACTGGCTTTCTCAATTCAGAATGACTTGACAAGAATGTGGCAATTATGTACCCTGGAAAATCCCAATTAGCATATCACAGCCAGGTGTTAAGGGTGTGATTGGATAGTGGCTAAGAGGTGTTATAGGAACGCCCAGAGTAAGGTGTTAAAACAGCATTGTACATGGACAACAGTTGGTGTCGAACCCCCCCACCTCTATTTAGGCTTGGTTTTTTATTTTCACATAAATGGCCTCTTAACACCTCCTTGAACCAGTCACGTTCCTTCGCCAATATGTTAACATACAATCTTCAAAAGTATGTCCTTTATCCTTAAGATGCAGTGTAGCTGCATTTCTATAACAGATGAGTGTAGCTGCATTTCTATAACACATTCCATAACCCTCTTAGCCACTATCCAATCACACCCTTAACACCTGGCTGTGATATGCTAATTGGGATTTTTAGGGTACATAATTGCCACAGATTCTTGTACAAGTCATTCTGAATTGAGAAAGCCAGTCGGATAGACTAGCGAAACGTCTTCAAGAACTACATTTCAAGTCCAGTTGATCAATTGAATACAACAGATAGTACTAAGTCTAATTATAAATTAGGTTCAGAGGCTTTCCGTACAGTACTGAGGACTCATTTGGATTTTTTAAAACTATCCTATGCTCTAAAAAAGTCTAAGAACCAATCCAGTGCTCCCTCCGTGCCACTATCAGACATTTCTCGGCCTATACTAGGGAATAAATTCCACCTGTCTGTTATAACATTAACACTGTGTTTGACCCCTCCCCTGAATCAGAATTCTATTACAAACCCCAACATGCAAAGAATCCACTATCCCAACCCTCAATACAATGAAAAGAAACTCTCAACCCCAGTACAATTAGAAGATACATCCCAACCCCCCCAGTTAAAATTAGAAGCCACTATCCCAACCCCCAGACAATGAGTAGTCGCTATCCCAACCCCCAGTACATGAGTAGTCACTATCCCAACCCCCAGTACAATGAGTAGTCACTATCCCAACCCCCAGTACAATGAGTGTCACTATCCCAACCCTCAGACAATGAGTAGTCACTATCCAATCCCCAGTACAATGAGTAGTCACTATCCAACCCCCAGTACAATGAGTAGTCACTACCCAATCCCAGTACAATGAGTAGTCACTATCCCAATCCCCAGTACAATGAGTAGTCACTATCCCAACCCCAGTACAATGAGTAGTCACTATCCCAACCCCCAGTACAATGAGAAGTTATTTTTCCAGCCCTCAGATGTGTATTCCCTTTCTAAATCCCCAGTACAATGAGAACTACCATGCCACATCTGGTAAAATAGTAGCAACTTTTCCAACCCCCAGTACATATAGTAGTCACATATCCCAACCCCAGTAAAATAAGAGGTCACTTCCAACCCCAGTACAAGAGAAGCACAATGCCAACATCTCGGAAAATAGTAGCAACTTTCAACTCCCAGTACAAACAGTAGTCACTATCCCAACCCCCAGTAAAATAAGGTTCACTATCCAGTCCCAGTACAATGAGATTAATAGTCACTATCCCAACCTCCAGAAAATAAGGTCAAATCCCAACCCCCAGTACAATGAGATGAGTAGTCACTATTCCAACACCTTAGTAAAATAAAGGTCACTATCCCAACCCGGCAGTACAATGAGAGAGAGTCACTACCCCAAACCCAGTACAGTGAGATGAGTATTCACTTTCCCAACCCCCTGTACAATGAGAAGCCACAATGCCAACTCTAGTAAATTAATAGAACTTTCCCAACCCCCAGTACAAATAGTAGTCACTATCCCAACCCCTAGTAAAATAAGAGGTCACTATCCCAACCCCAGTACAATGAGATGAGTAGTCAATATCCCCACCCCCAGTAAAATAAAAGGTCACTATCCCAACCCCCAGTACAATGAGATGAGTAGTCACTACCCAACCCCAGTAAAATAAGAGGTCACTATCCCAACCCCCGGCAATGAGTTGAGTTGTCACTATCCCCCAACCCCCAGTACAATAAGTAGTCATTATCCCAACCCGCAGTGTAATGAGAGCCACTTTTCTTTCAGTGCAGTTATCATAATTACATGCATTAGTAGTAGCAGAACATTTTTACCAACCTACCAAAAGGTGCAATAAAAGATTATAATACAAAGGTCTCAAAACAAGTAATGTAAGCCATAAACAGCCACCCTAACAGTATTTTCAATAAAAGTTCTTATTTAAAAATGGTGCTAATTTTGCCCAACCAATCAGTATTAGCTTCAAAGTGTTAATAAGATCTGATTGGTTGAGGCAAATTGCACCATTTTAAACAATAAGAACTTTTATTGACAAACCCTGTAAATTCTTATTAAAGAGAGGCCTAAAATTTTTCTTAGCAACAATCTAGAGCTTTTTACTGGTCTACTTCTGTTATAAGATATTTGGCAAAATTGATTGGTTGCTGCAGATTAACACCACAGGTGAAACATTGCAGCTCTTATTAAGTAAGCCCCTAAATGAAAGTGAGCATGTCAGTTCTGTGGGACTTAGGGCACAGCCACACTGCATCGCACCGAATCGCACACACAAAAGTGTGTGTTATTGCACGTGATTACATGTGCAATTCGCGATTTTCCTGCATTGCCCTTGCGATTTTGCCCATGTGTGATATGGCAACGCGTGCGATGCAACAAAAAATGCATATTACATGCGTTACCAAATTGCTAACACATGCGTGAATCCGTTGTACCCAAAATCACAAGGTTCCGGTGCGTTGCTGCGATATCTATGCAATTTGATAATCGCATGATAATAGCGTGTGGAAAAGCAGGAAAACCGCACAAGTGTGGCCTGCATTTATTTAGTAATTTTTAAAAAAAAATTTAAACTTGCATGGTTTAAAGCAGGGTGTGTTGTCTTCCTACAGCAATGTTGGTTTGGGCCTAGGCACTCTCCCTGTGGCTATTAGCCAGTGACTCCCAAGGTGCTCCTCTCCAGCCTCAACAAGGACCCTTTGCACAAGCAAAATTAGTGAGGGACACTATTGAATATAAAATCAAAGGTCTATCAAATCACATACACACAACATTTCAGGGATGCTAGTCCCCTTCATCAGGTTGTAACCCCAATACAATCAAAACTCCCTTTTAAAGGGCATGTCCACCCCCAAAACTATAATCCCCCAACTACTGGCCCACCATGTAGTGTAGTTTAATCCTACCTCACATCCCAGCTCCATCTGGTTCTCCTGTAGTCCCCCCCCAAAGTCCCAAAACTGACCACCAGGAGGCAGCAGGTCCATATAGGACAATGCTGCTAAGGCCTCCCGGAGATTTCTGCCATTGCGTGCTGCAGCCCTTCTCCCCCCCCTCCTCATTCTGCTATCCTCCCCCTATGCCTATTTCCCTTTTAACACAAGCCTCTCCATGTCCCCCAGCCCCAACGCATACTTTTATTTTAGAAAGCTCCCCAATGTTTTACTTACTCTCGTTTCCTACGCGGAAGTGAGCTGCCGGCAGCAGCGTCAGTGATTGGCTGCCGCTCAGCCAATCACAGACACGGCTGTCGGTCCGCCCCTCTGCTTGCATTTCTTCGCAAGCAGAGGGCCGGGAGCGCAGCGAAGGAAAGAGGGGAGGTAAGTAGAGTTTGGGGGGCTTTCTGAAATTAAAATATGCGGTTGGGGCTGGGGGGACATGGGGGAACAACATATACAATATTAAATTTTAGGGTGGACATAGCCTTTAAAGACACACTGCAAGAAGCCCCTCTCCCTATCAAAGGGGGAGTGGTCAAGTTTACCAAACGGTGAAAAGAAAACGTGTTTTGTCCATGTGTTTCAATTGGGGAACAATTAGTCCAATTTATAGGCCAATAAATGTCCATAAACACATAAGTCCAGTGCGTAGTTTGATAATAGTTCATAATACTCCATCAAATTATTCGTGCTTCACATATCCTTCAATATTGGAAAAAATCCTGTGAAGTGAAGAAGATACAAAGAAAAGAATCTCTTTGATGCTTTGTGTGGAAAACTTAAAAAAAAAAAAAAACAGAATAATTCTTTACATGAAAAAGATATAAAAATGTAAATTTGAAATACATCCTTGTGTCACATTTCCTTTTAACACATGATGGCAGTATTTCTCATCCTACAGAAAACATTGTATCTGTTTGTTTGATACATACAGTAAATTGGTTTATAATTTACTCTGTCTCTTTCCTAACATTTACATTTCTATGTTTTGTTCTCTCTTAAAGGTGCTGATTATCTGTAAAATCACACATAATACCTCCATAGACCTCAATACTGGGGAGCATCTTCACATATTGAGAAGGACACAATGGAATTTCAATGAATTTAAGGTGTCCTAACTTGATAAAAATGCTTGTTAAAACAATATATAGGGAGATATCAGGAAAAATAGGATCAGTCTGTATCCATGTACTAATGGCCAGTAAAGCCACTACAGTACATTTACACTAAAATAATTAAGTTCTAATACCAAAAATAACCACATGGTGTCAGAGTTGGACGACAAATAAAAACACAGAAAAGATGCATGATGTGTCTTTCTCTTACTAACACAGGGTATATCAAACCAAATAGCAAACTTTCTAAAAATCAAAGTGATATAGGACAACGCTGACATTAAATTACCATTTTAGCCTCTTGGAGGACCAGATGCTCAAGTACCAAAAAGTTCATTTTAAAGATATTTTCAGATTGAAACTCAGTAAAACGAGTGCATTTGCTTAAAACATCCACATTCAACTTGAGTCAGACAGTGGTTGGCTTACAACTTCCATTGACAGTAATTAAGGAGGAGAATGATAAGCCCCATACACACTGGACTGATATTTTGAAAGATTCGTAAATTCTCAAATTGCTCAAAAGTCGATAACTATTTACTATTTTTCTGTTGAACCAATCAAGCGGTTTATTGGAAAAGGGAAGATCGGCTAGGCAAAATATTTTCCACTGACCCCTTCTTCAGTCCCCATCCCTTGCACATTTAAGTATGGTGGCTCAAGGTGAGGAAAATTCGAGTGGTTCTTCCGATCGTCATTGCGTTGATGCCTTTGTTGGCTAGCTTTGCGTTACCCAGGGAAACAATACCCACCATATCTGCAAAATTAGTAGAGGTTTGTAAAGTGTTTAGTTAAGCACCACAAATATAGCATGCAACACTGTACTTGCTACCATTTCTCTGATGTGTTTTCATTCTGTAAAAACCGTGCAAATGGGTTTGGTTTTTTTCCCATTTGCAGCACTCTGAAGCCATTATCAAAATAGGTTTCCAGCCAATTGATAAGGAGAGCTCTATTCCAGCTTATCTGGACCTGTTCCCCATACCCTTACATTCCACTGTCCCCCCTCCTTTTTCCCGGGAACTTCCCCTTTCTTGCTCTTCTGCTCCCTTTGTGGTCCCAGTGTCCTCCCGTAACTGATGCATCCTGCTATCGTACAGCCGTTCCCATAAAGTCTGTATTCTCTTTCCCCTTTGTTAGCACCTATGCGACTTACTAGCTCTTGGTACTACCTCATTTCATAGCTGCGTTCACTGAAATCTCACGCAGGACCCGTCCTGTAGCCGGCCGTCATGCACGAGAATTACTGCACTCCTGACCCTTGTACCCCCTCGCTCTGCCGTTTGCGCCACGAGCCTATGTGCTGTGCTGGACAGTTACAGGTCAGTGGGTGCTGAGCTAAACACATTTACAGGTCAGTGGGTGCTGTGCTAAACACATTTACAGTTCAGTAGGTGTTGGACATATTTACAGATCAGTGGGCGCAGTGCTGGGCATAGTTACAGGTCTGTGGTTCCGTGCACTCTCCTGGCTTGAGCCTCAAACAGTAATGCTGTGAGTTACGTGCACTCTCCTGCTTGAGCCTCAAACGATAATGCCTGTGAGTTTCGTGCATCTCCTGCTTGAGCCTCAAATCGTAAGCTCGGAGTTCGTGCACTCTCATGCTTGAGCCTCAACGTAATGGCCTGTGGAGTTCCGTGCAATCTCCGCTTTGAGCCTCAATCGGTAATGCTGTGGGTCCATGCACTCTCCGGCTGATAGCCTCAAATGGTAATGACGTGAGTTCAGTGCACTCCCTGCTTGAGCCTCAAACGGTAATGCATGAGTTCCGTGCACTCTCCTGCTGGAGCCTAAATAGTAATGCTGTGAATTACGTGCACTCTCCTGCTGAGCCTAAACCGATAATGCCTGTGAGTTCCGTGCACTCTCCTGCTTGAGCCTCAAACGGGTAATGCCTGTGAGTTCAGTGCACTCTCTGCTTAGCCTCAAACGATAATGGCCTGTGAGTTCAGTGCACTTTCTGCTTGAGCTTTAAAGGGTAATGCTGTGAGTTCCATGCACTCTCTGCTGGAGCCTCAAATAGTAATGCCTGTGAGTTCCGTGCAACTCCTGCTTGAGCCTCAAATGGTAATGCCTGAGTTCGTGCACTCTCCTACTTGAGCCTCAAACAGTAATGCCTGTGAGTTCCGTGCACTCTCCTGCTTGAGCCTCAAACGATAATGCCTGTGAGTTCAGTGCACTTTCCTGCTTGAGCTTTAAAGGGTAATGCCTGTGAGTTCGGCATCTCCTGGTGGAGCCGAAATAGTAATGCTGTGAGTTCGTGCACTTCCTCTTGAGCCTCAAATGGATGCTGTGAATCCGTGCACTTCTCTGGTTGAGCTCCAAACAGTAATGCCTGTGAGTTCCGTGCACTTCTGCTGAGCCTCAAACAGTAATGCCTGTGAGTCCCTGCACGTGCGGTGTGAACGGAACTCACAGCATACCGTTGCTCAAGCAGGAGAAGCAGAGAGAAAATCTCAGAGGGGTGGAGCTAACATTCTGCAAACCAGTAACAAGATGTCAACAAATTTCAAGGCACAAAGGTAGGTAACAGTATTTGTAAGCTGCAGCTCCAAATGAACATTACTTGATTTTACCAGTGCACTTATCCTTTAACAAACTTTCAAACACTAGCAGCATGGTGCACTGAAGAGCCTCTATTGGCAGCCCCAGTGCCGATAACAGCTCTCGGGCATCGCTATGCGAGGGTATCTACTTCGCCACTTTTAAAGCCCAGCTTTTAAAGTGCTGCAATAGAATGCCGCTTTTGTGCATATAACATCGCTTGTGGTGGCTGCACGCTTAACTCTTGCCTTAGCCACGCAGCCGCCACAAAAATGGAGTTAAAGTCACTTAACCAATATAACATTGTGATTTAAACTCCAGAACAGGAGTGATGCGTCTCTAGGTGCATCGCCCTGTAGATATCAGCAAAATGTCACTAGGATTATTTAGTAATTCTGACATCTACTGGTGATTTTGTAACTTATCTGAGATATTTGCAAATAAAATAAGTCATTTATATTAATTACTCAAATTCCAAAAAATTAATAAAACTACAGAAAACAATGGCACAGTCTAGTCTCACCTTCCAATAAAGTCATCTCTTTTTCCAGCATCTTTATCCCACACTGTGGCTTCAATGACTCCTTGTTCCTCAAATAAATGCATCTCAAAATGTTCCCTCCATTGGGGGTTTAATGTTTCTGCAGGTCTACAAGATAAAATAAGCAAGGAAAACATTTAAAACCAAAAGCATATGTGCTATCATATTAGTAAGCAGATGGTAGGCTAACTAATCTATGAGAACAAAAAACAAACGAACCAATGACATTTCAGCTATAGCGTAATAACTTTCCAACATCACACAGGATGAATGCAGACCACGCAACAGTCATTGCAGCTCATCATATTTAATGTAAGAGTTCCTGTAAAATGGATTATGTCTATTTATGTCTACCTTTAAAACAAAAAAACTGGTCACATGTCGGTTACCTGCCCCCAACCCAATATTCAGCACATTATTAGATGATATTTAACCAGATATTTACATATAATTATTGCTCCATTCTGGCAGATTAAGCTTTATCCTCTCTCACACCTGAGGAAGGGGGTTGGGACCCCCCGAAACGTTGTGTATCTGACTTGCGTGTTGAGCACTAATAAATGAAAGTTTGCTATAATCATTATCTGAGTGTGCCTCCCTACCTATTTCTTATAAGCTTTCTCCTCTCTCCATGCAGTCAATTAAAGCTGTGACTCGCCGAATAATTATTGACAGAGAACTGACTATTAAATGTCCACCCTTATAATAAATTTTTTTTTGAAATATACCTTCCCAGCCCCAACGCTATAAAATAATTTCAAGAAAGTGCCCCGATCTTTACTTACCTTCCTCTCTCCTCCGCCGCACTGCCCGGCCTTCTGTTGCAAGACACTGCAAGCAGGGGGCGGGACCGGCAGCCGCGTCCGTGATTGGCTGAGAGGCAGCCAATCACGGACGTGGCTGCTCAAACGCCGGGGGAGAGAGGGAGGTAAGTAGAGTGTCGGGGGACTTCTTAAAAATTTTTACAGCGGTTGGGGCGGGGGAAGGAATACTAATATATTGCCAAGGGTTTTATGGTATAGGGGAGGGATCCGAAACAGGAGGAAAGGGAAGGAGAGGGAGGGGGAGAAGGGCAGCAGTACACATGCCAAACTTCTCCTGGGGGGAGAGTCCTATATGGACTCTGCTATCCTCTGGTGGCCAGTTTTTGGACTTTGGGGGGAATTACTGGAGAACCATATGGAGCTGGGAAGTAAGGTTTATTACAGGGGAGTAAGATTTTATTACACTACAGAGTGGAGCCAGTAGTGGGTTTTTTTTTTTTATAGTTTTGGGGGTGGACATGTCCTTTAAATATCTGGTTTAAAATGTGTGCAATAAAAGATAGCAGTTGGGGTTGTGGGCAGATTACTGAAAATTCAGCAGTTTTTTTTTTTGGGGGGGGGGGGCGTTTTAAGGGTGGACGTGACCTTTACTATCCAATTTCAGTCACATCATGAATATGTAAAAAGTATTAAGGAACCCTCTACACTTAAAAACCTCCCTAACTTTAAGAATAGAAACACTAACATTGTCTGGCTAATCAAACTCATAACCCCAGATTCACTCATTATTAGATTCATAAAAGAAATTCTTGCAGCTTTTGCCTCCTGCCCTAGCTCACTGAGCTCAGACATGTCAGGGGAATTCACACAGAAAGAGGGACTTCAATCAGCTACATATATCTCCCTGTGGTATTTTGTAGGTTTTTTTTGTAGTGAAAGGTGTTATTGTTTTCGAAAGGTAAATCTTTGGCCATGAATTTCAAGGCAAGTGATACATTGTTTGTATTTAGCAGTTTCTGGAATTGTGTTTTGAGGTGGAATTCTCCTTTGGAATGCAAAGCTTAGACTAGAAAAAATGATGGCTGTATCCTATAATCATAATAAGTAATCTATTTCTTTCTTTGTGATAGGTGTGGGGCCAATGATATAATATAAATTGGCTCAGATTGTAAATGTGCACAGATATCATTTTTGGCACACCACTCTAACCTGTGTCCACAGGCCTGTTGATTTTCATTCCCCAACATTTTCATTTCTGTACATCTACAGATGTTGGCAGAATATAACTCCCAGCCACTGGCAGCCCTCTGGAAATAAAAAGCTGGGAACAAGTGTGACGCAGGTTGGACATACACTGGTTTAAGCTGGGTACACACAATAAGATATTTCGGTCCAATCGACCGATAGTTCAGTGTATCGGTCGATCGGACCGAAATATCGCATCCGATGCGGCCATGTCCGATAGATCGTTCGTCCAAATCGGACGAAAGGATGATGGACATGGTGGGAAAACTTCGTCCGATGTGCGGTCTCTATGGATTGCACGATCGGTCGCGGGGAACTGTTGGAGGCGGCTGCTTTGACGCGACCGACAGTCCCTCCTCCTGGCCAACCGGTCGAAAGTATTGAACGGTCGGTCAGGAGGAAAAATCGCTAGGTGTGTACCTAGCTTTAGGTACTGTAAGTTCCAATACAATTAACTGGCAATGAGCATTTAAAATTCATAAATAAATACTTAATTCCAAGATGCTAAATGAAACTATTAGACAGGATGGTCTGAAACGCCATAGCAAACAAATCAGGCAGAACCTCAACCAATTATTTTACCATTAGTTCCAGAAACCAGAAGTGACAATGTTCTGATGAACCGACGGATTTGAACTTTCGTGTGCTTTCTCTTTCTACAACAGGAAAAAAAACTCCTTTGAGAGATGCAGCGATAATAGAATGTATTAAATAATCATTTCTATTCATAAGATCTCTTAAACTTAAAGAGTTTGGTGAATTCTTTGAATCTTATTTAAATCACTATTAGCATGTAATATATGTATGACACGATCAAATTACAAGCTTACAGATTTAATACCCCTGAAAAATTAAATGCCAATCATCTATATAAATTAGTAATGGAATAGGTCTTAGATGGATTTCCAAAAAATATTCAATTTTCTCTGAAGACCCAAATGCAGACAGTTTGGATATAATTAATCTCGGAGCAAAGCTTAAGTGTTGATAATGAATACTGCTAAAAAACGGTTTATATCTTACCAGACATAATCAACTTTAAAAATGGAATAGAGAGTGAAATCATTTTTAATAATCTCTATATTCTGTCTCATAAACAGACGATCAATTTTATTTATTTCATCAATCCCATCAGCACTGCATCTTTCATTCTATCCCACCTGCAGTGGATTTCAACTTTTCTGGACCTAATAAATCCTCAAATAATTCCCAGTACAGTAATACAATCTCTATCTAATAAGTCACACTTTCTGGTCTAATCCATGCTAGCAAAGTATATTATTGTTATATTATTACAATGGAAAAAGACTTGCTCAATGGTACAAATACAAAAGCTGTAGCAAACTAGTTTTCCAGACAAAGATTATCAGTGTGAGGGGGGTTGCATGAGGTTGTCCTGTTGCAGGGTTTCAGGAGGACTAGGAAACAATGCCACCAGGCTATGCGATTTAACACAAAAAATTTGTTTGCCTATTATCAAGCTATGTACATGTTAGAGGCTTTTCGGCTGATGAACAACCGCATCAGTCAACAATCTAATGTGTATGAAGCTTCATCATCGTTTCATGATTCACCCTGCCCAACTGTTGGGAGTCTCATGGTCACTCACCCTTCCCCCTCAATAGAAAAGAACAGGCTGCTCAATTTTTTAAAAGAGATTAGACTATAAACATGGTTGGATTGATCATCTAATGATCTGGCTATAATAATTCACTATCAGGGAGATTTCAATAAAAGTTCTTATCGTTTAAAATGGTGCTAATTTTGCACCAACCAATCAGAACTTATTTAAACATTTGAAAGCTACATGTGATGGTTGGGGCACAAATTAGGCCATTTTAAACGATAAGAACTTTATTAAATAACCCTGTATTTATCTCCACAAGCACCAAACTCTTTTCCCTGTCTCAAGCCAGCATTGACATTACAGCAATATTTTGTTGTTTGAAGACCCTTTTTGGGAAAGAAATCACAGTATTGATAATTGTTGAGCATGGTGTAATGTTATGCAATACAGTCACGGAACATCCAGCACACTGATGTTGGCTGTATGCCAGAAAAAGTAGATAGGTGCAGTTCCCTAGCCCTCCACTCCAAGGGCCCAGAAAGTTCTCAGCACAAGAAAGATTGGGGAAGCCACTAATCAGGTGAATTCAAACTATTTATTGTAAACAACACATACAACGTTTCGGGATGCCCTGTAATATACCGAGTATATACGGTATCTTTAAAAATATCTTAACATAATCTTGTCATCCTTCCATGAACTGCACAGATTTCAGTAACTGCGATTACATTGAAATGAGTGGGGCCAACATCATCAAATAAAGTTGCAGGTTCAACAAGAAACAAACCAATATTATATATTTTTTGGCAAATTAATAACTCTGTTCCTATAAGGTTAGAAATCAATGCACCTTTGTCTTCGATAGTTATTTTCTCTGGAATTACCTTGCTCTTATATTTCTGATTTCCGAGACGGAATTTTAATAAGGGTCACTTAGTCCATTGGCATCCATGGCTTGTGAGGTCCTGTCCCTCAATAAGGGTAATGCTTACAATTCCTCTCATAGCTGGATCTTCGGTGAAAGTTGTCAGGCGTAAACTCTGTGTCTGCAATAAAAGTCACAACAAAAATATGTTGCATTTTGTCTCACTTAGGTGAAATTGTGGAATAAAAACATTATTTTTCTTGCTGGACATAGTACAGGTCAGTGTGTGCTGTGCTGGACATAGTTACAGTTGATGGGTGCTGGTGCTAGTACAGGTCAGTTGTGCTGTGCTGGACATAGTTACAGGTCAGTGGGTGCGGCTGGACATAGTTACAGTTGATGGGTGCTGTGCTGACATAGTTACAGGTCAGTGTGTGCTGTGCTGGACATAGTTACAGGTCAGTGGTTGCTGTGCTGAATAGTTACAGGTCAGTGGTTGCTGTGCTGACATATTACAGGTCATGGGTGCTGTGTACACATTAAGTCTGGGTGTGGCTGGACACTAGTACACAGTGGGGGCTGTGCTGGACATAGTTAGAGCAGGTCAGTGGGTGCTGTGCTGGACATATTTACAGGTGTGGGTGTGTGCTGGACACAGTTACAGGTCAGTGGTTGCTGTGCTGGACATAGTTACAGGTCAGTGGGTGTGTGCTGGTTATAGTTACAGGTCAGTGGGTGCTGTGCTAAAATTTACAGGTCAGTGGGTGCTGTGCTACACAATTAAGGTCAGTTAGGTGTTGCTGGACATATTACAGATCAGTGGGCGCAGTGCGGGCATAGTTACAGGTCAGTGGGTGCTGGCATAGTGTACAGGTCAGTGGGGCTGTGATAGTTAGTGGGGGCTGTGCATAGTTACAGGTCAGTGGGGGCTGTGCATAGTACAGGTCAGTGAGGGCTGTGCTGGCATAGGTATAGGTCAATGGGTGCTGGCTGGACATAATTATAGGTCAGTGGGTGCTGTGCGTGGGACATAGTTACAGGTCAGTGGGATGCTGTGCTGGACATAGTTACAGGTCAGTGGATGCTGTGCTGGACAGTTACAGGTCAGTGGGTGCTGAGCTAAACACATTTACAGGTCAGGGGTGCGTGTAAACACATTTACAGTTCAGTAGGTGTTGGACACATATTTAGCAGCAGGGGCGCAGTGCTGGGCATAGTTACAAGGTCAGTGGGTGCTGTGCATAGTTACAGGTCAGTGAGGGCTGTGCTGGCATAGTTATAGGTCAAGTGGCGTTGCTGTGCTGGACAAGTTACAGGTCAGTGGGTGCTGAGCTAAACACATATTTACAGGTCAGTGGGTGCTGTGCTCTAAACATTTACAGTTCAGTAGGGTTGGACATATTTACAGATCAGTGGGCGCAGTGCTGGGCATAGTTACAGGTCAGTGGGTGCGGTGCTGTGCATAGTTACAGGTCAGTGAGGGCTGTGCTGGCATAGTTATAGGTCAGTGGGTGCTGTGCTGGACATAGTTATAGGTCAGTGGGTTGGTGCTGGACATAGTTACAGGTCAGTGGTTGCTGTGCTGGATATAGTTACAGGTCAGTGGGGTGTGCTGGTTCATAGTTACAGGTCAGTGGGTGCTGTGCTAAACACATTACAGGTCAGTGGGTGCTGTGCTAAACACATTATAGGTCAGTGGGTGCTGTTGCAAACACATTTAAGTTCAGTAGGTGTTGGACATATTTACAGATCAGTGGGCGCAGTGCTGGGCATAGTTACAGGTCAGTGGGTGCTGTGCATTTAGTACAGGTCGTGGGGGGTGCATAGTTTAGCGGGGGCTGTGCATAGTTAGGTCGTGGGGGGGTTGCATAGTTACAGGTCAGTGAGGGCTGTGCTGGGCATAGTTATAGGTAATGGGTGCTGTGCTGGACATAGTTATAGGTCAGTGGGTGCTGTGCTGGACATAGTTACAGGTCGTCAGGGTGCTGTGGGACATAGTTACAGGTCAGTGGGTGCTGTGCTGGACATAGTTACAGGTCAGTGGGTGCGGCTGCTGGACATAGTTACAGGTCAGTGGTGCTGTGTGACATAGTTCAGGTCAGTGGGTGCTGTGCTGGTCATAGTTACGGTCAGGGGGTGCTTGTGCTAAACACATTTACAGGTCAGTGGGTTCTGTACTAAACACATTTACAGTTCAGTAGGTGTTGGACATATTAAAGATCAGTGGGCCCAGTGCGGGCATAGTTACAGGTCAGTGGGGCTGTGCATAGTCAGGTCAGTGGGGGCGTGCATAGTTACAGGTCAGTGGGGGCTGTGCCTAGTTACAGGTCAGTGGGGGCGCTGCATAGTTAACAGGTCAGTGAGGGCTGTGCTGGGCATAGTTATAGGTCAGTGGGTGCTGTGCTGGACATGTTATAGGTCAGTGGGTGCAGTGTGGACATGTGTTATAGGTCAGGGGTGCTGTGCTGGACATAGTTACAGGTCAGTGGGTGCTGTGCTGGACATAGTTACAGGTCAGTGGGTGCTGTGCTGGACATAGTTACAGGTTCTGGGTGCGTGCTGGACAATAGTTGCAGGTCTCTGGGTGCTGTGCCTGTTACAGGTCAGTGGGTGCTGTGCTGGGCATAGTTACAGGTCAGGGGGTGCTGTGCTGGACATAGTTACAGGTCAGTAAAACACATTTACAGTTCAGTAGGGCTGGGACATAATGACATATTTACAGATCAGTGGGCGCAGTGCTGGGCATAGTTACAGGTCCGTGGGTGCTGTGCATAGTTACAGGTCAGTGGGGGCTGTGCATAGTTACAGGTC